>QXEO01000546.1:6558123-7254115 GCA_007115705.1 Dactylis glomerata
GGGATCCGATGAATATTGGTGTTTATGATTAAGTTGCTGTACTGAATTATATCTTTTGTTATCTCTATGTTGTTTATGATCTTGCATGCTCTCCGTTGTTAGTAGCTATCTTGGCCGAGTAGTTGCTAGTGACTCCAAGAGGGGGTATTTATGCTCGATAGTGGGTTCATGTCTCTATTTCACCTGGGGGAGTGACAGAAACCTCTAAGGTGGTAGATGTGCTGTTGCTACTAGGGAGAAAACAACATTCATATGCTCAAGGGCATATGCTTTGTTTACATTACACACTTTGCTTAATGCAATTATCTGTTGTTCGCAACTTAATACTTCTAGGGTGTTCGGATGATATCCCCGGGGGTGGATTATTAGTCATAGATGCAGTTGGATGGCGGTCTATGTATTTTGTTGTAATGCCCAGAGTAAATCTCATAGTGATCTTCTTGACATATCACGTTATCTTTATTCTATCAATTGCCCAACTGTAATTTGTTTACCCAGCATGTTATTTTATCTATGGAGAGACACCACTAGTGAACTGTGGACCCCGGTCCTATTTTAATCATATTGCAATCACCTGTTTACTTTTCCCGCACTGTTTACTTTACTCGCATATTACTACTGTTTTCCACTCGATACACTCATAACCTTTGTTTCAAGCAAACCGGTGAGATTGACAACCTCATCGCAAGTTGGGGACAAAGTATTTGTTTGTGTGTGTGCAGGTTCCACAAACACCTTCAGTCGTCATCGTCTCTCTTCTCCTGATCGATAAACCTTGGTTTCTTAACTGATGGAAAACTAGCCGCTACACTCATCATACCTTCCTCTTGGGGTTCCCAACGGGCTGGTCATCACCACGCACAAGGACTTACTGCTCCCACGTCAACTAAACGCCACAGTCTTTTCTGGCGCCATCACACGAGTAGCAGTCAACAGCGTAGACAGGAAACCCTATTCGCGACCTTGCTCGTGAGGTGCCGCCTCCAATCTCGCCTTGCCCAACTCCGGCGACACCGCCGCCTTGTCCCTTCCCGCCAGAAAATCTGCCGGCAAGATCCGCTAGCATTCCCTACCCTACCACGGAGGGCCCTGACGGTGAGGTCCCGGCACAGAGGCTGCTGTTGTTGGTACTTCCCCATAAGGTAGCAGCGGAGGAGGCCGGTGCCGCCCCACGCGCTCCTTCCCCATAAGGCAGCCATAGCGGAGGCCGGCAGTGCCTCAAGTGCTCCTTCCCCATAAGGCGCAAGCAGCGGAGGCCGGCGGAGGCCGGCGGCGCCCCGCGCGCTCCTTCCCCATAAGGCGGCAGTGGCGGCGGCAGAAAGAGGGGGCTAGCCGACGGGCGGCTATCGGTTATGGAGGTGGACCGAGCAAAGTTCGGCGAGAGCTCGACTGGCTTTGGCGGAGCTCACGCTGCAGGGGACGGAGAACAGGGAGGTGGACAGCACGGAGGGGAAGTCGAGCTGGGGATGGGGTTCTGACGGTGAGGTGCCAAGGTCAAGTCGTCATCGCCCAGGCCGTCAGCTGTGAGGTGCCTGCGATGCCCAGGTTTAAAGTATTTGATACTGCAAGTCATATCATTTTAGCTCATTACAATTATCAATCTGAAGAACTAGGATTCATATAGGAAATAATGGGTAAATTGTAGTCTTAATGTGTTAAGGATTTCTTCACTGTCTAGTTTAAGAGATTGGTTCAGTTTAGTTTCAGAGATCGGTTCTTTTTCGTCATTGTCTGCTGTCCAAAAAAATTAATTTCGTCAATTAAGTAGAACCCAACTTCATGGTTTGTAACTCTGTCCTGATTTCCATATTGCCTAACCACGTATTAATAATATGCATGTTCAACTAGTATTTTAGATGAAAATGTGTACTGTTTGGTAAAGTTCACATGCAATCTGTCAAATGATAATAAGCACTTATGTTAGCCCGTTGTTCCTTTAGCTCCATGTTCTCTTAACTAAATTGGAGATGTCTGGTTGATCTTTCTCTTTTTCTGTTGGATGCCGATAAGGATGATAAATAATAAAGAAAATCCGAATGTGATGAGTGTGCTAAGAAGGTTAGACGACAGTACATCTTTTAGAAAAATCTTTTATCCTTCAATGTAGCTGAAATACTAACAGTTGATGAAAATGCTAATGTGTAATCATTACCACTTGGGCCTTCTGCTGCTCATTTTGGGTTTTTCTGAACAGTTAGCCGTGGTCAGTGAATAACTCATTTGCCGAGTTTGATATGGTGCGCACAAACAAAGAAGCATGCATGGCTATGCTAATGTATATTCAATCTTACTCAGCTGCATGTTATCTCTATCAATTAAGTTACTACCAAAGGCTATTGGTTCCTTCTTACTTGTTAATCTGCCATATTCCTTGAACCTTAGTACATATCTTCTTCAGCTGGCTCTCTTCCTCTACGAGCCGACACACGCAGCTGGTCCGGAGCCGTTCATTCCCTGATGCTGGGATGCATTGGCTACACCGGTGAGGGTGGGGACTCCATTATGTCTTGGCCCGATGACGAGTCTTAGCACTTCCATGTACATGGTTAGTGTACTCAACTTGGGAGATTGAAATTATCAAATATTTAAGATTTTTTAGCTTCCATGTGATGTTTTATTTGGTATTGAGCAGTCTATTTTCTTCAATAATACATCATGTCTGTGATTTCGACGACCCGGACTGTCTTTGGTCCCACGACAATGCTGCTTAAGTGGATGCTGAGAAAATTGACATGGAGGAGGAAAATCTAAGGTTACAGCTGGAGGTAACAAGACAACGCCTTTTGAAAGATGATTTGGAAGAGCAGGTTCGGGATAAAAAGAAGATTGTGCAACAATTATGCCGGACAAGATTCAACATGAAATTTGTCTTGCATTTCAGGATTTGGTGATAGAAGAGCTGGAAGCGAATGTTGAAGAAAATAGTAAGAAATATGTTGCACAACAAGACAATGATCTCGAGGTTCTTATAGAGAAATTGATTAGATTTTCGTGGCAACCATCAGTGTAGCCATCGCCTTAGCTGCTGCCTTGACTTACAATTTTGTTAAGTTGTGATTTATGAGTGACATTTAAATACCGTTGAATTCATACTATCTTGGCTAGTAATTTTTTTTATTTGTATGATGTGAGCAAGTGCATTCTGTGCCTACGATTCTCAATTGAGAAATTGCATACATGTAAGTGGTGTTATTCATAATCAAGATGACCTGTGACTTAGGCCATGTTTCTGACAATATTGTGATGGCTATGTACTCAAAGAATTTCAGAATCTAAGAATTTCAGCAAGATAACCCCTCCTCATTCATTGCTTCATCAGAATCTAAGAATTTCAGCAAGATAACCCTCTCATTCATTGCTTCATTAGAATCAAAATCAGCAACCAGAAACTTGCTGTACTTTTGCTCAAAGAACTGGTAGTTTATGCAAATAACTTCCTGGGCTCATAATAGTGGCAAAGTTTACAAGAAAACTGCAGTTTTTTTGTACAACAATTTGCGCATCTCCACCTGCAGACAACAATTTTGTACAAGTGTACAACATACTGAGGTGGTTGTGTCTTCTCGAGAGCATATTACAGATGTACAAGTTGAAGTTTTTTAGGAGACACAATCATGCCAAAATGAACAAGAGCTACTGTTTTTACAACCTTGGTCACACAACACAAACACATCAAAGCATGTGTAAGTGTAAAGCCGCCTGAAACTCGTGCTAGTGCTCGGCAAGTATTTCACCTCTTCTTTTCTAATACTAAACAACGCCGTGATACTCATCACGCTCTTCCATGCCGGTGCCTTCACCATCCATGTCTGAAAATTGCCATCATCAGAGTAAGATTATTTGAGCAGTACAATTTTTATATTTATTCATTGCAGAAAAAGAAACAACCGCCCTTCCGCATATCTAAACATAAAAGCCCATTGTTCCCAGAAACCATCATCTGCAAATTTCAGGTTATATATGGTATCACACCTTAAATTGTTCAAGCAGAGAATTATAAGAACGAAACATGTACACATCAAATTTCAGGTTATATATGGTCAAACCAATCACACCTAACTGCCACCATGCTGAACCCTATCGCCAAAAAACATTTTAAGTGAAATTTGTTTACAATAGAACAAAGTTTGAATGTAGTTACTATAGTAAATTTGTATACAAAGAGAAGACTTAACCTCACAAACTAGCAGACTTACACTTGTTTTACTACCACTATGATACTAGGACACGTATGAAGATGTACATGTGAGGCAGAGACAGCCATTAAAAGAAATTTTTCATGAAATTAGATATCTCCTCTAATTCTGGAAATTAGAACTCTACCCTAATCTGCAAATATACTACTCCCGCAATGTCTGAAATCAGGTGACGAAGTTGCATCTACTACTCTGCCGATGCACATGCGGCTGTTCAAAAAAAGGGAGTAGCAAAGCCAGAGTAGTACCTGGCCGCCGTAGATCTGGCTGCTGCCGGGCAGGGCTACCGCTCCCATGTTTGGTGGAGAGAGCAGGGGGTGGAGGAGGTGGCGGCGTCTCCGCAGTCGCCAGGGGGCAGGGCTGCCGCTGTGTCCCGAGAGATGGAGGAGGCGGCGGCGTGTTCAGAAATTCGTTCAGTTTTTGTAGCAACACTTTTTTTTTCTAGTAATAACGGAAGATGGGTCTGCTGGGCCTAATCTTCATCGAAAAATCTGGGGCGTTCGATCAATTGCTACTTGTTCCTCTCAGATGACAAATAAAAGGTACCATAAAACAAGCCTTACTGAATGCAGGGGCAATCATGCATGTCGTTTTTTGTTTCCCATGCATACTATCTAGTCGTTTAGGGTGGCCTTTTTTTTTTGAACAATTGATTTTCGTGTGGAATCGGTAAGCCTAGCCACATATGGCAAGTGAGGGCGGTACGCTTCGGATTCTCTAACTTGATGAAGTGAAGTCGTAGAGAAAAAATATCGGGGCCTTGGAATGATTTCTAACCGTTGGATCCAAAACGAACATCTCAAACCTTATGATATAGTACTATCTACAGAATGTATGCTCGCATAGTGCATCCTAGGCTACATGATCCGTGCGAGAGTGCTACATAACTAGTACAACTAGATCTTGGCATCCACTTGTGATGCAGTGGCACACATGCAAAATCTGCGGACTGTAGCACACTGACTTGATGAAGCAAATTCAGAGAAGCTGCGCCGGGCCATAGGTGTTTGGTGGGAGATGGTACCAAATCCTTTCCCGGCTTTGTGATAGATCGTCTCAGTTTAGTAGGGCAGTTTAGTAGCGAAAAATCGCTTTGGCACCCAGGCACTATGGAGCCCTTTTTTTGAATTTTTTTAAAACCGCATTTTTAAAATTGTAAAAAATTCTAAAAAAATACGTGGATGTAGCCAACTATGTATACTATGATTGTGCAAATTCTTATTGTGAAATACCTTGTATTGTAGGCTCAGCAAAAAAGATAAATTAGAAAAAATTTGGAACATGTTCCCAGATCTGAAAATGTGTTCCCAGATCTGAAATTTTATCATTTTTGCTGAGAAAAGAATACAAGGTATTTCGTAAAACAAATTCACACATAGGTAGAACAAATGGTAGGCTACACTCTAGTATTTTTTTGAATTTTTCCAAAGTTCAAATTTTGATTTTTTTGAATTTTACAAAAATGAGCTCCAGGGAGCTCGTGCTCCAAAATGACACGGCCAGTTTAGTAGGGGCATCCGAGCACGGAAAATGCTATTAGCTCCCGGGCTGTTTGGAGCCTGGTTTTTTAAACATTAAAAAAATTCAAATTTTAAAGCTACAAAAAAAATAAAAATCATGGATGTAGACAACTATATATACTATGATCGTGCAATTTTTAATACGAAATACTTTGTTACATAGGCTCGGGAAAAAAGATAAATTGATCAAATTTTGGATGAAAAAAGCGGTATTGTTCATGCTCCTAGATCTGGTTTTTTATTATTTTTCCAAGAACAAAATACAAGGTATTTCAAATTATAATTTTGCACGATCCTAGTGCTTGGTTACATCTAGGTATTTTTTGAATTTTTTAAAACTTTGGATTTTCAATATTTTGGAGGTTCAAAAAACATGCTTCAAGAAGCCCGTGTGTCAAAACGACGCACTCCATCCGAGCAGGGCACCTGAGATATTACGCTTGGATCAAACTACATCGTAAAACTTAAAAGTCACCTAGATGTTGTGTTACTTTTCTCATTTTCGTTGACACCGCAACTTTGCTAGACTACACGTCCTGCATTAGCAAAATTCACAATTTTCTTCTACTCATTACATTTTAAAACAGAGGTAGTACCTTGAAAAAGAAACATACAATACAAAAACCTAGGTGAATAAGACCGGACATTCCTCCGCTGGTATACAGAAAGAACAAAGGGCCCGCGCTTGTGCCTGGACGTTGACCCGTCGCCGTGGGCACGTAAAGAAGAACAAGGCAGAAGAACATTCAAAAAGGACGCAGCAAATATATTCGCATCCACCGGCTGTACATACAACGCCGGAGGTCTTCCTCTCCCGGTCCGATCGCGCGGCAACGAGACAGGCGAACGCATCCATGACCAGACGTCCATTCGAGCACGCTTCCGGGAGAAAGGCGACGGCGGCCGGCCGGCGACCGACGACCGGCGACCGGTCGGCATCACTCAGCAGGCGTGATTGGCTGCTCGCGCCGACGGCGCGCGCGTGGAGCGGGGCAGGTACAGCTACTACTCCATGATCCCAATATTCGTCGTACGGCTTGAGTAGTCATATGATCCTAGCTAGTTGCCGGATTAGTTAGAGCACCAGGTACGGTAGAGAGCGACGGCGGCGGCGTCACCGCCGGTCAAACCGTGTCGCTGCTGCTTGGTCATTTCCATGGATCCATTCGTCTGCGTTCGTGTCATGGCACGGGGGCGGCCACTTTTTAACCACCGGTTTGTCACGTTGTAATTAACCATGTTTGTTAGCAGCTGGGATGCATAGTTTATTTAATCCAGCACTTGATGATTGGCATGATAGGAGAGCCCCATCCTTCTGGAACACTTTGAAGAAGAAACTTCTGCCGACTTTCATGAAATTCGATGGCCAGCGACAAAAGGCAATTTTTTTTTTTTTTTGATACCAACACTCTACTTGTATTCATATGGGTAAGGATACATTACAGGTACAGATACAAGCAACGAAAAGAGAGAGGAAAGCAGAAGAAACTGCTGCAGCACGCCGACGCAGGGGCGCCATCGATCTTCGCCGTCGCTGAGATGAAGAACGCCCGAACCGACCACACCCAGGCAGTGAAGAAGCCCCTAGCCAAGAGGCGTTGATGAACCGCAACAACCACCAGCCCCGGAGAACTGGATCTAGACGACGAACACACATCGGCCGGAGGAACCCTCCGAGCATCTTCAGCACCGGCTCCGGAGACGAAGCCATCCCGCCGAACAGCCGGCGGCCGGAACCACCAACCACTTCCACAACCCCGCAGCAGCACCCACCGCCTCCCTCCAGCCCAAACCTCCTAGATACCTTAGCAGCCCCACACCGTCGCTGGAGGAGACGACGATGCGTCGACAGCAGGCCCAAGGACGGAGACCCCACACCGCACGCCCAGCACCGTCGCCACGCCGGCCGCGCAGGGGGACTCCCACAGATCCATCGCCACTGCGCAACAGCGACGAGAAGGAGCCGGATCTGGGAAGACCAAAAGACCAAACACGCCGCCGCCGCTCCCACGAAGACGATGGCACCGGCCACGCACACCCACACCCTATTTACACACCAGACGCACAGATCCGGGGTTCCCCCACCCTTCCGCCGCCGGAGCGGACGGAGAAGGGGAGGGGAACCCGCGGCGGCGCCGGGGAAACTGGGGGAAGATGGGGTCGCCCTCTCTGTCGCCTCTCTCAACTGTAGCAGAGGGAAGAGAAAGCGAACGGGGGCTCCGTGAGAGGCAGGTGCTCGCGGTGACAAAAGGCAATTCGGGTCTGAATGTTCTTCCAAGTTTGAAAAACTCAAAAACCAAGCACAAACCAAGCAGAAATCAGGACAGAACTTGAACAAACCACCATGGAGATCGCCCAGAGGGTTTACGCCCACACCCAGGAGGGCCTTGGAGATGTTCCGGTGGCTTGAATTCACGTACTAATAAGTTACGACTTCGAACCGGAAAATTATCTGCATAAATACTCTTTCTATCAAATCGAACGGCAGAAGGACTGCTTTTAATTTTTTTAAATAATTACACACTCCAATTTGTACTAAATCAGCGACAAGTAATATGGAACAGAGAGAGTAACTCCTTAACGACGGAGATGATGTTATGCATCAACCTACTCTGTTCCCACTCGATGAAAAGACAGAGTGATGTCTTCCACCCGAAAAAAGCTGACGACAACAATGCTCAACCATCTTGTCCATCTTTTTTTTTAAAAATCAATGCTGGCATTTTATTAACAACCACCAGAGTCTTTGTTCAACATGTCTACCATGAATCCTGGAGGAACTCTGTTCCATCTATTACATAAATTATTATCGCAGCCAAACTTTGCTATCAGGTGCACCGCACCATTGCACGAATGATGAACATGCCTGATCACATGATCATCAAAGCCATGTAGAAGCACCTCGATGTCCTCCACCAACGGTCCATGCATTGACCTATCTTTCTAACCGTTCTTCAGCTTTGACACCGCCCACATGCCGTCTAATTCGAGAACTAGCTTCGACGCCCCAACTTTTGTAGCGAGCTCCACAGCCCGCCTACACGCCAGCAGCTCAGCCTTCTCAACATCACAAGATGAAGGAAAAAATGGGAAGCTCCCAACACAAAGTCACCATGGTGATCACGAAGAACCACGTCGCCACCTCCATATGCTCGACCATCTTTTCCATCATTGTTTGGCATGACAAGTGGTAACCTGCTATCAAAAGGAGAGCCTATGTTATCAAGGAAGACCTCGACCAAACAAGGCAAAACACACCAACATAGAGAGGTTGAACTTCGTTATGTTCCCCACCTTGGTCAATATAGAGAGGTTGAACTTCGTTCCTTCCCCAAAGTCGCTATGTTATCTGTGTGACGGCGAACACCTTGTTGATGTAGCTATATGTAGTGGAAACATACTTGGAAGAAACTACCTTTGACGATCAAGAATTTTGATTCTAGCGGGCCATAAAGTTAGTTCCAGTCTAAGTGTTCATCTAAGTTCGAAAAACCTAACACTAACAACATGAACCATTCTAGAATATAAAAAAACACAATGCGATAACTCTAGTATGATGGAGATGGTGCTATGCATAATCGTAGTCAAGTTCCATATGGTGAAGCATAAATAAATCGGTGTCGTCCAACCGAAAGAACAAGTAGTCGTTGCTCAAGGACAAAGACTCTAAGGGGTGCTCATGCATTGCGTGAAACCACCGGCTATGAACATGTATGGGTTGCCATGCCATTGCATGATTGCTTTCCCTCGACTGCAGAGCTCCAAAGATGCTAGGAAGGGCTAAAGGAGGTTTCAACATAATTAAGGGGGACTAACTTAGGGCATTATGTCAAATTTGGTCCAAAGAGTACATAATGTTGGGTGTTAATCTAAGTATTTAGTTTATGTTGTGGGTCCATAACAATGGTTGGCCTTAACTAAGCTTCACTGTTGGTCGCATGTCATGACAACTATTAATCTTCTATCAAAAAGGAAGTCCACGCATTAAGAGTACCCAAAAAACCAAGAAAACAAGCAGAAATCAAGCAAAACATGTGTGTTTTGCTCCCCCCACATTGATCAATAATACTAACAGTTTCAACCACCACTTTTCGAGCTTTGTACTACCACCTGAGATGGCATGTTGCCGACTTACTAACCAAACCGTCGAGGGGGCGGTACGGCCGAGCCTCACATGACAGTCGATGGTAGGGGCATGATTTGTGGCCTCCGTGCCCGGATCCAATAGGGGAGAGGTGAAAGATTGAGATGTCGCCTACAAGGGGTGAATAGGTATTTTAAAAATAATTACAGATTTGGCTTAAAAGAATGCGGAATTAAACTAAAGTTTATTTTCAAGCACAAAACCTAAATAAGCTAGGCTCAACTAAGTGTACCACAACATCTAAATTTAAGCAAGATAGCACAAGATATATTTCACAACTGATAAGCAAGATATAAATAACTTCAAGCTTGAAGGCTATCACAAGGAAATAAACTCGAGTATAGAGATAACCGAGACACGCGAAGACGAAGATGTATCCCGATGTTCACTTACTCATAAGTAAGCTAATCACCGTTGGAGAGGTGCGGGTTACCACGGAGGACCCCCGAACGCCACCGAGGCTCACCTTCTTCTCCTTGCCCCTCACGAAGATAGGGCTCCTTCTTATGGCTAGCTTTTTCTCCACTCCGGAGATGGCAAGCTCCAAAACCACTTCAAAAGCTCCACGAAGGAGAAGCCCGGGCCTCTTCACAAACTTCCACGAAGAGGACACCGCGGCACAACCACCGAGCCAACTAGGCGGTCACCCTCCAAGAGTAACAAGCTCATGGTCTCTCACTCGAACTAATCGAAATGGAGAGCTCAACCCTTAAGCAAGAATGCAAAGTAAGAACACCAAGGGTAATCAATCCTTCACTATGAAATCTCACCTAGGCAACAAATGCTAGGATGGGATTAGAGAGGAAGAACAAGGGAGAGAGTCAACAAATTACTCCAAGATCTAGATCCAAATAGTTCCCCTGACTTAGAGGATGAATGAGTTGGTGGAGATTGTAGATCTAGATCTCCTCTTTCAAAGCCCTCAAAAAGATGCAAGAATCATAGGAGGGATGGAGGAGGAAGAAAGTTCTTCAAGCTTAACAATGGAGGTCAATATCGTAGCCAAGAGCCTTGACAAACTATTGGGGAAGAAGGCCCCTTTTATAGCCCCGTAGAAATCTAGCCGTTATAGGTTTTCTGGTCATCCCGGAGCAGCCTGAAACAGCCCGGAGCCGCTCTGGCCTAGCCTAGAGTTGCTCTGGGTAATACTCTGGAGCAAAGCAAGAAGCTTGGAGGCTTCACTGCTCAGCCCAGAGCAGAGCTCGGAGCAACTCTGGATTTGCAAAACAGCAAAAACACTCATACGAAAAACGCAATATCTTTTGCATCCGAACTCCGTTTTTAGTAAACTTAGGCTTTTTGAAAAGCTAAGGAAAAGTACTACAACGTTATGTAGAGAAACATCAAGAATTGTCAAGAGGGAAAATAACAAATGTGGAGAGGTGTGAAACCTTCCAAAGTGAAGAACCGGTAAAACCTCCCAACACGAAAACGCAATAGAAGATGCATTTGGATTCCATTTTCGATGAACTTGGACTTATTGAAAATATAGCAACAAGCTCAAGAACCTCACACAAAGAAACACCAAGAAGCAACAAGATAGGGAGATGCAAAGTATGCAAAGGATTGAGCTTCCTATGACGATGTGATCATGTTACCCAACCAAAAGTCCCTCTTGACAGTGCGGCTATCTATCCCATAACCCAGTCTCCCAATAAACACCTTGAGACCAGTAAAAGGAAAACCTAGCAAGAACATACCTTGGCCTTGAGCATCCCGCTTGGTCTTGATGACGATGCTTCATGCTCCCGTCAAGCCGGAATGCTTCACTTGATCATTGTTGCTTCGTGAAGACTTTAATTTGCTCCCCCATAAACCATTATGGGATAGCTTTGTTAACACATATCTTCACAAGTCCATTATCACCAAATGGATGGCAAGCTTCAAACATATGATCTTCTTAAGATGCTTATCTTGAACTTGTGCTTCTCAACCTTGATGGTGAACATCATTTGATTTCATTCTCTCATGGGATATACTAATCCTTCTTATGATGTAAGCCCATGGGAAGATACCTAACCCCACATAGTAATGCAACACACATAGATCATGGGTTAGTATATAAAGCATAATTGTCAAAGCTTACCATACCACGAGATCACTTGATACAACATGGTACATCTTTATGCTTTGTGAGTTGACCAACTTGATTCCACTATTCTGTCTTCGTCTTGGTCAACCTTGTATCTTCTCATGCTCTATCAAATGTCTCTTGAGATGCATAAAGAATTCTTTATTTGATTGCATGCTCTAAGTCTTGGTCAACCATGGCTCAACTTATGAGACCATCGTGATCTTGACATAGAGCCATCACTTGAATTCTTCTCTTGTAACCAAACTCTCAAGATCATATTCATCACTTCAAACCGATGATCTTGATGCCAATGCTCAAAGTATATCTTGATATTTATGGCATCCATCCTTGAATCCAACATATGGTCTTCAAGCATTATCTATGGATAGTTCCTTCATATTAAACTTAATGAAAACATTAGTCCATAGGGATTGTCATTAATTACCAAAACAACACATGGGGAAAAATGCACTTTCAAGAGGATGCCTCTATGTGTCGGGGAGAAGCTGGTGAGGCGCCACCACTCCTAACCCTATCAGGTTATTTGGCAATCACTAGCAAGGGGAATGTCAGTTCAACGCCTCTTCTCAATCCCACGTATCAATTACCAGGGTCCCTCCAGGTAATGGATTAGTAGGAGTTTAACACGTCAATTCCCTCTCCTCTTTCCTCATTAATTCCCATTCACTTCAACCAATCAGTGGATTAAAAGTCATCATAACCTAAACAGCCATCCCCTATCTCTAGTTCTTCCCAAATAAAAATGTTATAAGTTTATCAGTCCAGAGAGATTTTGGGTTTAGTCTAGATATGAGGGATAAATAGTAAGAGGGTGTTTTATACAAAATGGACAGATCGGTATAGTGGGACATGTGAGATTGATCTGGACGTATATTTTTGATCTGATGCCAGTTTTGATATTTCCATTGAAAGTGTGTCTCCACTAGATACTTTCACTAAACAGAGTGTGTCATAGGGGATATTTGGGTCGATCTTTGACTCCTATGATAGTATTGTCCGTCTCCTTCACAATTTGTAGACGAGGAATACAAGCACGTATGACATCCAACACCTTTGGCTGCCTAGTTCCCAACTATTAAGGTGTTGCATCAACTTCTCTTCTTTTTGCTATATGCATCAAAGCTTTCGACCATTATCGACCTATGTTATGTGTGGAATTGGCGAACATAAAGAGCAGTGGAGAGGGTGGCTTGGATGAGAGGATGAAGAAGATGAGATATTTATAGGCTCGGACCAGTGGTGCCTGGAGGACATGGGAGACTTTAATTTCATTGGATCTCAGCAGAATAGAAGTGCTCCTAGTGGAAATCTGAATGATAGTTTCTCTTTAATGATTTAATTGATCATTTGGGAATTTGGAGCTACCTCTTAAGGGGAGATCTTTTACCATGTCTAATATGCAACAAGATCCTTTGATGGTTCCGCTGGATTGGTTCTTCACTTCCTCAAGTTGGATTACCTCTTACCCCAACACTATTGTCACTACTATGGAAAGACCAACTTCAGAACATGTGCCCTATTTGTCGATTATTGACACTGTTATCCCCAAGGGCTAACTGTTTCGGTTTGAGAACTTTTGGGTAAATCAACCTGGATGTTATGAGTTAGTTAAATCTGTTTGGGATAGAGATACCAAATCAACATCTAGTTTTTGATTATTAGCTGAAAAAATCAAGGTTTTGAGATGGGAGCTCAAAAAATGGAAGGTGTCTTTGTCTATCGTCGTGGTGAAACAACATATGCCATGGGATGGCTTAAATGGGGGCCGAACTAGATGCTGGAGGATTCGGGAGAGGGAAGCGCACTAAGAAGCACGATAGAAAGGAACACACAAGCTACCCAGGTTCGGGGCTCTCGTAAGGAGATAACACCCCTACTCCTGCACTACTTATCTGTATAACTGGATCAATGGAGTACACAACAATGGTGCTTCCAAGCTCTCTGTGAGAGGAGGAAGATGAACTATCAACTGAGAGACTAAAGAGTGACCAACCCTTGGCTAGGGCTCCCTGTGCCACCTTATATAGTGGTGGCCAGGGTTACAACGGTCATCTATGTGTAGATGACACTAGCTATAGTCCAAATAGGACAAGGTGACGATGCCTAGCACCCTTGACTTTGCCCATGATTGCTCTCGATGGGACACAGTATCCCTGTACCTTGTACTTGCTTCGACTGTGACCTTACCACTGTGAGGTAAGGACCGTCCTTTGGCACAGTGATGGTTGGTAGACCACCACTGTGCACCCTATCATCATGATCTCCCTCCATGCTTGGAAGGTTCTCTCCTTGATTGTAGGGATGTGACCCCTTAGTTGACTTCCTTATCCCGGATATAGCCGTTGGCCATATCCCGGACCTATATGCCAGACCAACGACCCAAGGTCGGGTAATCTGGCCTCCCCTGTTCCTGCATAATGTAACAACTTGGTTAGACCGACATATCTATGTATATGCCGGCACACATTATCATGTATCCCAGCTATGCCGACATATCTGAACACTGGCCAGGATACGGCTTATATGCCGGCCTGGTCGATACTCCTATACTCCGGCCATGCCCAATCTTGGTCAACCAACACAAAGTCAACCACTTTCCTCATATCTTTCTAGTCTCTTGACCCTACCGGGGGTCATCCCCCCGACAGTAGTCCCGAAAGCTGTCGAGGTCCCCCAGTATCAACTGAGGGGCCTTGACAGGTTCAACATAGCTTCTCATCTTGCGATATCTCGGCTCTTGATTATATACCGGCGATTACCATATATGCTGGCCCGCTCCTTATATGCCGACACCTCTTCCCTCTTTAAAAGTTTTCCCGGCCAGTCCCGAAGGTATTCCGGATGGGACACATTCTCAGTTCGGTCGTGCCGGCACTTAGCTGAAGCTTCCTCAAGAAGCCAAGTCTGACATTTTACCTCGAAACTTTGCAACTGCTCTGCTACTGCGAATGGTTACATCAAGTGACGGTTCACAGTGTGATCATTGCCTACTATAACTGCCATTACTCACCTAGTGGCATGGTTATCAGAACCGATGTCCCATGTCATGCCCCCATGTGGCATCTGTGCCCAGTAAGTGTCACGGTAGTGGAGCACTACCGCCGTGCCCACGACCTCTGCTCCTTGGGTATAAATAGGGGAGCGGGGGTAACTTATCCTTTTTTACTCCCCACTTCCTCTTCTTCCTCGAGCTCTCCTCCTCAAGCGCTCCTCTGCCATACGAGCTTACTGAGACCTTGCGCTGCCGCTGCTCTGTTTCACGCCGGCGCCAGTGCTCATTGCTCCTCGGCTTCTTCCTCTACGCCATTGTCGGTCTTCTTCCTCTCCAGTACATTGCTCGGGGAGATCGGATCTTCTCTGCAAGCTCACTGTCGCTCCGCCACTGCCGTGCAAACTCCGGTGAGCTCTTGCCTCTTGTTCTTCCCCTATGTTCTTCGTATCTTCGCAGTGATAATTTCTCTGGCTTGAATCTCCGATAGTTGTTTGGTATAGTGCCAGATCGATTAGAGTAGCATTGCGGTTTCCCTCCTCTGTGAGTTCATAGGTGTTCTTCGCTTAGGAATATTGCCCGTATTATTTTCGATTTAACAGCGATGGTAGATCTAACTTCCCTGCTAACTTGTTTCGAGATCTGTTTGCCGGATAGACTAACATTCCCCCCTTTATTCTGCTTCTGCTAGGACTAACAGAACGGGACTCCGGCTCTCATGCCCTGTCCTGGCCATCTCAATGGCCTCTTCCAGTATGACGTCCACTTCTGCGCTGGAGGAGGATAACCCGACCCAGGCTCAGGGGCGTTCCGGCTAGAAGGGGTCTGAGGTGACCCCGGCCGACATATCTTGGATAACCACCACCAGACGTGTCCCGGCCGGCGTAGCATGCCGGCTGCCTGCCGGCGAGACTGTGCCGGCACCTAAGCCTAACGAACGAGTGGTCTTCATCTCACACTTTGAGCGAGGATTCGCTCTGCCGGTTAGTGATTTCTTCCAGGATTTCTTGAACCATTACGATCTCCAACCTCATCATTTGCCGGCCAATGCGGTGATGATCTTGTCGGCCTTTGCTGCCTTCTGTGAGGGCTATGCCGGCATAGAGCCCTTTGTTCAGGCATGGGCCAAGTACTTCCAGCTACGCAAGCAGAGTGCTTAGGAACCCCAGAGCAAGGATGATCTGCCGGAGACCGCTAAGGAAAAGAAGGACCGCCCGATGACCCAATGTGGCGCGGCCACCATCATGTCCTGGAAAGGCGCTGATTTTCTGAAGATAGAGTTGCTCGAGTCATGCAAGAAGTGGCAGAAAAGTTTCTTCTATGTGAAGAACACCACAGAAGTTGATCTGCTCAACCTGCCGCCATTTGTTGACACTCCACCTACTGAGATGAAGAACTAGACCTATAACCCCAAGAACACAGTGGGGCCAGTCAATGCTATCCACCGGGTTAAGGATGACCTGCGTGATGCCGGCCTGACGCCGGAGGACATTATCGCCTGCTTCATTAGCCGGCGAGTTTCTCCTCTTCAGCGCCGGTCTCACAAGATTTGCCAGATGAGCGGGGCCATGGACCCCACTCGACACTCCACGCACGAACTGAGCCCCGCCGACATTTTGCGGCGGGTTAAGGATATCTGCAAGACCTCTCAAGTCATCTTTGCTTGGGGGCTCGAGACTGGAGTGATGACGAATCCGATGGGGAATGCCTGATGTACTTTGATCCAATGTCGCTCGCTTATGCCTTTCCTACAATACCGTCCTCAATTATCCCTAACGAGGAAGTCGTCGATGCTGCCCCTCTAAATCAGGGACCTCCCTCCACCGGCGCACATGCCGGCCGGAAGCGTGGAGTTAAGCCCCAGCCTGAACCAAGTCAAACAACCAAGAGGCAAAAGATCGGCGTGCCCCAACCCAAGAGGCAGAGACATGTTGCTTCGGGGTAATTATCTTCCCCTTATATTATTTCTGGAATTCTTCTTCTGCTTACTAACTTGCTCTTTTCTTTTTCAGGGCTCCTCTTGCACCGGAATGTGCATCTAGCTCCAGTGCTAGCCCCAACGTAGACAAGCCGGAGTCTCCTTTGCGCCCAGACATTCCCGCTACAAGCCATGCTACCTACACCGGCGCCAATGCTAGTGGCGTCGGAACTGACAAGGATGCCGGCGCAGGCGACAAGAGCGCCGACATAGACAAGGGGAAGAACTCTAAAGTGCCAGAAGTCCGGACTGATCCGGCATCAGCTTCTCCGGGACAAGCTACACCGGCCACGCCGGAAAACCCAGCGCCCAAGACTCCTGCTCCAGAGAAAACCACTGCTGCCCCGGCCAAGACCAAGACTTTCAAGATGACGCAGATCATCAAGACCGTGGCGGCACCTGCCAAGACCGCGCCGGTACCTGTCAAGCTCGCACCTACAACTGGCAAGACCGCAGCTGCAAGTTCTGCCATGATGCTTCACACTGGTAAGGGAGCAGCCCGGGTTAGCTCCTTCCATACTCCAGAACTTGAGGGCCGCGTTTCTCTGCGGACCAAGAGTGATAACAGCCTTGGGTCCCTCAAGGAATATCGCATGAAGTGGAACGACGCTGACTTTGTGGACACTGCCAGCTCTGGCAAGAAGAAAGCGCTGGCCGGGACTCCTGCTCCTGGCATCCCCGATGTTATACCGGCCAAGCCCATTGCCATCGCCAGCGAGCTCTTCAGCATCCAGCAGAGGCTTTACCGCCTGGCCGATGCCACCAATATAAGTACTTTTCCTCATATCTCCCCAGTCCCCAAAAATGTTGGCTGTCCGGGATACGGACATCCGGGATTTTCCAATATCTCTTTTAACTTAGCTGATTTTTCTAACTGACCGACATATAAGCTCGATTCGAGCTTCAAATCCTAGTCACCGAGGGTCGGGATAGGTGTGCAGCACCTGTGCCGGGTCATCAAAAAACTAAAACTTGACATAACCTTCAAATCCACCTGTCCGACATATAAGCTCGATTCGAGCTTCAAATCCTAGTCACCGAGAGCCGGGATAGGTGCGCAGCACCTGTGCCGGGTCTTCAACATAAAAACTTGGTAGAATTTTCACATTTTCGGATATGCCGAATTTTCCTTATAACACTTCAAATCCTAACATTTCTGCAGCGCATGAACAATAAACGTCGGGACATGTATCATGACCTGGTATGCGAGCATCGGAAGTTATCCAACGAGCACAGCAAACTTTGCCTTGATCTGACCAAGAAAGGTAAATCCAGCTGACATACCACTATATGCCAGATTATTTTCCTCTTTTTACTTCGCAATATTCTTCTTGCCGACACATCTCGATGTGCCGACACATAACCCTTTTGCCGACACTTTTCAGCCACTGTTGAGGAACAAGTCACCGAGCTTCTTAAGAGAGTGAAGGAGCTCACAGGTATGCTGGATTCTGCCAATCTCCAAATAATCACTTTGCACTTTAAATCCTTTAATCTTTATCAATGTTTTCTATCTTCAAATCCTTTCTTGTTCTTTTAACCTCAAATCCTTTTAACTGCAAATCCTCGCAGATGAAAAGGCTGCATTGGAGGCTCGCCACCAGGACTGTGTGTCCTCAGTGGATGTTGCCAAGCAGCTGGATGAAAGGGACGTCGCCCACAAAGCTGAAGTGGAGCAACTGAAGGGCCGGATTACTGAGCTTTTGGACGAGAAGGAGGAGAGTGAAGGCCAACTCAGAAAATTCCGGGGGCTACTTGTAACTTCAGAGGCTGATGCCTCCGGGGCTAAATTTGAACTGCAACACCTGAAGGAGCAGGCCACCAAACGGGAGGTTGACATTGCCCGGCTCAATGTCGATCTCGCCAGTAAGCTTCAAATCCTTTCACTTTTACTTTGCCCGACACACCCTGTCCGACATACCACAATCTTTTTCGGCATAACATTCATGCCGACATATATCCATGTTCCTAACATTTTCTTTGCTTCTCAGGCTTGTTCCCTGCCTCTGTGGAGGACGTTGAGAAGGCCCTCCAGGTGGATCGGCTGAACCGGAATGTTCCGGTTGACTCTTCCAGCTGGCATATATCAGAGCAGCTGATCGCCCTGGAGGCCCGCAAGAATACCATGACTGCATACATCGACGATCTCTTCCTTGGCGCCCAGGAAACTCATCAAGCACTCTGGCCAGGACAAAGGACCCCCACTGACCCTCTTGATCTTGGTAATGACTTGCAGCTGTCCAAAGTCCGCCTCAGGGAATGGCGGGACTCCGGCGCACGGGTGGGAGCTGATGAAGCTCTCACCTACTTCTTATCTTGGTATGAAAAGGTCGATCTGGAGACTTTGCGCTCTGTGCGTGAAGGATCTGCATGGACCACAGATCCGGAGTTTATCCGGCGTCACCAGGAGTTGGCCCACAGCTATGTGGATTATGCCGACACCGAGGTCTTCGTCCGAGACATCCGCGAGCCGAAGAAGAAGGACGATGCTGAGGACACCGAAGGCTCGAACTCTAGCCAAGATGAAGAGGA
This sequence comes from Dactylis glomerata, assembly GCA_007115705.1. Taxonomy (NCBI): domain Eukaryota; kingdom Viridiplantae; phylum Streptophyta; class Magnoliopsida; order Poales; family Poaceae; genus Dactylis; species Dactylis glomerata. The sequence goes on from QXEO01000546.1 coordinate 6,577,578, forward strand.
AACTGAGGACGCTGGCAGTGTCGGCGCCGAAGCTCCAGAACAGCGATCTGCCCCGGTCGGAGGTGATGGCTCCATCCCATCTGCTGGATCCGGCACTCCTGAAGTCGATGTCTCCACTGCCACAGCTCCACCTGCCGGCGGCTCTGCTTCTGCCCCTGTCTCTTAAGCTTTGCAGTAAAAACACTTTAAGTTTCATCAGATCCCTGGTATGCCGGGTGCAGTTGTAAGATATACTTTATTTCCTTTGGTTTGCTACCTGAACAAGTTTTATTTCGGTTTGCTTGCTTATTAATGCCGGATTATCTTTTGACTAAGCCACCGAGTTTGTTTTCCTGTTTCCTTAACTCCACAACCTTGGCTCCTTGTCTACCTTATTCGACTTTTGACGTATGAGTCTCAAGGTTGCTTTATTAAACATACAGTACTTAAACTTTGAAACTTAAACTTCAAATCATCTAACACTTCAAGTTTTAACCTCTGCACTAAAATCAATGCCGGTTCGCTTGTTTTATCTTTCCTTAGCCGTTTTTCATGTGTAGACAATCTTCGGCATCTACTCTTGCTAGCCATGAAGCCGAGTTTCGGACAGCAGCTGAGCCAAAGAGTGGCCTTTGGTGCCGACACATTACTTGGCCGACATAGGAAACATTCAAAGCAAGCCAGCCGACATATAAATGAAAACTGAAAATAAACAACAATATATACCAGAGGCAGTGCCCGATCTCCTCGGGATGCCGACATTTCATTCATTAGTCTTGCGCCGGCATACAGTGTCGGAACACAAAGCAAAATGGAAATACATACATTAAGCTTCACGAGTAAAAGGGACGGAGTAGAGCTATGTTCCATGGCCGCTTGGTTTCTTCTCTGGACCTGTCCACCTTGTCCTTCTTGGGGGCCTGCACATCTATAAGATAGTAGGCATCATTGTGCAGAGCCCTGCTCACAATGAATGGCCCCTCCCATGGAGGAGTTAACTTATGCCGGCCCTCTGTGTCTTGCCTTAGCCGGAGCACTAAATCTCCCTCTTCGAATCTCCTTGGATTCACCTTCTGCGCATGATAGCGTCTGAGGTTCTACTGATATACTGCAGTTCTTGATAGCGTTATCTCTCTCTTGCTTCTTCCAGCAAATCAACATCATCTTCTCTGGCTTCTTTAGCCTCTTCCTCGGTATATAGCACCACTCTTGGGGCATCATGTATTACATCTGTTGGAAGCACTGCTTCTGCCCCATACACAAGGAAAACGGCGTATAGCCTGTTGATCGATTCGGAGTTGTCCTCAGACTCCAAAGCACTACCGGAAATTGATCTAGCCAACAGCCGGGAGTTTTCTCCAGTGGCTCTATCAACCGGGGTTTCATGCCGGATAACACTAGTCCATTTGACCTTTCTACCTGGCCATTGGTACAAGGGTGGGCGACCGACGCAATGTCTAGCTGGATTCCCACCTCCTCACAATATCTGGCAAATGGCCCTTGGGCGAAATTCGACCCATTGTCAGCGATGATGCTATGAGGGACACCATATCTTAGGATTATATCCTTCAAGAATTTCACTGCTATGTGGCCATCACACTTGCTTATTGGCTTTACTTCAATCCACTTGGTGAACTTGTCCACCATGACCAGAATATGGGTCATCTTTCCCCTTGCCGACTTAAATGCTCCGACCATATCCAGGCCCCAAACAGCAAAGGGCCAAGTCAATGGGATAGTCTTCAATGCTGATGCCGGCTGATGAATTTGGTGTGCATACATTTGACATCCGTTGCACTTTCGGACTAAATCCTCTGCCTCCTGCAATGCCGTTGGCCAGTAAAACCCGTGCTGGAATGCCTTCGACACTAGAGCTCTGGATGAAGCATGGTGACCACACTCCCCCTGATGAATTTCCCGGAGCATCTCCTGTCCTTCCGCAGATTCAACACATCTCTGCAGCACGCCCGTGGCACTTCTCTTGTATATTTCTTTGTTGATGATGGTGTATGCTTTTGACCTTCTCATAACCCGGCGTGCTTCAGCTTCATCCGTCGGCAATTGGCCATCAACCAAGAAATCCATGATCGGTCGCGCCCATGAGGGCACTTCCCTGGCAGTGAACACTGGTTGATCTATCTACATTACTTCGACCGACACATAATCAATCTCCATGGGCTGCAAAGTCCCCGGGACTGAGAGAGCAGTCCCCGGGTATGCCGAAGCAGTCCCCGGCTATGCCGGAACAACCACTTGATACATTTTGCCCTTGCCTTTGCTTCTGCTCCGGAACACCGCAGTCACCGCGTATGTCGGCCCAGTCCCTAGGACTGAGAGAGCAGTCCCCGGGTCATCTGAACTGGCGCCGGCATCTACCTCCATTGGAACTGCTTCTTCTGGGCTCGGCGGAACATATATGGATGAAGATTCCGGCGAGGGCTTGATCGATGGCTTCCTCAGATGCTCTAGCGAAATGCCGGGCGGAATTGACTCTCTGGAAGATCCCAACTTGGACAATGTGTCGGCCGCTTCATTCTGAGCCCGGGGGACATGCCAGAACTCACAACCTTCAAAGTAGCCACTCAATTGCTGCACCAAGAAATGATAGGATCCCATGTTTGCATCATGCGCATCCCATATGCCGGAGCACTGCTGAATCACCAGATCCGAATCACCGAAACACATAATCCGGCGGATGCCTATGTCCTTGGACACCTTCAGGCCATGCACAAGTGCCTCATATTCTGCCACATTGTTCGAAGCAGCAAAGTGGATCTGCAGAACATATCTCAACTGGTCATTCTTGGGCGAAGTAAGAACTATGCCGGCACCCAAACCATGTATTGTCTTGGACCCATCAAAATGCATTCTCCAATAATTTGCAGCTGGCAAAGGTGGCTCATACTGTATCTCGGCCCAGTCAATGAAGAAATCAGCCAACACCTGGGACTTGATTGTATCCCTCTTGTCATACTGAGGTGTATATGGTGAAAGCTCTATTGCCCACTTGGCTATCCGGCCACTGGCATCTTTGTTGCTTATAATCTCCGAGATAGGGGCCTCTGCCACTACCCGGATCGGATGCTCCTGGAAGTAATGCTTGAGCTTCTTGGCCGCCATATAGACACCGTATGTCATCTTCTGATAATGGGGGTATTTTTGCTTCGAGGTGGAAAGGAGTTCACTCAAATAATATACCGGCCTCTACACGGATTTGCCTCCTTCCTCTCGCTCTACTACCACTACTGCACTAACAACTTTGTTGGTCGCCGCTATATAGAGCAACATCGGCTCCTTCGGCATGGGAGATGCCAACACCGGCGTTGTTGACAGCATTTGCTTCAACTCCTTGAAAGCTGCATCTGCTTGCGTTGTCCAGACAAATGTGTCGCACTTCTTCATCAGCTGATATAGCGGCAGAGCTTTTTCTCCAAGCCGGCTTATCAAACGGCTCAGGGACGCAAGGCATCCAGTGAACTTCTGCACTTCCTTCAGATTTGTTGGCGGCTTCATTCTTTCTATGGCACGAATCTTGCCAGGATTTACCTCTATACCCCGGCTGGAAACCAGAAAACCAAGTAACTTGCCTGCTGGCACACCAAAGGTGCATTTAGCCGGGTTTAACTTCATTCGGAACCTCCTCAGATTTGCAAAGGTTTCCCGGAGGTCATCTATGAGAGTCTTGCTTTCTTTGGTTTTTATGACGACATCGTCGACATATACCTGCATATTTTTATCTATTTGGTCATGAAAACACTTCTGCATACACCTCTGGTAAGTTGCGCCGGCATTTCTCAAACCGAACGGCATAGTGAGATAGCAATAAGACCCATACAGGGTAATAAAGGATGTCTTTATTTGATCTGGCTGATATAAAGGGATCTGGTGGAAACCAGAGTAGGCATCTACAAATGATAACAGTTCACATCCGGCTATGGAATCAATCACTTGATCGATCCGAGGGAGTGGGAATGGATCTTTAGGACATGCCTTGTTCAAGTTAGTGTAATCAACACACATCCGCCATATCTTGACTATGGCGGGCTCATCCTTTTTCTTCTCCACCATGACCGGATTAGACAGCCAATCCGGATGCAGAACTTCCATGATAAAGCCAGCTGCTAGGAGCCTGGCTACTTCCTCCCAAATTGCTTTCCTTCTATCATCTGCAAACCGTCGGAGCGGCTGCTTCATCGGTTTAGCATCCGGTCTTACATGCAATGCGTGCTCAGCCAGCTCCCTCGGCACACCTTGCAGGTCTAAAGTGGACCATGCAAAGATATCTCGATTCTCACGGAGTAAGCTGATGAGCCCGCTTTCCTATTTGGGGTCCAAACCGGCACCGATGTGGGCATGGCGCTTCGGGAAAAGCTCATCCAGAGCTACTTTCTTGACATCCTTGGCCACTTGAAAGGAAGTGCCGCCATTTGGGTTTGTCATGCCCGTCAAAGGTTTGTCGGCCACGACCATTTCAGCAATCTCCACCGCTCGCTTAAGCCTCTTCTTTTCCTCCGCAATGATCAGAGTCTCGGCCAGATTAGATCCGGCCGTGGCACACGCCATCGAGCGCTTGTAATCACCAATGATGGTAATCACTCCTCTGGGCCCCAGCATCTTCATCTTCAGATATGCCACATGCGTAGAGGCCATGAATTTGGCCAATGCCGGCCTACCCAGCAATGCATGATAAGGACTATCCAGGTCCACCACCTCAAACATGAGGTTCTCCACTCTGCAGTTATCCCAGTTGCCAAACATGACGTCTATCCGGATTTTGCCCATCGGCGCACATGAAAGTCCCGGCACAATGCCGTGGAAGCTCGGCTCCAGCATATTCTCCTTGATGCCCAGCTTCTGCATTGTATCCCGGTACATAATGTTGATGCTGCTGCCATTGTCAATGAGGACTTTGCTGAACCTTACATTGTTTGTCGGCCCGACAAATGTCGGATCCATCACTAGAGCATACCCCCCGGGGTTTGGCATGATCTTGGGATGATCCGCCCTGTCCCAGCCAATGGCCTGGTCAGACCAGTACATCAGCTTTGGCACTGCCGACATAACGGCATTTACCTCCAAACTCCGTCGGTACAAACTCTGCTTATCTGTTCTTTCGGTCTCAAAGACCATATAGCTCTGATCATGCTCCTTGTACTCATTCCGGCCCGCTGCAGGGCCATCGGTATAGAACTCCAGGTTATAACTCTGATCAACTTGATTTACGTCGGCATTTCCGGCGTTACCTTGATTTCCGGGATTAGCCGGCCTGGGCGGGACAACAACTGTATTTGCACCTGTCAGCGGCGATGGAGCTACCGGGACAGGTGGCCTAGCTGTTCCAAAGGGACCTGCATGACCTACCAATATGTCATCTAGCCATGAACAGTTCCTGGTCAAATGATTCGCCGGCTTACCCGGCTGAAATGTGCGGAACACACAGGGCTTGTCCATGGCCAAACCCACTGTATATTTCGGCCACTGCTTCTTCTGGCCATCGCTGGCACCGGCATTCTTGTTAATCCAAACATTCTTTTTCTGGAAGGGCTGCGCTTGCTGCTGCGGTTGTTGCCGCTGCTGCTGAGGCTGCTGGTAGCCCTCATATCTCGGACGCTGGCTACTTCCGGCACCCACTTGTTCTTCTTCTATGGCCGCCACTTGGGACGAACCGTACCGGTAATCCGGCCTGTCATCTCTTCTCTTGTTCCGGTTATCGGGGCGATAGAACTGCCCGGATCCACCAGCGTTGTTGTTGTTCCTCTGGCTCTGCCCCTGACCTTGCGAGGCAAGTGTGGGTTGCAATGGGTCTCCCAATGCATAACTGTCTGCGATCTTGATTGTCTCAGTCAACGTGGTCGGCATTCCCCTCTGAAGCTTTTGCCACAACATGGTGCCATGCCGGCACCCCTGAGTGAACCACATGATGGCCTGCTGCTCCACAACTCCTTCACATGAATTGCGCAACGTGCACCACCTAGTGAGGTAGTCACGGTCTGTCTCGTAGTCTACTTGCCGGCAGTTAGCTAGCTGCTGCGGGCGATTGGGCCTCTTGTAAGTACTGGTGAAGTTGGACACAAACTGCTCTTCAAAATCCATCCAACTGTTGATACTTCCGGCTGGCAGATTGTTCAGCCATATCCTGGCTGGGCCTTCAAGCATCTGCGGTACATAATGCACCGCCCACCGGAGGTTTCCCCTGGCAATGTTCACTGTAGTGGAGTAGTCCTCCAACCAATCTTCCGGCTTTGTACTGCTGTTATATGTCCTCGCACCACGCGCAAGCTGAAAACAGTAAGGTGCCGGCTCACCCATAATCCGGGGTCCAAAGAACATAGGACCCGGAGCTCCTTGCCTTTCCACCAGCTCTGTCTGGTAAATTCTGTCCAGCTTGAAGCGCGCATCATCCGGGGCCAAGGACCGAGGTCCTAGCCGGGAGGCAATTGGGCCCGGAATCATGTTTTTCTGCTGCTGCTCCGGCTGGAACATTCTGGCCGACACTTTTGTTGCCAACATTCCGGTCACCTTGACCGGTCTTCCCCTGAACCATCGCTTGTTTTCCAGCGATTGCCAGATCATACACCTAGATCTGCTTGTCCCGGCGGCCAGAGGTCACGCTTCCGGCACGCCGGGCACTTGGATGCGGGGACGAGGCTTGGCCCTTCGACCTCGCGCCGGCACCTCCCACCAATGCAATATACTGAGATGCGCCAGCACCTGGGTTTGCCTTCTTAAAGGCCTCCTGCTGCTTGCTAGCTTCAGACAAAAGTTGGTTAAGCCGGGCTTGCTGCTCACGCAGTGCTTCGCCGGATAAACTAGACAGTTCCTTAGCTACTTCTGCTGCTGCTCTAAGGTTCTTTACTGGTGAGCTATAGATTACCTTAGGCAAAGTACTAGTTGCACTATGAGTTTTAGCTCTACTATCCTTACCCAGTTCATTGTTTAGATCTCTACCTCTAGTTCCAACTTCCTCTATCCGGCTAGGCCGGGTTACCACAGGAGTAAAACCTTGGGCAGCCTCATACTCACAGAGTTGCCAGTTGAACCGTTCCCGCTCCTGCTGCATGGCCAGGGCCTCATCGATGAGGGCCTGACGCGTCCCCTCGAGGACTTCCTTCGTTTGCTCTGGATCATTGCCGGACTGCACCGGCTCCAGAAGCCGGTTGATGATGGGAATGAGGGGCTGGCCCCTAGCCGGTTGATGATGGGAATGAGGGGCTGGCCCCTAGCCCATAGTGGGCGCCAAATGTCATCGTGGTGAAACAACATATGCCATGGGATGGCTTATATGGGGGCCGAACTAGATGCTGGAGGATTCGGGAGAGGGAAGCGCTCTCGTAAGGAGATAACACCCCTACTCCTGCACTACTTATCTGTATAACTGGATCGATGGAGTACACAACAATGGTGCTTCCAAGCTCTCTGTGAGAGGAGGATGATGAACTATCAACTGAGAGACTAAGGAGTGACCAACCCTTGGCTAGGGCTCCCTGTGCCACCGTATATAGTGGTGGCCCGGGTTACAACGGTCATCTATGTGTAGATGACACTAGCTATAGTCCAAATAGGACAAGGTGACGATGCCTGGCACCCTTGACTTTGCCCCTGATTGCTCTCGATGGGACACAGTATCCCTATACCTTGTACTTGCTTCGACTGTGACCTTACCACTGTGAGGTAAGGACCGTCCTTTGGCACAGTGATGGTTGGTAGACCACCACTGTGCACCCTGTCATCATGATCTCCCTCCATGCTTGAAAGGTTCTCTCCTTGATTGTAGGGATGTGACCCCTTAGTTGACTTCTGTATCCCGGATATAGCCGTTGGCCATATCCCGGACCTATATGTCGGACCAACGATTCAAGGTCGGGTAATCCAGCCTCCCCTGTTCCTGCATAATGTAACAACTTGGTTAGGCCGACATATCTATGTATATGCTGGCACACATTATCATGTATCCCAGCTATGCCGACATATCTGAACACTGGCCAGGATACGGCTTATATGCTGGCCTGGCCGATACTCCTATACTCTGGCCAGGCCCAATCTTTGTCAACCAACACAAAGTCAACCACTTTCCTCATATCTTTCTAGTCTCTTGACCCTATCGGGGGTCATCCCCCCGACATTGTCCAATATAAAGCTCTTGATTTCTAAGTATAATTTGGTGATTCTTTATCAGGATGGGCTTGAGGAGGGCAGGTCTTTATATATTCAAGAGGCTAACTTCAGGAGAATTGTGAAAATCCACTATGAGTATTTATTAAGAATTCAGTATTAGTACTGGAAGAGAAGGTGTACAATAAGGTGGATGAAGTTGGGAGAGAAATATTGCAAATTCTTCCATGCAATGGCCATAGAAATATACATGAGAAATGTCTTTTGTAGTTTTCTTTTGCCTGATGGCCATGTTGTTTCTGATTATGATCAGATGGTATTTCCTGGAGTTCATATAAACAAAAAATGGGCACATCTTCTGGTATCAGCATGATGTTTGATCTAGCTCAGATGGTTCATAGGATGGAGAATTTGGATGATTTAGCTTCACATTTTAGTGTTAAGCAGATGGATGGAGTTATTGCAAAAATGCCCATTGATAAGGCCCCTGGCCCTCATGGCTTTAATGGGTTATTTATGAAGAAATGCTGGGAAATCATTAAGAAGGATTTCTATGCTCTGGCTAATGATTTTTGGAACCATTCAGTCTCTCTTGAGAATATTAATTCTTCCTTTATTACTGTAGTTCCCAAAAAGCCAAGTCTAGAACAGATTGGGGACTATAGGACAATTTCTTTGACTAATTCATGTCTGAAGATTTTGTCAAAGTGGTGGCTGATAGATTGCAGAAATGAATTTTAGTATGTATTCATAAAAATTAGTATGGTTTTTTAAAGGGAGAACTATTCATGATTGTTTGGCCTGGTCTTTTGAATATTTGCATCCATGCAAGGCCTCAGAAAAACAATAGTAATTCTCAAGTTAGACTTTGAAAAGGCATTTGATTCTATTATACATTAGGTGATTTATAGGATGTTGAGGCAGATGATGGGTTTTTCTGATCTTTTTGTTTACTGGGTCAAATGTTTTCTTGAATCTGGCACCTCTACTATGTTGGTTAATGGTGTGCCTGGAAGAAATTTCAAATGCAGAAGAGAAGTCGGGCAGGGAGATCCCATCTCCCCTTTATTGTTTGTGTTGGGGGATGATCTAAAGATGAGAGGTTTGGTTAAATCTGCCACTTGATGTTGGTGTTGAGGATTTCCCTATTGTGCAATTTGCTGATGACACTATCTTAGTGTTGGAGGCTGATTCTGGTCAGTTAGCTATTATGGAGGAAGATTTAGAATATTTTTAAGTCTCTTCTGGGCAGTCTATAAATCATCATAAATCTTATAAGTTGCCATTTAACATTTCAGAAGATGAGTTGAATGGATTGGCTGTTGATTTTGGTTGCATTGTGGGTTATTTCCCATTTACCTATTTAGGGCTGCCAATGGGACCACTAGACCCAGGATGGTGGACCTAATGCCTATAGTTGATAGATTGGAGAGGAAATTGACAGCAAGTTCTACTTTTCTTGTCTTATGGTGGTAGATTGCAACTCATATCTTCCTGTTTTTCCTCAATGCCAATTCATTTTCTGTGCTCTTTGGATATTCCTCCTGGTATCATCAAAAAGATTGTTAAAATTTGAAGGCATACAGTGCCTTTGAAGAGGAAATAATACAGAGTCTAAAAACAGGCTTTATCTTCCTGGGACATGGTGTGTAAACCCAAGCATTGTGGTGGCCTGGAAATTTTGGATTTTGAGAAACAGATGAGGGTCTGTTAATCAAACATCTTTACAAATTCTATAATAAAGAGGATATTCCTTGGGTGAACTTGGTGTGGAGATACTATTCTGACAGTGTTCCTCATGCTAGTAAGCTGTGTGGTTCATTCAGGTGGAGGGACACCATGAAGTTGGCTGATAAATACAGGAATGTATGCACTGTCAAAATTGGGGCAGGAGATTCTGCTCTGTTCTGGTCATATAACTGGGAGGGAATGGTTTTGCAGGACAATTTTCGAAGGCTCTTCTCTTTTTCTGTTAATGCAAACAGATCAGTTAAGGAGGTGATTCTAAATGAAGACATAATATCTCTTTTCTAGTTGCCCTAGTCTCCTCAAGCTTTTCATTAGTTTCAAAACTCAGATAAACTTGGAGAGTAAAGATGTCTGGTTGATCATTTGGAAAGATGGTGTTTACACTTCCAACAGATATTATCAGTTTTGTTTCAAGGGAGTTGTGGCCTCCAAAAATTTATCACTGCATTTGGTCATGCAAGGTTATGTTGAGAATTAAAGTGTTTGCATGGTTACTTGTGAGTGATAGGCTGAATACCAAAGATATGTCGAGAGGGAGACATTTGAATATCACTAATGTTTTCCATTGTACTATTTTCCCTGGTCATGCTCTTGAGGATTGGCAACATCTCTTATTTCATTGTAACTTCAACATCAGGATATGGAATTACTTGCAGATTGAGTGGGACTGAGGTGGCTCTTTTGAGCAGATTTTCATGCAGACCAGGAAGAAGTTTGATAAGCCTTTCTTTACTGAGGTAGTTATTCTAGCAGCCTGGCATATTTGGAAGTAGAGGAATGAGGCTGCTTTTTAGAGTATTATGCCTACTTTCAGGGGTTGGAGGAGAAGGAGGTTCATTCATGAGGTCACCTTGCATATGCATAGGGTGAAGTCTAAGCATTCCAAGAGTTTTTTATTATGGATTAGTTCTTTGCTATAGTTTGGTGTATGTGGTTGTAAATAGATGTAAATACTATGGGCACAAGCCTTACTGTCCTTTGTTCAAAAAAATATGCAGGAAAAGATGGGAGAAAAAATGAGCAGAAACAATGGGCTGGAAACTGAATGGGAATGGTGGCCGGGGAAATTGAGCGGGAATGATGGGCGGGAAATTTGAGTGGGAATGGTGCGAGGGATAACTCCAGAAAAAACAACATTATGGACTTGTTGTCGTTGGCGTAGATGATAGATCTTATCATCGATGCAGTTACACGACTGCATGCCCTAATCATCTAAGGCTTGGACGATAAGTCATGGCATGGCTTATTGTCCAAGTCTTAGACGATTAAGACTAGTCATCGTTGCACGATTACTGGTATTACTGCATGGCCGACGGCATATCGTCCAAGGCCTGGACAATTTCTTCCAATCGTCCATGTTGTAGATGACGATGTATTCATGTGTTTGTAGCTATTGTAGTTGTGAAGCTCTAAGATTGGTGAAGTAACTATAGACCCCTTTAACTGAACCATAAACCCTAATCTAAAGCCTACGAACTCTAGAAACAGAACCTTTCAATTATAAATGAAATTCCGAGCTAGGAGGGGCATAATTTAGAAGCTGAGCTACTACTAAAAGATGAAGAAGAATCACAGCGTAGCTATTTTAAAACAAGAACCCTAGCCATTTTGGTAGGCACAAAAGATTCCCCTGTTTATGACAAAACCGTTGTTTGGCTCCTGCGCCTTGATGTCAAGGATGTCCCAAAAAGAAACGTCGTAACTAATCCATGTCATCCCTCCAGAACGTGCTCGACCAGATGCTCCCCCCATTACCACAACTGAGCAGTGAGTTGACTAGGAGTTTAACTAACTTGGATCTGGAGTAGCCAGGCAGAGTGACGCATGAGATGGAGAAGCACTGGAAAGTGAGCGGCATGCGAAGATGAGCGAGCACTACCAAGAAAAAGGTCTCCCCTTTCTCCTTTTGACCATATCAAAAATCAGCAGGGAGACCTTTCAAATATGTACTCAATTGTACCACATTATCTTTGCATCGTGTGCCGACACCGGACAGGGTTGCATACAGCTAACGTTTTGACACGTCTGAATTAGTACAAAATTTCGCACAAATTTGAAGGAATTTGAACATGGTCCGATAGAAAGAACCATGAAGAAAAGGAAAAATTATCACCCTTTGTATAAATGTTCCTGTATAATTCTATACACAATTACACATCAATAAAGAATCTTTATGCCCAGAGATACCACCAAAGAGCAAAGACCAAAAAGAAGAACAAATGCAGCACGAATGCGTGCACGCCGTGAGGAAAAGAAACAAAAGAAAAGCAGCAAGAAAGAACAGAAATTGTTCTTTCTCCATCGTGCGGTGTGCCTTTTTCACCTCAATTTCGCCCCAATTCCGCCTGCATGATGACCGGAAACCGGTGGCACGTCGCTGTGGAGTTGTTAACGAGTGGTCGCTGCCTCTTGATTTGACCATGGAGGAGGACGATCAAGAAACTGGCCCGCATAAAATCGAAGAAGAATTCCCGCCGCTTTGGTTTCTTCTCCGCCTTTCTGATCCCCATTCTCGATCGCTAGCTTTCCATCTGCAGGTCCCATCGGCACGATGTCTTGTTTGTGTGTCCCCTGCTCCAATGGCGACTTGATCGCGTCGCGTGGCTTCTTGGACCCTCTCGCCTCCAGTCGAGTGAGTGGCCGCTGACGCAATGCGGATCGAGACATTGCATCAGCAAGCATCGGGTTCGGTCCATGCCGGTCTCGCAGCTAGTCGGTGTCAGTGAGGTCAAACTGGTCCGTGCCGGAGCGGGACAGCACGCGGCGGGCGGTCACGGAGCGGGAGACGGGCGCCGTCGAGGTGGCGGCGAGCGCGCGCTCGAGGGCGTCGACGACCTCGGTCATGGACGGCCGGTCGCAGCCGACGGGGCCCACGCAGTCGGCGGCGAGGTAGCCGACGTAGGCGAGCGCCTCGGCCTCGTGCGGCGTCGGGGCCGGGAGGCGCGGGTCGAGCACGCGCGCGACGTCGTCGGCGAGGATGTGCGGCACGGTGAACTCGACCACGTTCTTGGGCGTCACGCTCTCGGCGTACCGCTGCACGACGCGGCAGCCGGACATGAGCTCCAGGAGCACCACGCCGAAGCTGTACACGTCGCTCTTATCCGTCAGGTGCTGCAGCCGGTAGTACTCCGGGTCCATGTACCCCACCGTGCCGCCGGTGTAGATCGTCTGCTGCTGCTGCGGGTTGTCGCCATTGTTGTCCTCGCAGTCGCCGGCGGGCTCCAGCACGGAGGACAGCCCGAAGTCGGCGATCTTGGCCGTCCACGAGTCGTCGAGGAGGATGTTGGCCGATTTGATGTCGCGGTGGATGATGGGCGGCACGGCGTAGACGTGCATGTACTCGATGCCGCGAGCGGCGCCCAACGCGATGGTGAGGCGGCCGCGCCACGACATCACCGGCGCCGCCATGGGGCTGCGGTCGTGGAGCTGGTCGTGGAGGGTGCCGTTGATCATGAACTCGTACACCAGCACGCGCTCGCCGGACTGCGCGCAGCACCCCAGCAGGCACACGATGTTCTTGTGGTTGGCGCGCGCCAGCGCGATCAGCTCCGAGTTGAAGGCCGTCTCGCGGTCGCGGCGCCGCGCCGGCCGTGCCGCCGCTGAGCTCGACGACTTGCTGACGTGCTCCTCCGCCCGCTTGATCGCCACCTCTCGCCCGTCGGGGAGGGTGCCGCGGTACACCGACCCGAAGCTCCCGGACCCGATCCGGCGCTCGTCGTCGAACCCCTCCGTCGCCGCGCGTAGTGTGTCCAGCGTGAAATGCTCCACCACGCTGCCTGGCCCTCTGCTCCTGCTGGACCCAAGCCGCGGCGGCATCAGCGACTGCAGCGCACCCAGGTCATCCGCGCTCTCCTTGCGGCGCCGGCGTCGGCGGCGACAGCATAGGAACAACGCGAGCTGCAATGCCACCACCAGCACAAGGAATGCAGCCGCTGAGACGGCCACCCAAATAATGATCTTTCTCCTCCTGCTGCTGCTGCTGCTGCTGCTGTCATTTCCGGGGGGCAGCGCCGCCGCATTGGGGATCTCGACGTTGAGCTCGAAAGCGCAGTCCACGCAGACGCATCGGCCGCCGGAGCAGAGGTTGGCGGAGCCCGGCAAGACGCCGCATTGGCACGTGGACATGAGCACACACGGGCCCGGCAGGACGCGGTCAAAGACGAGGCGGTTGGTGGCGTTGAACTCTGGACCTCCCCAGCACACCAGCGAGTAGTTCGCCATGAGCACGCCGCAGAATGCAGCGCCCTGCGCCCGGACATCGATGTACTGCAGTACTGCGAGGTCGTCCGGCGGCGAGGCGACGCCGTCGCCGAAGCAGCGGATGGTGCCGTTGGTGCGAAGCCCGCAAACGCCGCTCTCGCCGAGCGCGAGCGCGGCGTACCCGGCGGTGACGTTCTCGCCGTGCAGCGACGGCGCGCCGCTGCCCCAGCACGAGAGACCCCCGCCCGTGGAGAGCGCGCACGCGCTGCTGCCGCTCGCGGCGACCACGTCGTAGCTCCCTCCCCGCGGCGCCGCGCGGACGGCCTCGACGTTCTCCGTGCCGTTCCCGAAGCACCTGATCGGCGTCGCGGGCGGGCCGGCGACGATGCCGCACACGAACCCCTTCCCCACGGCGACGGCGTCGAACCGGAGCCCGGCGGGGATGGCCATCCCGCGCCAGCGCCAGCAATGGAGCTCGCCACTGGCGAGCACCCCGCAGACGCGGTACCCGCTGGAGTCCAGCGCCCGGAGCGCCGGGCCGAGGTACACCCGCTTGGGCTTCCCCGGGTTCTTGGACAGGTCCCACCACCGCATGTCGACGGCGTCGGCTCGCGCGGAGGACGGCCCGACGGCGCAGAGGAAGTCCTCCCCGCCGGCCACCGCGGAGAAGGGGTGCGTGGATGGGTATGACTCCTGCCGCCGGTGGTCTCCGCCCGCCGCCGTGCAGTTCAGGTCAACCAGGTCCTGCGACGACGCCGACGGCAGCAGCCCGCACACGATCGTGGTCTCGTCGGCCGTGGCCATGGCAAACGTCGAGAGCGTGGAGGCCTTGCCGGACCGCAGCATCACCAGCAGGAGGAAGACGGAGAAGAGAAACGCACATCGTCGGAGCTGAGGCGGCGACCGCATCGGAGCGGAGCGCGCGTGCGGAGTAGGAGGAGGCGAAGCAGGGTAGGAGCCGGGTGGACATGGACATGGTAGTTGCTCTCTGTCCGTCCTGGCTTAACCAAACCACACCACACACCTTCTAGCTTAGCCGCCTACTACCACTGCTAGTGTGCAGCTCCTCATCGCATTTCACCGCAGAAATCTGCCAACTTTTCCCACTAGTTTTGCATCATCAACCAGCTAAAGATCTAGAGTGTCTCCTAGAGACGATGGAGAGATGTTTAGCACTCTCACTTGGCGAGATAAGAATTAAGCTGGGCGACGCATGTGGGGATCGTAGGTAGGTTGCTTGCTTCCTTGTCTGCTTCCTGTAGGACGAGTCATCGTCGGAAAACTACCTACCACCATCTGGTTAACAGCAGATCGGTACCGATATATGCTCCACAGGGAGAAAGTGCAGGTGGCCTTTTCGTCTGCGCATGGAGATCGCTACAATTCTGGACAGAGGAAAGTGCCTTCTCACTTGCCACAGGAAATTTTTCCCCTCCAGAGAACAGTTTGAGGGTGAGTGATGAGCAGCCGATAACCATGATAGGCCTCTGCTAACGAATCCAATCTGACTTTTCATTCACCTTGTGGTGTTTGTTTAGTATCGTGGACGGTTGTACTAGATGATATCTCCTAGGAGCACTAAGCTCCCTGGAATTGAAGCCCCGTCCATGCTTGCGTTTTGATTTTTGCTTGTGAGATCGCTTGTGCTCACGAACGGGTCTATGTGTCGATTCAATTTTTAGTTGATTTGATTTGGGGACAGATCGGGAGCGTATGGCTCTCGCACTCTCGCCACTTTCAGTTCAATACTTCAGGTGTGGTCATTGGGAGGGAACCTGGTTAACTTATCCACTAGTGCCTAGTGGAAGCAAAGTTATCCAATCCGGTTAATTTTAGTTTTGGTCTCACATTCCATTTTCCTGTGGAAATGCATACCAATTTACACATATAAAAACTTCCTTCCAAGTTTACTAACTCCTACCTTCGGTCTAAAATACTCCATTCGAATTTCTATAACTTTTTTTAAAACAGGGACGAAAGCTTCCCCCCAATCAATTAATTGAGAAGAGTATGATACAAACCGAAAGAAATCGGCCACGAAACAACCCCACTTGATAAAAAAAATATTACTCTCGCGGCAACAAATAACCCAAGTGCTTAGCACCCACCATAACCCACAAGCGGGCCTCCTTTCTAATCTTGTCCAACACAATAAAAGGCGACATGAACTTATTTCTAAAAACTCTAGCATTACACTATTTCAAAAGCTCCCTCAAAACAAGCAAGGCAAGGGAAGACATGGCTTTGCGGTTCGTCGTTGAGGTTCGCCTCTTGGAGGAGGCACCAAAGGTTCACAAATTGGTTTAGGTGCTCAAGAGAGAAATCCGCATCCAATCCACCTTATCCACGCTAGCGTCATCTATCAAAGTGTTACAAACCTTCCAATTTTTTATTTTAGACTTAGGAAAAATGGATTCTTTCCATCCAACCAAGGGGCATGCCAAAAGGAGTTTTGTGGCCATTTCGTAATTTGATAGACGTTGCAGCACAAAAGATGTCCATATCCTCATCGGAGCAAGGGTTTCCACTCCCAACCCAAATTTTCTCGGGACTCATCGACTCGAGCCACAGCCACCTTAGGCGAAGGGCCATAGCATACTTCCCCAAGTGCAACACGCCAAGCCCACCAAGCTTCTTGGGGCGGCACACCATTTCCTATTTTTTCTTGCACTTGGCACCGATGGTAGTGCTTTTCGCCAGAACAAAGGAAAACTCTTTTAATTTTGTTTATGAAGCTCAAAGTTTCCAGCGATACCCCAAGAGATGCCAAGTAGTAAGTTGCTTGAGAGGTTATGACCGACTTGACGAGGCCGGTGCGTCCAGCCATAGTGATTGGTGACGTATTTATCTTTCCAACAAGAGAGCTTGCCCGCACATTTATCCAATGTCAATCCTCTTTACATGCCAAACCAAGAGGGCGAGGCCGACGAGATTATTGAATCTGGTCAATTTATGTTATTTGGTTAGTCACCAAAATGCAGAATTCTATCATATCATATTTCTGAGAAACAAAATAAAGATCCAGCAAGACTCAAGACCAAGCTCATGTTGATCGATGTTGGTCTTCGGCACATCTAGCAGTCTTCTTCACCTTTGCTCTAGCGTCCCGAGTCTACTTCTTCCATAGTAGATGCAGCTTCTTCTCTTCGGTAGTGGTGAGAGATTGGCTAGTCTGGTCGAGCGGTGGTCTTCATTGTGTCTTCGGCATGTGTGGGTGCATGTTGTGTTGGTGTTTGGGTGGGCTTGGCCCTGTTGTATTGGTTTTTGCCCGGTTTTTCTCTAATTAACTGGGCGTCTTCTTTTTAATTAATGTATAAGGCAAAGCTTTTGCCTTCGATTCAAAAAAAAAAGACCAAGCTCATGTTTAAAACGTTGTGTATTTCAGGATGAATAATAAACATTAAAACCCAGATATTTGATAAGAGCGCGAGGACTATCGGAGCACATGTTTGTATGATACCGATAGTGTTCTCGTTGGAAGGCCAGAAACCTAGCACATCATCTTGTACTGTCGTGTTCAACTTTGTCTTGGTTTAGCGCTTGCAAAGCAATACAATTAGTCAAACTGAACCAAGCATAACGGATAGGGGAACAGATTAACATCCATGTCCATGGACCACTCGAACAGAGCTCAATGCCTGTTCACTCTCACAGTCTACTCACTGTCAGATTAGCTGCTTGTGGCCAAGACGTCTACAAGCACGGCAGCCGCAATAATTACCGACGAGGGCCATTCACGACTGGCTAATTGTGTAGCACTGGAGTACTACCACTTGTGTTAGTGACAGGTTAAGAGAAGGTTTTCATCAGTCGGGGACTCCTGCAAGAAACGTCTCTGTTTCTCGTTAATAATGACACAGTTCCAGCTAGCTGAAAACGCTGGGTCGACAGCGCACTTCTACAGTTGCAACATAGCGATGCTGGAGTACCTATGCTGGTATTTGCTATCGACCCCGCCGTGCTGTTCCTTTTTGCCGATGAAAGGGGCTCCGATCCGGCCCCTGTTCCGTTGACGAAATGGCAAAGACAGAATCCACGAGGTTTCAACATCAAAAGGAGATTAACATGGCTTCACATGCTAAAGGCTCTAAAGAGAACCGTAGCTGACAGACCATTCTACTACCTTAACTTATCAATGAGGGTCTAATGTTGTTTACCAGCATCCCAGGCCTAGCTCGGACGTAGGCCATGGCGACCGCTCCAACAAGAAGCTACAATTCCTACAATCGGACTCTGATCATCTTCAGAAAAACATGCCAGACTCTGTCTCTTTATTTGATGTTCATCTTCAGAAAAACATGTCAGGGTCTCTCTATCAAGGAGTGGTGGTGTTTGATGATGGAGAGCGCCTCTGCTCATCGAAAAGCCGTGGCCTCTTCTTTCTCTCCTCACCGTGTGGAAAATTTGGAAGGAAAGAAATGCAGGAATCTTTAGTAACAAGCATTCGCCCACTTTTGTAATCATTGATAATATTAAGAGTGAAGCTGGGTTGTTATCGCGGGTACAAAGAGTCTGGGTGATTTCATGCAGGGAGAGTAGGCTTTTGTAACATTGTTTTAGTTTCATATAAAACTACTTAATTAATCGATTGGGGCGAAGCTTTTTCCCCCATTTTATAAAAAATATGTCTGACGACTGTCTCTTTATTTGATGTTTGTTTGAGATTGCATACCATCTACCAAGATTGCCCTTGGGATGTCGTTACAAGTACAACAATTTTGACTGTTTTGTTTTGGCACGCCATCCAAGAGCCATTTCCTGGAATGATTGATCATAGTATTATCTTTCCGTCAAAGCATTATTCATAGAGGTGCAGGTGATTTGACAATAATTATCTGGACCGGCGCCCTGGCTAGGGGAGCAGGGTGGGATTGGTTAGGTGCACTTGTCAATAGGCTAGTCACTAGTAATCTAACAGTTGGAGTGTCTGGTTCCATTTGGTCTCTATCTTGTACAGTTATACAAGAATACTATGATTAGGTATGACCTACCTATATTTGATCGTCTGGTCAACCTTCTCGTGGCGAATTCATAATATCCATTAGGAAGGAGGTAAAGCTAGATAACATGATAGGATTGATGGGAATGTCAGTGATCACATCATTTGTTATGCACTGCTCTAATGGTTACTGCCCTTGACTCTGGAGTAAAAAAACAAAGCTCCACTTGGTGGATTTTGCACTATGGAATATCCGTGTCTCAAAATATTTTCTACTTTTTGCGTACTGATTGATGCTTCTGGCACTTCCAGTAAAGCTCTTCCTGCTTGGCTTGACTGAAAAACAATACATTGAGGGGCCTAGGAGGCCTATACTTTTATGGCATGGCATTTCAACGATGAAATTTTGTGTAACTTTGTAGGGTTTACTAGCAGGCGTATTTTTTTTGCGGGGAAAAGGAACTTGTATTACTCATAGATAGTTTTACAATCACCGGCAATTACATTGGCTATTTCCTGGGGGAAATTCCTCAGCCAAAAATCAGTTCCTGGTGCGTGCCTACTAGTTGTGCTAGTTCATGGCTGGCCAGGTTGACCTGCATGCTAATTTTGACAACTACAGAGTCCCTCTCCTGAATCAATTCACGAATAAGTAGCAGGCGTATTTAGCTTGGTCCCATGTCATTATCCAACAAAGGGGCCAGGCGAAAGGATTGAATTGTGATAATGCATTTGAAGACATGGTATAGAACATATCAACTCTCTGTTCCGGCCTAACTTTAATTAGGACTTCAGCTTGGTTTTGTTATTTCCTTTCCATCTGGCATTGTTTTTTTAGTTCCATAGTGGCTCAGCTAGATTCTCATGTAATAGTTCGTCACACTGTCCGAGGCTTCACGTGGAAATCAATCAGTCCCATATTATTGGCCGCTTCAATCATAGCAAAACACCAATATCTTTCTCATTACCTACTCCAAAAGGAAAACCAAAATAACATGGCAGCCAGAGCAGAATGTGGGTTGTTGACTTGTTAGTTTGAACATTTGTTCCAGACAGATCTTTGTGAGAATCAGAGAAGGTGCCCATGCCATTAGTTGCTACTGACTAGTTGCCAAACCTGCAAGCTGGACTGAGGAGGCTGATGCATCTCACACAAGCTAAAAAGACAGTACGTCAACTTTATTTCTTTTGTGAAATTGAAAAGGCATTATAGATTAAATAGCTTGAGATAATAATGTAATGTATGTGCCTTAAGTTTGAACCCGTTTACCCTTATTTTTAGAGGTAAAGCATATCTGATTTAAGGGTTGGATTTAACACGTAAATTTTCACACACAAAATCCGTACATCGTTTTTTCTTCTTGAACCACATTATGTTAGACATTCGAGACAAACTAATCTTCAGAACCTCGGGTGTGCAACAGTCAGTATTCAGGGCTCAGGCCCTATGCTGCAACTGCTCCAGCTACAGGAAAAAAAATGTTTCTGCTGCTCCCTAGCCTGCGGCCCAAAATCCTTCTGAGTTTTGTTTCGGTATTCTCTATGCAGCTGTTTGCACGAAAATACACTACATCATTTGTATATGATGTTTGGACCACCAGCCTTCTACTAACTGCAGCTTATTTCAGAATTAACTAGCGTATACTGAAGGAGAATCCAACACAATGTTAGTTAAAACCAAACAATACTACAACTAAATACTATTACCATTATATTAACACCAAATCGTATGAACTGTGGCATGGCAAGGCCCATACATCAGGGTTGTATATACGGAGTAGTTGGCATGGACAAAGGAGCCCAGGGAATATGCACCCTTGGTTCTGGTTGGAAGTATCAATCCACCAAATTGGCCAGACTGGCTTCCTGGCACCTGTGATGCTGGCAGGTATTGCATTCTACATGAGGGTCAAGCATATCTTAACAGTTCAATAAATAAAGTTGTGGTCACACATTTCCCTTCCTTTTGTTTAGAGACATAGTTTTCCGTTTGGAATGGCTGATACAGATGGCATCTGCCACGGAGGCAAATAGGTAGACTGAATGTCGCAGTCCCGTGTAAGAAGCAGCATTTGATCTGTGTAAGAAACTAGAATCAACAACTATATTGAACTCTTTCCTGATTCCATCTTATATTCTGTAATACAGTTATCCACTAACGTGCAAGTTACAATCTATGCAAATGGCTTAGAGATTGATTTAAGAAATCATGGGCCTCATTTTCCACAGGAAATAAATTCCTTTTGCTGTCCAGATTGTTGTGAACAGAAGGAAATAAAAGGCACGAAAACGAAAGAATAAACTATTAGTTAGAGAAGGCCAGAAAGCCAATCAGTTTAAGAGCGTTCGAGGCGTCCTTTTTTTCTTCCAGGTCGAAAGGCTACCAACTCATCGCCAAGTCACCATCACAACTACAGATGAGCAAGACAAATAGCAGCCCGGCAGATGCTCACAGATCATGTTTGCACTGCCGCACAGATATTGATGCACATACACCATAGCCAGTATAGCCATTTTAGGCAGAAACCCCGAAGAAGCCACCGACACTGTCAGTAGAGTGTAATCATCGGCGAAGCTGAAGAAGCAAACGTTGCCTTGTGAATTAAGCTTAAGAGTGCTGACAAAGAAATTTTCTTCCTTTCTGGGAATTGCTCACCTCTTCATTTCAATGGCTTTCTCACATCTGAATATTTTTATTAGTTTTATAGTGTCCTATTCGGTCAGCAGCGCTACCCGTGGTTCCCAGATCAGTGACAATTAACTGTCAGGTACAATTCTTGGTGCCGACAGAATCTTAAGTAGTGAGACTATAATACCCTTGTTTCCTTTCATCTGAACCTTGACAAGGAAATTCTTCTCTTATGATCAATGTGAGGGAAATAGTGTTGCAGGCACCGATTCACACGCTTGTGCTTCATTCACCAGCAAAAATAAGACAAACCTGCTGACAACCAAATGAATGTCATCGAAGTAAGAGATTCATACTTGGGTAGTTTTAAAAAAATGAGCAACAAACTTATATAAATGAAAGGCTCTATATAAGAATAAGGAAATAAACAGCACTATGCTATATGAAAAAAATAACAAAACCATGCAAAATAAGAAAATATTGACAGAAAAGTGAAATGGAAAATCTGGTAGTTCAAACTACAATGTACTCATGTTATTTCAAACCGTGGAATGACTAACAAGGTTAAATCTGCCACACACAATTTTAACCCTGGTCAATAAGGTGAGGCCGCTAGGCAACCACCAATTGGCTATCACCTAGTTTCCACAAATACATTACACTTCTAGTATAGTCACATGGAAACTAAAGTTTCTGCTATAAATTGCACACATGCCTAAAGATTTTTATGCATCAGATAACAAGCATATATTGAAATATCACATGGTTTAGTAACATGGTGGAATAACATACAAGTAAACTAAGCATAACTACTTGGCAGAATGCTGCTATAATGGAATTCAGAAGCTGTGTGCACAGTACATGAATTATTCGAGTACTAAAGTAAAGATCAGGCAGATCGGGAAAGCAGAGATAATCCAACAAATACATATAATATGGTGTTAAAAGTGTCAAACCTGATTCTACGACTGTGATGAAGGATCAAGGACATGCCCCATGAAGATAACAGTAGCAGACACTTCCTCTCGAATGACAAAGAAGAAAGGGTGGTCGGCAGTGAAGTGCTCTCTTGGTAAAGGCTTGTCTATGCTCTTTTGAACAGAAGTTTCTTCAATCTCATCATCATTCACCTCCAAAATTACTTTATGAAGTACATCAGATAGAAACAAAGGTTCGTTGGACTCATCTTCCTTCACCATATCTTTGAAATCTGCATCACGGCGGAATGGTAATTCAAGGCCCATATCTTTCAGAAAATCCTTCATGTCGATCTGAAAAGATATCGTGAATTTGGGCACCCCAATACCAACATGGCGCTTCTCTCTTGGTAAATGCTGTTCTAAGAAAGTTGGTTCAGAGAAAATCTTTTTGGTTAATTCAAACAAGCCATCATGAGCATCTGGGAGAAAAATGTACATGGAAAACTTCCGTTCGTTCTTTCCTTGCCTGTAAGGAAGCTTAATAACTTTGAACCCATCATGCACTGCAAACAGACGCGTTCTGTCATATTCTACAAAAGGCACTAGGACAGGTGTTCCATCCAGACAGTAGAATTTTTGTTCAGTAGTCTTCCCTATATCAGTCTTATCCAGCCATCTGCCTTTAAAATATACTGCACTCCCAAGTACAAGCCCTGTATTGTGGTCAATTATTCCATCTGGAAGGAGTGAGCTAATGGTTTGTTTTGTGGACTTGTTGACCCATAAGTTAATTTGCTCAGCAGCATCTTCTGGCTAAAAAATATCAAGAAAATAGTTTGAATAAATATCAAAATTAAGAAACACAAAGCATCTCAAATACAGCTTACACCACAAGATAAATGTATTACCAAGTTATTTTTTCTAGAAAAACAGATTAGTATCTTACCGATCAAATTCAAATTAATCAAGAAAAAAGCTTTTTAAATGAACTTAAAGGAACGACCAAGCAGTTTATACTTCAATGAGATAGTATCTGATGGAAACCGATGTCAATGAAAACTCCTTGAAAACACGTTTTAAAGTTTTCAAGAAATCTTTAAAAATATGGTATGTTAGAAAGTTGATGTTCTATAAAGAAAAAATATACGCAAGAATAGTGATATTCACGGTTCGAAAAAGCGTACGCCTAGGTACGCTTAAGTGCTGAGCAGTTGCCTTCCGCTTCGCTTTTGGCCTAAGCGTTCGATTAAGCGAGACAGGAATCTGACCTTGTTTTGTGCTAGAATCTCCTCTGTGCGAGTGTTGGTGTGTTGCCTATGTTGCTCTGCTCCTTGCTCGATGCATTGATGCTATATTAATTAAATTAAGTCTCCTGCTTAGCTGCTTGCTACTCCTGCTTACTACTACTGCTTAGCCACTTATTTGTGTTTGTTACTTTGTTTGCTTAGCTGCTTGCGTGTTTACAAGAAAATAGAGCAAAACCGAGGCCAACCAAGGTATTAATCCCCATATTCCTCGGAAATGTAGCATTACATGCTTAGAATACAAAATTACAGCATATTATAGAGGTATATGTGCCCAGCTTGACTTCCCTGTTTCCATCTCCGTACGATTTTAGCCTAAGCACTTAAGCGGCACTTAAGCAGCAGTTCCTCTAAGCAGTGCCTCACCGCTCGCTTAGCGCTTAGCGCTTTTTTGAACCCTGGTGGTATTGTCCTCTTTGCGCTTATTTATTACTGAATTTAGTTTTTAGAAACTTCAAACATAGTTTCCACTATAACTTGGTTTCCACAAAATATTTCCTCTACTTTCATGATGAAATACTGGTATGATTAAATCGGGAACTGGATTTGTGAAATCCATGGGCTTTGGACCTCAAATAACATGGACCTCTGGACTGGGCTTCGTTGGACGTGGGCACAAACTAGACATCACGTCCAATACCAATTGACGCATATGGACATCAAAGTTGGACCGTCCAGTGTCCACTGGACCTCGACACAACGATCACACGACGCGCACAACCCAGAAAAAAAGAAGGAACCTATCAAGATCTATCCCTGCCCCCGATCCCCAAAGCCTCCTCCATCGCCGGCAACCCCTCCGCCGCCGCCCTCTATCCCTGCTTGCTGGCGGCTGCCCGTTCCTCGAAGCTTGCCGGACAACTGGACGTTGATGGCGAGATGGACCTGCCTTCACCGACTATGCCGCTCTCCCCCATCCCGAGCAGCCAACGTCGCCGGAAGAGGAGCTAGCAGCCGCCACCTCCTCCTCAAGACATCTCCGACGTCGCCTCCACCCCGACTCCGACGGGCCTCTCCGCCGCACCCTGATGCCTGCCCCTTCTCCTAGCTCAAGGTGACTTGCACTTTCCCCTACCTCTCTCTCTCAAGGTGGCCTCTTGTTCTTAACTTATTCTTTGTGTATCGTGGCATGTAGTATGGGGACTGAGGACTGAGTTGGTCGGCAGGCTAGTGGATTGGAAATACTAGGGTGGTTCGCTTTTGAACATTGATGTGCTGGTTCTGCATGTTTTCCTGTCCCTCATTCAGTTCACCTAAATTATTTGCATCGTGTCCCCTCTCATCTGCAAGTAGAGGTCAAAAATCTATGATATACTTACATCAACTCCTCTCGTCAGCTGAAGTAAATTTTGATTATCAAGCCATCAAGATAATTAAAACGCTCTATTATGGGTTGCAGTGTGTACCCCTGAAACTAGCCAATCTGTAATGTTGAAGCAACAATCTATAATACCTGAGTTCGCTATTTTGCTTCGGCTTTCCAAGATAAAATCAAGCTAGGTATAACTAGCTCTGGAACGAGCTGGAACTGCATACATACTCCTCCAAGAGGATACACTAAAAATTCTTTGCCATAATAGTATTTTCAAACATAGTCGGTTTTTAGAACCTAAATCGAATCATTACCTGAGGAAGGAAAAGCTATCTGCATGTATTGTCAAAAAAAGTTGTCATATCATCAAGGGTTTGGCGTGTCACACATGAAGCGCCATATCATATCCAGCTGCCAAGAGTTCCCATCAGATATTGATCGCAATGGGATATTTCTAGTGAGTGATCCCGTTGGAGATGCACGTGGTTTTGTGGTAGATCCAGCTCTTACAAGGGATTTCATGAATAAGTTTTGGATCAATGCAAATATTGCTTTCACTCAAAGCAATAAAACTCTGTCAGTTGCTGGTACATAGTGTCACTTGCCCTTTTGGATCAAAAGGGCAACATAGTGTCACTTGCCCTTTTGGAGTTTAAGCTCTTTCACTTCTCTCAACAAAACACGTTGCTCTCCGCACCAGCTATAACATAGAAATAGCACAACATAAACACACCATTCCAAAAGCAATAAAATCAAATAGGACAAGCAATTAAAAAGGGTTGGTTCAACAATTTAAATTTCTTATGATTCTGTGATAAGAGAGATATGGTAGAAGACTTGGCTTGCCGGATATGAATTTGAGAGTTTGGAAGGCAAGGTCAAATGATTACAGAGAAATGGACTATCCAAGATATAATGGAAAGAATCTCTATGCTTTACAAAGCATTAATATAGATCATTTGTGCAAGTTTTAGCCAATCAACCTCTTGAAATCATATAACTGATCTTTCCTACTGCTACTGGTTCCTTAACTCATGAATGATGTAGCTAAAAATGCACTTTCAGCCTAGGTGTTGTACTAGACTGTTGTTGATTCCATTGTTGTTTCTGTTACTTTGAACAATTTATTTACTTTGAACAATTCAGTAACACGCTAGGCACATAGCCCAATGTATTTTCATGTCTAAAATGATGTTACTTCTTATATGCATACATCATGGATGATTACTTGAGAGTTTGTTCTTGTATTAGCCATCTGATAGCTAGTTTACCAAAACTGAACAATAATTCTGCAAAGATGGTGTTTGCAAATCTCAATGGATGAAGAAAGATTCATAGTCCCCACTGTATTCCTTATAATCTAAATGCTATTTTTCGCTGGTTTGTTCATTATGGATAGTTACAAAATCCTAGTTTAGCATTGTCATGTAACTAGAGTCTCACTGTCTGAGATTGTCTAATTTCTTGCTGGTACACAACTACAGACATATAGTTTGCACTTGAATTCAGAGTTATGTGTACAATTTGTGGATGCTTCTATAACAATTTGTGATGCCTGTTTTTTTAATTAACAATTCGTGGATGATGGTGCAAAGTTCATCATGCTTTTCTATTTACTTAACAATTCGTGGGCAATGGTCCGGTCTGAAATGGTTTGCATGTGTGGCTTGCCGGCGCTGCAAGTGAGTGTGTCGTGCATGTGCGGCTTGCCGGCGCTGCATGTCTCGTGCATGTGCGGTTTTGCATGCAGTCACAATGATTAAGTCCGTTGGACCTTGGATATCCAGAACTACCGGTAGTTGGATTTGGATGGACTTGGATTTTTGAGAGTAAAGTATGGACTGGATGTGGACCATGTCACGTAAAAGTGGATATTAAATGGACTTCTGAGTTTTGGACTTGGACACTGATCCAGTTGGAGATTTAGGTATGATAGGTCTCCTGCTGCAAGGGCTAGGCATAAAAACGGGCGAACCGCACACCGAAACCGAACGAAATAAAGCCTAGGTTTTTCCAGTTAGCAAGGTTTTGTTTGGTTTCTAGTGCTCTTAAGTTTGGTCTTCTCGGTATTTTTCTTGGTTAAGCAAAGAAATGGAGATATGTGAGCCCAGCCTGAAGCCCTGAACTGTCCGTCCCGTACCAGCCAGTAGGTCCACCTGCCCCAGTACAAGACCCAGTCCCCGAGTCCCGCACGGGACACAGCCCACAGTCCCACACCTGCACCACTTAGCTAGGTTAGGCATTGCCGCCCCCGCTGCGCGGCCACTCACCCTTCACTAACCCGCATTGCTTACCACCATTTCTGTTGCCTTCCACCAGCCTCCCGTCCCGGTGCCCGCTGAATAAAAAGGAGGAGCACCGTGACCCCAGTTTCCGGTGTTGACTGTCCCCCTGCCTGCAAGGCAGCGGCCTAGCCATCCACTCTGGCGGCGGCCGTGAGTCTGCAACCTTGTTCTCCAGTCTCCACCGTGGCGACGGCGGCCCATCTCCAGTCTCCACTTCCAAGTCGCCACCATACCTCTCCACTCAGGCACCAGCGACGTCTGCCCAGCTCCACAATGGCAGACATCGAGAAGTCAATTAACGCTGTCACCATTGGTCCACTGTCCCAATACTCAATTCATGTACTGAAACTGCCCATTGTGATGTGTGCTGAGAATTCTATGTAAAGTTGTAAGCCGAAAAATGATCCAACTTTTGGCTTCCTGTTTTTTGGTGCAACTCTGGTTACCTTTTCGAACTAACCGAAATTACACAAATACAGAACTTCCCTAACCGAAATTTTGATTTCTACCGAACACCCACCTCTAGCAGCAATTAACATCTACCAGAGCAAAGAAATTTTGACAAAATCCTATAGCAAAATAGTTGAACAGGTAAATAAAAGACAGTAAAGCTGAAAAGCACTTAACATATATGGAAGTACCGATCGCCTAAACTAATCAGATGATACATGAATAAAAAGGCTGATTCCTTTCAAATAAGCACGTTTGAACATTCATCAAGGAGAAATTGAGACATTTCGCATTTTCACTGCCACGTTGCCGAAACTCATGGCGCAAGCATATAGTACTCTGAAATTACGATCACCGCGCAATCATTGTGATGAAGGAGCGATAGGACATACCGTGCCCTTGAAATCGGCCGTCTTGGCCGCTGATCCATACAGGCCACCGGCACCCTCCACAAACTCCGGCGAGAGCGTCCTCGACGCGTCGGCCCACACGCCTGAGACGAACGTGAGCCGTGGCCCACCGGACTTCGCCCGGTCCTTGAGCACGCGCTTGACCACACGCGACGCCACGTTGGCGGCGTCGGCGGCCGCGCCCTTGCCGCCGCCGCCGCAGCCCAGCGCGCCGAGCATCTGCCTCCGCGTCGCCCCCTGCGCGCCGGAGGCCGCGAGGGCGAGCGCGGCGTGGACTCCGACGGGGGAAACGGCGGCGTTGCCGGTTCCGGCGGCGGCGAGGACGCGGCCGGCGAGGGGCAGGCAGAACGCGCGCTGCGCTGCGTCCAGGGCCTCCTCCCATGGCCTCGTCGGCATCGGCGCCGGCGTATCGGGCGCCTTAGCAGCATCGGGAGCCGGCGCGGGGGGCGAAGGCGAAGGGTGGGGTTTGGGGGCGCCGCTCCGCGGCCGGTGGGGTTTGGGGGCGGCGCTCCGGCGGAGCACACGCGGGAGGGAGGAGAAGTGCCGCATTTTGGGATGGAAACAAAGGAAGACTCTGTCGCCGTCGGCCTGGTTTCAGGGTTTAGTTAGGGTTCAACGACGCCGATTAGATTTGGGGCCCAATTAACAAAGGCCGTCTTCTCTGAACCGATTTAGGCCAATCTGGGCCATGGCCTGGGTTCTTGTAGTACAGATTCCGGCCCAGTACCCTAAAAAATCATTTTACTTACTTCCTCGGATCTATAAAAAGTATCACTGATTTACTCAACTTTGTAACTATTGTACTAAATCATACTCCCTCCCATAATACCCTTCATCAATATAAATATATCTAGACACATTGTAGTAATAGATATATCCATATTTGCAAAGAGTAATATAGATCGGAGGGAGTACAACCGAAGGGAGTAAAAGAAAGTGATGCTAAAAATAAAAACTTAAGGACTCTTGCAAAAGCTTAGGACATTTTCAATGCAGAGCGCTTGATTAGACGCTTTGGTTGGAAAAAAAATATTGTAAAAATCATTAGCGACCATGTTGGAGTCCAAAGCTCCCAACGGTGATACTAAAGCGTCGACGCTTATGTGAATTAAGAAAATACAAAAGAAAACGAGCAGACGCTAAAATAGGACGGTTAGGCAAAAGCGAGATAGAGCGCCCGACGCTCGCTTTCGCATCGATGCTAGACTCTTTCCTGGGATCGGAAGGGATTTATAGCTAACTACCGGGAATTGAACCCTAGGGCCCGGCTGTACCGCCCGCGTTGTACATGCCCTTAGATGCTTAAGGCGTCAAATAGGTGCATCCTTTAGATCACAACCGTCGATCATAGCTAGACATAGACGGGGGTTTCATTGCACTGAAAAATGCAATGCGAGGTTCAGCAGTGATTGTTTGTTCTCTTTTGTTTTTTGGTCGGCGGAATCGCCCGGCCGGGCATAAAATGAGTTACAGCAGCAGGTGGGTTGTCAAGCCAACCTTGGCTGAAGTTTTAACCGCCATCTGCACCTAACCGGGCTAGCACATGCGGTTCATAAACGAGATCATACTGGATGAAGCTAGTACGAAATTGGAACTTGGCCTCACAGAAAAAGAGCACCGAGCTGTGATAGTTCATAGCTATTTGACTTGATTTCTCGCATCAACACTTGGCAGTCTGTGTCGAAAATGGCTCGACCAATGCTCACCTCCTCAGAAACCCTGATCCCATGTGTAAGTGATAAGAGTTCAGCATGAAGTGGTTCAGTTACGTATTTGAGCCATATCTCTCTCGCTATCTCTTGCAATAGCCCCACATCCTGTCAGCAGGAGCCAGGTACTGAAGTGCTCCTTCCAGACAGTGGATTATGCACCGGTAATGGAGAACTACCAACAGAATCAATCAAATGCACTAATATAAGGACGCGTCTACGCGTCGCGCGTGCGACAGACGACATCCTTCATCGCACGCAAAAAACGGCAAGTCCCGGTCGGAACGAGGGAACACGAAGCTGCCCCATTCCTCGCTCCGGCCAGGAGCACCGCTCCCGTACTCCCGTAGGCCACCGCGCCGCCCGGGCAACCATGTTCGCCGCTGGCCTCCCATGCAGACGAGCGCCCCCGCCGGCTGCTTACCGTCCAGACAAGCGCTCCCGCTGCCGGCCTCCCGTCCAGACGAGCTCCCCCGCCGCCGGCCTGCCGTCCAGACGAGCTCCCCCGCCGCCGGCCTGCCGTCCAGACGAGCGTCACCCGCCGTCGGCCTCCCGTCCAGGCGCGCGCCCCCGCCGCCAGCCTCCCCTCGGCTTCCGTTGAGCACGTATAGGCTGCCGACCGCGTGTCCGAGGAAGAAGATAAAGGAGAGAGGAGGCCCCTTCTCGCGCGCGCAGCCCCCGCCATGAACCGCGCCCCACGCTCGCCGTCCAACTAGCACGCGCCTCCCCCAGCCGAGCCAACCACCGCATCGCGCGCGGGAATGCTGCCGGGTTCCTAGCCTGCGCCGCCCTCCCTAGATATCCTTCTGACGGACGCTGCCTTCCTCATCTCCCAGGAAGCAACCGAGGAGCAGCGGGTGGAGCACCACCCCGGGAGGCGTAGCGGGTCGAGCACCAGCTCGATGGGGAGCAGCAGGGTGTAGAACGACATGCATCTTGGCCGATGGGAATTTGGGGCCTTGGGGAAGAGGAGTTCGGCGGGGCTGCGATGGGAAACGGTAGTAGAAACGGAGGCCGGCAGCATAAGCATCGTTGACGGGAAGAAAGAAGTGGAAATCGGGAAGGGGAATTGGAGACGTGGGAGGAAGAAGACAAGGTGAGAGTAAGAGAAGTTGGTACTTGCTTAATTATGCTAAATTGTTGCCTGAAAATCACATAGGAGTAATATTTTCTCAGATTAAGCAAGTTTGCCGCCTAGCTGTACATCGTAGTTGTAATTTGCTCTAACAACAACATAGTCATCAAATTCTGAAGTTGTTTGCGAATGTTATTAAATTGCCTACGGATACTTTTAAGTTGTCGACGGATGTTATGAATTAGTAACAATTGCGGCTGAGATACATTGGACGGAGCACATGATCAGTTGCCATAATCTAGTTCAAAAATATTTGGTCTGGCTCGACAGCAGCATCGATGTTGTTGAGAATGCATGGCATCCCACCCCTTGCCACCAACGAGGCCTACTTCTAAAGTCCCAGGTATCGGGTCATGTCACATTTTCCCCGATTTTATAAAAATAATGACTGGAAACTTCACAGCAAGTAAACGTAATGTTGGTACGCAACAAGTTAACCAGACGAAGAAACTAGGTGTGCAGAAGTGGTAGGCAACATTGAAACAGAACTAGGCAACTTTATAGCAACACTAGACAACTTTACTTCAGCGGCAAGCAACTACAATTTAGTGGTACACAACTTCACAAGCAACTATGATGCTATTGAGGCAACTTCACAATGACGGTAGCCAACCTTGGAGCTGTTAAGAGCAACTTCGTATCTTCACAACAACGATAGGTCAAACTTCACAACCGATGATGGTCGACATTTTAGAGCATGCCTCAGGGAAGTTCTAAGATACAATCATGGAGAAGTTCCGAGAAAGTGCATCGAGAATCCACCTGACCATGTGCTCCTTCATTGGGAGAACCTCAAATCTCATGTTAGACCATGAATCTAGCTGTGATGGGTAGGCAATTTTGCACCAAGAGTAGGCAAGTTCACGACTGCATGAGGCAACTTTAGTGCAGTTGTAGTCAACTTTAATGCTAACATACGCAACTTCGCTGCATCAGGATGCAACTTGAGATCAACGTTAGGCAACTTAGTGGCATCACGAGACAACTTCAGTGCAGCCATAGGTAACTTCGCTTCAATGATTGGCAACTTTACCATTGCAACATCATGGCCATGCAACTTTTGCAACTAGTGGCAGACAACTTCTACCACCGCCTTTTGCCGCTCATGCCCTCCTATCCTATCGGACGCGACCCGATGGATCCCACACACTATTAGCACCCTGTCTCTGCACATCCTCCTTGTCGTCGTCGGCGCCACCAAAAAGTAGCGAGTCGCTCGGTCGCAGCACCAGGCAACACCCTTCTTGTTCAACTCCTTATAGCTCCTTCGATCTGCACATATAGTGGGTTGACATGCCATTTTTTGGTGCCACCGCAATTCTAGTGTGCAACAAAAAAAATTATAGCCCGATAAGACAATTTTGGTGTCCGACGACACATTTGGTGCCTGAGAACGCAACTTTTGTGCTAAACATAGCAAATTTCTTAAAACTAGGCAACTTCGTCACAACGATAGGTAACTGGCCGGGCCACAACAGTAGGCAACTTGCAACAAAGACAGACAACTTTTGCTACATCTGTAAGGAGCTTTACAGCAGCATTACACAACTTCTTCACATCATTGGGCAACTTTGTCACATAGGTAGGCAACTGGGCCAGAGCGAAAGACATATTTGCCCCAACATAAGCTACATAAGCTACTTCGTCACATCGGTAGGAAACTTCACAACAAATGTAGGCAATCACGGTGGGCACCAAAGTTTAGTTGCCTACGCTGGTGGTAAAGACACGTTTCCTTGGTCGCGAGGGTAAGAGCGTGGGTTGTTGCCTCGATGGGGCGACACTGTTTCCACCAAAGTTGTTTTGTTGTGCACCAAAGTTGCATTGTGGGGCTCCAAAGTTGCAATGTTCCCAAACAAATCACGACATTCATTGCGCGGATGAGTGGCCTGGATACCGGTCGCTTGCTGCCGTCCTAGATTCAAAACGTTCCTACGAATATTTTTGTGAATAAACATTCGTGCGATATTTAGGTCCAACAACTTTTGTAACATTGGTAAGCAACAAACTATCAATGCTGGGCAATTTTGAAATAAATATAAACAATTTTCATAGCATCCCTAAGCAACAAACTATCGTAATTGAGCCAACAAATTTAACTGAAAAAGTTTCAGCAACTAGCATACGATATTAGGCAACAACCTATCTATTTATGCATCCCATTTCTTTCTTTCCTCCTCTAGCCTATTCCTCTTCTTCCTCTAGAAGCGCACAGCCATGGATGAGAGGAACAAGGTCAGGGCGGGCGGGTGTGCCACGATCAACAGAAGCAGCCGCCACACACGTACACCGGAAGAGCCCCAAACGGCGAGCTCCGTTTGCCGGTTGCCGGTTGCTGGCGCTCCTGATGGGAGCTTGGACCAGGGCTTGGTTGCGCCCAAGACGCCCCTAGCACGACAGGAGGGGAAGAGGGTGCAGCTGCCCGCTTAGTAGAATGGAGGTGCAGGAGTGCGGCGGCTCCTAGCACGACGGCGACGGGAGAAGCTAATCGGGAACGGCGGAGGCATGCTCGAATTTGGCCACGAACGGCGGCGGGCGTGCCTGCGACTAGATGGGATGGGACGTACTCTCTCGCCGAGGATGACCAGCCGAGGAGGCGCCGGCACCCAGGATCATGACGGCAAGGCCTAGCAGACCCTCAACGATGGCCAGCGGGGCGCACGGACGAGCGGCGTGCAGGGAGCTGTTGGAGCCGATGAGCCACGATCAGCGCGGCCGGAGCTGAGCGACCTCTGAAAATCCACGGACTGAGGAGAAGGAGACACGTGCAGTAGGAGGCGGGGGTAGGGATGACGGTGCTGTAGTCCAAGGATGGAGGCGGGGTAGAGCTGGCCGTGCCGACAGCTAGGAAAGGATGCAGCCGGACTCTGCCTCGTTCGTTCTTTGTCATGTAGCGCGTGCGACGAAAACATTGTTTCATCGCAGCTGCGTCGCCAAGAATCTCCGCTAATATAATCTTTAACTTTTTAAACGAATGGAAACATTTATAGAGTCTATATATCATGAAATTGGTGCTGACTGTCACTGAAGCTACTGCTTGGACAGGTAACATCTTCCTCTTGAATGTATGCATAAACTGTATTTCCAACATTGTATCGACAATCTTCAAACTTTCTCAAAACATGCCACCGGTGAAGATGAAGCTCTAATTTGTCGATAGATAATTAAGATATGATGATGTTACCTTGGTAAGTAAGAGAAAAAATTAATAATATTAACACAAGAAGCAGGAACGTAAGTGAAGATGAAATGATTTTGTTTTAAGCGCCAATCTACATTACCCGATAGCATATAGGTGTACAGTTTACTTGATGCTATCTTGCCAGTACCTACTATGCAATTTTGGCATCATTTTTCCTAAAGAGGAGTAAAACCAGAAAATAAGACCACAATTTAACAAACAGGTAATAAAACAGCAGGATGTACATACTCTCGGTACAAATGGATATCTTTGCGGATGACCTCTAGGTTCTTTAGCTCCTCTGGTTCGAACAACGCATCCTTAACACAAAATTGTCAGATAAGTAACAATTTATTAAAACACTTGAAAGGCATATACATGAAAATTCCATAAAGTTTGAAATGGGTGACGCACCAGCTTGCTCAAATCTTCACCCAGTTCTTCGATTACGAGAAAACAGTAGATAAAGTAAAGAACATATATACCACAGTCATCTCCGCTTTGTTGTGGCACCTTCAAAGTTGTGCAAGTATTAGAAACAGAAATTCAAATATTTAAGAAGCAACAATGTTCTTCATAAAAAAGAAGCAACGATATAGAATATTAAATAGAAATTATTTTTGAAAAAAGGATAAAATATACAAACTTCCCAATATAAAGCATCATACCTCAGGGAACTCAAGCTCGACTTCGTTTATGAACTGCTTTAACTCTTCATGCTCTTCATTCTTTAAAATATTAGCAACAAATCTGGTATACCAGCAATAAAAAGGTGAATAAATCTAGGAAATGCTACACTAAGTATAATTTACATAAATATAAAAACACATTTAAACAAACATGGTTGTGTCTGTCTATGTTGTACTCAGTGTTTCTAAAACAGGCCTCGGTGTGTGTGTGTGGGGGGGGGGGGGGGGGGGGGGGGGGGTCTAACCAACGTCTGACCTTTATTGATTTTACTTGGCAATAGCAGGCTTGTACTGGTTGAAGATAGTATTGAGATCGTGACTCTCTCCAGGGTGAAAACCCATGATCCGTCTATGGTGGTTAGATCGAGTGACGACGGGGCTTGAGTATTCTTCCAATCTTGAAGGCACTGTCGTTGGCGAACCACTTTTGCAGTCTAGGTGTTGTTACTAACGGTGGTTGTTTCATGCGGGTTTTTTGTTTTTCTTTTATTTTTCTTTTGATTGTGCATCCTTTTGATGTCTTGACTAGTTTTTGATATTGTGTAGCAGTTAGTTGTAATTGGTATCTTTGTCTAAAATTAAAACATTTCTCAAAATAATCAACAAACAAAGTACACCAAGCCTGCCTAATTTATGTGCTCCTTTG
This sequence comes from Dactylis glomerata, assembly GCA_007115705.1. Classification (NCBI taxonomy): domain Eukaryota; kingdom Viridiplantae; phylum Streptophyta; class Magnoliopsida; order Poales; family Poaceae; genus Dactylis; species Dactylis glomerata. The sequence continues at coordinate 6,613,227 of QXEO01000546.1, forward strand.
GAGAAAGTGTCGTTACTTCACTCACAAGTATTGGCTGTAAAATTCCAGTTCGGTTACGAAAATCTCGAAGTAAAGCTCTTACCACAGTATACCACTACATATACTACTCCTTCAAGACACAAAACATGCATACCAATTTCTCAATTCATTGGTAGCATTAAAATGTAAATTCTCCTGGCCACCGAGGTGATTCTTTGTCTGGATGTTGCTATGGACTCCCGTCTGCTGTCCCCTGAGGAACGTGCCCTCCGTCGTCTTCTCAAGAAGAAGCTGTTGGGGCTTGCTTCTCTCGAGCGGACCTTGGCGCGGCAGAGGTCGCGTCTCCTTTGGCTCCGGGAGGGTGACGCCTGTACTCGTTTCTTCCACACCCATGCCAGCCACAGGAGACGAAAAAACTGAAGGAAATATGCCCTAGAGGCAATAATAATATTGTTATTATCATATTTCTTGTTCATGATAATGTTTATATTCTATGCTAGAATTGTATTAAGCGGAAACATTAATACTTGTGTGGTTTATGAACAACACCGTGTCCCTAGTATGCCTCTACTAGACTAGCTCATTGATTAATGATGGTTAAGGTTTCCTAACCATAGACATGAGTTGTCGATTAATAATGAGGTCATGTCATTAGGAGAATGATGTGATGGACAGCCCCCATATAAGCACAGCAATTAGATCGTGTCATTGTGTTCATAATTGCGTAGCTTTTCCTATGTCAGTATCCTATTCCTTAGACCATGAGATAATGCCACTCCCTAGTACCAGAAGAGAATTTTGAGGTCATCAAACGTCATCCTATGAGAGGGTGATTATAAAGGTGTCTCTCAGGTAATCGGAAAGTACTTGTTGGGTTGCATGTATCGAGATGGAATTTGTCCCTCCCATGTCGGAGAGATATACTCCGGGCCCACTCGGTAATCAATATCATACACCGTTTGCAAACACGTGATTAATGAGTTTAATCACATGGTGATATTGGATTGCGGAACGAGTAAAGAGTACTTGCTGTGAACGAGATTGAACTAGGTATGGCGATACCGATGATCGAATCTCGGGCAAGTAAAATATCGCGAGACAAAGGAATTCGTATACGGGATTAATTGAATCCTGACATCGTGGTTCACCGATAATGATCTTCGTTGAATATATGGGAGTCAATATGGATTTCCAGATCCCGCTATTGATTATTGATAGTGATCATGTCCATACATTCTCAAACTCGTAGGGTCACACACTTAACGCTCGTCGACGCTAGGGTAGTTTTGGGATTTATGGAAATTGTTTCGGAGAGTTACAGAATTGTTCCGGGAAGATGATTAATGATTTATTAATTAGTTGAATTAATAAATGTTAATACATATATTTATTTATTGGAAATAAATAAGGACTAAAAGGTAGTCCATAGGAAGTTTTGTTAATGGACTAATTTTATAGCCCGTATAGACAAACTACTAATAAGAAAGCAAAAGAAAATAAAGGCAAAAAGAAAAGAAAAAAAAACAGAGTTGCGGCCAGGGAGCACGCATGCTCGATGCCAACGTTTGGACGTTCGCATGCCCACATGGGCTTGCTTGTCTGGCCGGCCCATGCCAGCGTTGCGTGCACGTCACGGCCGCACACAGGCGGGCGATCGACGCGGTGCGGCCGCTGCAAGTTTTCAGAAAACTTGTATCGCAAGACAGCTGCGAGCGCATATAAAAGAAACAGCATGGTCACAGTTTTAGGTTTGACCTAATACAGAAAATTGTTTCAACCGGCGTCATCTCTGTCTTTTGTAGTATTTTCTAGCCCTAGTTTGACTAGATCTTGAGCCTTTCTTCTTCCACCTCGCGCGCGTAGGCGAAGCCCTGCCCGCATATACTCTCCACCATAAGCACCACGCCGTCGTGCTGCTGATCCCATCTACCACTCCACCGCACCTTGCTGGACCGAGGAGGAAGAGTCGTCGCTGCGCTGTACGTGTGCAACGCTCGGAGGTGCCGCCCGTTGTGGCGCTTGGATCAGATCGGATCGCGAGGAGGAGACGCTAGTACGACTACGCCGACCACGTTCATGTGAACGTTTCCGCTGTGCGATCTACAAGGGTATGTAGATCTAATCTCTCTCGCTCGTTGTTTTGCATCTCGTAGATCAGATCTTGGCTTGTTCTTGTTCGTCTTTGTAGGAAAATTTTGTTTTCTATGCTGCGAAACCTTTCAGTGGTATCAGAGCGAGATCTATGCGTAGATGTTTTACACGAGTAAAACGCAACATGTTTGTTGCGGGCGTTGATGTTTTCTGTTGCAAACCTCTATTTTTGTACTTCTTATGGCACGGTATAGTGAGATCGAAGCGGTCCAGGCCAACCTTACGCGACCTCGTTCGCGAGACCGGCTCCGCATTTGACGTGTGGCTTGTTCCACACATGCGGCTGGTGGATGCCAGTTTCTCTCACTATAGTTGTCATGGGATTTACAATGGATGTTGGCAACCATAATATCACCATTGTGGTTTTGCGTAGGTAAGAACCGTTCTTAAGCGTAGCTCCCATAAGCCACGTAAAATATGCAACAACAAATTAGAGGCGTCTAACTTGTTTTTGCAGGGAGTGTTTGTGATATGGTATTGCCACAAGATATGATGTGTATATTGATATATGTGATGTATGCAATGATCATGTTTTGTAATATTTCACGACTTGCATGTCGATGAGTTCACAACCGGCAGGAGCCATATGATTGTCTTTATAATTTTATATGACCTGCGTGTCAACTTCTTATACGCCATGTAATAGCTTTACTTTATCGCTAGGTAGTTAGCAATAGTCGTAGTTGCTATTCGTGGTGGAGACAATCATGGTGGAGTGATGGAGATCATGCCGGTGCACACGAGATGGAGATCAATGCGCGAAGATTGGCTATACCATCTCACATATTGTATATGCATGTGATGTTTATCCTTTATGTATCTTATTTTGCTTTGATCGCGATGGTAGCATTATAAGATGATCCCTCACACTTAATTTCAAGATAAAATGTGTTCTCCCCTTGTATGCGTTGTTGCGAAAGATCGTCGTTTTGAAGCATCACGTGATGATCGGGTGCTATAAACTCTACGTTCACATACAACGGGTGTAAGCCAGATTTACACATGCGAAAATACGTGGGTTAAACTTGATGAGCCTAGCATGTACAGACATGGCCTCGGAACACACGGACCAAAAGGTCAAGTATGAGTCATATGGATGATATGATCAACATGTTGATGTTCACCATTAAAGCTACATCATTCAGGTGATGATCGGTTTTGGTGTAGTGAATTTGGATTATGCTTCACTAAACAACTTCGAGGGATGTTGATTTTAGTGGGAGTTCATTTGTAATTTGATTAACTTGAACTAATTATCATGAACTAAATCTTAGTGTATTTGCATAAGTCGTTGTAGTCTTTGGCAACCGTTTTCCAGCGACACTTAGTTTTAATTGAGTTAGTATAACTATAGAATTCTGGATAATTATTTTTCGGACTAGTGTCGTTTAGTTAAAGTGTCAAGTTCAAAGAAAGTCCTATCACAATTTTAGCAAACCTCACTTGCTCCATGTGATTTTATAAGTTGTATTAATCTAAGAGCAATGATTCAAATTTAGTATCTAAAATCATATATTTGCCTTCATGAAAAATTGATCTTCAAAATTATTTGAGAATCAAAGTGATCTTGGAGCTGAAAGAATTGTTTCAGAAACAAACAAGAGGTGAAATATATTTGATATCTAAAACTTTGATTGTTTGCAAAATGATGAAGTATAATTTAGTAAAAAAAACATATGCTCATATTGTATGAATATATGCGAAGATTGAAGGCGCTGGGCGTTAAGATCACCCAACAGTTTGGGAACTAATATTATACTTGCACTCGTCCTTATGAGCTATAGTAGTTTCATCATGAAAGTGGTCATGATAGGATGAATGAAAAGGTATCGGCTAAATTGTTTTGATATACCAAAAGAATGCTAAAGAATGTAATCTAGAAGAACACCAATTATATGATGATGGTGATCCACCTCAATGTGCAAAGTCCAAGGCCATTAGTATTTGACTAACATCCTTTGGACTATGTGTCAAATGCTTGACGCCACTATTGATGTTGATAAAGTCTTCTAATGGAGAGGAAACGCTAAATAGGATCTGCAAAATATTTGGTAGAAAAGGAAAAGACTGAAAATGTCCAGCTCGGATATATTAACGATATACATGTTATAGATGTATTTCTTTGCTCGTTAACAATGTAATTCTTGGGTATTCGATACTGGATTGTTGGTATGAAATGTCATACAAAGCAACACAATGCAAGAACTACAATGGCCTAAATAACTTGCAAAAGAATGTAGTGACAATGCGCATCGAGAAACAAATAAAAGTGTTATTGTGTTTCTATCGGCATCAAACCTAACCTTGAAGATTTATTATGAACTAAATAATTGTTATCTTGTTCTGGTATTATGAGAACAATTGTTGTTCATGTTATTACCGTCTTCCATAATCGATGGATAGATTATTATAAATCTTGTTGGTAAAATAGACATTTATAACACTGATGCTAAAGGTCACAAGACAAAACAAATTTCACTTAAATGAGACACCATCGTTTAAGTCATATTGGAAACAAAACATGAAAGAAATTCCATATTGATGGATTTTCGAGTCATTTGATTTTAAATTGATTGACGCTTGTGAGACTTGTCCTAAAGATGATTAAACTCCGTTCATGGGCCATGGATAGAACAAGCGACTACCTAAATGGAGATCGTACATGTTGATGTATGTAGTCCATGATGTAAAGTCGATCGCGGTGTATTTTCTATTTCATCAATGATGTATAGTATATCTACTTGATGAGAAAGATGTATGAAATGATTGAAATTGTTCAATTAATGAAGTGGAAATTGTTGTAACAAGAAAATTCAAGTTTTATGATTGGATCATAAAGAAGAATATATGAGTTACAAGTTTAGCAAACATCTAAGAGTTAAGGGAATTGTTCCACAAACTTGCATCATGATAAAGACCATATGAGTATGGAGTTTTCGATGGATGTAATCAAACCTTGTTTGACATGGTTAGATCAATGATGAAATAAAACTGCCATTGTAATTTGTGGATTATGCTTTAGAGACTACCGCTTTTCACTGAATAGAGTGCCATCATAATCTGTTGAAATGACACCATACGAGTTATAGTTATCTTTTCTTGAATTTTGGTATGCAAGGCATATGTGTAAAATGTTTACAATCAAAATCGGATTAGTAAGTCTTTGTAGGTTATCCCAAAGAATGTCTATGGGTATTTCTTCTACTATGAACCGAACACATAGTGATTGTCGCTAAAAGGTGAATTTCTTATGAAGGAGTTTTCTCGAGAAAGGTTTAAGTGGGAGGAAGATAGAACTTGACGAGGTTGTAGAACCTGAGCAAAATGATCTGAGTAGCGCAGCACCGGAAAATGTTCTGGAAGCGGCAACTGCATTCATGGCTCCCGCACCTACAATATGTTGTAGTACCGGACACAAAGTTCCTATTTAACCAAGTTGGTCGTAATCAAATAGCAATATTTGAGGATGAGATATTATTAGATAATAGTAACCAACAACATACAAAGAAGCGGTGATGGGCCCTGACTTCATCATATGGATTACTCTAGCAACAATTACATATTGAGATATGATAGTTGAATAAATAAAACAACGTTCCTCTACCGGAATGCACACCAAGGACGTGTACCTGACACGACCCAATGAGTTTTGTTGATTCAAAGGTTGCTAGATATGTATGCAAACTTCTATGGAAGAAGTAAGCATGACGGAGTTGGAATCTTCAATGATGAAAATGTTAAAGAGTTTAATTTCATCAAGATATTTGAAGATGCTTGTATTTACAAGAAAGTAAGTGGGAGCGCTAAGACATATTTCTAATAGTTTATGTAGACGACATATTGGTCATTGGAAATTATGTGTTTTTCTTGATATTGTTAAGATTTCATTAAAATTGGATTTTTGATGAAAGACTTAGGTAAAACCAGAATATTAAGCATCAATATCTATGCAGATAGATTGAGGCACTAATATAGTTTTGTCAGAGTACATAGATGAAATATTGAATTTGTTCAATATGGAAACAATAAGAACGGTTCTTATTGCATGGAAGAGGTTGGAGCAAGAATCAAGTGTTTTGACACTCGATGAGTGAAACCACAAGAATGACTTTATCAATCTTGTACACCATGATATGTATATCCAGATATGTCCGATGCTCTAAAGGTTATGAGCATTCATATGATGATCGTTGGATAATAGTAAAGATATTCTTATGTACTTTCGAAGAACTAAGAATATGTTCTGTATGCAGAAGTGACAAATGGCTCATTGCAATGTGTTACATTGGCTTTGTCACATATACAGGTAAAATTTAATCTCAATTTTAGGCTATTTGTTTTGAGTTATAAGGTGGCACAATAAGATGGAACAAAGTTCCATGATAACTTGGATGAGTTTCAAAGTTAGACATTGTGACGGATACTGCAACGAAGGCTTAGTATAATTGCTCGAGAAGCAGCAAGAGAACTAGGTGTAGTTCCAAGTGTGCTAATACCTTGTAGTTCTATTATATGACAATAGTGACAACATAGTCTCGACCAAGAAACAAAGGTCTCACCAGAAGACCAAGTCTATACGATGCCATCTCATAGAAAATGAGTAATACGTGCTGACGCCGAAGATATGCAAATACAAACAGACCTGAAAGTGTCAGACCCGTAGATAAAGTTTACCACGTGCAACGCGTATGAATAACACCGGAATGCCATAGGTGTTAAAGGCGCAAGTATTAACTAGATTATTGACTCTAGTGCAAGTGGGAGACTGAAGGAAATATGCCCTAGAGGCAATAATAATATTGTTATTATCATATTTCTTGTTCATGATAATGTTTATATTCCATGCTAGAATTGTATTAAGCGGAAACATTAATACTTGTGTGGTTTATGAACAACACCGTGTCCCTAGTATGCCTCTACTAGACTAGCTCATTGATTAATGATGGTTAAGGTTTCCTAACCATAGACATGAGTTGTCAATTAATAATGAGGTCATGCAATTAGGAGAATGATGTGATGGACAGACCCAATATAAGCACAGCAATTAGATCATGTCATTGTGTTCACAATTGCGTAGCTTTTCCTATGTCAGTATCCTATTCCTTAGACCATGAGATAATGCCACTCCCTGGTACCGAAAGAGAACTTTGAGGTCATCAAACGTCATCCTATGAGAGGGTGATTATAAAGGTGTCTCTCAGGTAATCGGAAAGTACTTGTTGGGTTGCATGTATCGAGATGGAATTTGTCCCTTCCATGTCGGAGAGATATACTCCGGGCCCACTCAGTAATCAATATCATATACCGTTTGCAAACACGTGATTAATGAGTTTAATCACAGGGTGATATTGGATTGCGGAACGAGTAAAGAATACTTGCTGTGAACGAGATTGAACTAGGTATGGCGATACCGATGATCGAATCTCGGGCAAGTAAAATATCGCGAGGCAAAGGAATTCGTATACGGGATTAATTGAATCCTGACATTGTGGTTCACCGATAATGATCTTCGTTGAATATATGGGAGTCAATATGGATTTCCAGATCCCGCTATTGATTATTGATAGTGATCATGTCCATACATTCTCGAACCCGTAGGGTCACACACTTAACGCTCGTCGACGCTAGGGTAGTTTTGGGATTTATGGAAATTGTTTCGGAGAGTTACGGAATTGTTCCGGGAAGATGATTAATGATTTATTAATTAGTTGAATTAATAAATGTTAATACATATATTTATTTATTAGAAATAAATAAGGACTAAAAGGTAGTCCATAGGAAGTTTTGTTAATAGACTAATTTTGTAGCCCGTATAGACAAACTACTAATAAGAAAGCACAAGAAAATAAAGGCAAAAAGAAAAGGAAAAAAAACAGAGTTGCGGCCAGGGAGCACGCATGCTCGATGCCAACGTTTGGACGTTCGCATGCCCACATGGGCTTGCTTGTCTGGCCGGCCCATGCCAGCGTTGCGTGCACGTCACGGCCGCACACAGGCGGGCGATGGACGCGGTGCCGCCGCTGCAAGTTTTCAGAAAACTTGTATCGCAAGACAGCTGCGAGCGCATATAAAAGAAACAGCATGGTCACAGTTTTAGGTTTGACCTAATACAGAAAATTGTTTCAACCGGCATCATCTCTGTCTTTTGTAGTATTTTCTAGCCCTAGTTTGACTAGATCTTGAGCCTTTCTTCTTCCACCTCGCGCGCGTAGGCGAAGCCCTGCCCGCATATACTCTCCACCATAAGCACCACGCCGTCGTGCTGCTGATCCCATCTACCACTCCACCGCACCTTGCTGGACCGAGGAGGAGGAGTCGTCGCTGCGTTGTACGTGTGCAACGCTCGGAGGCGCCGCCCGTTGTGGCGCTTGGATCGGATCGGATCGCGAGGAGGAGACGCTAGTACGACTACGCTGACCATGTTCATGTGAACGTTTCCGCTGTGCGATCTACAAGGGTATGTAGATCTAATCTCTCTCGCTCGTTGTTTTGCATCTCGTAGATCAGATCTTGGCTTGTTCTTGTTCGTCTTCGTAGGAAATTTTTTGTTTTCTATACTGCAAAACCTTTCAAAAACTTCATTGGACATCTCTTGGTGGATGGTCGATGAGTGACGGATCATGCAGAAAAGGCAGTAGCCGTGGACTCCTTCTTTGAGGATTTGCTGGGCACCTCGGCTGACCGTCCCTTCTCTCTAGACCTTGACTACTTGGGGATTCCCTCTATTGATCTGAGCGGGATTGATGGGGATTTCACCGTGGATGAAGTACGGGATGCTATCAAGGGCATGCCCCTGGACAAGTGCCCTGGCCCGGATGGTTTCTCTGCCCGCTTCTTCGTGGTTTGTTGGGACATTATCAAAGTGGACGTCATGGCGGCGTTCAACTCGCTTTCACGCCTTGACAGTCGTGGATTTGGAGCGGTTAACAGTGTGCTCATCACTCTCCTTCCCAAGAGGCCAGGTGCTAAAGAAGTGAAGGACTTTCGACCGATTAGCCTGATCCATGGCTTCGCCAAGTGGGTAGCTAAAGTGATTGCAAACCGGCTTGCTCCCTTTCTCCCATAGCTGGTGGGGCCTCACCAGAGTGCCTTCGTGCGTGGTCGTTGTCTTCATGATAACTTCATGATGGTTCAGGGCTCCAAACAGCCGGCGATCCTTCTTAAACTGGACATCACAAAGGCCTTCGACACGGTGGATTGGTCTTTCCTGCTTGAGGTTCTCAGGAAGATGGGTTTCGGGGATAGGCTGCTGGCGTGCATTTGCGCCTTACTCTCAACGGCTTCTACTCGTGTCCTCCTGAACGGGTCCCCTGGGGCCCGTGTGGCCAATAGGCGTGGATTACGGCAAGGGGACCCCCTTTCTCCTCAGCTGTTCATCCTGGTCATGGAGGTTCTTCACTTCATGCTCGAGAAAGCGACGCAGGAGGGCCAGTTGGCCCCCCTTGCTGGCACGGGCCTCCGCCAGCGTACGTTCATTTATGCGGATGATGTGGTTGCCTTCCTCAAGCCTCGAGTGGATGACCTCAGGTCATTTGCTGCGATTGTTGATGACTTCGGAGTTGCTTCGGGGCTACGCACTAACCTCAACAAGTGCTCCGCGCATTTGATTAGATGCCCTGTGGGAGTGGCAACCCAAGTGGATCGTGAGCTGGGATGCCCGGTGTTGCCTTTCCCGCTCAGATACCTCGGCCTGCCCCTTGGCCTTAGAAAGCCATCGGCAGCTCAGTTGCAGTACTTGGTGGATGCGGTTGCGGACAGGTTGCCTAGTTGGCGGGCCTCCATGCTTAACCACGCTGGCCGGCTTGAGTTAGTCAGATTGACGCTAGCGGCTATGTCTATCTTCGCCATGATGTCTCTTGATGTCCAGATCGAGACCCTGCTCGCAATTGAGAAGATCCTACGTGGCTTTTTGTGGAAAGGCCGTAAGAATGCGCATGGTGGTCACTGTCTTGTGGCGTGGGACAAAGTCTGTATGCCAAAGGAACTTGGGGGTCTTGGTATCCCGAATCTTCGGATGATGAACATTGCTCTCCGAGCGCGGTGGCTTTGGTTGAGTCGAGTGGAGACCTTTCGGCCGTGGAAAGAGTTCGATATTCAAATCCCCCAAAGGGTAACGGAGGTCTTTGAAGCCGCGACCTCCTCGATTGTGGGAGATGGGGCCTACACCTTCTTCTGGTTGGATAATTGGCTTCCGGATGGGCGCCTAAAGGACTTAGCGCCGCACCTCTTTGCACTGATCCCGAAGAGGCTCTCTAGAGTAAGGTCGGTGAGAGACACTCTTGATGGTGGGTGGCTGGAGGACATCCCCCCCGATCTTGATGCACTTGCAATTCAGGAGCTGCTGGCGGTTGCAGACCGTGTGGAGGGACTTACTGTCACCGAGGGTGTGGCTGATGAGTTCCGGTGGGACTGGGGTGGCAACGGGGTCTACTCCGCGAAGTCTTGCTATCTTGGCATGTTCCGTGGAAGTGTGGCCATGGCCGGTGCGCTCCAGGTCTGGAAATCCCGTGCTCCAGCCAAGTGTCGGTTCTTCCTCTGGCTTGTTTTGCGGGATAGGTGTTGGACTGCGGACAGACTGGAGCGTCGGGGTTTGCCGCGGCCCTCAGCCTGCCCGTTCTGCGATCAGAGCCAGGAGTCCATCACTCATCTCCTGCTCGGTTGTGTGCTGGCAAGGTCAGTGTGGGCCGCTTGCCTACGCTGGTGGGACAGAGAGGACCGCCTCCCGGCGCAGATTGCCTTGTTCGTGGACTGGCTGCGTGCCTGGCATGGAGGGAAGGATGATCTGCGTGATTTCTGGACAGGCATTGCCCTTGTGTGATGGTGCTTGTGGAGGCATCGTAACGACATTGTTTTTGAGGGGGCGTCGCCTTCCTCTGAGGTTGTTCTTCGCAAGATTCTCATGGAGGCTGAGGTATGGAGAGATGCCGGTCTCTTTAAGGCTAGGCTAGCATCCGTAGATAGGTGGAGGGTTGGTGAGTAGTGGCGTGTGTTCTGTTGCTGCCCTTGTGCAGCGTGGAGTTGCGCCACCGATGTCTATGTCGACGGCGTTGTAATTCGGCCTCTTGGTCCTTCTTCTTGAAGCCGATACGTCTGTCCATGACGTATCCTTGAAAAAAAGTTTGCATATGGTACCCAAAAAAAAATTGAATAGACACATCAAAAGCAGGACCGATTAGTATTACACCCTGATCCTAATCTTCTTTACTATTGGTTTCGAGTTGATGAAGCCATTTTCTCTACATCTTTTGATTTCTAATTCTACCCATACCAGACTAGATATGTTAATAGCTTTCCGATGAGAAAAAAACTAATCGTAGACCCAAAGCCTCCAGCCTCCACACCACCCGCCGCCGCTCACACCTGCCATGGGCCCGCGGCCTCTGCTGCCTCGGGCTATTGCGCGCCACTATCCTCCCTAACTCGCGTCCATAGTGGCGATCGTCATCTTGTCGGTTCCTGGGCCGCCGTCGACGTCCCAAGCCTCCATGGATCCCTTAGCCGGCATTGTTCAATTGCGTTTTCTTGTGGGTTTCATGACACGGAACACCCACCAAGGTAGGAACACATCTCCTCACTTTCTCCATCACCGCCGCCGATGCCGCTGCTGCTCCCCAGTAACGGCCGCCTCCCGCAACAGCTTCTCCATCCCAGAGCCTCATTGCAATTGGCAAATCCCGTCCCCAGAAATTCCGGCGTCGGCGTCCCAAATCCCCTCCCAGTATGGCACAAATCACCTTCCTCCGGTCGCTTGATCTATTTCCTTTCAATTCCCTATATGAGCGAGCGAACGCTTCCAGGGACGCATCAGTTCTGTTGGAATTTGGCTGTGGGCTTTGGTCCATGGCCCAATACAGATTCTGAAATTCTCTTGGCCCATTCATGCCTAGCAGGGGATGACACCAAAGTTTAGTCCCACCTTGCTAGTTTGAGGGGAGTTGCACCAATATATATAGTGGGGTGTTCTACTACCTCCTAAAGTGAGAGAAGAGGAGAGACTTACACGCGCGCTCCTCCTCCTCTGCCGCCCGCCACGCCACGCCACGCCTCGCCTCATCACGACGCGCGCGCGCGCCGCGGTTTGCGGAATTGTGCCTCGGTGCCTGATGACCCACAAGTATATGGGGTGTATCGTAGTACTTTCGATAAATAAGAGTGTCGAACCCAACGAGGAGCAGAAGGTGTTGATGAGCAGTTTTGATCAAGGAATCACTGTAAATACTAGCAAACAGGTTTTCAGGAGTATTTGGTAATACGAGTAAATAAAGTGCGAGTAAATAAAAGACAGTAGTAACAATTGCAGCAAGTGGCCCAATCCTTTATTAGCAAAGGACAAGCCGGTTGTGTTCTTATAATAACCAAACGTTCTCGAGGACACACGGGAGGTTTCTGTCAAGAGCTTTCGCTTCATAGAGCCAATAGTATTTATTGATTTGGTAAGTGTTATGGGGGTGAACCTGTGCTAGCGCACTACCCTTACTAGGATAAATACACACTTGTGATTATACCCCTTGCAAGCATCCGCAAATACAAGTAAGTAATTAAGATAAATCTAACCACAGCCTTAAACTCTAGGATCCTACGCTCCCTGGTGCAATGGTTTCCCAACGGAGGTTTAGGTTTCTGTCACTCCAGCAACCCCACAATTGGTAGCCAAATACACAATGCATCTCACTAGGCCCATAAATGGTGAAGTATCATGTAGTCGACGTTCACATGACACCACTAGTGAAATAGCACCACAACAATATCAAACCATTAAATATTTCTCAACAATAATTCACTACTAACATCTTGACTTCTCCCATGTTCTCAAGAACTAAACGAACTACTCACAAGACATCATATGGATCATGATCAGAGGTGAAATAATGGTAAATAACAATCTGGACATAAACCTTAATTCAACGGTTCCACTCAATAGCATCAACTACAAGAGTAATCAACACCGGGAAAGTTTCCCCTATGAATATAACAAGATCCAACTCAAGATGTTACAGCGGGATGGTGAGGTGATGGTGGAGATGAAGGTGCTGGTGATGGAGATGATGATGATGATGATCCCGATGAAGTCCGGTGCGATGATGATGACGATGGCGACGATCTCCCCTCTCCGGGAAGGAATTTCCCCGGCAGATTTCTCTCTGCCGGAGAGCTTTTTCTCTCTGGTGTTCTCCGCCCCGCAGAGGCGGCTGTGTCTAACTCTGAACCCCCCTTGACTTAGGTTTTCGGGGACGATGATGTACGCGAAGGGGCGAGACCAGAGGTGGGCCAGGGGCCCCTCACACAGGGCTGGCGCGGCCAGGGGGCTGGCCGCGCCGCCCTAGCGTGTGGGCCACCCCTGGCCCCTCTCGACTCCTCCTTCTGGCTCCGTGAGTCTTCTGGGAAATTATAATTTCTGGGTATTTTTCTGGAATTTTACTGATCTTCAAAATATGGTCTCCTGATGGTCCTTTTTCAAGCAGATTCCTGACTCCGGCAGCAGCTCCTCCGATGATCATCAAACATGTGAAAACAAAGGAAATAACATAAGTATCATATCTAAATATGAAATATATCAATGAATAACAGTAAATTATGATACAAAATAGTGATGCAAATTGGACGTATCAACCCCCCCAAGCTTAGACCTCGCTTGTCCCCAAGCGAAAACTAAACTCGGTAAACATGACCACAAGTTTATGGAGTGAAGTGTTGATAATCAAAATATGAACAAGAAGCATCACATTCACTAAGGCACAAATTATAATAGACAGCAACTTCCCTTTATAAGATGTAAACTTGCAATAGGTAAAAGGGAATCACATATAAGAATGCACAAGGTAAATTATAATTGGCAATGGCAAACCTTAGTTCTTGGTCAAGGGATGGAGAACAACCTATTCTCTCTTTTAAACGGAGCCTTTTCAAACGGAGCTAATATAGCAAAGACTATATACTCAACAAAGTAAACTTTTACATTCAAAGAAAGCTTTCAAAGATGTATTCCTTCAGACAAAAGCATTATACAAAAACAAGGAAGATAATAAACATGATTAAACGGATCAACATATGGATGAGTGAAACATAACAACTCAAATGCTTGCTTGAGATAGAGGGAAATAGGTTGACTCAACATAAAAGTAAAAGATAGGCCCTTCGCAGAGGGAAGCAGGGATTAAACATGTGCTAGAGCTTTTTATTTGTAAAACAGAGGTAAAAATTGTTTTGAGAGGTGGTTGCTTTTGTCAACGACTAGCAACGGAGTTCTTGATATCTTCCATACTAAACAAGTGAGAGCGGTTCCGAGATGTTTGATTAATTGGCACTTTAGTGCTCTTTTATAGCTTTGCACTCCTCCCCACCTTTTTCCTTTCTCAAACCATGGCTAACCGATTCCATCGGGTGCCGACCAACTTTCACAATCCATTGGAGGAGTGCCTTTTTCTTTCTTTTTAGAATTAAGATTATAATGGTCTGACCAGCTCCCTTGCAAAATTAATGACGAGCAGATGAAGCTGCCTAGTCGAGGGGTACTTAATTTAGTATGGAAGATAACAAACCCATCCACTACGTCCTCATGAGCTAAAAACAGTGGCACAAAATGAGAAGTGTTTGAAAGTTTTTGAAAGGTAGCACATGAAAATTTACTTGGAATGGCTTAAAATACCATGCATAGGAATTTATAGTGGACTCTTTGGAAGTGACTTGGCTTTTGGGAATTGGATGCACGAGAAGTATTTCCTCTCAGTACAGGTTTTTGGCTAGCAAGGTTGGGTAGCAAGCATAAGAGTTGCATGAAACAAACAAACATACATATAATAAGAACAATCATGCAAACTCCCTTGAAGTACAATGATTTTAACTTTAAGAATAACAATGCTTATAAGCCAAACATAAGGAAAACTGAAGTGATGTGACTACAAGCACTTCTTTATTCTTTTCTACTCTAACCTCAAGGTAAAATTGCTACAGACCAAGCTAGGTTTGCCAAAACCAACTGAATCTACTCATGCTCCCAATGTGATACCAATACCAATCAACAAGACTAGTCACATAAGAGAGATTGCAGACTAACATAAAGTGTGCGAAAAGTAAACGATAAAACTTCTCATTAATATTTCATTACCGCAACTCACACCAAGGGATACAAAGATAACTAACTAAGGAGGATACTTCCAACTGCAAACTATTCTATATGATAACTTCTCTATTCATGATAAGACTCTACTTGAAAAGTAAATGAACAGAAAGTAATGATGTGATACCGCGACACTCCCCCAAGCTTGGAACAAGCCAAGGGGATGCCTATTCCGATGACGAATTACTCCTTTGGTGGTGGTGGTGGATAATCTCTAATAAACTTCTCAATCAAATCCTTCAGATCATCAATCTTGTACTCGAGGTTACGAATCATCTCAGAATTGTGCTCAATGCGGTTCATGAACCTGTCAGCAAGAGAATCCCAGCTCTTGGAATTGTTTCCCCATCCTTCTTCACTCTTGGAGCTTCCTGTCCCTGCATTGTTAGAACGATCTATATCCCAGCCAGAGGGTAATCGTGATTTGGGCACCTTTTGGAACTGATGTTCATGAATTAGAGTATGGAAGGGACTTTGGCTTGGCGGAGATGCCCGTGGAGCTAAAGTGTGATATGGCACGCCTCCTCCGGTCCTTATGCGAGCGCTCTTCTTGAACTTGTCATGATCTGTCACCACCCCTATGCTGGCAATCACGGTGCTTGGCCTTGGACCTTGATCTTCCTCCTCATCTTCTTTTTCAACCTCTTCTTTCTGCTGGAAATCTTTGATGCC
Source organism: Dactylis glomerata (assembly GCA_007115705.1). Classification (NCBI taxonomy): domain Eukaryota; kingdom Viridiplantae; phylum Streptophyta; class Magnoliopsida; order Poales; family Poaceae; genus Dactylis; species Dactylis glomerata. The sequence continues at coordinate 6,629,146 of QXEO01000546.1, forward strand.
ATCTTCTGGAGGTGTCTTCTCCTTGTCACCACTTGAAGAGGCCATGACTCCCCAAAGCTTAAGATCAACTCCTGACAGAAACAGCTCGAAACAAAACACGACGAGAAAACGATATACAGACCTCGGAGACTCCGGGGGTTAAATAGGCGAAAATTATACATTGAAACGAAACCACAGGAGGAAACCGGGACGGAAAAGAGTTCCGAGGCGTTCTCACACGGGGGTGGCGCGGCCTGGGGTGGGCCCGCGCCACCCGTGTGTGAGATGCACACGGACTTCTTTTTCTCCCCGTTTTCGTCTCGTGATTTTTCATATTTATTAAAAACAGCAAAAATATTAAAAGAAGAACTTTTCGCAAAACTTTTCTGACTAGAACTGTTACCTATTCGAAAACGAACTCTGCAGGTTCCTGCAATTTGTCTTGGATGTAATCTTCCGGAGAAATTGTTTCAATAACATCAACATCTTCATTATATGAATCTCCAGAAATATAATGTTTGAGTCTTTGCCCATTCACCACTTGTGTAGAATCATCTTTCAATGAAGCAATCTTAATAGCACCTGAGCGGTACACTTCCACAATAACATATGGTCCTTCCCATTTAGAAAGTAATTTTCCTGCAAAAAATCTGAGACGAGACCTATACAATAGAACTTTCTCACCAACATGAAACTCTCTCTTAAGAATTCTCTTATCATGCCATTGCTTGACTTTCTCTTTGAAAAGTCTGGCATTCTCATACGCTTCGTTTCTCCACTCATCTAGAGAACTCAAATCTAACAACCTCTTCTTACCGGCTAGTTTAAAATCTCTATTAAGCTCTCTCACTGCCCAAAAAGCTTTGTGTTCTAATTCTAAGGGCAAGTGACACGCTTTTCCATAAACCATCTTATAAGGAGACATACCCATGGGATTCTTATAAGCAGTTCTATAAGCCCATAAAGCGTCATTTAACTTACTAGCCCAGTTTTTCCTAGACCTACTAACAGTCTTCTGCAAGATAGACTTAATCTCTCTATTTGAAAGCTCTACATGCCCACTAGTTTGGGGATGATAAGCAGAAGCAATTCTATGATTGACATCATACTTAGCAAGAGTCTTTCTAAAACTACCGTGAATAAAATGAGAACCTCCGTCAGTCATAAGATATCTAGGCACTCCGAACCTAGGAAAAATAACATCCTTAAGCATTTTTAACGAAGTCTCACCATCGGCACTCTTTGTAGGTATGGCTTCTACCCATTTAGTAACATAATCAACAGCAACAAGTATATGGGTATAGCTTTTTGAAGGAGGAAAAGGACCCATAAAGTCAAATCCCCAACAATCAAACGGTTCAATAACAAGAGTGTAATGCATAGGCATTTCATTGCATCTAGAAATATTACCAACTCTTTGACATTCATCACAAGATAAAACGTACCTTCTGGCATCCTTAAAGAGGGTTGGCCAATAAAAACCTGATTGTAGAACCTTCTGTGCGGTTCTATCTCCAGCATGATGCCCTCCATAAGCACTGCTATGGCATTTTCTTAATATCTCTTGTTGCTCATATTCCGGTACGCATCTTCTCATAATACCATGAACTCCTTCTTTATATAAATGTGGGTCATCCCAAAAATAATGCCTCAAATCATAGAAGAATTTTCTTCTTTGCTGAGCTGTAAAGGTTGGAGGCAAATACTTGGAAACAATAAAGTTAGCATAATCAGCATACCAAGGAAGGTCTCGTGAAGTTACATTAATTGCAGCCAACTGTTCATTTGGAAAACTATCATTAACAGGAATAGGATCAAAAGAAATATTTTCCAATCTAGACAAGTTGTCAGCCACAGGATTTTCAGCACCTTTCCTATCTACGATATGCAAATCAAACTCTTGTAAAAGCAACACCCATCTAATAAGCCTAGGCTTAGCATCCTTCTTAGTCATAAGATATCTAATAGCAGCGTGATCAGTATGAATAGTGACCTTAGAATCAATAATGTAAGATCTAAACTTATCACAAGCAAAAACAACAGCAAGAAACTCTTTCTCAGTAGTAGCATAATTTTTCTGAGCAGCATCAAGAGTCTTACTAGCATAATGAATAACATTCAACTTATTATCTATGCGCTGTCCAAGAACAGCACCAACAGCAAAATCACTAGCATCACACATAATTTCAAAAGGTAAATTCCAATCAGGTGGTTGAACAATAGGAGCAGTAGTTAAAGCCTTCTTAAGAGTTTCAAAAGCTTCCTTACAATCATCATCAAAGACAAACGGTACATCCTTTTGAAGAAGATTGGTAAGAGGCTTTGAAATCTTAGAGAAATCTTTAATAAACCTCCTATAGATACCAGCATGACCAAGTACACTACGAATACCTTTAACATCTCTTGGACAGGGCATTTTCTCAATTGCCTCCACTTTTGCTCTGTCAACTTCAATACCTTTTTCAGAGATTTTATGTCCAAGGACAATTCCTTCATTTACCATAAAGTGGCATTTCTCCCAATTAAGAACAAGGTTAGTTTCTTCGCATCTCTGCAAAACTTTATCAAGGTTGTGCAAACAATTATCAAAAGAAGTTCCATAGACGGAGAAATCGTCCATGAAGACCTCCACAATTTCTTCACAAAAACCATGAAAAATAGCAGACATACATCTTTGAAAAGTAGCAGGAGCATTGCATAAACCAAACGGCATACGTCTATAAGCATAAGTTCCATAAGGACAAGTAAAAGTGGTTTTCTCTTGATCATCCTTCTTAACAGCAATTTGAGAAAAACCAGAATAACCATCAAGGAAACAAAAATGAGTCTTCTTAGACAACCTTTCTAGCATTTGATCTATAAACGGTAAAGGGTAATGATCTTTCTTAGTAACTTTGTTTACCTTCCTATAATCAATGCACATTCTATAACCAACAGCTACCCTTTGAGGAATAAGCTCGTTATTCTCATTAGGTACAACAGTCATACCTCCTTTCTTAGGGACACAATGAACAGGACTAACCCATCTACTATCAGCAATAGGATAAATAATACCAGCATCAAGGAGTTTTAATACCTCATTTCTTACCACATCCTTCATCTTAGGAATTAGGCGACGTTGATGCTCTACAACTGGCTTCGCATCTTTCTCCATATTAATGGCATGCTGACATAAAGTAGGAGAAATCCCTTTTAAATCATCAAGAGTATATCCCATAGCTCCTCGGTGTTTCCTTAATATCTCCAATAATCTTTCTTCTTCCTTTCCTGAAAGTTTAGAACTAATAATAACAGGATATATTTTCTTATCATCAATATAAGCATATTTGAGGTCATCAGGCAAAGGTTTTAATTCAAACACAGGATCTTCTCTAGGCGGCAAAGTGGTACCAAGATCCTCCACAGGTAGATTATGCTTGAGTAATGGTGGTTGACGAAGAAGAATATCGTCAATCTCTTCTCTTTCCTTGCTAAACACATCACTTTCGTGATCTTCCATGAATTGCTGCAAGGCATTATTAGGGGCAAGAGCAATAGAAGCAAGCTGCTCAACTCGAAAATTTTCATTAGGCGTTTCATTCTCATAAGAAGTCTTAGCAAACTTGGAAAAATTAAACTCATAAGACTCTCCATTAAACTTAGTAAATTTTTTCTCTTTCTTACAATCTATTATGGCGCCACAAGTGTTCAAAAAGGGTCTACCAAAAATAATAGGACAAGTTTCACTAGCCTCCTTACCAAGTACTAGAAAATCAGTAGGGTACTTAGTCTTACCACATAGAACTTCCACATCTCGAACAATACCAAGAGGCCAAACGGTCTCTCTGTTAGCAAGCTGAACAACCACATCAATATCTTCAAGTTCACAAGCGCCAATCTCGTGCATAATTTCTTTATAAAGCTCCAAAGGAATAGCACTTGCACTAGCACCAATATCACATAAACCATAATAGCAATGATCTCCAATCCTGACGGAAATAACAGGAACACTTGCTTTCCTATGCTTTTTAGGATGTGAGAGAATGTTAGAAGCATCTTCACAAAAAAGAATATATTCATCTCCTACATCTTTAGTAACAAGATCTTTCAATATAGCAACAGGAGACTTAATAGTAATTTGCTCATCAGGCTCTACAGCTTTCTTAGTACTTTTATTAGACACACTTACCAAGGTAGAATACTTTTTTACTTTAGCAGGGAAAGGTGTCTTCTCAATATAAGGTTCAGGAATGATGCTATCAACCGTACAAACTTCTGTAGCTGCAGCAGGTATATGACTAATAGAATCTTTGTAAGGCGCATGATATTTGTTCCAATCTTTCTTTGGAACATCAATATAAGAGGCAAAGGCCTTAAGACAATTAGCAAGTATTTGAGAATCAAGACCATAAGCAGCGCTAACACTATGAAAGTCATCGGTTCCCATAAAAGATTTAATGCATTCATAATCATAGTTTATACCTGACTTCCTACCTTTGTCGTTTTCCCAACCTTCAGCATTCTCTTTTATACGGTCAAGAAGTTTCCACTTGGCATCTTCTTTCATATGAGTGAATGATCCAAAACAAGAAGCATCCAAATAATCCTTATCAGGAAGAGTAAGCCGCGCATAAAAATTATCAATAACAATATTATTGGGGAGCTCATGAATGGGGCATTTGAGCATTAGTAACTTCAATCTCCCCCACGCTTGGGCAATACTCTCTCCATCATGAGGCCAAAAATTATATATCTTGTTACGGTCTTTATGAATTTCACTTGGAGGATAAAACTTGGAATAAAAGAGAGGCACAATATCCTCCCATGCCATAGATGGACCATCTTGGAGTAGTCGATACCACTCTTCAGCTCTGCCTTTCAATGATATAGAGAATAATTTCTTCTTGACCTGGCTTGGTGAAATACCTGCACACCTGAACAACTCGCATAATTCATGTATAAACAATAAGTGATCACCCGGATGGACAGTTCCATCTCCTGAATAGCAGTTATCCATAATACGCCCAACAATTTTCATAGGTATTTTAAAAGGATCAATTTTAGCAGGCGGCGGCGGTGGTGGTTCCTCCGCATGTGCAGCAGTAGCAGTAGCAGTAGTAGATGTGTTTCCAAATAGGAAACCAAATGGAGAGTTCTCCATAGCAGAATAAAAATAAAAGACAAAATAAAACAATACTCACAGTGACGGTTACCTTTACTAATTCCACTCTTCAATAGCGCTACACTCCCCGGCAACGGCGCCAGAAAATAGTCTTGATGACCCACAAGTATAGGGGGTGTATCGTAGTACTTTCGATAAATAAGAGTGTCGAACCCAACGAGGAGCAGAAGGTGTTGATGAGCAGTTTTGATCAAGGAATCACTGTAAATACTAGCAAACAGGTTTTCAGGAGTATTTGGTAATACGAGTAAATAAAGTGCGAGTAAATAAAAGACAGTAGTAACAATTGCAGCAAGTGGCCCAATCCTTTATTCAGCAAAGGACAAGCCGGTTGTGTTCTTATAATAACCAAACGTTCTCGAGGACACACGGGAGGTTTCTGTCAAGAGCTTTCGCTTCATAGAGCCAATAGTATTTATTGATTTGGTAAGTGTTATGGGGGTGAACCTGTGCTAGCGCACTACCCTTACTAGGATAAATACACACTTGTGATTATACCCCTTGCAAGCATCCGCAAATACAAGTAAGTAATTAAGATAAATCTAACCACAGCCTTAAACTCTAGGATCCTACGCTCCCTGGTGCAATGGTTTCCCAACGGAGGTTTATGTTTCTGTCACTCCAGCAACCCCACAATTGGTAGCCAAATACACAATGCATCTCACTAGGCCCATAAATGGTGAAGTATCATGTAGTCGACGTTCACATGACACCACTAGTGAAATAGCACCACAACAATATCAAACCATTAAATATTTCTCAACAATAATTCACTACTAACATCTTGACTTCTCCCATGTCCTCAAGAACTAAACGAACTACTCACAAGACATCATATGGATCATGATCAGAGGTGAAATAATGGTAAATAACAATCTGGACATAAACCTTAATTCAACGGTTCCACTCAATAGCATCAACTACAAGAGTAATCAACACCGGGAAAGTTTCCCCTATGAATATAACAAGATCCAACTCAAGATGTTACTGCGGGATGGTGAGGTGATGGTGGAGATGAAGGTGCTGGTGATGGAGATGATGATGATGATCCCGATGAAGTCCGGTGCGATGATGATGACGATGGCGACGATCTCCCCTCTCTGGGAAGGAATTTCCCCGGCAGATTTCTCTCTGCCGGAGAGCTTTTTCCCTCTGATGTTCTCCGCCCCGCAGAGGCGGCTGTGTCTAACTCTGAACCCCCCCTTGACTTAGGTTTTCGGGGACGATGATGTACGCGAAGGGGCGAGACCAGAGGTGGGCCAGGGGCCCCTCACACAGGGCTGGCGCGGCCAGGGGGTTGGCCGCGCCGCCCTAGCGTGTGGGCCACCCCTGGCCCCTCTCGACTCCTCCTTCTGGCTCCGTGAGTCTTCTGGGAAATTATAATTTCTGGGTATTTTTCTGGAATTTTACTGATCTTCAAAATATGGTCTCCTGATGGTCCTTTTTCCAGCAGATTCCTGACTCCGGCAGCAGCTCCTCCGATGATCATCAAACATGTGAAAACAAAGGAAATAACATAAGTATCATATCTAAATATGAAATATATCAATGAATAACAGTAAATTATGATACAAAATAGTGATGCAAATTGGACGTATCAGTGCCGAGCTTACTTATCTTTTTGTTGTTCGGGAAAATTACTGTGCGAGTTATTTTTTCTATCAGCCGTTTCTGGTTTTCCGAATCGTGGGCTATTACTAACTCGGACGTGGGCTGCGCCCCACGTCTTACCCGAGCGGCGCTATATAAGCAGGCTTAGGCGCAAACCCTAATAAGGTTGTATCACATCCCGTCTCTCGCCACCAGAGCCTTGCGCCGCCGCTACACCTTCTCCATCCCCTCTTCCGGCGTGCACCGGACGACGGGACAGTAGGCCTCCGAAACCCCGCCTCTTGTGAACCTGTACGGGTGAGGGGCGATCAGGTTTTTGGGGAGCGCTTCTGCGCGACTACTGAAGGCATCACGTCGACCGACGACTCCTTCCCCGACGAGGACTTCTTCCCGAACATCAGCAGCCTCTACATCGACGACATGGCTGACGACGCTGGTGCCAACGCCAATACGAACCTCAACGCCAACGCGAATCTGAACGCGAACGTGAATCCTCCTGCAGCACCGTATGCAATCTGTGCCCATCTTTTACAGTTTATGTTACAATTTCTTGTACTAGCGTTTGGAATAGATGTGATCTCTTTATCTGTGTTAGATGTGATCTCTTTATCTGTGTTAGATGTGATCTATTCGTCTATTCTGCTAGTATGCATGATTAGGTTAATTTATGCAATTATCATCATGCTTTATCATTGGTTATTTCAGATTAAATCTTATGGTAAATTGCTTATATTTTCAACAATCCAAAAACCTGATTATAGGCAACTGAGTCCAACTGGTTTGGCCGCGGCTACCAGGCCGCCTCCCTTTGATGGTGTCCATTATAAGAGATGGCGCACGAGAGCAGTTCTATGGTTGAAAAACCTAGGCTGCTATAGCGCCACTCTTGGCAGACCTGAGGGGGATCTTTCTCCTGCTCAGGAGGAAGCTTTTTTAGAAAGTCGACACCATGTTTATGGGGGCTTTGTTCAACATTCTTGGTGACAACATTGTTGACACCTATATGTCATTTGATAATGGCAAGGATGCGTGGGATGCGTTGGAAGCCAAGTTTGGAGTTTCTGACGCTGGCACTGAGCTGTATATCATGGAGCAATTCTATGATTATAAGATGACTGATGACCGTCCCATTGTGGAGCAGGCTCATGAGATACAGTCTCTTGCCAAAGAACTCAAGCAGTTCAAGTGTACCTTACCGGACAAGTTCGTGGCCGGTGGCATTATTGCCAAGCTTCCTCCTTCTTGGAGGAACTTTGCTACTTCTCTAAAACATAAGAGACAGGAGTTTTCCATTTTGGATCTCATTGGTTCTCTTCATGTTGAGGAAAAGGCGAGAGCAAAGGATACACATGTTCGAGGCTTTGATGGAAGTTCTAGTGCACATGTGGTGCAAAAAAATAACTTCCAGTCCCACAAGTCAAAGAATAAGAACAAGTTTGAGGGTAAGGGAAAGTTTGATGGCAAGAACAAGGCCTCGCAGACTACCAACTTCAAGAAGAAGACTGAGTATAAGAAGAAAGGATCCTGCCATGTGTGTGGTGATCCGAATCATTGGGCTCCTAGCTGCCCTAAACGCTTTGATAAGCGTTCACATGGAAACGGCGGCAATTCTGCCAATGTTGTTGTTGGTGATACCGATATGAAGGATGCTGGGTACGGTATATTTCCTACTATCCTTTCAGTTTGTCATTCACCTGAATGGTGGATAGACACATGTGCCAATATACATGTATGTGCTGATATTTCCATATTTTCTTCTTATCAGGTCGCACAGGCTGGCTCCGTGCTGATGGGAAACGGCTCACGTGCTTCTGTTCAAGGTGTTGGTACGGCAAATCTGAAGTTCACTTCGGGAAAGACCGTACAGCTGAAGAATGTGCAGCACGTTCCCTCCATCAATAAAAATCTCGTCAGCGGATCTCTTCTATGTCGAGATGGTTTTAATTTGGATTTTGAGTCCAATAAAGTTGTAATATCTAAGTATGGACAATTTGTTGGGAAAGGCTATGAGTGCAGAGGCTTGTTCCGCCTTTCTTTGTCAGACTTATGCACTAAAGTTATTAATCATGTTTGCAATGATAATAAGTCCAATATTTGGCATTCACGACTTTGTCATATTAACTTTGGTTGCATGACGCGGCTAGCCAACATGAGTTTAATTCCGAAATTTACTAATGTCAAGGGCTCTAAGTGCCAAGTGTGTGTGCAAGCAAAGCAACCTCGCAAGTCTCATAAGACTGCGGAGGCAAGAGATTTGGCACCACTAGAGCTCATACATTCAGATCTTTGTGAGATGAATGGTGAGTTGACAAAAGGTGGAAAGAAATATTTCATGACATTAATTGATGACTCCACCAGATACTGTTATGTGTATCTTCTGAAATCTAAAGATGAAGCTTTGAACTATTTCAAAATCTATAAAGCTGAAGCAGAAAATCAACTTGATCGAAAGATTAAGCGGCTTAGGTCCGATCGTGGTGGAGAGTTCTTTTCCAATGAATTTGATTCTTTTTGTGTGGAACATGGTATAATCCATGAGAGGACGCCTCCCTACTCGCCCCAATCTAACGGGGTGGCTGAAAGAAAGAACTGTACTCTAACTGATTTGGTTAACGCCATGTTAGACACTTCGGGTCTCTCCAAGGCATGGTGGGGGGAGGCGATCTTGACTGCGTGTCATGTCCTAAATCGGGTTCCCACAAAGAACAAAGAAATTACACCATTTGAGGAATGGGAAAAGAAAAGGTTAAAACTCTCTTACTTACGGACTTGGGGTTGTTTGGCAAAGGTAAACTTGCCAGTACCCAAGAAGCGAAAGCTTGGACCAAAAACTGTGGACTGTGTTCTTCTGGGATATGCGTTTCACAGCATTGGCTATAGAATTTTGATAGTAAAATCTGAAGTATCTGACATGCGTGTTGGTACTATTATGGAGTCGAATGATGCGACTTTCTTTGAGGACATCTTTCCAATGAAAGGTTCGTCTAGTTCATCAAATCAGGAGATGCCTAGTTCATCTAGTCAAGAATTATTTACAATTCCTGAACCCACCATTTCGATAGAACACTCTGATAATCCTGTGGAGGATAACAATAAAGCTCCTACTAGGAGTAAGAGACGGAGGACTGAAAAGACCTTTGGTGATGATTTTATTGTATACCTCGTGGATGACACTCCCACTTCTATTTCAGAAGCCTATGCATCTCAAGATGCTGACTACTGGAAAGAAGCCGTTCGCAGTGAGATGGATTCCATCTTGGCAAATGGAACTTGGGAAATTACTGATCGTCCTTATGGGTGCAAACCTATAGGATGTAAGTGGGTGTTCAAGAAGAAGCTTAGACCTGACGGTACTATTGAGAAGTACAAGGCACGCCTTGTTGCTAAGGGTTATACCCAGAAAGAAGGGGAAGACTTCTTTGATACTTATTCACCTGTGGCCAGATTGACCACTATCAGAGTACTACTATCCCTGGCTGCCTCGCATGGTCTTCTCGTTCATCAAATGGACGTTAAGACGGCTTTCCTAAATGGAGAGTTAGATGAGGAGATTTATATGGATCAGCCGGATGGATTTGTGGTAGGTGGTCAAGAAGGAAAGGTGTGTAAGTTGCTGAAGTCTTTGTATGGTCTTAAGCAAGCACCTAAGCAGTGGCATGAGAAGTTTGAAAGAACTTTAACTGCTGTAGGCTTTGTTGTTAACGAAGCTGACAAGTGTGTGTACAATCGCCATGGTGGGGGCCAAGGAGTCATCTTATGTCTGTATGTTGATGATATACTGATATTCGGGACCAGTCTTGATGTTATCAAGGAGGTCAAAGACTTTCTATCTCATTGTTTTGAGATGAAAGATCTAGGAGTGGCTGATGTGATCTTGAACATCAAGCTACTGAGAGATGACGATGGTGGGATAACACTGTGATACGTCTCAAACGTATCTATAATTTTTGATGCTCTATGCTTGTTTTTACACCATTTGCCTATTGTTTCATTACACTTAGTGGCACTTTTATGCATTTTCCGGAACTAACCTATTAACAAGTGCCACAGTGCCAGTTTCCTGTTTTCTGCTGTTTTTGTGTTTCAGAAGTGATACACAGGAAATATTCTCGGAATTGGACGAAACAAGTTCCTGAAGTCTTATTTTACCCGGAAGCTTCCAGAGATCTGAAGAGAAGTAGGAGGGGGGCCACCAGGGCCCCACACGCGTGGGCGGCGCGGCCAGGGTCCTGGCCGCGCGGGGCCCGCGTGAGGGGGCCTGACCCCTCCTCTGACATCGACCCTTCGCCTATAAAGACCCCCCGACGGAAAAAAACCTAAGTACCCGATCAGATTTCCAGAACACATTGCGATCCGCCGCCACCGTCGACCCGAAGATCGGGAGGGTCCAGAAGCTCTTCCCGGCACCCTGCCGGAGAGGGGAATCACCACCGGAGGTCTTCTTCATCACCATGCTTGCCTCCGGAGCGATGAGTGAGTAGTCTACCTTGGACTATGAGTCCATAGCAGTAGCTAGATGGTTGTCTTCTCCACCTTGTGCTTCATGTTTAGATCTCATGAGCTGCCCTACATGATTGAGATCACCGTTATGTAATTCTACATGTTTGGTTTGTTGGGATCCGATGAATATTAGTGTTTATGATTAAGTTGTTGTACTGAATTATATCTTTTGTTATCTCTATGTTGTTTATGATCTTGCATGCTCTCCGTTGTTAGTAGCTATCTTGGCCGAGTAGTTGCTAGTGACTCCAAGATGGGGTATTTATGCTCGATAGTGGGTTCATGCCTCTATTTCACCCGGGGGAGTGACAGAAACCTCTAAGGTTGTAGGGACCCCCGGGATCAAGGCTAGACAAATACAGACCTTCATCTGACATAAGCCTAACCGAGAGCTCGAGAGCCTTACAGTGAGGGAATCGGTAACACAGCAGTGACTCTACAACTCAAAAGTAATATAGCAAGCTCTTAAAAGAGCAAGAAGCAAATTACAAGCAGAGGTCACTGACCTGTCAATCATCAATCAACGAAAGCGAAGTTATGCTATTAGACATAGCAAGACCAAATGGCCTAAGAGGCCCGAAGCATAACGGCGACATCCCAATCCATAGATTCCAGGCTGCCGCCTAGGAACCCCAAGCTACTCGTCGATGTCGATGTCATCCATAACCTTCGAAGAGAAACTTACTCTGCTGCAAAAATATCAACGAGGCAAGGTTGAGTACAAAAGGTACTCAGCAAGACTTACTAACCTAGTAGCTACATATTGGCTAGAAAGGCCTTCTTTGGAGTTTCTTTGCATAAAGCAAGTTTGGTTTGTATAAACCAGGAAGAAGAGAGGCTCGTTTATTCAGAACATTAAAAAGGGATAAGAGAGCGATATCTTTGATCATCATTGAAACATCCACCGAGTCATCATTCTTATCTCCACCGAGCAACAACTACTATTTAGATCCACCGAGCAATTGTATAATCTTTTGCATCCACCAAATATCTGGATCTTTCATAACCACCGAATCATCATCAGCTGAACCTATCCACCAGGATCACCCCCTCTTTCAACCTAGAGGAAGCATCATAAGCACACTTTAAGTTGCCAAGTTTTACCATTCGGTTAAAGTTGTCTATGATCACAGAATCCGTTCCCAAGTCGTCCATAACCGTGGACACGGCTTTTTGAAAAGATTTCACCCTGCAGGGGTGCACAACTTTACCCACACGTGCCAACCGACTCTTAATGCCACCGGTAAAGCTCTCTTCCGAGGAGGGCCGACAGAGGGTGGTCGACCATGACCTTTACCTTACTTTTGCCCAAACCATGAGTTCACTAAAAGAGGGAAGCTCCACCGTAACGGGTCCAGTCCCGAAGTCGGTCCCTCTAATTGTGCGCAGGGGTTGGTTTACCAGAGGCCGCACCTCAAGCAACCCCGGCCACATTCAAAACAAAGTTTAAACACCCAAATAAGGTGACTCATGGAGCAGGCTAGGCAAGTTAGTTAGTCAAGAGGGTGCCATTATAGGGCCTCGTGTGGTTGTACGCTCAGTCTTGGTTCAAGAGGCGAGAACTCGGGTCCTAGGGTCGGCAAGAATGAGTCAAATAACCACATCCCATGTGGCGGCTCATCCAAGCCTTTAGCATGTTTAACACTTTACCACTCACCACTGATCATATCAAGTCAACTTGTCATACTAGGTTCATTCACAGCTCGGATACATCAACCGGATGGATCAGAGTTTACCAACTAAGCATGGCTAAGCATAACAGATATAAAGGCTCTAGCAATGCACACAAGCGAGACCTAGTTATGCTAGGAGCAGTGGATCAGGGAATTTAGGCGACAAGATCATGCATAAGATGGAATAACTCTAACTACCGATAAAAGACATTTGAATCGATGCGATAAATAGCAGAAATTGGAACACTTTGAAAACATAGGATCAGACGCTTGCCTTGCTTGTTGATAACCAAGAATAGAAATAGATCTTCGGGATTCTTCTTCTTGAATAATACGTCAATGGACAAGTATTGGTCCTCGATATTGTCCACTCGATCTCGGACTCGTGTTCTATCGCGAAGAAGCAAACACCGGAAAAGGAAAATAACAATCAATGCATGGCATCGATGCACAAATAGGGATGATGGCATGACAGATTAAGTTATTGAAATTAACCTATTACATGATCATCAATTTAAGTGGGGCTAGAATGCATAATGCGTTGCAATTCCATAGACCCCGCATATTAAAGAAAGGTTCGTTTTGTTCTTCTAAATTAAACAGGGTTCAAAGTTGATTAAGCATGCATGATTTTGACATAAACATGTAGAGAACATTGTTCTGAGCATTTTGACAGGTCATTTGTATTTTTCTGATAAACAGATAATATTCTATGAATTTTGCAAGATTCAACTAAATTCTGCAATTTTCTGAAATTAAAAACGAGTAGCAGAACTTTTTACACCCGGGGTCAGAACGACCCACAACCACTGACCAGAGGGGCCCAAGGCCACGTTGGCTGGCCAGGGTCGGCTGGGGCAAATGGCCCAGCCCGACCTGCTCCCAGAAGCTGGCAACGACCGTCCATGGCGGGCGCTGCGGCGCAGGAAGAGGAAGGGGAAGGGGTCCAGGAGGAACGGAATCTCACCGGGAACCCGCCGGTGGTGGCGGATTGGCCAGAGATGGGCCGGCGGCGGCGAATTTGGCGGCGGAGGAGCTCGGTTTCCGGCGAGGTATCCGCGACGGTGGCGGCGATTAGAGGCACCTCGGGTCAATTCCTTGAACGGGGAGGTAGAGGACGACGTTGGGGATCTTCTCAGCACGTCGGCGGGGCTAGGGAAGGCACGGGACGCCGGCGCTAGTCGACGGCCATGTACTACTGTAAGTTTTACGAGAAGGAGAGAGAGAGAGAGAGAGAGAGAGAGAGAGAGAGGCCGACGGTGGGGAAGAAGGAGGGCGGCCAGGGGATAGAAGAAAGGGAGGAGGGGGAGGCATGGCATCGCTGGGGAAGTCTCCAGGGGATCTTCTCGAGGGCCAAGCGGTGAGGAGCATGAGGTGGCGTCGGGGGCCTCCTGGGAGCTCCACGTAGCAGCTCGGTGTGTCTCAACGAAGAAGACAACGTGCAGACTTTGAGAAAAGCCCCCTAGGCAAAGGAGATTTCTGGGAGGTTTTCAAACTACAAAAATTTGGCAATATTTGTTGATAGAAACTTTTTTTAGGATTTTAAGAAATTAACCAGGGCTTCCCTGATAATTAGCAAAGGTCAACAAGTTTTAATTTGGTCACTTTGAAATAATCTGAACACCACTTGCAAACTTTATAAACCATTTTGAGAGCAATTTAAAGTAAGGAAGAGTTGCACATATTTGTGTTTTCAAATATAATTCATTTATGCATTTTTCTTAGCAAAATAGATGATGCTCATGATGCACAAATCAACTCCTAATACGAATTAGCAAAAGAGGGATGTTACAGATCTATCCCCCTTACAAGAATCTCGTCCTGAGATTCATAGGTAGTACAAGAGAGAAGGGAACAAGGTTACACTAGTCTTCATCGATCTTGTTGATCCGACGATGATCTTCTTTGAAGATGTTGTTCCACGTCATCATGATGCTTCATTTCCTTCCTTCGTGATTGTTGCAAAGCTGCACTAAAGGGAAGAGGGAATAACTCTGGAACGATGGATCTTCTTGAAGATCGAGTATCTCATGTTCAACTCATGGAAGGTGTGTTCGTAAACATCTATCGAGATGGCAACATGAAACACGTCAAGGGTGACGAAGGAAAATGAAGAAGTTTCAATCTTGATAGGCAATGGCTCCGCGCTTCGACAGAGATATGAAGGGACAAGGTAGCAAGGAGTTGCATTGCCTTTGATACCATGAAGAGGCACTCCTTAGAAGATGAGCAACTCGTATAAATATACTTGAGTCATGCAACTAGAGAACTTTTGATTTCAGAATCATAGTAACTCTTCGACATAGTTGCAGATACGGAGGAACCTCTTTATTCATCCAGGTCTATCAAAATCTTTGCCAAAGATCATGATTCACTTCACACCACCAGGATGAATAGACAAGGAGATTCAAGAAAACACGAGAGGAAACTTCTTTCTTGGGGTCCAAGTCCTTGGCATGAAGAGATCGCTTACAAACATGATTTAAAAGTTTGGGGTCCTCATGTGGCTGACGAATTCACACAATGTGTGAGATGATTAGAACTTCGGGTATAAACAAAGGGAAGGGATCAACGCTGACTAGCAAAGTTTCAGGAGTATCCATGGCAACATCTATGGAAGTGCACGTGAACCAGAGAAAGACTCTTCCAACAACGAGAACACATGCTTCACGGTGACACGAAGTTGGTTCTCAAAAGTTTCCAACATTAGTGCCAAATGTTCAATATGAATTTACCTAAACATGGAGAAGAATAGAATGTCATCGATGGGTTCAATAACAATCTTATCAAGATACTCCAAGAAGGCTAACTCATATGTTGTTGTATGAACTAGCGCCGTGGCCCTCGGAAATGCGAGGGCATATTCTATATTGGGTTCAGTGTTCCCTACAAATAAAGGTATATGTCTCACATTATTACGAATTAGAAAACTATTTTTTGAATATAAATTATTTTTTCAGTTCACTATCTTGCAAATACAATTTTTCTCAAGTCTGTAATTCATTATCATGAACCCGCACTCATTTAGCCTTTTTAGCATTAAAAGTTGAAAACTACATACAACGTGGTACAAAACATTAGGTGGGTTATCCGTGATGGCCTTCCATATTAAATTAATCTCACTATCTTCAACAGAGTACCTATAAAGATAAATGCAAAGAAGGTCAAATTTTAAAACACACGTAAAACATTGCTTCTGAATAAGTAGGTTCCATGATAGACAAACTGGAACATGTTAGATATCCTTCTGCAAGCTGTAAGACTACCATATGAATTTCATTCAGAGTACTACTCCAATTCTAAGAGTTTTTCATAAATGGGCTATTGGGGTCATTTGATTTAGACTGTCAAAGCTTAGTAAAATATGTTCGCTACTACCTATCTATATATGAAAACATAAGTTCAAGAAGATTGAATGATCTCCTTTTCATTGTGCATGCCACCTCATTCATGTGTCGTTCTAAATTTATTTTGCTAAAAATGCTTAGGATCCAAAAATGTCGTGAGCTTTGAACCTAATAGAATATGAAGGTAATACAACAGATGGGTAAAAAATCTTGAGAGGGTTCTTGTGGAAACTGGAATGACAAATATGCCCAACAACGCTGTGATAGAATCATCGGTCAGCCATAGTTCCTCATATGTTATTTCCAAAGAAAAATAAAAGTCATGTTCTCAATCTAATGACTTAATTCAGTATTGCGCACTCATTGGAAAAAAAATCTAAGCTAATTGTAATTTATTTATTTAATTATCAAGTTCCGCGTGTACCTTATTTCATTCTTAAATTAATGCATTTGATAAAGATGTGAATAACATCATAGTTGTAATTTACTACAGAATGTGTTTTTAGTTCTCACACTTTGAGTCAGTAGAACATGATTGCCTCTTTGCAAAGGGTTACACATGCATGTACGAATTTAATATAGAGAGTGAGAAGATATGACTTTTTTACTTGAAAGTAAGATTTTAAATTCTTCTTTCTTTTAGAGGCTATTTAGAAAGTTGCGAGGATACAAAATCCCTAGGTATGACAAACTTGACCTTGTCGGACTGAGCAACTTTCAATGGCGTGTCCTAACTTGCTGAACACCCAAATATCCTGTTACTGCCTAATTATGCGGCTAATTGGAGGAAAACAAAAAATAAAATCATAGGTGATTATCTGCTGCCGTCTAGCTGCCTTCCCTTCATGCATGTCCACCTAGCTGCCACTCGTCTCTCCTCTAAACTGAGATTTCCCCAACAAAATTATGGAAAGACGTCAAAGGCATCAGCTTAAGTCAAATTGGACAAGCCATCAGATCATGTGACGATGGCGACTGAATAAAAGGTGTGAACTGTCATATGCATGCCCTAAGTAAGATCCAACGGTAGTGGTGTGCAAGAAGAACTCGTGATATTTACATTCATGAACTCGTGACAATATGTCAGTTTGTTCGGGTTTACATAAATTATGTTTTGAGACGTAGTCTAGAATAAAGTTGTGCATATTTTTAACCGTAATTACAGATTAACAGTTAAAATAATTCAGATATTGTGGAATAACATGGTGTATATGTTTTTAACGCCAAAATATTTATTTTTTCTGATATCGATTTTGAAGACTTCCTCGGCATCTCTATGTTGGCTATTATCAAATAAAGCCATCTTTCCTTGCCCAAAACAACGCATTCTCTTTTGTTGAGAATAAAAGTGCCTCTGAAAAAACCCAACTCACCTGAACCACCATGTCAACTTAACGTAGGAATTGGCAGAAGGAGGATTTGGTAAGTGATTAAATATACTACTTCATAAATTATGCAATTTGAATAAATTTTAATTTGCTCTATTCTAATTTAGTCTTAGCATTGCGCCATTCAACCCAACCGAGTGTGTTGATAGTTTTAGATTGACAATGCAACGTATATAACCAAAAAAATTGTCGATAACCATCAAATTTTTGTTGCGTGGTGAAAACATTTCAATTCTAATTTTTCAATTCTGGAATCAGCTTCTCTTTTCTTCCTATGTCATGCGACAATATTTTAGAAATCAAAGAATAAACAATTGTGTACTCTGCATGTATTAGCTTGATGATGCAATAGATGATGTCATATAGTGGCAGGTAAGATTCAATCGTGAATTCTTGTCCTCTTGGACCAAAACACACCTATTCCCCGTACTTTTTTTTCATATATGTTCGTATCCCTCGTAAATCTTTTTTTAGATGGTTCTACGTCTAAGAATCTATATACGTCCTGATTATTCGCACAAAAAAGTACGTCCAAATTCTAAAAAAAAAGACTACAAGTATGTCCTCGATTTATTTCAAGAGGCCCGTCTAGAGTCCTATGAAAAGTAAACTGATTTTGTTTGCTCTTCTGGTCAAGAGGCACGTCTAGAGTCCTATGGAAATAAAACTGATTTTGATCCCAAAAAAAACTAAGACTTTATTCACGTGTTGGGCGTGTACGTGTTGGATGTGTACTCTTGACCGTGTCAAACGGACTTACAATGTTACGTAACTACTAATATCTCATAAAATCTCAGCCACATATTTTAAATCTAGCTATCAAAATTAATTTAGATGATGTGGATTAATGTGGTGTCTCTATTTTAGACCCCCGTATTGTGCTTTTAGTATATAGTAGATAAGGCAAAAATATTGGTCAAACCCAAT
This sequence comes from Dactylis glomerata, assembly GCA_007115705.1. Taxonomy (NCBI): domain Eukaryota; kingdom Viridiplantae; phylum Streptophyta; class Magnoliopsida; order Poales; family Poaceae; genus Dactylis; species Dactylis glomerata. The sequence continues at coordinate 6,647,732 of QXEO01000546.1, forward strand.
GGCATGAAGATGTACTATAGTGAAACACCACGAGTAGAAGCATCATCAAGATAGTCCTTGGGACTGAGTTTGATTTGGCGATAGCCCAAACTCAAATCAAAGGTGGGAAGATAACGTATCCAAAGAGGAGATATTATCTTGTTTCAACATGAACAAGCTAAAGATCCCTTTTAGAAGGAACAAAGTTAGATAAAGCTTTTGTCTTTCAACTCTCCAAGTTGTTGATTAAGCTCAACCAACTAGTCCAGGGTATCCAGCATAGATTCTTGGAGAAAGGAGCGATTCAGAGAACCAGCTTACTCATGAACTTGACAACACGGTCATGTGGCAACATGGCGATACTTCTAGAAAGACATCTAGAATATCACAAACCACCGATATGTCACTTAGTTCGATAGGGAACTTGATCTGCAAAGCAAGATAAGGTGGTCTTAAGAGCTTCGGTACGAACCTAACTCCTTGACCAAAGATGCTGCGCCTGAATTATGGACTTGGGAACACAATCAAACTTCGCTTAGTGATTGGGTAACCAATCAAGCTAGGAATGATGCAAATGTCCTTGAATTTCAAAGCAATAAGAAATGTTAAGAATCTGAGATGGCCACATCAATTCGCATATCCAACATTCCAAGCACGAACAGCTCAGGGAGAGGGTGAGTAGATGTGTAGGAGCATCACTTCATCAATAAGGCCATGAGACTCAGCACGACCATTTGGTGTAAAAGATTGTGATACTCTAAGGTAGAATAGAACATAGGGTGTGTATACCTCATATTCTATGGAGTACAACACTTTGACCTGGTCCTAGAAATGGGCGAGGTACGGGAGTTTGTTTTTCTAGACATTTCAAAGAGAAATATCTTGACGAACCACAAGAGTATAATGCATCGGAAGAATCCAATGCACAATTACAACTTGGCTGCTAACGAGCAGACAAAGGTTGGAAAGCAACTAAAGAGAGGAACACCTTCAGGAGGATCCTGGGATGTAGATGCATAGGTCAACATTCTTTCAGAAAAGAATGCATAAAGGGAAGGTGTGGCAGAGTCACAAACATAGATGTGAGACTCACTAAGAGAACTCTTATCGTGATCTATTTGGTTCCATGAGAGAACCTCTGCCATAGCTAGTGGTAGGAAGTCCTTTGTTGCCGCGAGTCAATCACGACGACAACCACAAGCTTGGAATTAGACAGTTTGAGTTAATGTAGACTCATTAACACGAAGGGTTCAACGGAATGGATCTTGGATTAAAGCCCATCTTCATGTACTGGAATACAGCACAATCCGGGACCTTCGGTTCAAGTACAAGGGCTAAAAGCCAGAGAAAGGAGTAACTACTAAGTATCTCAAAGGATACCACAAGTTATTACTCACAAATTTGCTTCCAGAATAAAGTATAGATTTTGAAGTACCGAAGCAAATAGGAAGGAGGCATACAAGGAGAAAGAAGCCTCGTAGCATAGAACAGAATGAGGTGGAATCCACCAAGTAGAGAGATCATGATGGAAAGAAATCTCTCACCTAAAACAAGAGAAATACAGAGCAAAGAAAACACACGAGACTCTAGAGAACTCAACCCTAGGTCAAATGGTTGAAACGGCCTGCCAAAAAGGCACCTAGATTTTGAAAGACGAGAGAAGTTATCAAAACTTTTCAAATCAACTCGAGGTAAGGTGACTTAGAATTAGAGCGATACCAGATAAGGAGTAGAAAGAAGCCTACTTAGAGTTTTCAAAGATACTTTTTAGCTTTGAAATAGTTTTTACAAACACTAGACTCAACATCGACCAATAGCAAGGTTTTCCTACAGACGGTCCTGCTCTGATACCAAAGCCTGTAGGGACCCCCGGGATCAAGGCTAGACAAATACAGACCTTCATCTGACATAAGCCTAACCGAGAGCTCGAGAGCCTTACAGTGAGGGAATCGGTAACACAGCAGTGACTCTACAACTCAAAAGTAATATAGCAAGCTCTTAAAAGAGCAAGAAGCAAATTACAAGCAGAGGTCACTGACCTGTCAATCATCAATCAACGAAAGCGAAGTTATGCTATTAGACATAGCAAGACCAAATGGCCTAAGAGGCCCAAAGCATAACGGCGACGTCCCAATCCATAGATTCTAGGCTGCCGCCTAGGAACCCCAAGCTACTCGTAGATGTCGATGTCATCCATAACCTTCGAAGAGAAACTTACTCTGCTGCAAAAATATCAACGAGGCAAGGTTGAGTACAAAAGGTACTCAGCAAGACTTACTAACCTAGTAGCTACATATTGGCTAGAAAGGCCTTCTTTGGAGTTTCTTTGCATAAAGCAAGTTTGGTTTGTATAAACCAGGAAGAAGAGAGGCTCGTTTATTCAGAACATTAAAAAGGGATAAGAGAGCGATATCTTTGATCATCATTGAAACATCCACCGAGTCATCATTCTTATCTCCACCGAGCAACAACTACTATTTAGATCCACCGAGCAATTGTATAATCTTTTGCATCCACCAAATATCTGGATCTTTCATAACCACCGAATCATCATCAGCTGAACCTATCCACCAGGATCACCCCCTCTTTCAACCTAGAGGAAGCATCATAAGCACACTTTAAGTTGCCAAGTTTTACCATTCGGTTAAAGTTGTCTATGATCACAGAATCTGTTCCCAAGTCGTCCATAACCGTGGACACGGCTTTTTGAAAAGATTTCACCCTGCAGGGGTGCACAACTTTACCCACACGTGCCAACCGACTCTTAATGCCACCGGTAAAGCTCTCTTCCGAGGAGGGCCGACAGAGGGTGGTCGACCATGACCTTTACCTTACTTTTGCCCAAACCATGAGTTCACTAAAAGAGGGAAGCTCCACCGTAACGGGTCCAGTCCCGAAGTCGGTCCCTCTAATTGTGCGCAGGGGTTGGTTTACCAGAGGCCGCACCTCAAGCAACCCCGGCCACATTCAAAACAAAGTTTAAACACCCAAATAAGGTGACTCATGGAGCAGGCTAGGCAAGTTAGTTAGTCAAGAGGGTGCCATTATAGGGCCTCGTGTGGTTGTACGCTCGGTCTTGGTTCAAGAGGCGAGAACTCGGGTCCTAGGGTCGGCAAGAATGAGTCAAATAACCACATCCCATGTGGCGGCTCATCCAAGCCTTTAGCATGTTTAACACTTTACCACTCACCACTGATCATATCAAGTCAACTTGTCATACTAGGTTCATTCACAGCTCGGATACATCAACCGGATGGATCAGAGTTTACCAACTAAGCATGGCTAAGCATAACAGATATAAAGGCTCTAGCAATGCACACAAGCGAGACCTAGTTATGCTAGGAGCAGTGGATCAGGGAATTTAGGCGACAAGATCATGCATAAGATGGAATAACTCTAACTACCGATAAAAGACATTTGAATCGATGCGATAAATAGCAGAAATTGGAACACTTTGAAAACATAGGATCAGACGCTTGCCTTGCTCGTTGATAACCAAGAATAGAAATAGATCTTCAGGATTCTTCTTCTTGAATAATACGTCAATGGACAAGTATTGGTCCTCGATATTGTCCACTCGATCTCGGACTCGTGTTCTATCGCGAAGAAGCAAACACCGGAAAAGGAAAATAACAATCAATGCATGGCATCGATGCACAAATAGGGATGATGGCATGACAGATTAAGTTATTGAAATTAACCTATTACATGATCATCAATTTAAGTGGGGCTAGAATGCATAATGCGTTGCAATTCCATAGACCCCGCATATTAAAGAAAGGTTCGTTTTGTTCTTCTAAATTAAACAGGGTTCAAAGTTGATTAAGCATGCATGATTTTGACATAAACATGTAGAGAACATTGTTCTGAGCATTTTGACAGGTCATTTGTATTTTTCTGATAAACAGATAATATTCTATGAATTTTGCAAGATTCAACTAAATTCTGCAATTTTCTGAAATTAAAAACGAGTAGCAGAACTTTTTACACCCGGGGTCAGAATGACCCACAACCACTGACCAGAGGGGCCCAAGGCCACGTTGGCTGGCCAGGGTCGGCTGGGGCAAATGGCCCAGCCCGACCTGCTCCCAGAAGCTGGCAACGGCCGTCCATGGCGGGCGCTGCAGCGCGGGAAGAGGAAGGGGAAGGGGTCCAGGAGGAACGAAATCTCACCGGGAACCTGCCGGTGGTGGCGGATTGGCCGGAGATGGGCCGGCGGCGGTGAATTTGGCGGCGGAGGAGCTCGGTTTCCGGCGAGGTATCCGCGACGGTGGCGGCGATTAGAGGCACCTCGGGTCAATTCCTTGAACGGGGAGGTAGAGGACGACGTTGGGGATCTTCTCAGCACGTCGGCGGGGCTAGGGAAGGCACGGGACGCCGGCGCTAGTCGACGGCCATGGACTACTGTAAGTTTTACGAGAAGGAGAGAGAGAGAGAGAGAGAGAGAGAGAGAGAGAGAGAGAGAGAGAGAGAGGCCGATGGTGAGGAAGAAGGAGGGCGGCCAGGGGATAGAAGAAAGGGAGGAGGGGGAGGCGTGGCATCGCTGGGGAAGTCTCCAGGGGATCTTCTCGAGGGCCAAGCGGTGAGGAGCATGAGGTGGCGTCGGGGGCCTCCTGGGAGCTCCACGTAGCAGCTCGGTGTGTCTCAACGAAGAAGACAACGTGCAGACTTTGAGAAAAGCCCCCTAGGCAAAGGAGATTTCTGGGAGGTTTTCAAACTACGAAAATTTGGCAATATTTGTTGATAGAAACTTTTTTTTAGGATTTTAAGAAATTAACCAGGGCTTCCCTGATAATTAGCAAAGGTCAACAAGTTTTAATTTGGTCACTTTGAAATAATCTGAACACCAGTTGCAAACTTTATAAACCATTTTGAGAGCAATTTAAAGTAAGGAAGAGTTGCACAGATTTGTGTTTTCAAATATAATTCATTTATGCATTTTTCTTAGCAAAATAGATGATGCTCATGATGCACAAATCAACTCCTAATACGAATTAGCAAAAGAGGGATGTTACAAAGGTGGTAGATGTGCTGTTGCTACTAGGGAGAAAACAACATTTATATGCTCAAGGGCATATGCTTTGTTTACATTACACACTTTGCTTAATGCAATTATCTGTTGTTCGTAACTTAATACTACTGGGGTGTTCGGATTGATATCCCCGGGAGTGGATTATTAGTCATAGATGCAGTTGGATGGCGGTCTATGTATTTTGTTGTAATGCCCAGAGTAAATCTCATAGTGATCTTCTTGACATATCACGTTATCTTTATTCTATCAATTGCCCAACTGTAATTTGTTTACCCAGCATGTGTTATTTTATCTATGGAGAGACACCACTAGTGAACTGTGGACCCCGGTCCTATTTACATCATATTGCTATCACCTGTTTACTTTACTCGTACTGTTTACTTTACTCGCATACTATATTGTTTTCCACTCGATACGCTCATAACCTTTGTTTCAAGCAAACCGGTGAGATTGACAACCTCATCGTAAGTTGGGAACAAGGTACTTGGTTGTGTGTGTGCAGGTTCCGCATTACCTTCATTCGTCGCCGTCTCTCCTCTCCTGATCGATAAATCTTGGTATCTTAACTGAGGGAAAACTAGCTGTTATACTCATCATACCTTCCTCTTGGGGTTCCCAACGGGCTGGTTATTCACCACGCACAAGGACAGTTTGCTCCCACATCAACTGGTCGCCATCAGCTAATTTTCTGGCGCCATCAACAAGGGATCACACTGCTTCAATCTCACTATGTGGAAAAGATCTTGAGTCGTTTTGGGTATAGCGACTGCAAGTCTTCTCCTACGCCATATGATCCTAGCATGTTGGTTTGAAAGAATCAGGGAGATCCTAAGGATGCTAAAGATCAGCTGAGATATTCTCAGATTATTGGCTCGCTTATGTATTTGGCCAGCGCTACGAGGCCTGACATCTCTTTTGCTGTTAGCAAGTTAAGTCGGTTTGTGTCAAATCTTGGAGATGTTCATTGGCAGGCCCTTGAAAGGGTTTTGCGTTATTTGAGTGGCACTGCGAGCTATGGAGTTCACTACTCTGGGTATCCAAGGGTACTTGAAGGGTATAGTGACTCGAATTGGATTTCTGATGCTGATGAGACTAAGGCCACAAGTGGTTATGTGTTTACACTTGGTGGTGGTGCTGTTTCCTGGAAGTCTTGCAAGCAGACCATCTTAACGAGATCAACTATGGAAGCAGAACTCACAGCATTAGACACAGCCACTGTTGAAGCAGAGTGGCTTCGAGAGCTCTTGATGGACTTGCCTGTGGTTGAAAAACCTATACCCGCAATTCCTGTGAACTGTGATAATCAAACTGTGATCATCAAAGTAAATAGTTCTAAGGACAATATGAAGTCATCAAGACATGTGAAGAGGAGACTGAAATCTGTCAGGAAAATAAGAAACTCCGGAGTTATTGCGTTGGATTATATCCAAACATCTAAAAATCTGGCAGATCCCTTCACAAAGGGTCTATCACGCAATGTGATAGATAATGCATCGAGGGAGATGGGTTTGAGACCCACACTTTGAGTTGTCCACAGTGGTAACCCACTCTATGTGATCGGAGATCCCGTGAATTAGAGTTGGGAGACAAGCTGTTGGCCAGCTGAGAGGAGAGTATCCTTACATTATACTACCACTCCATATAGATGCAATACTCTCCTAATCTGCATGGCAGGTTGATATTTATCTTAATGTGTTCTAATTGGCTTGTTTATAGCAAAGATATTGCCCTGCAGAACATCTTTTGAAGAACACACCTATATGAGTCTGACTGTCAAACGTCGCAGTCTATGGGAGTTGGGTGCTCTCTAATAAACTCATAAAAGGCCATGGAGTATGACGCATAAGCTCCAAACCGCGGGGAAGCCTTGTGGCAGCCTAGTATCGGTCTAGGCTTTGTGTGAAACTAGTGCGCACCAAACTTGTAGTTCAAGGCATAGTCCACTATTTAAGTTGCAATCTAGTGTAGCATAAAGTTCGGAGTGGAAGTTCAACTTAACAGTCTCCACTTTGCACCGGTATATAAACAATGTTCTGGAAATATTTGATGTGATGTGATGAGATGTGCCAATGAGACTTTGTGGGGGATTGTTGGAATTTGGCTGTGGGTTTTGGTCAATGGCCCAATACAAATTCTGAAATTCTCTTGGCCCATTCATGCCTAGCAGGGGATGACACCAAAGTTTAGTCCCACCTTGCTAGTTTGAGGGGAGTTGCACCAATATATATAGTGGGGTGTTCTACTACCTCCTAAAGTGAGAGAAGAGGAGAGACTTACACGCGCGCTCCTCCTCCTCCGCCGCCCGCCTCGCCATGCCTCGCCTCGTCACGACGCACGCGCGCGCCGCGGTTTGCGGAATTGTGCCTCGGTGCCGAGCTTACTTATCTTTTTGCTGTTCGGGAAAATTACTGTGCGAGTTATTTTTTCTATCAGCCGTTTCCGGTTTTCCGGATCGTGGGCTATTACTAACTCGGACGTGGGCTGCGCCCCACGTCTTACCCGAGCGGCGCTATATAAGCAGGCTTAGGCGCAAACCCTAATAAGGTTGTATCACATCCCGTCTCTCGCCACCAGAGCCTTGCGCCGCCGCTACACCTTCTCCATCCCCTCTTTCGGCGTGCACCGGATGACGGGACAGTAGGCCTCCGGAACCACGCCTCTTGTGAACCTGTACGGGTGAGGGGCGATCAGGTTTTTGGGGAGCGCTTCTGCGCGACTACTGAAGGCATCACGTCGACCGACGACTCCTTCCCCGACGAGGACTTCTTCTCGGACATCAGCAGCCTCTACATCGACGACATGGCTGACGACGCTGGTGCCAACGCCAACGCGAACCTCAACGCCAACACGAATCTGAACGCGAACGTGAATCCTCCTGCAGCACCGTATGCAATCTGTGCCCATCTTTTACAGTTTATGTTACAATTTCTTGTACTAGCGTTTGGAATAGATGTGATCTCTTTATCTGTGTTAGATGTGATCTCTTTATCTGTGTTAGATGTGATCTGTTCGTCTATTCTGCTAGTATGCATGATTAGGTTAATTTCTGCAATTATCATCATGCTTTATCATTGGTTATTTCGGATTAAATCTTATGGTAAATTGCTTATATTTTCAACAAGTTCATGTTCCCGCCTACGCCATTCCAAGTCCTCGCCGCCGCTGGTGACGGAGCCGGCCGGGAAATCGGCCCTGGAAGAACGACGCCGGCCGGCCGCTGCAAGCATGGCAAGCCAGGGGAGCAATCATTCGTCGAACTCTGAACATAAGTTCCTAATTCGATTCTACATTTAGACTGTTTACTATTCAATTCGGTGGATTTCGTTGTTGATTCGATCAGTTCTTGTGTTAATTCGACCAGTTCTTGTGTGTACTGTGTACTATTCAATCAAATCGTGTGATAGATCCAGGTCAGTCACCATCGGGTAGATAGCTTTAAAACGCAGGCCCATCAAGACAGCAGATTAAAGTAAATCCCCAAAAGGAATGGGAAGACACCGCATGTCATCCTGCTCTACATGCTGACTCTTACTTTAGTTAGTATGCATTTCAATCAGTTCTTCAGAATTCAATCAGTGAATTGACATTTCAGAGGCATGATTCTTAAGAATTGAATACAGTTTAGAGAATATGTGCATTTAAGTAAAAAAGAAGGACTACACAATTCGATTGTCAGACTAATTTCTTTGCTCTGGATATTTTTTTTGTATTTGTTCAAACAATATATGCAATCAGTTTGTTTTTTCTATACTTCAGCTTGTATAGTCGATATGTTTCCTCTAAATCGTTGTTCTCTGGTATTTGTATTATTTCACCAAATGGTTTTTGTATTCCGTCCATTAATCATGAATGGTTACTCTATTCACGCAATAAGGTAATGATACTTGTTATACAGATCATAGGGAGGAGAAGTCTCTTGGGTTGCTCACGCAAAATTTTGTGAAGCTGTTCCTAACCATGGAGGTGGGAAATTCCTGAATTTCATAGTTCTCTTCTGAAGATTCATTCATCGTGTGTGAAACTGTGGTTGATTCATATGAAGTATGTACAGTGAGCAGGTTGACATGATTTCACTTGATAAAGCTGCAAAGTTCCTCCTCGGAGATGGCCGTGAGGAGTCCAATATGAGAAGTTAGCACTTGCATTTCCCATATTTAGTCCTGCAGCTGTATGATTATCAAAATGAAAGCTAATTTGATTTTTCCTCTATTTCTTGATACAGATGAAGTCAGAAGATTGAATGGCATTGCCAGTTTGCTGTCTTCACTGAAGCAAGGTGGGTAGTATCAGCACATCTTGTACATGGTTTTGTTCCTTGTCAAAAGCTGCGCCTCTCATCTTCTTACAGGCTTCCAGTTTTTCCTTTATCTCAACATTTGTGCATGGCATAACATTAACCAGGTAATAGCTAATACGTATAGATCTACTATCTACTATATACTAAAAGCACAATACGAGGATGTAAAATAGAGCCCCCACGTTAATCCACATCATCTTAATTATTCTGATAGTTAGATCTAAAACCAGTTGCTAGGATTTAATAAAAAGTTATTATTTACGTAACAGTGTAGTTGCCGGTTGACACGACTAACATATAGTACATAGAAGATTGGCTTCTTGGAGAATACAAACGTGTACGTGAATCTCCAAAGTTTTTTTCAACTTCAAAACGTGTGTGTACGTGTGTATCCTGGAGTAGTACCGATTGATCTTTGGTCTTGGTCATAGAGTCTTAGACCTGCACGGCTTCCAAACTTGTACGTGCATGTTTTCAAAGTTTTTTTTTAATTAAGCAGTATCTCCATCCTAAATAATCTAATCTGGTGATATATAAAGCAATGGAAAATTTAGGCTAATAAAAGAGAAACACAACACAAGGTTTTGACGTCGACAGGACGCACCGCTCGGTAGCTGAGCAAGAGACACACCATGCCATTGGAGGCTTGGACAAACATGCATGGTGCTTACAAACAAGGAGCAGATGCAGTAACGGAGATTGTAGTACTTGCTTTGTGTTGCTTTGTCCATATCGATCAGCCCTTGACAATAGATCTTGATGGTTGATTTCTCTAGCTTCCCAACAATGGCAGCAACACGTGTTCGATGGCTACAATGGTTGTTGATCAATTTGGATACAAAAGTATCCCCTATGAATGCCATGCGTAAACAACGACGAGATGATGACTTTGAGATCTTTGGTAGATCTAATGCACATAGTATTGTAGGTAACAAAGTCTATGACAAGTATACGAATATGACAAGATGTGATGCATCGGCAGTCCTAGAGGTGCCTAGGTTTTTTCTCGATAAAGTGGAGATGCCTAGGTGGGTATAGTAGATCGCAACCAACCTATGTTGGCATCGATAGCGGCACAGTGAAACCTTTTGTAGATCTAATGCACACGAGGATTCAAGGAAACAAAGTCTTTGACACCAATCTGGCGAGAAGCGATGCATCGACTGACTTGGAGGTGCTAAGGTGGGTATGATATAGATGGCAACCTGGCTATGCCTGCATATATAGACAACAACATGATAGTAGATTTATTGAGTCTCCATGACACTAAGATATCCAGTTTTTCTATCACACCCAAAAGTTCAAGGTCCAACTACAAACTTCATAGTTGAATTCCTATAGGACTGCCCACTTCATCAAGTCGAACGAAACAGGTTGGTATACTCTTCATGAACCAACATTGTGTATCAATATAATTTCATGAAGGTATATGAAGAAGTACATGCAACTGCAAGAGCCTCTAGATGCATGAATGCATCATATGGAAGAGAGAGAGAGTAAATAATCAACAGTGTGCGGATCAGAGAAGATCCTGGGTATCACTGATGGCGTCCAACAACTAAGTACGCAACATGGTTGAATCGGGGGTAAAGCAAAAGAAATACTCCCTCCGATCAGAAATAAGTGTCAGTGACTGAGTACGAACTTTGTACAAAGTTAGTACAAAATCACCAACACTTATTTCCGATCGAAGTGTATTTCAGAATAAAAGAGGTAAATCAAAAGACTTATGTCACTGAATTTTATTATCTATGAATTTTGGAATAAAAAATAAATTAACAAATTAATTTTTGGTATCAACTAAATTTGAAGTTTATAAAAAGCTTGGTATTTCTCTATAAACTGTGTATGAAACTAATAGGTGGGTCAAGTATAAAATTCGTTTTCATATACCAAACTTAAAATATCAATAAATAAAATTTACCAATGAGACAATCTACATACCACAACTAAAATGCACCATTACCTAAATATAAATAATATTTACATCAAAATTCAAAGTCTGATTTTAAAATTACTGTGTTACATATAGACAATTTTGACTGAGAAGCATAAGAATATCCAAAAATATAGGCAATACATATAATGTGTCTAGAATCTAAACAAATTTATATGAAAAAACAGTTGAACTAATAAGGCAGAGAAACTAAAAATTTGCAAATTTATTTACATACATACTCAGATCTATATTATTACTCCTTCCGATCGGAAATAAGTGTCGGAGATTTTGTACTAACTTAGTATAAAGTTTGTACTAGATCACCGACAGTTATTTCCGATCAGAGGGAGTAATAAATAATTTACGAACTAGCAGTCTCATGGAGTTGACGCCAACTGAAAATTGCATTGAAGTGGTATGCTAGAAATAATTAAATAGAATATACATGCACAAATTCTTAGAAGGTAAATACATATTGGGTAAGAAGAGTTGACGGATCTATTCAATATCTATCAATTTAAGTGAATTAAAGTAAAAGGTCTTAGGAACAACTCAATTAAGTGAGTACGAAAAGATGCCTATAAAAAACAATCTGGAGTGATGGAGGACGGGAGGAAGGTAGGGAGAGAGGGAGAGAGAGAGAGAGAGAGACTTTAGGAAATATTTGGTGAATATACACGCACTCATGTATGTTGATTTATATGGGTAGCAAACACTATGCTGGAGACACATGAAACCACAGAAAGGGAAAATATGAAGATAATATGTTGTTTAATTTCAAGCCATAATATTTATATTTTATTTGTGTGAAAATTGCTTACAAAGTAGACAAAGGACACATGAAGAGTGGAAACATATGAACCTAAATTTATTCATAACTTAGGGTTTTGATTGAGGGCACATACTACTAATATTCAATCACCAACAACGGTAACTAATCGAATTTTTTGTGCACAATCATGTTGGGGGATAATATTGATAGTAGGTCGCATGAGAAAATAATTGGGAGACATAATAAATTACGTTTCACTTGAACAATCTTCATATAAGGTTTAATGTGAACATCTTACCCAATATTAAACAACCACCTAAAAAAATAGTGAATACTACAAAACCATATATATGCGTAGACAAAAACTATGAAATAAACCTAACCACGAAATTGTGTAGGTCAAGATAATTGTCACATTTGTATGTTGGGCTCTACACAATGTCGAAATTGTAATGCATTTTTGTCGGAGGAAGATCACCAAGAATATCAAAAACCGCGGTAATAAGTGAGAGGTAAGCCGAAAACTATTACTGTTTAGTTGGCCTTACCAATCTATGAGGATAAATTATTCATATTCATTAGAAATTAATTTTTTTATTGTAGTATCATCTAAATATTTAAGGTTATAAGAACCTCAACAAATGTTATTTAGAGATAATTCTTTCTTACGAAGACATTCACCATCCAAAAATTATCTATATCTACATATATTCGTATTGTGTAATATCAAATATGTAAACAATAACTAATTCTTGACCAGATAAAGAGAAAACAACTAGAAATTTAATGAACTAGAGCAGATTAAAGTGTTTACCTTCACATGTGATATCTTATTTAGCATCACATTGTGATATCCTATTTACCATTATATTATTAGCTGCAATATAACTATGAATTATTTTAATTATGTAATATGACTATTTCTAACCACAAATATCATGACACACTACTGACAATGCCCTCGCATTTGCGAGGGCCACTATGCTAGTTGCTGTAATTACAAATTAAAATAAATAAATAAATAGGATTTGGTGAACTTTGTCACAAGCAAAACTGTAGCAATGTAATCGAACTGTTAGGCAAACAAGTTAGAATACTGCAATCGAACTGTTTGGCTAAGAAGTCAGTATATTGCAATCAGATTCAAGTGCATAGATATATATTTTTTCTAGGACACAACAATCTTAGAAATATATCAGCGATGTAAAAATTTGTTATGAAATGACTATTTCATCAATTTAATTTACTTCTCAATGTTAGAAGTCATAATACTACAATTAAGTCACTCCACAGAATGATTTATAGCGGTCTGTAATGTTTGATTTAAAAGATGATTCATCATTTAGGGAAGCTCAGGTGTAATACTTAGCTTGCTAGATCATTCATCCTCTTGTACCTTGAGGTTTTCGGTATAAGAGAAGTGGAAAGATTGCCTAGGATATGATTATCTTTCTGGCTGCAATACCATCCAGAGGGAAGAATTAAGAAGTAATCTGAAAAACTTATGCGTGCGTACTTATCTAAACTTGGCCATGTATGGTAGGAACAGTTCTTCTGTACTATTGCGTCTCATTAATTTGTGGGGCTGTTAATTTCTTGATATCTAGCATCTAATTTCTTAAAACCATTCCCCTCTGTAGGAGGTCATTTACAGAAAAAATATGAAAAAGAATTTAGGGATCAGGTAAAGGACGACCTCCCGATAGCATCTACAAATTTTAAAATGGATTTGGTTCATTTTTCCAAAAAGAATTTCGGCTGAGTACTAACTATTTACAATTTTGGGGGTGAACTCATTTGCTGGCCGAGCGGCTACAGCGGCCAAGGGCAGGCGGTGGCCTGAAACTGTGAGGGGCGGTCGTTGCCCAAGGTCGACATCCAGGTAATATATTGTTGAATTAGATACTGACAGAGATGGATGGCATGAATGCAAAGAAAACCACAAATATACCTGACATCGCAGACTCAGCGTTCCTTAGCCTAGGGCGTCTTGATCATTTCATATGCATTCAACTTCCTGATGATGCCTCGAGGCTCCAATTTTCAAAGCTTGTCCAAGGAAATCTCCCAAATACATGCAACGGTTTAGCGGTGCAGATATCATGAAAATATGTCAGCGTGTGTGCAAATATGCAGTCAGAGAGAACATTGAGAAGGTAATATTGTCTTAACCATATGAAAATTCAATGTATACGGTACTAATTTCTACATATGCAACTCATTTTGATCACAATAGACAACTTTTTGGACTGTTGAACAACTCTGAACCATTAATTTGGACTGCTAAGAGAGTTCATGATAATTCTGGAATACCATCATCTAACAAGCAATGTTCTAGCGTAATTTGTTCAGCATAAAAAGTGATAGTCAACTTCATGCACTTTTTTGGTTGTGTTCCTTACAAGACATTGAAATGGAGAAGCAGATGAAGGACAATCATGAAGCAATGGAGGAAGATGGGGGTCGACGAAGTATCCAAGATCAAGGCAAGGAGTCGATGAAGTATGCCACAGGAGTATTTGCTATCAACTCTACATTATAGATCAGAAACATACCATGTCTTATCAAATACGTGTGCTCATGATTCTTTTGAGGGTGATGGTATTTTCCTAAAATAATTGACTATTTATTATGTGATATTTTTTCAAGATTTAGAGTATTTTAAAAGAGGTGATACATGACTAACTAATTAATTTACAATTCATAGGTGAAGTTATCTATGTCTTGTAATTCGTAATGTCTATGAGTAAGAATTGCTTCCGTGGCCTTTGCACAATAAAATAAGTATTCTACAAGAAAAGAAAATATGTAATCTGAAACATAAATAGTACCAGTGTATAACTTGCAGTTTAAGTAACCGAAACAGTGTGCTCTTGAAAAACATTCATTAAGATGTTTTCTTTGTCTGCCTATTCTTCACTTTATATCGCCAGAAATATTGACATGGCTTATGTTTATAAGATTCAAAGACCCGTAGCAACGCACGGGCATTCAACTAGTCCAAAATAGAATGACAGAGTCCGAACATTCTTCAACGGCGAAGCTCTCGGTAGGGCGAGGTATGGCGCCTGCCCTACCTTGGCTTGAGTCAAACGTATCGCTCGATTGGAGAGAGAAAAAAATCGGGGAAGGAACCTAGTGTGTTGGGCCGTGAGGTTTTGGTCTCTATCAGGGCCGTCTCTAGAAATTGGGGGCCCCGGTGCGAAATTCAAAATAAGGCCCTAAAATTCATGAATACATATGTAAATAAAGTATACCTTTACTTCATTATAAAAGTTGAATATGTGTTATTTTGTACAATGTTTATGAAATATAAAAAATATTGATGCTAAAAGAGTAAATACAGTATTGAAGTAGAATTAATAAACTGACCTAGTACTATTTTCTATTAAAAAGCATCACTCTTCTAAGCAGAAATCTTGAATCATATCTTATTAATTTTGAGAGCTCGTGATTAATCATGCAATCTTGTTTTATAAAACAAACAAAAGTTATCTGAGTGATTTCAAACACTACAAGAATAAAGAATCATGCATTTAAAAAAATAAATAGAAGAATACCGTAGCTAATAGTATATACTTATGTGGTGTTGTAGTGAGATCTTGCAAATAAAAGTAATTTACAGCAGACATCACAATCTTAGATTATCCTGAGAGCATGGCATCGCAAAAGTACATCATTCTAACACCACCTTAACTTAACAAGCTACAGCGGTAATGGGTTTTATCAATTCGTGGTGAATAGGTCAATTTATTTGACTCGGATTTTCAAGGAAAGGAGACATGAGCAGCAGTTACCGATTAACAGATTGGAGTCAATACAGTTGGGGAATTGCAGATTTCATAGCAGAACGAAAATTTACGGACAAACGGAGCCGAAGCATACATGCATAGCAGTACGCTGTAGATGGTCCTCGCAGGCGTCCGTACTCTATCGTCGGACATCGTCGGGAGTGCCGGTCCAGAGATCATGGTAAGAGACAGAGATTAGAGAAGAAGATGAACAGATCAGAGTTCAACACGTACGGACCTATGCTGACTTTTCTCTCTGTGCTTAACATATAATCTCTACTAATAATACGGCTTGAGGACGCGATGGTGACAAAACCGTGGTAGGTCAAAAAAAACCACCGGTTTATTTTCGTACGTCGGTTTATTTTCGTCCGTGTTCGCGTCGTCTTCCTCTCCCAACCAACGAGCGCCGCCTCTCGATCCCCAACTCTCCCCCATCCTAGCTCCTCGCCAGCCCATCCCCACCGCCATCCATCGCCGGCTCATCCCCTCCGCCTCTATCGCCGGCTCATCCCCACCGCCATCCATCGCCGGGGCATCACCGCTCCCTTCCATGTTGGACTCCACCACCCACGCCGCCGTCCGTGCTTCAAATCGCGTCACCAGCAATCCCCCCACCGGTCACGCGGCCCTCCTCCCGGTCCTCCGACTCCCTCCCCGCCCTGCTACAGGATGCGGACCGGCTGTTCCGGCTCCGGCGTTCCTCTGGGACAAGGGCGACGGCGTCCATTCACCTGTCCGACGTGGCCGTCCCCGGTCACTCCGACCCGGAAACCGGCGCCGCCATTGACGGCTTCGTCCGGTCATGCTCGCTTCTGCACACCTGAGAGGGGGTGCCGTCCACCAGGACATGAGCCACGGACGACCGCCAAACGCAGGCGCCGCCGCCAAGTTCCACCCCCGCCACGAGCAGTGGCCCCTGGGCGCCGTCCCCTCCGACGTGCTCACCGGTGAGACCTCTCATCCCTCGTTGCTCTTCAGAGCGTTGAATTGCAGGACGCCCGTGTGTGCCTAGAAAAAAAATCTTTGAACTATTATGCGAATCGATCCGAAGTGACGCCGTCTAGGTCTTAGGTTATTGTCCCCTAGATATAGCTCACCATAATGATATATGTAACTGCTGTGATCCATTTTTGCTTGTTTGTGAGAAGTTGAGCTCCTCATTTCGTCAAATATTGATAGCTTTTCATGTTCAGAACAAGCTATGTTTGCATAGGAGAACTTTACAACCTCAATTTTTTAATTTGTCTTCTTAATCCTATGTATTTCGCTTTATGCAGGCAGTGACATATGGGAAAAGCATTGGAGCTATACGACCGGTGTGGAAGAGCAAGGCCTTCAGGAATGGCGGCGGCGAGGCTTGGAGGAATAACTGTTGGTCGCTTGCCCGACCTGCTGCTGGTGCCGGAGTCCACGTCCCCGAGCTTGCTGCTGCCAGATGCTTCCGGCATCCACATTGCTCAGCTGCTGCCACCGCCTACCACTCCGGCCTGCTAGGTCTCTCTTCTCCCCCCTCCATTTATTTCCCATAAAATTTTATTTCCCTGTTGAAACTTGTATGAAACACACACCTATAGATTGCAATTGACAAAAAACTTCTTGTGTGCATAGATAGGCAGTTCATGTGTAGGAAGCTTTTTTATTTCATCTATTTGCTGCTTAATTAATTATGCACAGGCAGTGCTCAACCCTATATGTATATTTTCAGGTTCGGAGGATATGGGTGTTCATGCTGGCCGTGGCATCCCGTGCAGTGGGTGGTAGGCTTGCCCGGCTTTGACGACCTCCTTGGATCCTGTTGCTGCCGCGCGTCGCAGCGGTGGTGACATTCGGCCTTGAGCCTTGGAGATTTTTGTGCCCCGTACGTGTTCGTGCGCCCTAGCTGTTATCTTCCTAACTTAGTTTTTTTAGTCGTCAGATTTAAGAATGCCATTTTAATTGTTTGAAATAATCAGCACATGAATAGAAATATATTTACAATCAAAGTTGTACAGCCTCATCTACATGAAGCATTAGATTGCAGTGCACCGAAGGGAGTTGCGCATAGATGGAGAGGGCAAGAGAGACGGACCTGAGTTTGCCGGTCCGGCCGCGGCAGATCGTGAGCTTGGAGAAGGGGAGGGGCGCGAAGTAGACGAAGCCATGGTTGGTGAGCTCCGAGGAGAGAAGCCGGAGAGGAGGCATCCATCCGCGCTGAGCTCGGTCGGTGAGATTTTGGCGTGGTCAACGATGCAGAAGACCGTGGTCTGATGGGGGAGGGAGCTCATTGCCGGCGGGGAGGATGGCGTCATACCAGAGCGGAGGCCCACAACCATCGGAACTCAGGTGGCGGTGGATGCGGTAGCAGATCCGTTGGAAACGAGGTCCACCCCTCCTCCATTGGCGCCTAGCGCTAGGACACCTAATCTTCCGCAAGTACTACCTGGTCTCCGGTAACCCGGAGGAAGCGGAAGGAGGAGATGGTCATGGAGGCAAGAGGCGGGGAGGAAGGGGGGCCGGAGTCAAGTCGCCGGCACTGGGGAGACAAGAAGAAGTGAGTGGGGATGAGATGCAGAAGCTAGAAGGTGATGGGGAATTCGGGCATGGTCTGCCGCTTTGGCCTTCGGGTATGTGGCCATGTGAGTGGGTCGTGTGCTGTTTTTCACCCAGTGAAATGAGTTTAAAAAAAAGTCATTTCACTATATGAGTTCCGTAACAAATGTTGGGGATTCAGTTGATGATTTTGAAGGTCTTTTTCGCTAAGAATGATTCAATTGAAAAATCAAAAGCGAAGCGTGTCGGATAAAAAGTTAAAAAATAACCATTAAAAATAAATATTGTTTTTATGAATTTAAATAATTGTTTTGTTGAGTATATATCATATTTGCAATTGTGGTCGATGGATGTAAAATTATGTCGACGGTCTCAATTTAAAATATAATCCTGATCCTGAACATATATATTATGTCGACGGTCTTAAAAAGATCGAAAGGTATAAGCCCTAAAGCACTTATGTTAAGACTTCTTTTTTTTGACAGGGTTATGTTAAGACTTCTTCTATCTTCATTGCTAGAATGTTGAATTAATAGATCTACTGGTTGCAATTTCAGTTCCAAAAATTACGTATAGTTTTCGTTATCTTTCTTACCAGGCAGTCCTAAATCACTCATGTTGTGCAAGCAAATCGTCCAACAAACTGAAGTCATCTTCATGCATTTGAATTTGAGACATGCCAATTATAAGTTTCATGTTGAATTTACACCATGCCGATTATATGTTTTATGCCATGAAAAAGAAAAAAATGCTTTGAAAATGTCATGAACACCACGCCTACAAGTATACCATGATTAATGGATTAAATTCAAAAAAACCACCTCAATTGAGCGACAAGTACAAATAAACAACCACAATTCAGCCGCTGCTCTAGATGCCGAACACAACATCGGTCTCGAGGTCGCGGGCGCGGCTGAAGTCGCTGGCCATGGGCCGTTCTGGCCTCCCCTGCTCCACGTTTGCAGGCCACCAACGGACTCTTGTGTGTATTGCCGCCCCATCATCAATGTCGGCAGGACATAGGTGGACGTGCGCATGCTGACGACACCAACTGCAACCGCGTTGTGCAAATTTACCGCAATCACCGTCGAAGCCTCGTTTTGTGACCTCGACGCCGAGCCAATCGTCTACTACATCGCCTCCATGTGTGGATGCTGCTTTGGAGAGCCCACCTCGCTCCGGAGAACTACAAATAATTTTAATAGTCGTAGTTGGAGGAACACAACAGAACCAGAAAAGCGGCGAAGATAAAAAAGATTAAAAGCCCGTAGCAACGCACGGACATTCCACTAGTATAATGTAACTGCGATTGGGGGGACCTGTTCCGTTGAGCACATGGAACATGCTCATCAACGGGCCTGGTCTCTATTCACCGACGACGTTCCAGCCTCCTGCCGTTGGCATTGCCAGCGGCGTGACCTATCCAGATGTCGACGGGTGCCGGAGGCGGAAGTGCAGCGCACCGCGCACTTCTTCTGTTCTCCAGTGGGCACAGGCGGAGCGGCGGGCGCGTGGCTGAACGGTGGGAGATCCCGACCACTTCTGAGCCAGATTGAAAGGTACAATTTTTTTCGTCCTTTGCCACTGCCTGCACCTAAACTCCTCGGCTATCTGCAGCGTCTGTCACCATCAATCTTCTGCAAGTTTTTTTGTCTTGCCTTAATCTCTTAGTTGCAGGTTATTGGCTTAATTTCTTCGAATTCCACCCTTTTTCTTTGGTGATAATTGTGCCCTGTAAGTTTCAAACATGTATTTTCTGACTTTTGACCTAAATATTGAAAATATATTACCATTGGAGCAATTGCATCTACTAATTTGCTAACATGGCCATGAATACAGTGACAGAAAAACAGTGCCCCCAAATTAGTGTTGAATATTATCAACTCTAAATAGTAGTACCATGTTATCCTCTGAACGAGGGTACAAATTGAGCTATCTGTATAACATAATAAACACCCCCTCATATGTTTTACAGTTTATCATTTTATCCAAATATTACTCACAATGTTTAGGGCCGAAGGAAAGATTTATCTTTTTCATGCTTGTGAGATTTTTCTTCAGGCAGTTGTGAACTTGTGGCGTTATTCATGTCTGAACTTAATAAAAACCATAGAAAACAACAAACTGACTCAACTTCATAAGGAGTTATTTACACACTATTTTAGGGCCATACTATTGTTGGCCTAAAGTCGTGACTAATCGGTAACATATTTTCTTCTTTTTAAATTTTTGGAAGTAGTTGATAAATGGACAAATGTGCATATATTCTAAACAGTTGTATTAGTGTTGTTTTCTATGTCATGAATTAGATCCTCATTCATCAAACCAGAAGAGAGATTTGATCCATAGTTGAAATGACTCTGGGATATCCCATCCTCAAACTAAACACCAATTTCTATATTACATGTCCCTGGACAGGTAAAACGACTGAACGGGAAGAAGTAAAATAGAGGAGCGGCAGATAAACAAAATTAACCTGCATCACAAACCAGGATCAACAGGTACAAGAAGGCACCGTGTTGTTCCCATATCATCGAAAGAAGGACTCGCTTCACCATTTGAACTCGACTGGGCTGCAGAATACTTACGTTTCTTAGTCATGGCATAGGATCCAGATCCATTGTTGACTAGCATTTGACTGCCAACAAATTGTTCTGGCTCCTTTAGGTCAACAGAACATTCTACTATCTCATGTTCCTCTGGTTCTAAATCAACAGAATGGTCTGTATGCTCACTTTCGGTTGGATCAATTGTCTTGAGCAGAAAAACTTTTGGCCTGTTTGGATGCTCCCTAGCAGCCTTTTCCCAAGCTTCTCTCGTCTCTGGAGTCTGGAGTGACTTTCGGATCAAGAGTGACTTCCTTAAGACACCGGAGGTGTTCGATTTTCATGCCGGCAAGACCAACTAGGTCTTTACAGATCAACTGAAGAGACATGAGATACGGCAGAGCTCCTTTATTGATTTGTGGTAACGCGCGGCATTGCAGTACGAAACATATGCGCAGAAGTCTTGGAAATGCCTGATCTTTAATAATGAACTCTTCAAGCTGATCTGCAATCAGCTTGAGATATTGCAAGGATCTCAACTCGCTCAAAGCTGCAAGTAGACTGGCTGTAAGTATAGTTGATGAAAGACACAGTTCCCTGAGACCACGCAGTGCTTTCACAAACCGGGGCAATTCAAGCAACTTGCTGGTTATTTTCAATGATCTAAGATAACAGGGTTCTTTTAAGGAATTCAGGATGTCTTCGCAGCAGTCTTCATCGAAATGAAGTGAAAGAGAACGGGACTCATGGCTATCCTCCTTTTCATCATGAATGAACTTTTGAATGGCATGCTCAAGATAAGACAAGTTAGTGCTACTTGCAGTCATCCCACACCATATCTTCACCTTCCTAAGTTTTTTCATGTGACTCATGATATGTGGAAATCCTTCGCTATGATCGGTGACAAATCCTGCTACTGTCTCCAAGTTGCATTGCCCTGACATCAAAAAGTTCTTCAGTTCACTCATTCTCTTTACTTTGTCTGAAATTTTGAATTTCCCAAACAGATGAATTAATGAGGGTAGCAGGATGACTTCTATGGGTAGTACCTTCACCTTGGTTCTCCTTAGATCGAGTGTCTCCAGAAGTTTAAGTTTTTCAATCCCCTTTGGAAGGCTCGTAAAAGCGCTCCCAAGGCCCAGATATTTTAGAAGCAGCAGGTTGCATATGTGTTTGAGATGATCATCTCCCAAGTCGGTACATTCTTCAAGACCTAGGACTCTCAGCAGTTGATACTTGTGGAGATCAAAATTAGAGTCACCAGCCTCCCCAAAGACTGTAAGGGACCTGACAACCGATAAGTCGATGTCCGAACTAGTGCCAGTTCTAGGCGTATTAGGATGTAGAGAAAGCCGGCGGGCATATTTGCGCCCAACTGCCCCACTGTGAAGCGAGGTGTTGAAGTTCTGGGAAGAGGATATGTGCAAGATGAACTCACGCATCATGCTGTGAGTTCGGCATGTCTTCACCTTGTCATTGCTGCCTACATCGATGGGCTCAATGATGTTCCGATCCAGGAGCATGTCAAAGTTTGCACAAGATGAAGATTCTGTGTGTACAAATCCCTCAGCTAACCACCGCCTCATCAGACTCTTTGTCCTGACCGGATGATCACTCGGGAACAGACCAAAGTACAGCAAGCAAGCCTTGGGCGCATGTCCTGTCAGACTGGCGTAGCTATGGGTAAGCACCCGTTGCATCTTTTCCAAGGTCTCGTCCTTCTCCAGATAATGGCCTAGGTGGCTGCACAGATCTTGGCAGATAGATCTTCTCGGCCAACCCATTTTTCGTACGAACTGGCTCATGCTAACAAGAGCAAGTGGTTGGCCATCACATTTCTTCAGAACCTCTTCTGTGTCTGGCTCCATGTAACCTGAATATTCCTTCGGACAAGCTTTCTTGAAGAACAATTGTTTTGAGTGCTTCTTACCAAGCCTTCTTACTTTGTGCACATAGACATTCTCAGAGCTACAAGAATTAGCTACTGACTGCACACTGGTTGTCACCATTACTCTACTGCTTACACCATTGTCTGCTGGGAAGGCAGATTCCATGGCACTCCAGTGATCTGTTCGCATATCGTCGACCACAATGAAATACCTGAAACACATATTGGCAATGATATTCAATAGACCTTCATTTCGCAACTCCAATTTATGAAGTGTGCTGAGCTAACATAGCGCTTGTTGTTAATAGTCAATTTGCTTATTAATTTTTTTTACTCTGTATATTGTGGGGAATACTGTTTTATTGTGATTAAGTAAGGGGAAATGGTTCAACATAGAGAGGTGGGCCTTTTTTAAGATGAACTCCTGACCTTCATACCAGCCAAGGACAGAGGATCGAGGGGAGCAACTAACGTGAAGAACATAGCATGACTACTCAAGTCAGATTACAACAGGTCAGCTACCATATCCAGAGAAAACGGAGAACTCTGTATTTACTGATGTGTGCATCTCTCTTGTTGTTCATTTTAGACAACTTATGCTGACAAATGAAATGTAGTTACTTTTTTCCGGGTAAAAGGGGATTTCATTAAACATGCTGGTGTTCCAGCTTCTGTAACATTGGAAGGTCTGCCCGGAAAAAAACGCTTCGTCCTCGTCCTGGCCCTCTCGCCCCCCCGAGGGCGACGGGGTCCCCTCCCCAACCTCCGTCCGCCGCCCCTCCCTCCACCCCTTCCCCCGTCGCCGCCGCCGGCAGAGGTCGCCGGGCGAAGCCCGGGCGACGCCGGCGGCGGTGGCCTTCCATTCCCCGCGCCATGGGAGAGCAGGTCGGGGCCTTCCTGTCCCTGGCGGCGGTGCTGCTCGGGCGGCAGCGGTCCGGCGAGGCCGGGTGACGGTGGCGCGGTGGCGTCGTGCGGGAGCGCCCGTGGCGGAGCGCTAGGACGGAGCTGGCCGCCGTCGGTTGCCTGCCTAAGATCTGGGCAACCCAGGCTCCAGATGGGCTTGGGCGGGCCGGGGTCGCTCAGTCCATGGTGCTTTCTGGAGGTGGCGACAACGACTCCGCTTGGTCGGGACGGTAGCAAAGCCGGCATGTTGCAGCAGGGCTGCCGGAGCTTTACGGGCCCGTCTGGGCCCGGCCGGGCCAGTGTGGGCCTGGTGTGCTTCTGGTGTTCTGTCCGGCCGACGACCGCCGCTCGGTGGTGGAGGTGGGGTCCTCCTGCTCGGCTGAGCTGCTGTCCCATGTCCTGGTGTTGTCGTGTATCCTCACCTTACAGGCCGCGCGCTATTGGTCTCGAAGAGACGGTGATGGTGGCTGCAAGATCGTGGTGGCGCGTGCTTGTGGGCGGTGAAGATGGGTGGTGGTGCTTCGGTGCGTTTGAGTTTTTTTGTGGGCGGGGGTCGGGAGAAATCTCTGTCGGCTTGTCCGACCCTGACGCGGTGCCGCTTTCGAGTGGCACCATTCCTTCTTGGAGGGCGTCGTGGGAAGCCTCCGTCTACTTTACTCTGAGTCGGGGGAAACCCTAGGACCATCTGGTCCGGGCAGCAGCGCCGTGTTGATGGTGCATCCCTTCTTGAAGGGGCCGCTTGGCTCTAGACGCTCCGGAGTGCTTGGAGCGTGGTGGGAAAAGTCGGAGGGCGCAGCGGTTGCGGGTCTTCATCGCTTCGTCGATTCGCCGTTGTCTTCATTTCTTTTCTTTTGGGCATGTTTTTGCTGTCGCCCCAGCATTTCTTTGTTTCGACCTATTGTATCATCGGTGTGGTTGCTATATAATATATAGCGGGGCGAAAGCCTGTTTCGTCAGCTTCTGTAACATGATATCAGGATCCGAACCGAGCCAAACATTAGTATGGCCCTCTACTTGCAAATTTATGAGGCAGTGACTAACCCTAACCCGTGAGCGATCCACTTTTACAAAATTGCACACTCTAACATGACTAGACAATCCTTTAATTTCTGAAACCAAGTAGAGCAGGGGTGAGCGATCTAGATAGGAATCAGAGACTGATGTTACCAACTGTTGACAAATGAAATGTAGTTACAGTTTTAGGAGTTTGAGGTTGCTCGCTTTTCGCATGGAAAGTCATGCAAATCTTGAACTCCGGTAATTGGCAAGTATGCATTCAGGTCAAAGAAAAATTGATTGAAGACTAGATTGGATCAACTAAATTAAGCCGTGATCGAGTTCAGTAGGCAGTCAAAATTCAGCATGTCTGCGTATGTAGCAAAGGAAATAACTTGGCTGAGCACCATGACACCTACACCCTCTTACTTTTTAAGATTTGTCTTTTTTATATCTCCTAAACTATAAAATATGTGGACTTCAAACTTTGAGATCTGCAGTACGAGTACAAGCTTACCTCTTCTTATGCAAGTGTCCCATGAGATCTGCAGCAAGCCAGCCAAGCCAGTGAACATCGGATCTATCCGATACCGGCCTACCAAGCTCCTGGAGTATCTCAACAAGCACTTGCCTCGGGGACCAGTCTGCCGCAGATACCCATGCCCGTACGCTGAATCGCCGGCCAGCGTCGCTGTTGTACACCTCTCTCGCAAGAACGGTCTTCCCTGACCCACTGAACCCGACGAGGGAGATCACCTTCAGGTGCTTCTGTTGGCCCTCCTCCAGCTGCTCCAGGAGCTCGTCACGGGGATCGTCGATGCCCACGAGATCAGTGTCGAGGATGCGTGGGTCAGTAGCGCAGGAATAGGGCGGCTCCTCCGCCACCGCCGCCTGCATCGAGGAGGACTTACCGGCGAAGACCGTGTACCTTTCTTTCCGCAGGTGCGCTTCCTCCGTTATCTTCTTGAGAAGCTGCAGCTCGGCGGCTAACCGCTGGTGGGACTGCATGGCTTTCGGGTAGCGGACAACACGGCGGAGCAGCGACGCGTCCTGCTCGCGGGTCGCTTGATAGATGAAGCGGTCGATGCAGTCTTCGATGTGGTGAGCCAGCTCCCGTAGCTCTTCCATGGACAGGCTCAGCACGCTTCCTTGGCCCCCCTTCCACGTGGGGAGCTGATGATCATCGATTGCGCCATGGATCATGCAAAGCTCTTTCTCCAGGAACCTGATATCGTCCTTGATGGATATGTGCAGCTTGTACTTCTTGGATGCCAAAGACGAGAGCTTCGGAAGGATATGCTCTATGAATCCGCTCAAAAGGGTGGCCTCCATCTTCGTCTCCCGCCTATCTCAATTCTCAGCTCCCCTCGATCTCCCCCTGAAATGAGGTCGACAGAGATGGGGGTTATCAGTGGTACAACACCGTCTGTGTTTCCAATGCAGCTAGCATAGTGAGCAGGCTCGAATTTTTGTTTCTAGCTTAACGAGAACGATCCTCGTGTTCAGGATATCAACTGGTCGACAACACCATCTTTGTTTCCAATGCAACTAGCATAGTCAGCCGGCCACCACGTGGAATATGTGGTAAGCAACCTAAAAAAAAAAACATAGTCAGCCGGCCGGCCAGATTTTTTGTTTCTAGCCAAACCAGAACGATCCTCGTGTTTAAAAGTTTGTTTGGTATCTCGCAATGAAATCCAGCCAGGTCCTAGGAGCAGATTTCCGGCACGATGATTAAAGCATCTCTGGGTCAGGCCTCGCTAGCTAGGATCCACGGAATCAGCTGTTTTCACAAAACACCCTCGGCTTATCCAAAATTAACTACGCCACGTCCCCACAAAGTCATCGATGGAGATGGCGCGAGCTCGGGCGCTACTGCAAATTTGCGGCAGGACGAATTCGGTCACCGCTCGTGAAATTTCACCCCTCTATTTAGGTGCGTTCGTCAAATCCAAATTCATCATTTTCCCCTTCAAGCACCTCCACCATTCGAAATCTAGGGAGATGGCAGGAGCTCCGTCACCGGGTAGGTCCTCCAGCTTGTCGACGGTGACCATCGGTAGCCTGCCGGCTACTCCCTCTGCCCCGACCTATGTGCTCGCTTATCTTCCGGTGGTCATAAGAATCTCAAACCATCTAGCTTAGAGCTGTATGCATGTGATGGATGTGGGTATATCGGTATGGATCTAATGGAGCTTGTTGTTACTGATTGAGTGATTACCATAGTTCTTGCTAGCGATTTAGGTTATGTACTACCTTTATTCATGCTTACCTTAGCTGGCACTCGATGTCTTCAATTAATTGTAGGCTCCGCCTTCTCCTTCCTCAAGCTCAGGTTTGGTGGTCCTGCCTTCTTCTCCCTTGATCACGGTGATGGTGGTGATGTTTTCTATCCCTCGAGCACGGCGACGGTGATCTTGTTGGCTTCTCCCTCTTTCCTGACTTCTATGCTGAATGTTATTTCTCTGACTGTAAAAAACCTATATTCCTTGATGTTGTAGCTTAGATACGTAAGCACGTGGTAGATGTGTGTAGTTTGTTGGTAGAGATTGATTGTAAGTGTATCATTTTTTTGAAATATGGTTTCCCGGTCTCTGCATCAAAATGATGCACACGACCATTTATTTAAAAACTCACATGCTGGTCTCGAATTTAGTTTTACATCTCATGCATCATCCAAAGTAGCGATGTGGATAAGCCAACAGAAAAAAGAATACAAAACTGCACTATGAATCTTATATTCTATTAGAACGCTGCCAATCACCCTGGCTGAAGATATGTTGAACGACCGCCATCAGCTGAGTAATGCCAGATTTGGGCTTTGCTAAAGATATCCAGAATCCATACGTACTCGCTGCTCCTCCGGAAGGAGAAAAGACCACATAGCCTTGAGGATAACTTAAAAAACTTGAGCATGATTGGCATTGTTAAAAACGACATCATTTTAACAATTCCAAATTGCCCTATGAATTGCACAAACCCCCACGCGGATTTGTGCTTTGGTTATTTTGTCAATTTCATTCAACCAGTTACCAAAGAAATTATTTATATTTGTTGCAGGTGTCATATTAAAAGTGAAATATACAACTTGCCAAACTAACTTTGCAAAATTGCCCTTAATGAAAAGATGCTCAACAATTCTTCTGAATCACAAAAAGCACATTTCTTACACCCTATCTAATTCCTTTTCGATCAATTATCCTTTGTAAGTAATTTTTTTATGTAGGAACCACATAAATATCCTGATTTTTAACGGTACCTTCAAATTTCACAAGTACTTTTGGAGATACCTAGGGTGTGTTTGGTAGGTCGGCCCAACCCAGCAATTCCCTGTCCAGCCGAGATTTTTAGCAATTTGTACGTTTGGTAGGCCGGCTCGGCTCACATGGGCAGTGCCCAACTCACCCGAAAAACACCCCTCGGCCCTGCCCGGTAGAGAAGCTCGAATCGAGCTTCTCAGGTGGGCAAGGCTGAACTCGCCCGAAAAACACCCCCTCGCGTCGCGTGTCTGGGCCCGAGCCACAGGGGTCACGGCCCCGAGCCCTCATTTCCCCCCTCTCCCGCTCGCTCTCCTCTCCCTATCCTCGAAACCAGGTCGCCGCCGCCCTTCCTCTCGGTCGCCACCGCCCTTCCTCTCGGTCGCCGCCGCCCTTCGTCGACGACGCCGGCCACTGCCTCCTCGACGCCGGCCTCCTCCCCCGCTCGCTCTCCTCTCAACGCCCTTCCTCTTAACGCCCCTCGCAGGTCGCCGCCGCCCTTCCGCTCAACGCCCCTGGCAGGTCGTCTCCGCCGCCACCGCCACGAGCAACCTCGACTAGGCCCGCCACACGCCGCCACGAGCCTCGGCCAGCCCCGCGACGCGCCGCGACGCGCCTGCCTTGGCCAGCCCCGCGACGCGCCTGCCTTGGCCAGCCCCGCGACGAGCCTCCACGGCCTCGGCCGCCTGCCTCTGCGCGCCAGCCTCCGTCCAGCCTCGCCACGAGCACCCTCCGGCCAGCCTCTCCAGCGCCAGGGCCAGCCGCACAACGGCCAGCGCGGCGACCTGCCCGGCCGGCGCCGCCACGGTCCTCGCCGGAGCTCGTCCGCCCCAGGGACCCGATTGCTTTTTATAGGGACCCAATTGCTTTTTACAGGGACTTGACTGCTTTTTATTTCATGTACAGGGATTCGATTGCGTTTCAGTTTATATTTAAGGACCTGATTGCTTTTTAATTTTCTGTGGCCTGGCTCAAGTCATACAAGTCTACCAAACACCATCTTATCTCAGCTGAGCCAAGGTCATACGACCTACCAAACACAACACAACAAACACACTTGGCTGTAATGGGCATAGCTGAACTCAGCTAGGCTGAGATGAGATAAACCGACCGGGCTACCAAACACGCCCCTAGCTAGTATCCTCGTTCATATACTCCTTATATAGAGATTTGTAAGTGAAAACTCTAGAAGTTGTTAGATGCCAAATAAAGCTATCGGGTTCATTAGTTAATTGTACATTCATCAAACGTTCAACTAGGTGCAATCATCACTCCCAACGCCGTCCCTCAAAATCCTATTAAAACCTAGTTTTAAAGGTGTTTGAGTGAGAACATCAGCTAACCTTGCATTTTTATGTCGCACTATTGCATACAAAGAGGGGCACTGAGTTCGTAGAGGGGTTTTATCGAGCCATGCATCCTCCCAAAACGGAGCCGTTTATCCACCCCCAATAGCAAAAGAGCCCTTTACATAGAATTCATCTTTTCCACGCAGAATACCCAGACGCCAGGAAATTTTACCTGGCAGTTACGGTAGATTCCCAATCGATCCTAGGAAAAAAAAGTCTAGTGTTGACACTAATTTTTGTGTCGAAGCTCTATCATTTTTCTTTAGCTTTTGATGGAGGTAGGAATTATCCATAGCGCTGAGTAAATTATACTGGGAGTCAGTCAACTTATTCTGCATGTGTACTTAAATCACAAATCTTTCAAAATATACTAGCCGGTCACACAACTTACAATTGGTGCATCCGAGGTCAAAAAAACGGTCAGCTCGCCATTTCATTTTCAAAAACCAGCACGCGCGATGGACATGAGGTGGATTGGTCTAGCCTTCTTACGGTAAACCAGTGCCACAAAATTACAAGGACTATAATGTCAAATGGCCCTCCATCCCATCTTCTTGTCCCCCATTTCAATGCGTTGACCGAATTCTCGACCAAACTCACATGGTGAAGACAAGCGTCTATGGAGGCTACCATCGAGCAGGAGCGGGCGACAGAGGCCTCGTGCACGGCGTCTTTCTAGGGTCATTCATGGAGCATGGGAGCAGGTCGCCGACAAGCTTCTAGCGGCGGTGATTGGCAGCAGACAACGGGACTGGAACAGCTCAAGGACGACCGATGTGGGCGGCCATTCTGACAACGATGGGCAAGGCGGGAGGCAGTGCTGATGGTGATAGACAAGGTGGGTGGCTAAACTGGCGGTGATGGGCAAGGCGGGCGGTCGTGCGATTGCCCGTTGGTTCTGGCCATGCTGATAGCAATGGCAAAAGCGAGCAAGGGCGGCAGTGACTGTTGCGGGCGCACGCTCTGTCGTGCCATCTTTGAGCCCTACCCTTTCATCGCGGGCCCACATTGTATCCTGCCCTCTTCGAGACCTACCCTTCTGGCGCGGGCCCGTGCTCCGCCGTCTGCCTCTGCTCCGGTGGTCATCGAGGTCACCTCCGGTGTGCATATATAGGGCCCCATGCTTAACCCGTTTGATGCGGCTTGTCGCGCTTACGCCGATCCACGCGCTCACGTGCTTCAACGCCGATGGATTGGAGGAGCATGGTGTCATTCCAGGTCGCCGGTGTCCGTTGTGGCGGTGGAGCAGGGGAGCTTGCGGGTGGAGCAGGGATACGGCAAGGTGGATTTTGGGGTGGTACCGGTCATCAAGTCCGACATGGGGGCGTCGTTGGCCAGGAGTTGCGCAGGCTCGGCGACGGGCTGGCGGGAGCGGTGTTCATGGTCTCGGTGGGGGCAACAAAGGAGACGACCTCCATGGCTGCAAGTTTTATTTACTTTTATTTCTATATGCCCTATTTACCTCAGGTGGGTTCCACTGGTTAGAAAATTTGGGGAGAGGTAACTAATGAAAATCTGTCCTATTTACCTCAGGTGTGACCCGTATTTGCCAAAACCTAGACATCAAACTATTTTGTGACCTCGGATGCACACATTTATAAATTATATAATCGATTAATTTATTTTAAGAGATGTATAACTTAAATGCATATACGAAACAAGTTCAGTGACTACGAATATCATTTACTCCATACGTGGGAGCATACGTAGACGCTAAGGCCATGTACAACACGGACGCTACAGCCAGGCGCTAGGGTAGAATTCCTGGTAGTTAGTGCTAAATCCCATCCGATCCTGGGAAATATTCTAGCGTCGGCTCCAAAGTTTGCGTCGATGCTTCATCATGTTTTTCTCGTACGAACTGGTTTTACCGCCTACTTCTTTTCTTTTTTGTTATTTTTTAATTCCATAAGCGTCGACGCTCTCGTATTAGCGTTGTAGCCTTTTGACTCCCGCATGGTCGCTAATAGTTTTTTCCGAATCTCTTTCCGCCGTAAGCGCCCGAACAAGCGCTTTGCATTGAAGATGCCTAAGGTTTGTCGTTAAAACAATTTTCCTGCAAGTGCCTAAAGAAGCCCCTCTTGATCTTGAATCATCGGCTTGGTCACTCTCTCATTCCCCCCTCCCACTCTCTCTCCTCCCCGCTCTCCTGCGAGTGCCTCGTGCCGGGCCGGGGCTGCTCCCCCTCTTCTCCGATAGCTCTGTTGGCCGGAGGGGATAGGGGGAGTAGCTGCCGAAGTGTATAGTCCTCTAGTTTTAGTCTGGAGTGCCCGACCATATATCAGCTTCTAGATCTGGCTGGTAGGGTTCCTCGCCGTCGCCGCTGTGCTCCTCCGGTCGGAGCTGGTCGGGGACTATCGAGGACGCCCTCCCCCCAATAAGAGATGTGAAGCTGATCCGGGCGTTCAAGCAGTTCGTGGATGTTGCCGAGCATCCTCCGACTGGCCATGGCGGCGGGGAGAGGAGTTGGGGAAAATTCTGTGCTGCTCTGGATGCTTTTGGTCGTCACTTCTGGTGTTGCGGTTCTCTCTTCCTCTTTGGCCGACCGTGGCGACGAGGGGAGAAGAAGAGAGAGCCTCCTCTTCCACAGATATGGAGGCGACAGATCTTCTTGCTCTGCTGTGATGCGCGCCTTGTTGGCAGCTGGGTTGCTACTTCTCCGGACCTTTCTTCTCCGCCTGTCTCCTCCTGCCCGTGGCAGGTGCGGTGAGTTTGATGGCGGGCTGTTCTTTTTTGTCAGTTTCGGTGAAGCTATGTCCTCTGCGTCTTCTATCCAGCAGTGCTGGAGTTGGAAGCCCCTTCTTTGAGCACCAGCTCAACGGTGGGTGAAAGCCTTTCAGCATCCAAGGTCCTTCGAGGACCTATCCTCAAGCCGGTGAAAGGCTCCGGCAAAGCAACCTCCATGGTGAGGCCCTCTTCAAGATCTGCTACGGCGTTCATCGTCGGTTCGGAGGCAAGTGTATGTCCCCGCGTCCATGCCCGATAGCGGCTATTCAGATCTCTGGCTCAACGGTGGTGAAAGAGAAGGATCTGATTGCTTTTTTAAATCTTTCAGTGAGGTCTTTTCTACAAATACCAGGGATCTATGTGTAATTTCCTTTTCTTATGGGGTCCTTTATAACTATTTGTACTGCCACAACTTACTCATAATGTGATGCTTCCAGGCCCTTCGGGGCACTCCTCGTTCAAAAAAAACCCTCTCATTGAATATGCCCTCACAAACACTGAAATCCCCGATTCCCACTACCACATAGACAATCTCGGCGTTTGGGAATTGTCCCAAGGTTTAAATTACACCGGGGTCATAGAGTTGGGAGTGTCGTATTGCGAGTTGGGTTCAATTTAGCTAAGACTAGTCACAATGGAAAGTACCATATACTAGTATCATGCATGATACTAGTTTATGATATCATCTCCACAATGCATAGTATCATCTTGTAGTACTATAGCCTTATGGTATTTAATATTTTGTAAAATCTCAATGCAAATATGTATATGATGTATTATTTGCTATTAAACTTTCTAGTTTTATGTGCTATGATACTGTATTACTATCACCTCTTTCTACGCCACATCAAAAATTTGCCAACATGGCATTGAGTTTATTTTGGATTTATTCCAAATCCAAATTGCCTCGCATCCGATAGCTAACATCGAGGCGTCGGCCGCAGGCGGCAGGCCGACCGGCCGCCGGCTGATGGGCATCATTCGCCTTGGAAATTAGCCATCGGCCGGCCGATGGGATCTTTCTCTTTGAAAATTGGCGACCTCGATAATCTCCAGGTCCTCTAATAACAACCTAATACGCTAAGAAATGAGGAGATTCTCTAGCTCCTACAACTACCGCAATTCATAGAAAAGGGATGTAAAGACTGTCACCTATGGCGATTCCAATATCAGAGAAATTGGTGAGGATACTGGTTCCAGAGGTAATGGTATTTTGCACAACCTTTGGTGACAGAGTTTGTCTGTTCTAATATTTTGGTGTCAATCTTTCCATTAGTCGTTATCTCCACCTCTCACGCAAAGTTTGTTTCTTAAATTCTTCATCTGCAGTGATTCTCTTCCGAGAGCGACAGAAATGAGTTCTTCCATGGTCGCTATGGATGCTCCGATGAGTTCCTCTCTGGGTGCCATGGGCCCTCTTCTCCGGAAGCTCGATTTACTACTGGCTCCCAAGTACCGTCTACCACATTCACTAAAGGTCGGAATCGAGTCCCTCAAAGAAGATCTGGAACACATAAGCGCCGATCTGGTGGAGCAGTCAATGGTTGATTTCCCCAACAAAATGGCGAAATACTGGATGGCTGAGGTCCGTGAACTATCCTATGAAATCGAGGATTGCGTCGACAATATGATGGCGAGGCAAACCGGCTCCGAGTATAAGGCCAGATCTGTCCACGGCCACAGGGTTCGTCGTGTAAAGATTGCTCGTCTTCCGAAGACGGTGAAGCGGCGCACAAGGATTTCCATGATCGCCCGATTCAGGACCTTGGTGTGGGAGGCTAGTCAACGGCATGAAAGGTATCAGCTCGATGGCTGTATCCAGATTTCAAGCTATGCCTTCACTCATCAACCTTGGGTTTCAACGCCCTGCCGTGGATTGGCTGCCAGTTACCTCGTCGGTATTGACGACTCGAAGAAGGAGCTTATCCAATCGCTCACAAATGAAGCGGAGCACCAGCTCAAAGTGGTGCCAATTGTGGGACCTGCAGGGGTTGGCAAGACCACACTTGCTAAAGAACTATACCGTGATCTTGGAAGGCACTACGAGTGCCGGGCTTTTGTGAGGGTGTCAAGGAAGCCTGACATGATTAGGCTTTTTCGGAGCTTGCTCTCTCAAGTCCAGCGGCACCAACAACACTCTGGTATCTGCACGGTGCAAGACCTCATTGACACTCTTCGGGGGTTTCTCCAAGATAAGAGGTATTTTAGTCTGGGCATAAAGTCGATATTTGTATATCTGAACATGTTGGTCTAATATTACTCCCTCCATTCCTATATATAGGGTATATAGTTTTTGGTACGATTAAAGAACACACATGGAGGGTTTATTATACCAGGTTTAGTAGGGATTAACCATGAATAATTGACATGAAAAAGTAGATGAGTTTGCATGAGATAAGAAAGCATAATCATATATGTAAAAAAAAAAAATCCACATGAGTGGTGCAATGCAATTAACCTTATATTTTAGAATTTTTCTCAGAAAACTATTCACCTTATATGTAGGAAAAGAGTAGTTAATATAGATGTGAACAAAACGAAGCGGTGGTGATTTTACTATTCTTTCTGATTAATGCAGAAATTTCTAGCCCTTCAAAGCGAGTGTGGAAAGCTCATTTCAGCTTTTTTGAATGCTGTAGTAATAAATTTGTAATGTATGTCATAACATATGCATAAATTTGAAGAAGATAATACTAGATAATAATAATGATAATAATATTGCAAATAGTACTGGATGGAACCAAAATACGAATCAGTCATAATTTACAATTTGAAGCCTTTTTAAATTGTTTATGGAAACTATGTGGAACATTTTAGCCTAACAAATCTATTACATATAAAATCATTTGGCAGGTATTTTATCGTCATTGATGATTTGTGGGAAACATCAGCATGGGATATTGTTAATGGTGCTTTCCCAGAGAGCAATTATGGCAGCAGAATAGTTGCAACAGTAGAAAATGTGGATGTAGCTCTGGAATGCTGTGGCAACCAACTGAATAATATATTGAAAATGGGACCTCTTGGCAATCAGGACTCTGGAAAATTGTTATTCAATAGAGTTTTTGATTCTGAACATCATTGTTCTGATGAACTGAAGGAGGTCTTATATGAGATTATTGAGAAATGTGGCGGTTTGCCACTAGCAGTCATCAGTAGGGGTGAACCCTAAGCGGATATGGACGGATAGTAGTGAAACCGTATTCGTTACCATATTTTTTTCGGATTCGGAATTGGAGCGGATAATGTGCGGATACGAATACGGAATCGGAGTCTATCGGTAACGAATATGGACCGAATATGGAGCGAATACGGTTCGGTTGCGGATAAACATTTATCGGATCTCCCGTTGATAATAAAGTAAAATTAGCTTGTAATTTTTTCTACATACATAAATATATATTCATATAAAACTAGTTTATGCCTTGCATGGTGCTGTTTGTGTACCATAAGACAAAATATATAACTCTATTTTATGTTCTCTCCCCAATCACATACTCAACAAGTCCTTGACGGATATTTTATCGGATATTGTCCGGATATAACCGTGAAATATGGTCTATTTACGAATACGGTCAGATATTAGTAAAACCATATCCTTTTCCGTATCCGTTAAGCACTAGCCGTATCCATGACCGTATCCGCCAACTATCCGACCGAATCCGTTTTTACGTTCCGTAAGCCTTCGGTCGGTCGGTCGGTCGGAAATAATCCGTTCCATTTTCACCCCTAGTCATCAGTGTAGCCAGTCTATTATCAAGACAACCAGACAACATAGAACTGTGGCACCAAGTACAGAAATATTTATGCTCCATTTGGCATGTAAATCCTAGTTTGGAAGATATGCAGAAAGAAATACTAAATCTTACTTACACTAGTCTTCCTCATCACCTGAAGACATGTCTTCTGTATATTAGAGTTTACCCTGAGGGACACCCAATTTGGAAGGTTGATTTGGTGAAGCAATGGATAGCTGAAGGTTTTATCAGTGCAACAGAAGTAAAAGACACATACGAAGTTGCAGAGAGCTATTTTTATGAGCTTGTCAACATGGGAATGATCCAACCTATGCAAATTAACTACAATGATGAGGTGGTGTCTTGTACAGTACACCACATTGTACTTGATCTAATTACTCAGAACTCCAAACAAGAGAATTTTGTCACTACAATAAATTCCTCTCAGACCATTACAGCTACTAAGGCCTGTCGACTGTCCCTACACTTCACTAAATCCAAATTTGCAAATGAACCAGCAGGTATAACATTGTCACATGTTCGTTCGCTCGCATTCTTTGGACTTCTTAAGTGTATGCCTTCTATTGTGGAATTTAAGCTTCTACGAGTTCTAAACCTTGAATTTTGTGGCAACCACGATGAGCACATGAGTTTCAACCTATCTAGAATCTCCCAATTGCTTCAGCTGAGATATTTAAAGATTTCAAGTGATAGCATTGTAGAATTACCAGGTCAGATGCAAGGGCTACAATTTTTGGAAACACTTGAGATAAATGCAAGGATATCTGTTGTACCATTGGATATTGTTCATCTCCCAAGCTTGTTGCATCTCCGTCTCCGAGATGAGAAAATTCTACCTGATGGGATAGGCTGCATCAGATCTCTACGCACACTAGAATATTTTGACCTGAGCAGTAACTCTGAAGCTAGTGTACGGAGTCTTGCCGGGCTAACGAACCTCCAGGATCTGCATCTCATGTGTTCTACAGTGGCATCTGATGAACATCTGAAGATAAACCTAGTCGCTCTGGCCTATTCTCTTGGGAAGCTTGGTGATCTGAAATCTCTGTCACTGACTCCTGGGACTTTAAGCACAGCCATATTATTCGATGGCTTGAGAATTGTCACCTTCTTTCCTCCTGTCTTTCTTCAGAGACTTGAGTTGTTGCCACCCATATGCATATTCACCAGAGTTCCTGTGTGGATTGGGCATCTCCACAAACTCTGCAATTTGAAAGTTGTTGTTCAAGAACTACTGTTGAAGGACATTGGTATGCTCACAGGATTGCCTGCTCTCACTACCCTCTCATTATATGTCCGGCAACCCACTGCAGAAGTTATTCTCTTCAACCGCATGGCATTCCCAGTTTTGAAGTGTTTCAAATTCTGGTGTGGTGTACTATGCCTTGCGTTTCAGGAAGAAGCATTACCTAATCTTCAGAGGCTGAAGGTAGGATTCAATGCCCACCGAGGAGAGCAGTTTGGCCATATGCTTACTGGAGTTGAACACCTGTTAAGCCTGCAAGTGATCGATGGACGAATTGGGGCAAGTGCCGGTGCACAGGAGTCAGACAGGAGGGCTGCAGAATCTGCATTAAGAAACTCAATTAGCAAGCATTTAATGTCGCCTAGCTTCAATCTACAAATGGTCGATTATGTTGAAGAAGAGTAAGTGCATTTCTAAACACCATTTAGTTCAGAATAATAATAATTTGTCTTTCTTACTGCTTTTGCTGAGCTAACATGAAACACATTTTCAAGTTTATATCCAGACTTCAATGATAGAATCACTGCAACCTGATTAAGTCATTCCTGAATATTCTGAAAATTGGTAGTGTGAGTGGTCCTACAGAATGTAATCAGGATTCCTCAATTAACCTCATGATACGTAAACTGCAACCCCGTTTGATAATCGATAAAGTGCAGAGCCGATTCTCTATATGCCATAATATAGCAATCCTAATACTATCTTCAACTGTTATTTCATTTTTTTATAGAGTTCCTTGTCTCCTTTTCCGTGGAACGATTTATCTACTGTCTTTAATGAAAGATAGATGTCTTACTGTCGTCAGGATTCCCCAACTTACGGATCCGCCAGCAAGCTCTTCACATGCCTTGATGCCAGAAAGTGAATTCAGTACATCTGGATTAATCAGCCCAAGAAAGCATAAAGAGAATACTGAGTACTGTCAATACCCAGGATGTGTAAAAACAGCAAGAGGGGTTTCTACGCATTGTATATCCCATGGTGCTGAAGGTGAGAAGTCTAGCCTGTACTTACTGTTAAACATGCAGAAAGATGAACAAATTGGGGCAGATGCTGGTGCAGGGGAATCAGAAAGACAGGCTGCAAAATATGTGTCCAAGGACACCATTAGCAAGCATGCAAGGTCGTTCGCTGGAGAACTTGGGCAGGGAGAAGATCCGGTGGGGATGGGACGAGATCCGGTGGAGAAGATCCGGTGGAGAAGATTCGGGCAGGAGCAGGCGGGCGAGTGGCCGGACATGGAGGAGAAGAGGTGGCGCTGCGAGCGAGCTGGGAGGAGCTAGGGGCTTCTTCGGCAGAGGGGGAGCAGAGCCGGCAGAGGGCGACCGGCGGTCGATGCGAGCAGAACGGGGAGGGCGATGAGAGTCACGCAGAGGATAACGTTTCAGGTTTCCTTTTTTTCTAGGTGGTGGCAATCTGCTGTAATTTGGTAGAAACGAAGGGGCAACTCTCCATAACGGTTCGATTCGTGCGGGAGAAGCTCGGGAAGCTGTCGAGAATCGGCCCTCGACCAGTTTCTGAAAATACACAGGCCATGGGCTTCGCGGTGGAGAAAAGCCGGGCTGAAGCCGGAGAGTTCTTTTAGGCTTCAGCGATTTGCCACCTCGAAGCTGCTCTGTAAGCCCAAAAGAAGTCGGCCTTAGCTTCAACATGGAAATAGCGGATTGTGTTCTCGAAGAGTAAGTGCATGTTTTTCCCACCAATAAGGCTGTAAAGTTTCTGAAAACAATTACTTGTTCTTTCTGCCTTTATGACTAAATATAATTGAGCAACATTATTAAAAAAGAATAACTTATTTGGTAGACACTGTCAAGTTTAACACAATATTTCAATAATCCAACAACTAAAAGTCTGCAGTTTAGCTTGTATTTTTTTTTGGAAAATTGGTACTATGCTAGCATCAGTGTCCATATTGAATTAATATTAAAATCATGGCAGAAAAGGAAAAGAAAATCAGTCTGAAGATACACTTAATAGTTGCTCCCATCAATAATAAACGAAGTGCATAGAAAATGATTGTAGGAAAGGAAAAATGAATCAGCCTGAAGATTGCATAAACTAAACTAGTTGACCTCATTTATAATAAACGAAGTGCATAGCCAAACTGTCCAATGAGTTATTGCAATATTATTAACTCTCTTTACGTCTCCTTTTTTTGTTATGCCTGTATCTACTTTTCATGACAAGTTATCTCAAGATTATTGATGCAAGATAAACGTGCTAGTGTTGCCAGGATTCCTGAAGCAAGCTCTTCACTTAGCCAGATGTCAAGTATTGAATCCTCATCGGACCTGAGAAACCAAAACGCTAAGCGCTGTCAGTTCCCAGGATGTGCAAAAGGAGCAAGAGGGGCCTCTGGGCATTGCATAGCCCATGGTGGTGGTAGGCGATGCCAGAAACCTGGCTGTAATAAGGGAGCGGAGGGACAAACCGTCTATTGCAAGGCCCATGGCGGAGGCAGGAGATGCGACGCTCTTGGGTGTACAAAGAGTGCAGAAGGGCGCACAGGCTATTGCATAGCTCATGGTGGTGGTCGCCGCTGCATTCATGAAGGTTGTTCGCGAGCTGCCCGTGGAAAGTCTGGCCTGTGTATCAAGCATGGAGGTGGTAAGCGGTGCATGCAAGCGAACTGCACAAAAAGTGCAGAAGGTAGATCTTGCTTGTGCATCAGCCATGGAGGTGGAAGGCGCTGTCAGTTTCCAGGTTGTTCACGTTCTGCCTGTGGAAGGTCTGACCTATGCGTCTGGCATGGAGGCGAAAAGCGTTGTCAGTTTCAAGAATGCACGCGTAGTGCGCAGGAAAGCTCAGTGTTCTGCACGGCACATGACGGTGGGAAGAAGTGTGCTGTTTCTGGTTGCACCAAGTTTGCTAGAGGCCGAGCAGGCTACTGCGTTTTCCATGAAGACGGCAACGGATGCAAGTTTCAGAAATGCACAATGACTGCTAGAGGGCGCACAGACTACTGTGATGCCCATGGAGACCTCAGTAGGTGCAAGTTTGCGAGCTGCACGAAGAGTGCGGATTGCAGCTCTGGTTTCTGCACAGAACATGCTGAACCTAAGCGCTGCACATGGGGCATGGTGGAACTGAGCCTTGCTGTTGGCGAGCATCAGTGCGATAAATTAGCTGAGAGCGAGATAGGTCTCTGTGCAGCTCACAGTGCTCAAATCCAGGGCCATTCTGCTCATGGTAGTAGTGCATCAGACCCTGTTGTAATGCACCAGTTTGCAACAGATGTTGGACCCAACGAGATGGTAGAAGCTGTCGCACCGAAGGGAGATCAAGAAACCAAGTCGTGCATCGAGGACGAAGCACATGTTGAAGTTGGAAACTTCGTTCCATCATCGTCCACCAGCGCCAGCGATAATATGAACATTATTTATCCACGGTGATGGAGAAATTCCCACGCAGGGAGCAAGGGATCAACCTGTAAAGGTAAGCGATGTTCATGAAGCCAGCCAAGCTCAAGCTTTGTTGTTGGCGCACTGCAACTTGAAGTTTTAGTCAGAAGGTTTATTTTTTGAGTTTTCGTCAGAAGGTTTATTGAACATGTGAATGTCTGCATGATCAGGCATCCTGAAAAGATGCCATGGTTAGCAGGTTCTGAGTCGTTTTAAGATGGCGAGCCGGTCACGGGGCAGAAAATCTTCCTTATTCATCTTGTATTTGTGCAGATTCTGATCCTGTAGCGTTTATTGTTGTTGCATCCCCGAGATGTTGAATAATGTGAGGTTTGTTTCTGCGAAGAAGATGAAACATATAATACCTCTGAATTTTATAAATATATTAGATCTTAACTTAAATTTGAAGTTCTTTTGACATGTTGATGGAAAACGACTTTACATTTGTCAAAAGGAAAAAGTCTATTTTAAACCCTGAACTCGTAATTGTTTGCCGAAATGAACCCTAAACTTTGAATCCCTGTCGTTTGTACCCTAAACTACTGAATCCTGGTCTAAATTAAACCTTGCGCTGTTTGACTAGGTTGACTGATGCCACGTAGGCAGAAAATTTACAAAAAAAGCCCTACAAAACTATGTATTCAATCCCGTAGTCCCTAGCTCTCATGTTGCTCGATCTCTGAAATCGACTCTCGGTAGGAACGAAAGCGAAGGAAATCGACGGCGCCGCACCCCTGTTCTTCTTCGATGGCGAGTGTCATGATCCCTGAATTCAGGCGTCACCATGCCTCGGCCATGGCTGGAAACGATCCGGGGCTGCAGCGACCTGCCCCCGTCCCTCACACTCATTAACGCATGTTCTTCACATGCGAACTGCCGGCGACACCGCTGCCGGCGACGCCATGCGAACTGCCTAGATCGAAGAAGCTCTGGCAGAATGCAAAATCCAATCGGTGGTGACCATCCGGTCCTCGACCCCCTCTCTGTCCCGTCAGCCTTCCATGCGTGCGAGCAACAACATCGGCGGCCTGCAAGCTCATGCCAAAGAGAAGAAACATCGGTCGCGTGCAAGCTCTGGCCATCGGCGGCCCTGCCCTTTCCCTTGCCGGTTGTACCGGTGTGCCCTGCGATTCTCAGATTTTGGGGGAAAGAGATGGATTTAGGAAAGAAGATGATGCTGACAAGCGGGTCCATGTAGTCATTGAGACAACAGATATTCTCGGCCGGGATCTTTCTTTTCCCGGTCTACCAAAGAGCACCAAGGTTTAATTTAGACCGGGATTCAATAGTTTAGGGTACAAACGACAGGGATTCAAATTTTAGGGTTCATTTTGGCGAACAACTACGAGTTCAGGGTTTGAAATAGACTTTTTCCTTGTCACAACCGGACTCATACAATTTGTTTCTGATTTGATAGAAAAAAAACTATTGCTAAATGCCAGCCTTGCCGCTTCATTGTTAGTTGTTATATTGCAATCCGTCTAACTAGTGGTCTTGGTGATTTTTGTTTTGTTAATCTGCTCTAGATCAGAGTCATAGGCTGCTGTAGATCGTAGATCCAGTTGAAGCATGCTTCACTTTTTTTTGTGGGTATCATGCTTCACATATGGAGGGGCAGAAAGGTACACGTTCTTCTGATTGGACAAGCCGGTCGTCCGACGAAAGAGAACAATCATACGTCCATTGAAAATCCCAAAACCAAACCGCCATCGATCACATGATATTACATTCTTATTAAAAAGAAGGGAAAATATACCCAGAAGCGCCGCATCCCTGGCCCTCCCATGCGGCGCTTTGTGATTATGCTGTGTTTGGATGCACAGAATTATGTCTTGGAATTGAATTGGAATGGAATTCCAAAACCAAGATAGAAATGAAATGGCTTCCAATTCTAATTCTGATGTTTGGGTGCATGGTATTTGTTGTTCGAATCAAAGGGTGACATCCAATTCTAAATTCCGTTTGGATGTATGAACCGTGGAATTGGATTTTTGTTGAATTTGGACAATATAAACTACAATGCACACACCATTTATACATGAATTATTCATAGTAGTACACATCAACTAGGTAGTGAATATCACGGTAGCTCTTGTGGTCATCTGCAGGGATGTCAGGTTCTTGTGTGGAGTTGACAACCAGTAGTGTGGTGTCAGAGAAAGAGGAATGTTCACACTAGCGCGCACTGCGATGCTGCTGTTGAACGGATCGTAAGGGCACCTAGAGGGGGGGGGGGTGAATAGGTGCTACTCAAATTTTAATTCTTTTTCAATTTAGGCTTGACACAAAAGGTAAATTCTCTAGATATGCAACTAAGGTGAATTTACCTATATGACAACTAGCAAGCTAAGCAAGATACAAGATATAAAGGCAATAAAGGATAGAGGTAACCGAGAGTGGAGCACACGGAGACACGGATGTAATTCCCGTAGTTCCTTCCTTTTTAGGGGAAGTACGTCTACGTTGGAGGGGTGTGGTTGCCACAAAGGCCTAACCAACGCCACAAAGGCTCACCCTATTCTCCGGTGCAAGCTTCCACCACAAAGGCCTAGCTCACTTTCCACTAAGGGATTCCTCAAGGCGGAACCGGCCTTTACAATCTTGGGGCACGCATCCACAACCGAATTGGAGGCTCCCAAGCACAACACAATGCTGTCAAACAACAAGTAGCAATATATCAAATACACAAATCAAGGTCTTGGGACACAAGGGAACCCAAGACACAAGGGCCCTCAAGCAAATGAGAGGGGAAATCAAATCGCTTCGGTGAGGATGTAGATGATGGTCTTCTCCTTCGATTCTCCAAAGATCAAGAGCTTTGGTGGGTTGAGGGAGGAGATCTAGTTGATTTGGTGGCTCAAAATAATGGAGTTCTTCTATCTTGGACGAGCTGCTCATTGGAGAAGAAGGTGGGGGGTATTTATACCCCCCAAAATCTGACCGTTGCCTGCCAGGAATGTCCGGCTAAAGCCGGAGTTAAGTCCGGCTAAAGCCGGTCACACCGGCTAAAGCCGGTCTTCACACCGGCTAAAGCCGGTCTAAAATATCCGGCCCAGCCGGAAATAGCCGGACAAATAGCCGGGTTACGCCAGAGGCGCATTGCCCCTTCCGAAAATGAGCAGGCCGGCTATAGCCAG
The DNA here is from genome assembly GCA_007115705.1 of Dactylis glomerata. Lineage (NCBI taxonomy): Eukaryota > Viridiplantae > Streptophyta > Magnoliopsida > Poales > Poaceae > Dactylis > Dactylis glomerata. The sequence continues at coordinate 6,691,282 of QXEO01000546.1, forward strand.
TCTGGGGACCGGCTAAAGCCGGTCTTCCTGACCAAGCTTCATATGAAACTTCTCCCAGAGCATATTTGAACCATTTCCTCAAGAATTTCCTTTGGGCAATATTAATTATCAAGTATAATATAGGAAACCCAATATCTTGTGCAAGAATATAATAAAATCCTGCAAAGCATAATCACCACATTAATAGATAATGTATTGTTAACAAACGCCAAAATCAATTAGGCGGGAAATGCTCTTTCAATCTCCCCCTTTTTGGTGTTTGATGACAATACATAATTTTGCGTGTTTCAAACGATATAAAATATAGACGGAGCTCCCCCTTGCTATGTGCCTTATTTTAAGTTTTGTATTTGAATACAAAGACACATCAACAATAAGAACTCCCCCTAGATTTTATAATGTGATCCATATGTGCACAAGATATATAAAAATTCAATAGCACATAATCAACAAACATATATAATATGACAAGATATAGCAAGTAGGATCAATAACGATAAACATAAGGTCTACTACACATAATAAGCATAAGCATATAGTTCAACACATAGTAGTAGATGATAAGTTCAACCATGCAACCATGGGACACAAGCGAGCAAGCATACGATATAAGAGCTTGTGACCCAACCAAATCCAAATGGAAAACCTCAAATCCAAATGGAAACACATGCAAATGGGACTTTCTCCCCCTTTAGCATCAAGACGCCAAAAAGGGAGACAACAACACGAGATCACTCCTCAACGTCATAAAAGTCCTCATCATCCTCATCATCTTCTTGGTCATCATCATCTTCTTCCTCTTCATCATCATCATCTCCTTCTTCATCTTCTTCATCAATGGCTTCCTTGCCCTTGGAGGTGACTTCGGCTAACTCCTTCCAATCAAAAGTTGATCCCTCATTCCACTTGCCAAAGGAGAAGGTTTCCTCAGATGGGTCTTGCTCTTGGGATTCTTCTTCATGGCTAGCTCCTTTGCCCTTCTCCACAACCCTCAAACGAGCATCCAAATCCCTTTGCTTCTTGTGAATGTGCTTGCGGTCCACATAGTCCTTGTATTGAGTTTGACGCACATCATTGTTCATGCAAAACAAAGCCCTTTGCCACCACTTGAGCTTCTTCATCTCTTGACCCATTCCACCACTTGGTGGATCCGCATTCTTCCTCCTAGAACCACTAGCATAGATGTTGCCACCCAACACATCACTCGAAGAGGGAAAAGCACTTGAGGTGCTAGACACCAAATGAGCGGTCTTCTTGTAGAGCTTGTTGGGCTTGTGCACTTCCAACTCCTCATCTAGCAAATCTTGCTCAATCTCAAAGTCTCCTTCAATGCCTCTGTCAATGATGAGCCTCATGATAAATGGAGCATAAGGAGGGATCTTCCTATCAAGCATAGCAATCTTCATCTCCATGAAGATGAAGTACATCACATCAAGCTCCGTCCCATCACAATCTCTTCCGGCCTCGAAGACAAGACGGGCATGGTGGAGTAAATGCACAAGACCACCTATGATAGAATCATTGTTGCCCCCACTTGGAGCAATGTTGGCACGGAACATCCGAAGCAGAATATCATACAAGGGAAGGAGATTTGCAGTCTCTCCTGCTCTGCCCCCGGGACCATAGAGACACTGGATCTTCCTCTTGTTGTACTCTGTGGTGTCAAGATGCAAACGGGCACCTCTCGGTCGATGAATGCCATCAAACTGATAGCCCAAAAGCTGCCCGAAGCGAGAGATGGTAGAGCTCTTCCTCACTTCACCTGACATCCAAGTGAAACCAACCTCATCCCGAGTATCAAACTCCAAAGTGGCAAAGAACTGCTGAATCAAACGAGGATTATAGTCTTGTCTGAAAACCATCAACTTGTGCAAACCCAACTTCTGAGTGACCCAGAGAGCATCAGCAAAGTACTCATCCCTGGACAACGCTGCAATGTTGGTGAACTTCATGGGGCAAACCTTGGTGCTCATGGTCTCATACACCCGCTCATAAATCCTCTGATGCTCTGACCGATAGAAGGAACCACTGTCGATGTCCCTAGGCAAGGCATAGAACTTCTGTTCACAGAACTCACGGTACTCTTGCTTGGACAACTTCTTGAGATCACCAATGTTAGCAAACATAGATTTCTTCTTGCGTTCTTCCAACCGCTTCTTCTTCATAGCAGCTGTCGAGCATCTTGATGCTCTTGACGGCGGGCAAGAGAGGGATCAACATAGCGAGACCTCTTGGGTCGAGAACCACCTGCAAACAGTACATAGGTAGATAGCATAGAGAATGAGCATGCATGCCAGAGGATCAAAGAGCAATAGCACAAAAAGAAACAGCATGACAGTACTTGGTGATCTACACCGGCTATTTCCGGCCTCAGGCCGGCAATAGCCGGTCTGACACCAGCTTTAACCGGACCAGATGACACAATTCGAAATCTTAGGAATAGGCCACCAAAACTAGTCAAGCATTTCAATCTATGCAATGCAGGAGGAATCACGAAATCAAACATTCCCAGATGAACAACAAGGTACCATAAAATCAACTAACCCTAACCCTAGAGAGAGCTAGGGAGAGAGAGAGAGAGGTAGGGGAGGGTACCCTGATCCATAGGGGAGGACGCCAGAGAGGGTGGCCGGCCGGAGAAGGAGCACCGGCGGCCGGAGGAGAGGATTGACGGCGGCGGCGGCGGCTCCAATGGAGGAGGGGCTCGAGTGGAGAAGGATAGGCGTGGGGGTAACTAAGGAAACCCTCACCCCCAGAGCCTAATGAGTTGTGCTCGAAAACCCCAGGCCGGCTATAGCCGGGGAGCCCGGCTAAAGCCGGACACCGGCTATTTCCGGTGACAGACCGGCTATAGCCGGTCAAGATGACCCAAAACAGATGGATTTGATTTCTGGAAATTCTGGGCATGCAAGAGAGGATGCTTTGGCTTTAGATAAGTGGGCTTAGGACAGAAAACATGCATGGAGTGGTTCTCGGCACTTGGCATTGCAAACACAAGAAATCTTTGGAAAATCCAATGCAAGTGCCTTCCCATTTCAAGATAAGAGATAATGACGAAAAAGCTCAATAAAACTCAAATAGGATTTGCAAAGAATCAACTCTTCGAAAAGAAGAGGTCGGTGGCCGAGGCCACCATGTATGAGTGTTATGGCATTGGACCGCGAAGATATATCTTGGGTCCATAACCAATACTCGTCATTGAAACTCATATATCACAAAAATGATAGAAAGAGAACAATTTTGTCACTATTGGCATTATGGGGGGAGGGATAGCCCAATTAATTAGGACCGCACTCCCCCTATCTCCATGCCCACACCTAAACCAAACAAGTATTGAAAAGTAGGTGTATTTGCAAGATGCTCAAGCCACACTCCTTGAATCAATGATATTTAGCTCATTCCTCAAATATCCAAATCTTGCTTCATCAAGGGGCTTCGTGAATATGTCGGCAAGTTGATCCTTGGTGCTTACATATGCAAGCTCAATATCACCACGGGCAACATGATCTCTAATAAAATGATTCCGGATCTCAATATGCTTGGTTCTTGAATGTTGCACCGGATTATAGGCTATCTTGATAGCACTCTCATTGTCACATAAAAGAGGCACTTTGTCACAATTGACACCATATTCCTTTAAAGTTTGCCTCATCCACAACAATTGAGTGCATCCACTTGCGGCGGCAATATATTCGGCTTCGGCGGTGGAGAGATATATACAATTTTGCTTCTTAGAAGACCAACACACCAAAGACCTACCAAGGAATTGGCAAGCTCCGGAGGTTGATTTCCTATCATCCTTGTCACCGGCCCAATCCGAATCCGTGAAGCCACAAAGAGAGAAATCCGAGCCTTTGGGATACCAAAGCCCATAAGTTGGGGTATGAACCAAATATCGAAAGATTCTCTTAACCGCCATAAGGTGGTTTTCTTTAGGGGCGGCTTGATACCTTGCACACACACCTACACTCAACACAATATCGGGTCTAGATGCGCAAAGGTAAAGCAAAGAACCGATCATAGAACGGTATACCTTTTGATCCACATCTTTACCATTGGGATCAAGCTCAAGATGACATTTTGTGGCCATTGGTGTGGCGGCCCCATTTAGTTCTTTCATCTTGAACCTCCTGAGCATGTCTTGGACATATTTGGCTTGATAAATGAAAGTTCCTTCTTTCAATTGCTTGATTTCAAAACCAAGAAAGAACTTCATCTCGCCCATCATAGACATCTCGAACCTATCGGTCATAAGCTTTGAAAATTCATCATTAAAAGCTTTGTTAGTAGAGCCAAAGATAATATCATCAACATATAGTTGGCATACGAAAAGCTCCCCATTGACCCTCTTAGTAAAAAGAGTAGGATCGATTTGCCCAACTTCAAACCCACGGTCTACCAACAACTCCCTAAGGTGCTCATACCACACACGTGGGGCTTGTTTAAGGCCATAGAGTGCCTTATGGAGTTTGTAGACATGGTTAGGAAAGTTGAGATCCTCAAACCCCGGGGGTTGCTTAACATACACTTCCTCTTTCAATGGACCATTAAGAAATGCACTCTTAACATCTATTTGTTGCAACTTAAAATTATGATGAGTGGCATATGCAAGAAGGATACGGATGGACTCAAGACGAGCCACGGGAGCATAAGTCTCTCCAAAGTCAATGCCTTCAACTTGATAGAAACCTTGAGCAACCAATCTTGCCTTGTTCCTCACAACAATCCCATGCTCATCTTGCTTGTTCTTGAATATCCACTTTGTGCCAATCACATTGCGGCACTCCTTTGGCTTCTCTACTAACACCCATACATTATTGCGCTTGAAGTTGTTGAGTTCTTCATGCATAGCATCCAACCAATCCGGATCTTCAAGAGCTTCAAATACTTTCTTGGGTTCAACCATGGAGATATAAGCATGATGAGAGCTAAATTGTGCCAATTGACGCCGGGTTGACACTTTGCTTCTTAAATCTCCAATAACCCTCTCAAGGGTATGACCTTTAAGTTCCAAGTCTCTTTCCACTCTTTTCTTGCGACGGGCTTCGATCTCCTCATTTGACCTTGGAGAAGTCACTTGATCATTTTGGTCCCCGTCTTGACCATCAAATTGACCTTGATCATCACTATCTTCATGAGTACGTTGATCTTGGTCTTGTGAAGAATTGGGGGCGGTTGAGATAACCGGAGAGGATGGTGGTGCCCCTTCTTCTTCATGAAGGTCCTTGTCTTGTTCTTCGGTTGGTGCATTAGTTGCTTCCTTGGGAGAGGCTTGTTGAGCTTGTGAAGATGAAGGCTCCACTTGTGTAGAGCATAGTCCTTCCCGGTCGGCCACAAGGTGTCCCTCAATGGGGCGGAAAAATCCCACGCCCATTCTTCCTATGGCTTCTCGAGGTATTTCATCATCTACATCACAAGAAACAACATCTCGCCCCCCTTAGGAGCCGTCATTCTCTTCGAATACCACACTACAAGATTCTTCAACACGTCCGGTGGACTTGTTGAAGACTCTATAAGTGTGGGATTTGGCACCATAACCAACAAAAATACCTTCTATTGCTTTTGGATCAAATTTACCTAAACGAACTCCTTTTCTTTTAAAGAAACACTTACACCCGAAAACCCGGTAGTATGAGATGTTGGGCTTGCTTCCGGTGAGTATTTCATATGGAGTCTTGTTTAGGCCTTTGCGGAGGAAGAGCCGGTTTGAAGAGTGACAAGCCGTAGAGATAGCTTCGGCCCAAAAGTTGTATGGAGACTTAAACTCCGCCAACATGGACCTAGCCATATCCATAAGAGTCCGGTTCTTCCTTTCGGCTACACCATTTTGTTGAGGGGTGTATGCAGCGGAATATTGATGACGAATCCCCTCATCACTAAGAAATCCATTTAAGGTGTAGTTCTTGAACTCCGAGCCATTGTCACTTCTAATTGCCAAAATAGTTTGCCCATGTTGACGTTCAACTTCCTTGGCAAAGTCGATGACGGTTTGTTGAGTCTCACTCTTATGCTTGAAGAAGTAGACCCAAGTATATCTTGAATAGTCATCAACAATCACCAAACAATATTTCTTCCCACCAAGACTTGCATGAGAGGGAGGACCAAAAAGATCCACATGAAGGAGCTCCAAGATCCTCTTGGAAGAAATGATAGTCTTGCTTGGGTGGGGAGAATCATGCATTTTTCCTAGAATGCAAGCCCTGCAAACATGATCTTTGGCAAAAGAAACATTCTCTTTTAGTCCGAGTATGTGGCCACCCTTGTGAAGGCTTTGCAAAGTTCTCATATTGACATGGGCTAGTCGGCGATGCCAAAGCCAACCCACATCGGCCTTTCCAAATAAACACATTGCACTTGTAGTGGTTTTCCCGGAAAAGTCCACCACATATAAGTTATTTTCAATGTGTCCAACGAAAGCGACCTTTAGAGACTTGCTCCACAAGAGTACCACAATGTCATTATCAATGAAGACGGTAAAGCCCATCTTACCAAGTGCACGAACTGAAAGTAAATTGTAACCTAGGGTCTCAACAAGCATGACGTCCACAAGGGAAATATCCGGTGCGACCACCACCTTGCCAAGACCCAATACCTCGGATTGTGACATATCTCCATAAGTGACGGTTATATGATTGTCATTAGGCCTCATCTCCGTCATAATCTCCTTGCTTCCGGTCATATGACTTGTGCATCCACTATCAAGCACCCATTTTGATCCACCGGAAGCATAGTCCTACAAGAGATCATTGCTTGGTTTTAGGTCCCCATTTTTCAATGGGTCCTCTTTTGTTAGCAACAAGGGTCTTTGGAACCCAAATAGACCAAGCAACATAACCATCATTTGGACCAACATATTTTGCATAAACATCACCATAATAATCACGAAATAAAACATAGTGAGGGTTAGCAATTCCCGCATGATCATCATGAGTGGCTTTGCCACCCACAATAGGATCCTTCTTTGCTTGAGCGGGCTTGGCCTTCTTTTTCTTGTTGTTCTTCTTCTTCTTCTTTGAGACATAGCCAATCCCCGATTTATCACCAAATGCCTTTTGCTTACTCAAAAGGTCATTCAAGTTTTTCTCACCTATGGGAATGGAGGACTTGGCAAGCTCATCTTTCAACCTAGCATTTTCTTCAATAACATTTGCATGATCACAAGTAGAAGTAGAAGAACTAGGCACATTATTCTTAGTTAATTGAATTTGAAGTTGTTCATGTGACTTGGTAAGAATAGAGTGTTCACTTTTCAAGGCCTTGTGAGCCTTGTCAAGATCTTCTAAATCCTTAACAAGTATATCATGACCAACACCAAATTCAACCTTTTCCTTTTTAAGCATTTTTACTTTAGCACGAGCATGATCTCGCTCTTTAATGAGTTTGGAGACAACTTCATTATTAGCTTCCTCAATGGAATCGAGCTTCTCTTCAAGGGTTGCTCGTTCCTCTTGCTCTTCTTCAAGAGACTCGGTTAGTGAGGCAATATCTTAAGCATATTCTTTTTCAAGCCTCATTTGTTCATCTAGTTTTTCAAGAGTTTTACCATATTGGCTCAATAGACGTTCAAAGTGAAGCTTGTGAACACCATCTACACTAGATACATAATCATCAAAAGCAACAATTTCTTCCTTTACTCTAAGACTAGCAAGATCATTCAAGGAAGCATCATTTGTCTTAGAGGAAGAGAAAGATGTGGGTGATACCTCGGAAGACTTGGCCATAAGGCACTTGACGTTCTTGACAAGAGAGTCCTCATTGGGGGATTCAAAGAGTGATGTGGAGGAAGTGGAGGTGGTTGCCATTGCGGCCAACTCACTAGTTGTGGTTTCTTCTTCATCACTCTCACTTGCGGAGTACTCTTCTTGAGTCAAGAACACAAACTTCGGTTGTTTCTTCTTTGGTCCACCCTTCTTCACAAATGGCTTCTTGGATGGTGACTTGGTCTTGCTTTTGAAGATGAGCTTTCCACCATGGTCTTCTCTCTTCTCATAAGGGCACTCGGCAACAAAGTGAAATCTATCATTGCAATTATAGCATGTCCTCACCCTTTGACCATTGTTGTCATTCCTTTGATAGCCACTTGACTTGCTTCTTCTTTGATTGTCTTCTTTAGCCTTGTGAGGATCAACCCAAAAGGTTTTTCCATAGAAGGCCATGTGCTCATTGTACTCATGTCTTATGTCCTCGGGACACATCTCTAGCCTTGCTTCAATGCTTGCTTGAAGAGGAACCTCTTTCTCAACCACACTAGCCTTTAATGCAAGATTGGAGCTTCTTTGCATTCCTATGGCACGAGCACGAGCATCTTCCGCATTTTGTGCGGCAACCTTGTAGGCTTGAATCTCTTGCATCACTTGATTGGAGGTCATCTCATTGAAGTTGTGCTTGCCTTGAACACTCTTTACATCCGCGGGCTCATATGGAGTAAGAGCAAGAATGTACTTCATCTTGATCCACTCATCATCAATATGGTGAGCACCGAGGTTCTTGAAGGTGGTAGCGATAGCCTTGAGTCTTCTATACATCTCTTGATGATCCTCACCATCCAACATGAAGAAACCCTCCGCTTGATTTGAGAAGGCCACATATCTTGTTTTCTTCATGCTCTCATTGCCAACAAAGACGTCGGAGAGTCCTTGCCAAGCTTCTTTGGCGGTGGAGAAGTGTTGAATGTGAGGCAAGTCCTTGGACCCAACGGCAACTTGAATCATGTGGAGAGCGATAGCATTGAGTTGACTATCGACCGTCTCTCTTCTTGTCATGTTGTTGGGATCCACAGCCTTGAATCCTTCCTCAACGATCCTCCAAAGCTCGATGCAAGAACTGCGCATATGAGAGATCATTTGATATTGCCATTGACCAAAGTTTAATGCATCAAGCTTAGGTGGATCTCCTCTATTGTTAATATGAGGATGAGGAACCGGCGGGTCGGGTGAATACCAATGAGGGAATTCACCTTTCCCGTCGCCCTTGGTGGAAGACTTAGCATCGCCATTTTTATCGGTACCCTCCACATCAACCACCACATTCTCCACTTGTGGAGTAGCGGGTTTTTCCGGAGGTGGAGGAGCATTAGCAGTTTTAGCTTGCATGAGTTGCGCTATCATTTCACGCAACTCGTTTATTTGAGTTGTCATGGAAGACATGGATGATTCCAAAGATTTGAACTCACCCATGGAAACTTGACCCGAGCCCTCACTCGGAGAGGGGTCCATACTCTTAGGCGGTTAAGCCCGAAAAAAGAGCCGAGGCTCTGATACCAATTGAACGGATCGTAAGGGCACCTAGAGGGGGGGGGGTGAATAGGTGCTACTCAAATTTTAATTCTTTTTCAATTTAGGCTTGACACAAAAGGTAAATTCTCTAGATATGCAACTAAGGTGAATTTACCTATATGACAACTAGCAAGCTAAGCAAGATACAAGATATAAAGGCAATAAAGGATAGAGGTAACCGAGAGTGGAGCACACGGAGACACGGATGTAATTCCCGTAGTTCCTTCCTTTTTAGGGGAAGTATGTCTACGTTGGAGGGGTGTGGTTGCCACAAAGGCCTAACCAACGCCACAAAGGCTCACCCTATTCTCCGGTGCAAGCTTCCGCCACAAAGGCCTAGCTCACTTTCCACTAAGGGATTCCTCAAGGCGGAACCGGCCTTTACAATCTTGGGGCACGCATCCACAACCGAATTGGAGGCTCCCAAGCATAACACAATGCTGTCAAACAACAAGTAGCAATATATCAAATACACAAATCAAGGTCTTGGGACACAAGGGAACCCAAGACACAAGGGCCCTCAAGCAAATGAGAGGGGAAATCAAATCGCTTCGGTGAGGATGTAGATGATGGTCTTCTCCTTCGATTCTCCAAAGATCAAGAGCTTTGGTGGGTTGAGGGAGGAGATCTAGTTGATTTGGTGGCTCAAAATAATGGAGTTCTTCTATCTTGGATGAGCTGCTCATTGGAGAAGAAGGTGGGGGGTATTTATACCCCCCCAAAATCTGACCGTTGCCTGCCAGGAATGTCCGGCTAAAGCCGGAGTTAAGTCCGGCTAAAGCCGGTCACACCGGCTAAAGCCGGTCTTCACACCGGCTAAAGCCGGTCTGAAATATCCGGCCCAGCCGGAAATAGCCGGACAAATAGCCGGGTTACGCCAGAGGCGCATTGCCCCTTCCGAAAATGAGCAGGCCGGCTATAGCCGGTCTGGGGACCGGCTAAAGCCGGTCTTCCTGACCAAGCTTCATATGAAACTTCTCCCAGAGCATATTTGAACCATTTCCTCAAGAATTTCCTTTGGGCAATATTAATTATCAAGTATAATATAGGAAACCCAATATCTTGTGCAAGAATATAATAAAATCCTGCAAAGCATAATCACCACATTAATAGATAATGTATTGTTAACAAACGCCAAAATCAATTAGGCGGGAAATGCTCTTTCAGCTGTAGAGGTGGCGAGCGAAATCTGGTTGCGATGGGGAGCTAGACATGACCAAGGCGGTGACAGGATTGGAAATAAAATAGAAATTGGACAGAGATTTGAAGGACTCGATTCGCTGCTCCTACCAGCAAAACCGGCTTTGTGGGGATTTGGATCTAGGTTTTGGGTAATTTGGGCGCCGCTGAGCCGTTGCCGGCGACCGGCGACCGCTGAGATCGACAAATACGCTGATCTACCGCACGGAGAGCAGGAGGTGGAGACTCTGTGGTGGCAACAGAGACTGTGGTCGACGAGGGCCAGGAGACAACGCCGCCGTTCCCCTACCTGCCGGTGCATGCGAGCTAGGAGCAGGGGAGAGTCTCGCTCGCTCAAGTCTATCCCGCTCGAGACGAAGGGGTATGCCGGGGCAGCCAATTCCACCCGATACGGAGGTCCCGAGCTCCGTATTCGCTCGCACGGGGAGACACAGGCGCTTTCTGGGCTGGAATTCGGGGTCGTTTCTAGGGCCGAATTCTATGACCAACCAAACACAGGAATTCGGGTGTCCAATTCCCAAATGCTAATTCTATAGCCCAATTCAGTGCATCCAAAGGGAAAATGCATCGCTGCTCTTAGGGACCGGTAACATCTTATCCGCTCGCGAGTGCTCTCCACCACAGTCTCTCTTTTCGGGATGGGAAGCCACCTCCGTCAACAAGCGCCCGCGAAGGGCATGGACGCCGAGCACCCAGCACGCAGCACGGTGCCGTCGACAAGGGCCCGAGAAGGAGGCGCTTGTCGGGTAGCGCGGGAGGCTGCGGCCGCCGCCAAGCACATAGCAGGATTGCGTGTGGGGACAAGCATAAGAAGCCGCCTGGACCTGAAGCTTTGATCTGGGAGAAGAGTACTTGCCTTGCAGTGGGTTAAGCTGGGCGACGAAGAAAGGCTCAGCGGCGGGAGAGTTGGGGAGAGATGGTCGCCGGGAAGAAGGAGAAGCTCGGCGGCAAGATGACCTCGACGGCCGCCATGAAGCTGAAGATAGAAACCGAACCAGTCGTGGGTTGGGGAAAATCCATAGAGAGAATACATGCATGACCAAATTAATTTGGCAATTAGCTTTAGTTATCCGGTAATTAGGCTTCACTAATCAGGCAACTACTAATGCCGAATTAATTGGAAGCTATTAAGAAAATTGTGCCCGGCAACTATGCCTAGCAATCCGGTCAATTATTATCTAATTATCTTGGCAATTACAGTGTCTAATTAATCTGATAATTAGTACTCTCTCCATCCCTTTTTAAGAGCACAATTCACAAATCATGCAATCCCAAAATACCTCCACCTCTTAGGCATATTAGCATTTAATATGTTTAATTAGGAGCTTTGTATGAGCTGGTTTTTGTATTTCCAAGAACAAACAACCAATACATGTGCTTTCTTATTAATTAATGGATCTTTAAATAAGGACAAAGAGCCAAATCTCACCACCAATCATAGATCACCTAGGGCTAAGAGATTTGTAAATTATGCCCTTAAAACAGGGACGGAGGGAGTAAGTACTATTAAACTGACAATTTAATCGGGTAATTAGGACTAAATTAATCTGGTAATTAGAATGAACGGCAACTAGAGCTAATTATACGGTAATTATAATCTAGCAGGTGAATATTAGTATCATCTGTGCCTTTAAATGGTACACAGCAACATGCCTGTAATAAATATTAGTAGTGCTTTCTTTTAGTGTACCGGTCCTAGATTTTGTGCTGACGTGAGAAACATGGTGCTACAGTAAATAGTGCAAACTGTGTCAGAAGCTTCATCGTAGCCATAAAATATATAGCTGAGGACTTCTTTCCTTGCTTTTTGGTCCTGATAAGCCCAATCATCGGTACGTGAATAGTCTAGCCATAGCAGGTAGATGGGCCGCCGCACGACAATAGTTTTGTACGGCGCCGCCGCCTAGTTTCGTCCTAAAAAGAAACGAAATACGAAACCAACGTTGCATGTCGATTGTATTGTATAGAGTAAAATACACCGGAAGCCATAGAACTTGTCCGTATATTTCAGTCACATCATTATACTTACGAATACAGCGATTACGGTACTGAAATACGCGTGGCGATGTCACGATACCATCACCATCGGCGCTGAAGCGACGTACGCGCCGTGTACAAGGACGGGTGGGACCCAGCTGAAGCGACAGAACCACGCGGGTCGGGGCCGTTTTTACATAAAAGCACCTGGTGGGCATTTATTTCAGGTAATCTACCCCGAGGTGGTCTGTGAGGGAGAGATAGGAAGCGGCGCTCACGCATGCCGACGCGCGCCGGCGAGAGAGGTCCGAGGGCGCAGTCGACCGTCGTTGGGTTGCAGGCGAGGTCTCGCTGGTCTTCTCCGCGAGGATTAGGCGGCGGCGATGGCGCCTACTCGTTGGCCGGAAGGGGCGCCACCACCGGATTACGGTAAGGACGACGAAATCCCCCAAAAATCTGTGGCTTTCTGGTGGTTTCGTTGCATGAATCGTCGAAAAAGGTCAATTCTTGTCTGTAATTTAGGTGGCTATCTCTGTTTAGGGCTAGGTATTTGGGCATGGTTACGGTTTGGGTAGGGTTTTCGGGTTTCAGTTAACTCGAATATGAGGTGCTCCTTGGATCGCATGATGTGAAGTTTTGCTGCAGTTCATGTCCAATAAGATATTGCAGATATGTCTGAACTTTGGTCTGCTTCAGTTCATGTCCAAAAAATGTGATCTTTGGTGTGCGTCATGTCTAAATCTGTTGCATACATGCTACAATGCAGGTCCACAAAGTGAACATTTTTCAGTAGGAATACACCATGGTGGGTAATTTCTGGGAAAGGGCTCAAATAGGTCATACGTTGATGATGCACTGATTTGGTATGATGGCTGTGAGATTCAGAACTGGACACCATAAGTCCTAGAAGATATTGTTGAGGACATGGGTTATGATGTGCCAGGTAGGATAAAAATGCATTACTGCATTCCTATACTATCAATTGAAAGAAATGGACTGAGGCAAGTTAGGAGAGTTTCAGACACTGAATTTATGCTCACCTTTGTTTCTCTTGGACATTTATTTCTGCATATTTACCTTGATCATGATGAGAGCCTGAGAAGGATGAATTGGGATGATGTAGTACAGTTTCCAGTAACAGAATTGCCTGAAGTAACTGTTAGTCCATTGAAGCCAATGCACACTGAGCAAGAAGAGGAACCATCTGAACATGTGCCTTTGAGTGTTGTGCCACCTGAGCCATCATCTGGTACCAGGACAGGGAGGTATAGCACTAGGGCTCAAGCAATGGCAGATCAAGCAAATGATCATGTAGAAGAAGAAGCAGAGGTAGCAAATGCAAATTCAGATGATGAAGAGGACTCAGACTACAATGAATCAATCATTCTTCTCAGTGGCATTCCTTGCCCACATGCTTGTGAAGTATGCAGGAGTGAAGAGATAGATCCTCTGACCCTAGTCAATGAATGTTATTCAGTTGACATGTTCAAGACAGCCTATGGAAACTTTGTCATGCCATGCAGAGATAAAACTGAGTGACAAAAACTGAATGGTACACCAATTCACCCACCATTCTATGTCAAGAAAGTGGGCAGACCCACCAAGAGCAGAAGAAAACAACCATATGAAGTACTCCCTCCGATCGGAAATAACTGTCGGTGACTTAGTACAAACTTTGTACTAAGTTAGTACAAAAGCACCGACAGTTATTTCCGATCGGAGGGAGTAGCTGCTAGAGGTGGAGGTAGGAAAATCACAAGACATAGAGTGATAATCCACTGTGGCCACTGTGGTGAAGCAGGCCATAACAGGAAAGGATGCAGCCTACGGAAAGCTGGCCTAGCACCACCAACTGCATGACAAGGTTCAGCAGCACCAGATGGAGAGCAAGGTTCAGCAGCACCACATGAAGAACCAGTCATCACTCAGGTTTGCATATATCTTGATGTTTGTACTACTCACCTTACATGCATGAATAATAATTGCTCTTGCTCATGATTTATTTGTAACTCCTACAGGAAAATAGAACTACACAACCCTATGGCCATGCCCTCCTTGAGCAACTGCTGCAGCAGGTAACTTCTAATTATAACTTGTCATTATATCTTAGAAGGTTCTAGTTACTCAAGCTTACCTTGTGCTTACAGAGGCAACCACCTAGAGTTAGAGCACCAATGCCTCTTCCTACATCAGCATTCCTGTCTGCTGCTCAAAGACTTGCTAATGAACAAGGTTCTAGTAACAGCAGTATAGGAACAATCAGACAAGGTGAACTAGCCTAGCAGCTTGAAGCCATGAAGAATGCAAGGGCTCATGATCTAGAGGAGAGAAGAACTGCAATTCTTGAAGCTAGGTATGAAGCACAACTAAAAAGAGCAGAGGAGGCAGAGATAACAAAGCTTCAGATTTAGCAGAGGAAGGCACTTGAATCAGAGCAGAAGAGAATTGCAGCAGAGGAGAAGAGACAACAGAAGATGGCAGACATGGCTATCACAAGACAAGCTAAGGCTGAAACCAGAAAAATTATCTCAGAAGTGAAAAATGAGATAGCTGCAAAGAGGAAGAAAGAATCTGAAGAGAAAAGAATTGCACAAGCTGAATTGAAGAAGAAGGAATTAGAAGACAAGAAGAAGGCAGCAGAAGACAAGAGGAAGGAAGCACAAGAGCAGAAGAAGAAGGAGGCAGAAGTAAAGAGGAAGGAGGCACAAGAGAAGAAAAAAGAGGCAGAAGAGAAGAAGAAAAAGGAGGCAGAAGACAAGAAGAATAAAGCAAAAATGGTCAAGAGGGCACTTCCTGATGGTGATGATGGTACTGAACAGCCTCCCAGAAAGAAAGTTAGCATGTTTGATGAGCTGAGAGGCTAATTATGTGATTATGCATGTTTTAGACCTTGCTTTTGGAACCTAGTAATGTAATAATTTGATGATTGGTACAATCTTAGCCATTAGATGGTTTCCTGGATATTTATGCATGTTTCTGGGCAATGCTTCTGAATATTTCACAGTTTTTCTGATGGTTTTCCTGGGCTGTCACTAAACCTTCTGAATGTTCCACGGTTTGATGGTTTTCCTGGATTGTCACTAAACCTTATGAATGTCTCTAAAGAATGCTATATCTATGCTTGTCACTAAACCTTATGAATGCCTCTGAAGAATATAACAGCATGTTTCATAGTTTTAGTGATGGGTTTCCTGGATTTCTGTACTATATGACACCATGTTCCAGAATTTTATGGATGTTTTCCTGGGCATTGCTTCATTACATAGATCACACATGCCAGATGATCACAAACACAACCAGGAAATGAGAAACACAACCATATAGATTGCAAACATTGTTTCATTACATAGATCACACACATTGTTCATACAGAGGAAGATCACCAACACAGCCAATACACTTGCTACTACATTGTTTTGAAACAAGAAAGGATGCTGCCTACTACATTGTTCAGGAACTGCCATAAGACCACAAAGCCATACTTGGTACTAGACTGACAACACTGCATGATATCAGAACTACACAGCCTACAACAAGGAAGAACATCATTGCCAGTGCTATCTTCAACAGCAGAAGAAGCTCTCTTGCAAGCACTGCAAGATCAGCAACACTGGTCATCATCCTCTCACTTGCCCTTGCTGCAGTGCCGCTGCTGCTTGCTCCTCCACATGCTCCAGATCCTCTTCCCCACATCTCTGCTAACTGCTTCTTTCCCAATGCAGCCTCCAGCTCTTCCCTGCGTTCTTCTGCCCACCCCATAGCTCCCACAGCGGCATCTCCTCTAATCACATTGTTCTCCACCAAATATAGCACATATTGGAGCTCCCAGTGCCAAAAATCGCATGTGCTCTGGCAAAATGGGAAGAACAATCAAATCCAACCTAAATTCACAGTATACAGTGATTAATCCGAGATACACTTACCCCATGATTCTTGCACCTGTAGAAGGTCCAGCCGGGATGGTCAGTGGTGCCGGAGACATGGACCTTGACCTGCCGTCCACAGCCAGGGCACGCCACGAGCGGGATGATGGGAGGGAAGACGGGCGAGCCACCCCTGCGGCGGCGCAGCGCAGATCCGGAGGAGCTGCTGAACGACATGGCGGCGAAGCGAGACCACACCCGAGCTCCGGCGACAGTGGGGGGGGGGGGGGGGGGGGGGCAGCGGTGCGGGGCGGGAGGATCACAGCTCCGGCGACCGTGGGAATTAGGGATTTCGACCGGATTTCTGCAGGGTTATGTACCAATGCGGCTTTTGCAAATAAACCACTCTCCCTTTCCAGTAACACCAGGTGCTTTTATGTAAAAACGGCCCCGACCCGCGTGGTTCTCTCGCTGCAGCTGGGTCCCACCCGTCCTTGTACACGCGTACGTCGCTTCACCGCCGACGGTGATGGTATCGTGACATCGCCACGCGTATTTCAGAACCGTAAACGCTGTATTCGTAAGTACAGTGATGTGACTGAAATATACGGACAAGTTCTATGGCTTCTGGTGTATTTTACTCTATTGTATATTTGTATCCAAGGACCGATCGGACGCCGTGCACATATATACGAGGTCTAGCGATCGAGCACCAAGTCTGCACGAACGATCTGTACGTAGTAGGTGTTCTACTATATGCCGGGCTTTGATTCCGCGGCGATGATGATGGCCGAAATGTAGGAAATTGACCCAAACAAAACCGCCATCGATCACATGAAACCGACGTCTCCTGAAAAAAACCAGGAAAAAATAACTGAACCGACGTTGCATCGCATGTCGGTGTTCAAATCAAAAACGAAATTAAACCGACCTTGTGTTTCCCAATCCAAATCCGAGTCCAAATCAGATCGTACGCCGTGCGTCTCTCCATATATACGTAGCCAAGCAGCAAGACTGGACAAACGATCTAGGCAAGTGTTCTACTAGAGAGATGTGGGGCTTTGATTCCGCGATGATGATGGCCGGACGGAACAAGAAGTCGCGCCAGTCCGGCGCCGGCCTGGCGGGGCTCGCCGCGCGCCTCACCAAGCGCCTCGCCGACGAGAACCCCCGCGCCAACCTCGTCTTCTCGCCCCTGTCCATCTACGCCGCCGTCTCCCTCCTTGCGCCCGGCGCCCAGGGAGACACCCTGGACGAGATTCTCCGCCTCCTTGGCGCCCGGTCCCGCGACGAGCTGGAGGAATCTATCTCGACCATGGTGGCCGATGCGCT
The DNA here is from genome assembly GCA_007115705.1 of Dactylis glomerata. NCBI lineage: Eukaryota > Viridiplantae > Streptophyta > Magnoliopsida > Poales > Poaceae > Dactylis > Dactylis glomerata. Next base: position 6,708,929 of record QXEO01000546.1, read on the forward strand.
CAAGGACCGATCCGATTCCGGCGGGCCGAGCGTGGCGTTCGCGTGCGGCGTGTGGAACGACATGACGCGCCCGCTCAAGCCGGCGTACCGCGAGGCCGTGGTCGGCACGTACAGGGCGGAGGCGCGCGCCTTAGATTTCCATGGGAACGCGGCCGAAGCGGCGGAGCAGATTAACTCCTGGGTCGCGGAGGTGACGAGGAACCTCATCACCAGCGTCGTCTCCGCCAGATCCTTTACCCCGACGACCGACGTCGTGCTCGCCAACGCCATATACTTCAAAGGCAAGTGGGATCTGCCGTTCCACGAGCGGGACACGATAGACAGGCCGTTCCACAAGCTCGGCGGCGCTGTCGCTATCGACGCGCCCTTCATGTACAACTCGCACCGCCACTTCATCGCCGTGTACGACGGATTCAAGGTGCTCAAGCTGCAGTACAAGATGCGACAGCAAGAACCTTGGACGCCCTACAGTTACCCCATGACGGCGAACTTCACGAAAGACATGCAGTACTCTATGTGCATCTTCCTGCCGGACGCGCACGACGGCCTGGGCACCCTCGTCGACGAGATAACCTCCCGGCCAGGCTTCGTGCACGACCACATGCCGTCGAGCAAGGTCAAGGTCCGCGATTTTGGGGTTCCCAAGTTCAAGCTGGAGTTCAGTAGCAAAGTCACCCAAATTCTCAAACGCTTGGGACTCGTACTGCCGTTCGGCATGGGTGCCGACCTGTCGGACATGCTGGAGGACGGTGGCAACGGCTTGCCTTTGGTCGTTCAAGACGTCTTCCACAAGGCCGTCATCGAGGTCAACGAGGAAGGCACCAAAGCTGCGGCGGTCACCATCACGCCGATGGCTCCAACTGGTGCACCGATGATGATGCTAGAGCCGACGGTGGATTTCGTCGCCGACCATCCTTTTGCCTACTTCATTCTGGAGGAGGTTTCCGGCGCGATCCTCTTTGCAGGGCATGTCGTCGACCCTACCGACGGCAAAGCACCGGCGCGGCGGACGGTGCAGCCTAAAACTTCTGCGGCCACGGCTAGTGGATACGAGTTGCCGCCGCCGATGACAAGAATCCCGCCGATGCACCTCCATCTCCCAGGGCCAGTAAGGAACACCAGCTCCGCTGGTCTAGCAACACTCGCTGTCGGGCTCGCAAGGCGCCTCGCCGAGGGGAGCGCGGACATCAACCTGATCTTCTCGCCGCTGTCCATCTACACCGCGCTCGCGCTCGTCGCCGCCGGCGCCCGGGGTGCTACACTGAACGAGATCCTCCGTGTGCTCGGCGCGCACTCGCGGGACGAGCTGGAGTCGCTGGTCTCGCGCACGGCGGCCAACGCGCTCAAGGACCGGTCTGAATCGGGCGGCCCGAGCGTGGCGTTCGCGTGCGGCGTGTGGAGCGACCTGACGCGGCCGCTGAAGCCGGCCTTCCGCCAGACCGTCGTGGGTAAGTACAAGGCCGAGGCCAGCGTCGTCGACTTCCGCCAGGCGCCCGAGGAAGCGCGGCGCCAGATCAACGCGTGGGCGGCGCAGGAGACGAAGAACCTGATCGACTCCGTCCTCCCTCCGGGATCGATAAAGCCGGCGACGACCCGCGTCATGCTCGGCAACGCCGTCTACTTCAAAGGCACATGGGAGGGCCAGCCGTTCGACAGGAGAGACACGGAGCACGACCACTTCCACCGGCTCGATGGCAGCCGCGTGGATGTGCCCTTCATGCAGAGCGCGGGGCGGCAGCTCGTCGCTGTGCACGACGGGTTCAAGGTGCTTAAACTCCAGTACAAGATGGCGGCACAAGACCACTGCCGAACTAGCAGTATGACACCAGCGGCGCCCCCTGTTAATTTTGATCCCTGCACGTACAATCGTGTCCCTCCTCAGTTTCTTGCTGCCTACAGATCGATTCAGCCAAGACAGATACCCGATGCGCCATACTTTAGGGGCCATCTTCCAAATCCAAGTTTTTTCACTCCTCCTCCTCCGCCCTTCTTCCCATACTATGATGCTTCCCCGTACGCTTATCCTAGGGCACCATATCCACCTCAATTTCTACCTACGTATGGCTACCCTCCTAATGCATATGGCCCCCGTACTCATGGTGCTCCGCCGGTGAATGCGTTTGTTCCACCTGGACCGCGGTACGCTGCTCCACCCCAACGTGCGGCTGACCCGACGCAGTTCTCGATGTGCATCTTCCTCCCGGACGCCGACGACGGCCTCCAGGGGCTGCTCAACACGATCACGTCCCGGCCCGGGTTCCTGCACGACCACCTTCCCAAGTGGCGAGTCGACGTCCGCGAGGTCCGGGTGCCCAAGTTCAAGCTCTCCTTCTACACTAGCGTCGTCACCGTCCTCAGGAAGCTGGGTCTCGAGCTGCCGTTCTCCGTGCAAGCCGATCTGTCCGACATGGTGGAGGACGACGGCTCCGGACTGCCGATACTGGTGGACGACGTCATCCACAAGGCCGTGATCGAGGTGAACGAAGAAGGTACCGAAGCCGCGGCCGTCACCATGGTTGTAGACGGTATTGGATGCGCAATGCCGCCGCCGCCGCCTCCACCTCCACAGTTGGATTTTGTCGCTGACCATCCCTTCGCATTCTACATAGTAGAGGAGGCCACCGGCGCGGTTGTCTTCGCCGGGCACGTCCTCGACCCCTCCAAGGAGGAGTAGCTGTGTTGAACCGTTGAGGTCCACGAACACATTATTTTCATCTATTTCTTTTATTTCAGAGCTGATCTGCATACCAGCCCTACTTATTTGATCGTTTTGTAGCCCTTAGTGAATTATCTTTTATCCCATGAAATTGTGTTTTGTGCTCCAATTTTTTTAATTAAATTGTGCTTCAATTTGATTATGTATTTGTATGTGTTCTAAAATAAATAAACAGCAAACTCGGCCATAAAATAAATTGTAAACTTAGTGATTTATGTTCTTCCAAACATGTAAAGACTTGTTGACGAAACGTCAGCACTACACATCTCCACTCCTTGCTTGTCCTGAACTCCTGATACTAATCGTTGGATGTGAGATGAAACCGACATACCACATTCACACCCCGAGAAAACTCAAATATAATTAAAAAATATAACCATCCAAAGAACAGGAATAATATTTCATCTGTGTTAACAGTGAGGTAAAATATATTAGACAATCAAGTATCTGTTAGGCAACCCAGAAATGGTTGAGAAGTCTCAAAAAGCATCTGGGGTAGGCATTCCAGCAAAATGAATTAAACGGTAGTTCTCAAATAAAATTGTAGAGCAGAATCCTTGGGATCCTTCCGTAAACCAATCCTTTAAATATTGGTGGCTTTGCTTGATAGAAACCCCCGTGTAGAACAAGAAAAATCTGTGACAGGTTTGTTATTTTGGTCGCCTCGCACTTGTGGAAAAGAAGAGTCTTAGACAAGGTCGCCACTCCCATCCAGAAGATTATAGACATGTGCAAGGAAAGTTTTCATTCATGGGGCGCAACCCGGAGCTTATGATACTAGATGTAGGCGTCATATATAAATTGTCCGAAGCTGTTGCGAAGCTAGCGAGCATCAACCTTCGGAAGTTGATTCTTTCTCCTACTGGTTTGATAAACCTTGGTTTCATACTGAGGGAAGACTTGCTGCTGTGTTCATCATACATTCCTCTTGGGGTTCCCAACTGGGCGGTCTATACGCCATCACTGCACCTTGTTTGTTTCCAACGGCACGATGTCATCCATGGAGAGCCCAACGACACGCACATAGCCTGAAACCTTAGAGAAGCCCACACCAACACCAACCTGCATCATCGCCGAAGGATGTAAGAAAAAGAGTGAGCATAAAGAGGATAAACAATATCCTGTTGAGACATTTTATCGAACACTTGCTGAGCGTAAGCACTATCAAGTCATAGATTGTGCATAAGTGATCCCTTTCAAAGACTGATTGTATATAAATTGGATCATTTCCATGAGGTCCCTAAAATATTACACATATTAGCATAGTTCTCTAGATATCTAGGTAATAATAATATTCAAGTTTAGCAAGGCATAAAAAATGCATCATAATCCTTGAGGTCAATCAGTACAAAAGCTAACTTATATGGCCCATTATAAGAAGTACCACACAAGTGAAAATCATATTCTTGAAAATGCAATTACTTACTCCTGAATATGGCTATTATTTGTCTCAACGCATGAAGGAACTGCAATCTAAAGAAGAGAAAGAATCCGACACTTACCTCAACAAAATCCACACATAAATGCCGTCCATCATGATATGGCTAATGAGGAAAATATGCATGGAGAAACCTACAGACAAATCAGAAGAATAGGAAATCAAGCACCAGTTTAGCAAATTGTAAAATTGGGAACAAACCATGAGGGGGTACTTGAGCCTCAAGTTGCGTATGCTACAGATCTTCTGATGGGCAAACTACTGAATAATCTAGTGCCAATCCCTACAAAAATCACAGAGAGGAGCTCATACCTGGCTCTTAGGCGTCGCAGGGGAAGAGAAGAGGCCACGCCTCTCCTCCCATGCTGCGCGGGAGGAGGGGGCCTGAAGAGCAGGAGGCGGCCAACAAAGAGGCCGAGGACAAGGGGCAGCACCATCCGTCGCATCATCTCGGGCGAGGCGGGCTCATTCCTGGCTGCTTACAGAGAGAGAGAGAGGGGTGAGACGGGAGAGATAGAGGGATGAGATGGGAGAGAGAGCAGATACAAGGGGAAGGCGTACCTGTGGGCTGAGTGTTGACGGGCGTCATGCGGGTACGCGGCGGTGCGGTCTGCGCCTGTGTCTGCTGGTGGTCGTCGTCGCCCTCCACCTGAAGCTCGGGCAGTCGCCGCCGCCGCCGTGCATCGGGTCATGGTCAAGACCGGGAAGACGACGAGCCTGCCATGGTCTTCTTGTGGGCCCAACGATGTAGAGGAGGTCGAGATGATCTGGCGCTGATAGCTGCCGGCGGAAGACATGACCAGAGTCGACCGGGATCTAGAGAAAAGTCGCCAGCGGCGGCTAGGGTTCCGTGGAAGGGACGTCGGGCAGGTTTAGGAAAAGGGGAAAAGGAGGGAAGCTGAGGATGGGAGGCTGCCCTCCTCTTCCCATGGACGAGGAAGGGGCCGTCGGCGATGTTGTTTGCCCCGTACCCGGCGACGAAGCCTCGATCGCCACGCTGGTATGACGCCATCCTCTCCACAGTCACCAGCACCAAATGAGATGTGAAAAGTCGATTTTGCCACTGGCTAGCGAGCCAAACTACGGGACAACCACCGCGCCTCTCTCCTCCTGGAATGCAAACACACAGCGGGTTCATGCTCCACCTCTCGCTGACAAGTGTGTCCGTTAAGATGCCGGCCCCGCAAATCAGCGACATAGTGCCAGGATGGATAGAATTTTGGAGCCAAACAATCCTTGACACGGATGGCCATGATCGATCCAAAAGCTTCATCCAACGGACGAAACCACAAGTGGCCTGAGACTAGGGGGTTCCTTGCGGCTATATTTTGAAGGATTACGTTTGTTTACCTTCGTGATTTTATCTTTCCTCTCTTCTTTCTTTACTCTAACAATTTTGGGAAATCCAATGTTGTCATTTTTTATATCACCAAATAGTTGAAAAACATTCCTTATCTGAATTAATGGTTGCTAAGGAGTACTAATTACTACTCCCTCCGTTTATAAATATAAGATGTTTTAGCTTTGTGAAGCTAATGTATCTAGACATCTTTTAGTGGATAGATTCGAGTGAACCTATACACTAAAAGATGTCTAAATATATTCACTTTATAAAACTAAAACATCTTATATTTCTGAACGGAGGGAGTACTACCGTTGACCGAAGATGCAAAATCCTAGCTCTTTTATTTTCTAACAGTTGAACATTTTTAAGATTGAAACCTACAAGGATAAGAAGTGCTCCAATCTAAAACTTCAAATTGATATCACCAGATTTTGCTGAAGTATACTTCTACTCCCGTCCGTCCCAAACTACTGATGTCTGAATTTGTAGCACGTTATCTATGAATGTCATGTACTTTGGGACGGAGTGAGCAATTAAGGATAAGTCATTATATTGTGCAAGACCAGTACATCTTTGCACAAATTAAACGTAAAAGTATCATTTTTAAGTACCATCTTCTAATGTGACGAATATGTTCGGTAATTGGTTGAGTGGGATTGATAAGAAAACTAGAGCGCAGATTCGTGTGGGGACTTGCGCTTTAGTATGGTCGTTGTGAAATTGCAGAAATGATGTTATCTTTAACAAAAACAAAAATGTCAACTTTTTACAGGTTATCCGCAAGGCTACTCATTGGATCCACGAGTGGTCTGCGCAACGAGCTCATATGGATTTTAGATGTTCCCATCTAGAGACGGTTGCACTGGCTATTTACAACCAGGGTGGTTGGTTGCACACTAGACGTCTTCAAGATGCATAGACGACATGTACTTTTATTGTTTCGATGGTTGATTTTTATGTCCACCCTATGCGATCCATAAGATGTAAACTATAAATGATATAACTTTTTAATAAAAGGATGTGTGCATCAATTGATGCAGAGGCCGGGGCTATGCTCCTATTTTGGAAAAAAAAAGTACCATATAGATGTCAGGGCAGTATAGATAGTATTGTGTATCATCGGCCGGAGTGGATCTCAAACCGAAATTTAGAGACCAATACGAATACGATAATTAAGAATAAGCCCAAACCTTAGGTCGTGTTCTTCGGCGCTAGAGGCGGAGTTACTGGCGTGTATAGACACTACTAGGAAAACAGCTACCCGTAGCGCACCTGTTAATATTACCCGTAGCGCATGCCCCCGCGCTGCCACTACCACGCCACTGGTATCTAATTAGTCGTAGCGCACCACCACCGTGCGCTACGGGTATCTTACTTACCCGTAGCGCATGCACCCTGTGCGCTACGGCTAATGTCCAGTGCGCTACGGGTATATGCTTTAGTGGTAGCGCACCACCTACACCATGCGCTACGGGTACGCAACAACACCAGCAGCGCATCCTACGACAATGCGCTACGGGTATAGACAATACCAGCAGCGCATCACTGGACAATGCGCTACGGGTATGTTTTTTCAAATTTCGAAAATAAAGCCATTTATACTGCCAGATTACAGTTTTTATACAGGAAATTACAGAAATACAAGATTACAAGAAGTATACAGGAAAATGCAATATATTTAGTATGAAATAGACACGGAATATGAATCTCATTATTTTCGAAATGAAGCGATCACATATTACATGAATTCAATGTCTCTAAGTCATCGATACCGGTCAAGTACGCAAGTTCATCATCCCACATTACATGAATAAGATAGTCACCTACGGTACGATGAAGTACACTACAACCGCAATCACCGCGGTGAGCAAGACGGCGGTGGTGACGCTGAAGAAGGTCGTCCTCCTCTCCTCTCGAAGGTGGTTCCTCCACCTAGCTTCCGCCTCCGCCATCGTCGTGTACCCTTTGTAGCTATTGCCCTTGAACCTATTGACTTGCTTCAAGCAATCTTCCCAGTGGACATAAACTCCAGGAACCCTACCTTTGTACACAACATACGGCATCCCTACCTTCAAGACAAATAAGGTTAGATAACAGAAAGCAAGAAGTTCATCACATGTATGCAATAGTAATGAAATATGACATAATTAACTAGGATGTACTTATTAACTTTACACCACGACTAAGTTCATCACACACGACACGATCAGAACTAATAAGTTCACCGATGTCTACGAAACATGCCATGCTAAGGAAGCTAGGAACATAGTGTACTTATTATTACAACTTTTGCTTGCCAGTATCAGGAACAAAGCGGAAGCCGCGTCCTGGCAAAAAGAATGCCCTGTCGTCGCCCTGCAGAAGCAGCCTCTGATCTACTTCTTCATTTGACGGCTTCAGCTGGGCAGTGTAGAACATCCCCCCTTTTCTGACGACATCTTGAAAGATGATTGTCGCAAACTGCTCTTGGATGCGATAGAACTGTCCTCGTAGATTGTCATCATCAATCATCGCCAACTTTTCGGCCCAGATTTGGAGTGAATCTGGCAGCGTCGAGTTTTTCTTGTCCCGTACCATCGCCAGCATATGATATAAGGCGTAATAGGCCTCCCTGTGACTTCCCTCGGGCTGCTTGACGCAGGGGAACGACGTAGTATGGGCGAAGCTGTACAAGCCGTGCTTGGGCGGCCGTTTACTCTTGAATGAGCCACCCTGAAGGACGTACTTGGTAAGAGCATCATCCAAAACTATCTTGACATGCGTATAGTTTTTCTTGATTGCACTGCCCGAGTCCAAAAACAGGGTACGCATATACATCGGGGAGATGTGGATGAGTGTGCAGTATTTGTCACTGCGCAAAACAAATCAAACAAAATGTTGGCAAAGACCGAGATGGAAATCTAAGAAAGAAGGCGGCGAGCCAATCACTTACTCGAGAAAGTAGGCCAGGAGCAAGTCCTTCCCAATGTTTGATATCATGACGTCGCTGAGATAGTTAATAGCGGCATTTTGGCCCGCCAACTTAGACAATTGGCTTTCACGCATGTAGTAGGGGTCCACTACCACGATGCCCGGGGTCTTGTCTCGTATGATCTGCATCTGAATACTTAGAGAAAATAGGCGGACGAAGGTCTGGTATAGCCGATACATGTGAAATAGGTCGAAGATGTCGGCAAACCGAAGAAGCATAATATCGGCGGGGGCAGCCTCGACGAAGCCCTTGCCCTTTGGCACCTTGGCCATGTAAAGCGGGTACGTTGAATCATTTTCATCAAGTTGGCGCTGTTCTAGGTATAGCATAGAGTCATGTAGACTCCGCATATCGGCACTGCAAGCCTTGAGCATTCGCTCATTTAGCATCGGCTCACCCATAGTATGTACGATGTGATTAAGACCCTTTTGTCTTGGTGGCCCGTCCTGAGCTCGGATCGGTTTCGTAACCGGCGGCGGCTGGCTCTCAATTTCCTTCTTATTTTTCCTTTTCCTTTCCTTCTTCCTCATGGGAACTGCATTCTGCTTCTCGACCACCTTATGGAGTGTCGTGGGGGAGATAAAGTTTTCAGGATTTCCTCTTGGAGGCTCCGTCCAGGCAGCATCTGGAGGCGTCTCCTGAGAATGGAATGACAAATGTTTGGTGATAGTTTGTCGTTTGTCCGAGGGACCTTCAAGGTCATCTAAGCCATCACAGTAGGCAGTATTGATGTAGGCCTCAACATCGACATCATCATCATCATTATTTGGATCTTGTGCCATCTACATATCAGGATCAGGATCAGGCACCACATGGCTTGGCCCCGGCACGACCGGCGGTGTTATGCGTGGGGCGGTGCTCCCTGCCCCCAGACGAATCTGACTCTCTGGCCATAGCATTGGGTAGCCAAAGCACTGCCTGAGGGCTTTTGGCTCTTCATCTTCGTCTCCCTCGGGCTGAAAGGGAGGCATCACGTGGTCACAACCCCGCAGCGTCCAAGCCACTTGGACCCTTAACACGTTTGATGGCATCTGCCGACCGTGGAACATCCTGTTTCCCGGTTGCATGATACTACCAGTGGCAACATCCTTCAACATGCCATCGACGTAATGTAGGAGAGTGCAAGGAACGTCGGCGCCCACGGCCTGCGAAAACAGGTGGTGTAGGCCAGATGTTATGCAAGTGTATAGGTTACACAATGCGGAAAGTGTAAGTTGAGCCACCGCCGCTTAGTTACCTTGACGGCGTCGAGCTCGGCTGCTGTAGAAGGATCACCGACGTACGTCGGCGTGCAGGTAACGGATGGAGTGCTTCGTTGCGCGGTACCTGCCGCTGCATTAATCTCCGGCGCCGCGATATTGGCGATGGGTGTCACCAATACGTTTGGCGCCGCGGTGTTGGCGGCCGGTCGTACGTTCGGCGCCGCGGCGTTGTTTGAGTTGCTGCCCATGCTGGGTATCGGGGGCGGCCCAACTCGACCGGCCGCTTCCCAACTCCCAAGCGCTTCAACAATGGTAGGGATGAACGAGGTCATCTTTTCTTGAACTTGTTTTTCGACAAGCTCTGGGATCTGTGCCACTTTCTCCCTGAGTTCTTGAAGCTCGCGGCTTTCATCCGCATTGAGTGACTTTTTTCCCCTTTCTGGCTTGTCAAACTTGTCCGACCATTTCACGGACAATCCTTCGCCGAGCACACGGCCAGCTGACGTCGGCGGTTTCAACTTTGGCCGTCCCTTTATCACATTCACAGCTCTATTCAAAGCTGTGTCCCACCTAGACGACCCAGTGGTGGTCGAACCCTGGGATGACGACGTATGAGATGCCTTTTCTTCAGCTAGCAGAATCTCCTCAAACTTCTTCACCTTCGGATCCGTGGTTAGTTGCTTGGTTTTCGGGTCCCAATGGTACTTGGACCGAATTACTGCCCTGGCCGTCGGATCTTCGATCCTGAGCCAAGGGTTTTCGATGCCCTTCGCCGCATATTCTGCGTCCTCTCACGCCCATATCTTATCCTTCCCTCGGTAACCGCCGCTACCAAGGTTGTGGACACCCAAGTTCTTGGACTGCAAGTTCTTCCCCCAGTCACTCTTTTCCTTGGTACGTATGTCGTTGGGGTCGCACTTGAGCTTCATCTCATCATAGTCCGCCTTCGTGACCGCCGGGTTGCTCTTATTGACCTCCTCAAATGTTTTACCCTTGAGGATCATTTTCTTCACCCTGCCTTTCCAGCTGGCCAGGGCGGTGCTCATCTTCGTGATGGCGGCGTTGTTCACAGGATTCTTACTGATATCCGTGTTGACATACACGGGATCGAAGATGTATCGAGCATGAAGCTTCCGCAAGAGGAGTTGATACGTCTCCAACGTATCTATAATTTTTGATGCTCCATGCTTGTTTTTACACCATCTGCCTATTGTTTCGTTACACTTAGTGGCACTTTTATGCATTTTCCGAAACTAACCTATTAACAAGTGCCACAGTGCCAGTTTCCTGTTTTCTGCTGTTTTTGTGTTTCAGAAGTGATACACAGGAAATATTCTCGGAATTGGACGAAACAAGTTCCTGAAGTCTTATTTTACCCGGAAGCTTCCAGAGATCCGAAGGAGAGTAGGAGGAGAGGCACCAGGGGCCCACACACAGGGGCGGCGCGGCCAGCCCCTGGCCCGCGCCACCCCCATGTGAGGGCGCCTGGCCCCTCCTCTGACATCGACCCTTCGCCTATAAAGACCCCCCGACGGAAAAAACCTAAGTACCCGATCAGATTTCCAGAACACATCGCGATCCGCCGCTGCCCTCGACCCGAAGATCGGGAGGGTCCAGAAGCTCTTCCCGGCACCCTGCCGGATAGGGGAATTGCCACCGGAGGTCTTCTTCATCGCCATGCTTGCCTCCGAAGCGATAAGTGAGTAGTCTACCTTGGACTATGGGTCCATAGCAGTAGCTAGATGGTTGTCTTCTCCACCATGTGCTTCATGTTTAGATCTCATGAGCTGCCCTACATGATTGAGATCACCGTTATGTAATTCTACATGTTTGGTTTGTTGGGATCCGATGAATATTGGTGTTTATGATTAAGTTGATGTACTGAATTATATCTTTTGTTATCTCTATGTTGTTTATGATCTTGCATGCTCTCCGTTGTTAGTAGCTATCTTGGCCGAGTAGTTGCTAGTGACTCCAAGAGGGGGTATTTATGCTCGATAGTGGGTTCATGTCTCTATTTCACCTGGGGAAGTGACAGATACCTCTAAGGTGGTAGATGTGTTGTTGCTACTAGGGAGAAAATAACATTCATATGCTCAAGGGCATATGCTTTGTTTACATTACACACTTTGCTTAATGCAATTATCTGTTGTTCGCAACTTAATACTACTGGGGTGTTCGGATTGATATCCCCGGGAGTGGATTATTAGTCATAGATGCAGTTGGATGGCGGTCTATGTATTTTGTTGTAATGCCCAGAGTAAATCTCATAGTGATCTTCTTGACATATCACGTTTATCTTTATTCTATCAATTGCCCAACTGTAATTTGTTTACCCAACATGTGTTATTTTATATATGGAGAGACACCACTAGTGAACTGTGGACCCCGGTCCTATTTACATCATATTGCTATCACCTGTTTACTTTACTCGCACTATTTACTTTACTCGCATACTATATTGTTTTCCACTCGATACACTCATAACCTTTGTTTCAAGCAAACCGGTGAGATTGACAGCCTCATCGTAAGTTGGGAGCAAAGTATTTGTTTGTGTGTGTGCAGGTTCCACGTTGCAGCTAGCAAGCAAAGCTTGGACGAGGCACCATATATAAATTGTCCGCAGCTGTCGCAAACTAGCAAGCATCACCTTCAGTCGTTTGTCTCTCCTCTCCAAGAACGATAAACCTTGGTTTCTTAACTGAGGGAAAATCTTGCTGCTGTATTCATCACACCTTCCTCTTGGGGTTCCCAACGGGCTGGACATTTAACTAGGCACCAACTCCTTTCTGGCGCCATCATCCTAGCAATCAAGCTCTTTTCTGGCGCCGTTGCCGGGGAGGAAGAGAAGACTTCTGCGAGGGGAGTTTTTCGCACACACATCCTTTACTTTGTTATTGTTTTGCTTTACTTTATTTATTTTACTTGCATTGTTTTTTATCAAAAACCCAAAAAAATTAGAATCCTTGGTAGTTGTTTTTACTTGTCTTGCTTTATCATGCTTTCTATCAATGGTTGGTTTCTTAGAAACTAAATCTTTTTGGCAAGGTGGGTTCACGGAAGAGCAGCAAAATTATTATGAGGAACACTGCTTGTCACAAAAAGGGAAACACTTATGGGAACAAATTAATAGATTGTATATCATTGCTAGAAATGTGTGCTCTACTTATAATGTTACTTATTGCTTTGATAGATCTTGTTGCTGTAGGAGGTATAAACACCTCCCTTTTCAATGTGAGTATAATGATGATGTTACCATATCTTCTTATATTAATGGAAATTATGACTTTTATGATGTGGAACAAATTGAAGAATTTATTGCTTGGAAGGGTGCATTCAAACTTGCTTATTTGCTTGAAAATACTGATGATGCACCTTATAAATATGAGGTTTATGATATACTTACATTTTGCTTTGATAATTACAAGGAAGAAAATGGCTATATTCTTAAATATCTTAATAGATGCTCTCCAACGGAAGAGACTAATGCCTTGAAGGAGCCTATGGAAGAAGAAATTGCTAAAACTGGAAGCTCATTGGATGAAAAGGAGGAGGAGAGTGATGATCAAGAGGAGGAAGATTGGAGCTACCCATGTCTACCTCCCAATAAGAGTAACTCTTTAACTAATACCTTATTTGATTACCCTCCATGCTTAACAAAGGAGGGTGAGTGTGATATTTATATTGTTGAGTTTGTTCATGATGCTACTGAAAATTATTATGAGAGAGGAAAATATGGTTGTTGGAATTCTCATGTTACTAAAACACCTCTCTTTATATTGAAAGTTCTGAAGTTGCTCTTGCTTTATCTACCCATACTTGTGGCTATGCGCTTCTTTGATTTATTTTCTTACAAGATTCCTATGCATAGGAAGTGGATTAGACTTAAATGTGTTTTATATTTGCTCCTTGATGCTCTTTTGGCTTCCATTCATATTTCTTATATGAGCATCTTCTTAAATTACTGCGCCTAGCTCAAAGGCGTTAAAGAAAAGCACTCTTGGGAGATAACCCAATGTTTCTTTTCAGTACTTTTTCTTTTATTTTGAGTCTTGGAAGTCATTACTACTGTAATGACCGCTCCTTATCTTGTTTATTTCGTTTTTGTGCCAAGAGAAGCCTCTAATTTGAGTGAGGTAAAGTTTTGGGGATGTTGCTGTCCTGAAACTGTTTTCGGTGCTGCACTGTAAAAATTCGTGAAACTTCTCTGTTTATCTTTTGGACCTGAAATTTCTTGTGCATATGCCCCAGGTTATATCCAAACTTTTGTTAGTTGAACACTTTTTGATTTGAGCAACAGAAAATCCCTCAAAAATTCGACCTTTGTCAGCTGTTCAGTTTTGACAGATTTCTGCCAATATTTGTGTTTGCCACTTTATCGCTTTCTTTTGAGTTCTTTTTATCACGGAACTTTTGGGAAGGTTGCTACAGTAGTATTTGCTATATATGTGGTTGTTTTGAGTTGAAACCTGAAGCAAATAGAGGATTGATTATATGTTATGCTTGCACTAATGTTGCTAATAGAATTGTGTTTAGTTTTGTATGAAGGAAGTTTTCAAGTGTAGGGATTGGAGAATGATGAGATGAGTTGAAGAATGGACAAAAGCTCAAGCTTGGGGATGCCCATGCATCACCCCAAGAAATATCCAAGAAGTACAAGCGTCAAAGCTTGGGGATGCCCCCGAGGCACCCCTTCTTCATCGGCAAAAATCAGGTCACCTTTCAAAACACTATATTTTTATTGCTTCATGCACTATGTGTTTTTCTTGGAGCGTCAGTTGTTTTAGTTTTCTTAGTTGGTTAGGTTTGTTTGTTTGCTGCAATAAATGGTTGGACCCCAACAAATTTCCTTTGGAGAAGTTGCCTCGTTTTCATTTGCAAAGAACACTCTAGTTTTCACTCTTATCAAAAAATGAGTGTTCTCTTTTTTCTGCTACTGCTTTTGGTTTTTGTTTTCGCCTTGATTTGCGTTCAGACCGTGTCATATCTTTTCATCAAGGTGTATTTTTGCCTCTGATCTTTATTGGTTTTCATCAAAAGAGGTGCTTATAAAAATTTCAAATGGTGTTGGAAAAGAGAAAAAGCTTTGTGCAAAATAGTGGTACAAGAAGGAGCCTGTGTAGACTGCGGCTTAGGCTTTTTCATGTCATGCTTGATGTATTTTTGATAGTATGCTTAGTGGTTTTGCTGTAGCATGACTTGTCTCAAATAACTGAGATTGCTTAATGAGCCTTTGAAAAAAATCATGCGTTGTTTTTATTGTATGGAAGCATTATTTTGGTTTTCTCCTTGATGCTTTATTTGGGTTGACTTGGCGCATGCTCACACATGTTAGACTCTTAAAAAGTCGCCAATAGCCTTCATGATCATTTAGTTTTTGACTTTTGATGCCATCTTATGCTTCTTTTAATGTCGCTTTGTCGCTTTGCATGATTTTGGCCATTATTGCTCTCTTAGTTGGTCGCTCCCAGTCTTTTGCTAGCCCTCGCCTTGTACTGAGTATGAGCTCTACTCGTGCATCCAACTCCTAAAAGCCAAAGTTTTCCAAAGTGTCCACCATACATACCTACTAGCAATTTGCTATTCCAAGTAAATTTGACTTGCTTTTATTTTCTCTTCAAATTAAACTCTTACCAGTGTTATGCGAAATTCGGTCAGTAAAGCTCTTACGAACCGGAAGGCACACTTTACTTTTTCCTGTTCTTAAAAATTTGACATTGTGGTCTCTTATGTTGAGTTGTTATGCTTGCAAGTTGTAAGTTGGATTCTAGCCCAGCCATGCTGTCATGGGCAAGCTTTCAACATTGCACTTCTTATTTGAGTTGATATCGTGATCTTTTGTTTATGGATGCCCGCGGTGTGAAATGAATTGGGAATCTTGTGAGGATCATGGAGTTTGTATATGTATTAGGGAAACGCCGGGCCGCCAATCTAAGCCATGCATAATTCATGGTGGAAATTTGCAGCATACCCATGGTGAACATACGACGACGCATCTCACAATAAAAAGCTAAACAAAAGGCAAATAAAAGAGATGTCGAGGTGTTTATTGTCTGCTTGTCCTGTCATTTTGGTGTGGGCTTGTTCCATGTCATCGGGCACGGAGGTACCCCATTGGCGGTTCTCGATGATACGCATATACTTACAATGATAAGATCCTTGCTTGGGACTCTAAGTAAAGTAGCATGAGGTTTGGGTACTCGTATTCACGGGGCACGAGGTTTTCAACTTATGATTTGTCAAGCATATGCATCATAATTGTTCTCGCATTAACTTTAACCATTCAAGATGCTTATGATGGGGGCAATGAGAGCTCAAAGCCGGTAAGTACCATAATTTTTGAAGGTTATAAAACTTGCAATCACTGCTTCCCTCTGCGAAGGGCCTTTCTTCTACTTTTATGTTGAGTCACCACCTTCTTTCTTTATGCACCATTAAGAGAGCATAGTTGTCATTCTTAGTGTGATATGCATTGTCCCAAAGTTCATTGATTGATTCATGATGATTGGTTTCACTTGTTCTTAAATTATTTGTATCTAGTCGCCCTCTTAAACTTGAAGGTGTCCTAAGCATTTATGTTTTGCTCTCTTTGAAGGACAAGGTGAAAACCATTTGTATGTTTTTTCCTTATGATTTGAACACACGTTTGACTTTCATTGTTTCATTATCATGATCTTTTGTTTGTGTTCATTTGCATGTTTACAACCTGGTTGCTAAGTTCTTATTGTCATGATTATATCTTCATGCCCATGTTTTAAGTTCTTATGATCCCAGCTCACAAATGCTTACATATATGATGAAGATTGTGTAGGTGCATGTCACCTCAAAAATTATTCTTTTGTTATCACTTACCTACTCGAGGACGAGTAGGAGTTAAGCTTGGGGATGCTTGATACGTCTCCAACGTATCTATAATTTTTTATGCTCCATGCTTATTTTTACACCATTTGCCTATTGTTTCGTTACACTTAGTGGCACTTTTATGCATTTTCCAGAACTAACCTATTAACAAGTGCCACAGTGCCAGTTTCCTGTTTTCTGCTATTTTTTGTGTTTCAGAAGTGATACACAGGAAATATTCTCGGAATTGGACGAAACAAGTTCCTGAAGTCTTATTTTACCCGGAAGCTTCCAGAGATCCGAAGGAGAGTAGGAGGAGAGGCACCAGGGGCCCACACACAGGGGTGGCGCGGCCAGCCCCTGGCCCGCGCCACCCCCGTGTGAGGGCGCCTGGCCCCTCCTCTAACATCGACCCTTTGCCTATAAAGACCCCCCGACGGAAAAAACCTAAGTACCCGATCAGATTTCCAGAACACATCACGATCCGCCGCCGCCGTCGACCCGAAGATCGGGAGGGTCCAGAAGCTCTTCCCGGCACCCTGCCGGAGAGGGGAATCGCCACCGGAGGTCTTCTTCATCGCCATGCTTGCCTCTGGAGCGATGAGTGAGTAGTCTACCTTGGACTATGTGTCCATAGCAGTAGCTAGATGGTTGTCTTCTCCACCATGTGCTTCATGTTTAGATCTCATGAGCTGCCCTACATGATTGAGATCACCGTTATGTAATTCTACATGTTTGGTTTGTTGGGATCCGATGAATATTGGTGTTTATGATTAAGTTGCTGTACTGAATTATATCTTTTGTTATCTCTATGTTGTTTATGATCTTGCATGCTCTCCGTTGTTAGTAGATATCTTGGCCGAGTAGTTGCTAGTGACTCCAAGAGGGGGTATTTATGCTCGATAGTGGGTTCATGTCTCTATTTCACCTGGGGGAGTGACAGAAACCTCTAAGGTGGTAGATGTGCTGTTGCTACTAGGGAGAAAATAACATTCATATGCTCAAGGGCATATGCTTTGTTTACATTACACACTTTGCTTAATGCAATTATCTGTTGTTCGCAACTTAATACTACTGGGGTGTTCGGATTGATATCCCCGGGAGTGGATTATTAGTCATAGATGCAGTTGGATGGCGGTCTATGTATTTTGTTGTAATGCCCAGAGTAAATCTCATAGTGATCTTCTTGACATATCACGTTTATCTTTATTCTATCAATTGCCCAACTGTAATTTGTTTACCCAACATGTGTTATTTTATCTATGGAGAGACACCACTAGTGAACTGTGGACCCCGGTCCTATTTACATCATATTGCTATCACCTGTTTACTTTACTCGCACTATTTACTTTACTCGCATACTATATTGTTTTCCACTCGATACACTCATAACCTTTGTTTCAAGCAAACCGGTGAGATTGACAACCTCATCGTAAGTTGGGAGCAAAGTATTTGTTTGTGTGTGTGCAGGTTCCACGTTGCAGCTAGCAAGCAAAGCTTGGACGAGGCGCCATATATAAATTGTCCGCAGCTGTCGCAAACTAGCAAGCATCACCTTCAGTCGTTTGTCTCTCCTCTCCAAGAACGATAAACCTTGGTTTCTTAACTGAGGGAAAATCTTGCTGCTGTATTCATCACACCTTCCTCTTGGGGTTCCCAACGGGCTGGACATTTAACTAGGCACCAACTCTTTTCTGGCGCCATCATCCCAGCAATCAGGAGTGTGCGGTAATGCTCGTTCTCCTCACTCCTCAGGTTCTCGGTGTTGAGTGGGACAGTGTTTCGGAGGATGCACACGACTTGCCCTCCGTACCCGGCCACAACGTCCTCAGGCGCCAGAGGATACCCATTCTCCGACACTTGTGTGATTGCTTGTCGGTCGGTCAGCAGCTGGTTTGGGCGCCGATCCTTCCTATCCTTCCGTGGCTTCTTCTTCTTCCGTTGGGTACCATCTTCACCGCCAGATGTGGTGGTAGTGGTGTCGTCGGCACCCTGATCCATATCGTCTTCTTCTACATCCATATCATCGGGATCTGCGCCCTCCATCTCCTCTTCTTCCTCCCTCTCCTCTACCTCTACATTCATCATCTCCTCTTCTTCCAATTCTTGGGACAACTTCCAGAATGGCTTGGCAGAACCACTGGCTTCCTCGTTGTCGGCCATGTTCACACTAAATAAAGAAAATGCTACAAGTTAATACAATAATTCACGAAAAAATCCGGCATGACCTATGCTGTTTTTTGGACATAGGGAGTGCCCATTTTTGCTGAAACGGAAGTAAATCAACATTTCAGCATATGGGCACTCATTTAAATTCCCTGCATACAAATTCATATAATATTCCATCACATATAAGCAATCCCAGCCATCATAATAAGTAATAAAAATTCCCAGCCATCATAAAATGTCACAGCCATCATAACAGTGTCCCAGCCATCATAAAAATGTCACAGCCATCATATATACAGAATTGCTAATTACAGAGTGCATGCTGTTGACCAACATGGCAGTAGCAACCTGGAGCAACATGGTAATACTACATGACCTGGAGCAACCTGGAGCAACATGGCAATACTATTGGAACTATGACAAGCAAAATTATATTAAAGATATATATTAGAGATATATATTATAAGACAGCTATTTTTTCAACTATGACACAAGCAAACAGAGAGACAGCTATTTTTTCAACTATGACACAAGCAAAAACTGGAGCACATTACAGTAGCACTTTACAGTAGCACTTTACATGATAGATAAACAACAGTGGTTTAACAATTTGTCCAGTCTTTGACATGATGGATAGTAGCAAATAATTCTTTGCATTTTTAGCTAACAGAAACATTTTAAAGAAGTAAGCATAAAAGTCTAACAGATTTCTAACAGATTTCTAACAGATTTTTTGCATTTTTAGCTAACAGTGGTCACACACCTGATACGTCGCTCTCAGTAGGTTTTAGGTTATTATGCAAATATACCATCATGCAAATAATATTAAATAGGTTATTGTGCTGGGAAATTTCAGAGTAGTTCAATCTCAGTGTTCGATCCACTCTGCGGAACTCGAATACACTGTAATTTATTCCTAGAAGTGAGATGCCATCTCAATGCCCAGGTGCTCAGCAAACCAAAATATTAGTAGGGTAGTCTGCTGGGCCAGGAGAGTGCTTCGTGTAATTTCTACTGCGTCCAGAGCTCATGTGTTGCTAACCATGTCTAGTCTACCAGTTTTCATTGCCTAAGGAAAATGACCTGTATTCAATTATTTACTTACTCTGCTGTGTTGATCTTATGGTGTTCACTGCTTCCTTGTTTTTAACAGGGGTATAAAGATGCAATAATGGAGGCCCAGGCTTTAAGAGTGAACTATAGCTCTGAATCCAAGCAGCGTGAAGCTCTTGAGTCGCATATCGCAGATCTCAAGAGAGGTTTAAGTTTAACTGAAATTTTCAGCATTTTTCTGCAGTTTGGCTTCAGTTTGTTGCTTTCCTGTCAAAATGTTGCATTAAGTGATGATTTGCATTGCTTGCTGAGGTTGGAAGAAGAATTGAGTTAGATTTTGTGTGTTGTGTGCAGATAATGAGCGATTAAGAAAGCTGTACACTGAAACTTTATTCAAGTTCACCAACCAGGTAGGTTGCTACTTTACTGTAATACTATGTGCATTTAGAGTTACATGATGGCTGGTGTATGTCTCATACTAAGATGATTACAAAACTGAATTAGTTTTCATCATCCGATGTTAACTACTTTTATATGAAACCATTTAAGTTGATGGTCTCAGTTTGGTTGGTGAACTTAAATTTTGACATTATAACTTCTTCAGTCCGACAGTTTCAGTCCGACAGCAAAATCGAGCATGGAAATAGGGGAAAAGCTTTCTAACAGCAGAATGGCAGCAAATAGGGGAAAAGCTCGCCACGGGGCGCAGTACTGGAGGACGTCGAGGTCGGGGAAGGCAGGGACGGCGGCTCCTTCACGACGGCGGCGGGCTCCTCCTTCGTGTCGGCGGTGGGCTCCTCCTTCGCGACGGCAGCGGGCTCCTCCTTCGCGTCGGCGGTGGGCTCCACCTTCGCGTCGGCGCTGGTGGTGGTGGTCGCTGCTAGAGAGGGGGCGTCGGCGGCGCCGGAAGGAGAGCAGGCGGCGGCTTGTAGCGGCGGGGCTCCTCTGCACCAGGCTCCTCTTCGACGCGGCGGCGCTCGCTAGGGTTGGACGCGGCGGCGCTCGCTAGGGTTGGACGCGGCGGCTTGGCAGAGAAGTGGTCGATCTGGGGAGAAGAGGGGCGTGGGGCGTTGGCTATGAAGCACCATAGCCGTAGCGCACGGGGGGCTGGTGCGCTACGGGTAATATTACCCGTAGCGCACGGGGGTGAAGATGCGCTACGGCTAATAAGAGAGATAGGTTAAAAATAAACGAAGCCGTGTAAGACACAAGCTTCTCACTACCCTAGTGGCTTCAGCCGGCCTGTCTGTTCTAAACCCAGAGGTTCCAGGTTCGAGTCCTGGGACCCAAATTTTTTTGTTTTATTTTTTAATTAACTTTTTAGCATGTTATTACATTCTTATATATTATAATATATATTATAAAGTAAATAAGCACAAATAATATTTTTGTATCATGCCAAAAATACAAAAGTGATTGATAAATGATACAAAATATGAGTTACATGTCTAGTTTGGTTTCATTTTTTTAATTGACTTTTTAACATGTTATTACATTATAATATATTACAATATATATTATAAACTAAATAAGCACACATAATATTTTTGTATCATGCCAAAAATACAAAGTGATTGATAAATGATACAAAATATAAGTTACATGTCTAGTTTGATCCAAAAATGGATAAGTGATACATAATAATAATATGCCCACACACACGGTCAAGCTTGCTACCGTTTCACAATCTTTTTGCCCTTCTTTGTCAATGTTGAATAATTAAGCCCCGGAACCGCGAGACTTCTTCTCTTGAACGGTAGACCTTTAGGTTGGGTGGTCTGACTTCTTCTTGTTGTGTATGGTTCATCGGCATCGCTTTCATCTTCCATCTTCGGGTCACCGTACATGTCAAAGTCTTGCTCGTTGGCGACTCCATCCATTTCGATGATGTTCCTTTTGCCTCTTCTCACGACAACCCGGGTAGGCTTTGGCGGGTCGGTAATGAAGAAGCATTGGTCCACTTGGCTTGCCAGTACCCATGGCTCATTTTTAGCGGTGACGTTTGCGCCGGCAGTCTTGGATTTGGCTTCGGGTATAACCTTGGTGGTGAAATATCGGTCTTCTTTTACGACGTTTTTGGCCCATCTAACACGAAACATCGGCACCTTCTCCCCAGCGTAGCTCAGCTCCCAGATCTCCTCGATCCTTCCGTAGTATCTTTGCTTGACATCACCGGTGTAGGCTTCCATCGTTACCCCTGAGTTCTGGTAATCGCAATTACTGTCCTTTTCCTCAGTGTAAAATGTGTAGCCATTGATATCATATGCCTGATAGGTCATTAGGCAGTGTTCAGCTCCCTGTGACAAGGCGAATATGAGTTTTTCTTCCTCGGAAGATTGCATTGGTGGGGATTAGCTAGAAGCTTGTCCTTGAACCAACGCGTGAAATTGGAGTTGTGCTCATTGATTATTGCTCCTTCCGTCCTCTGCTCGCCCCTGTCACTATACTTATTCGCAATAAAGCTTTTGTGCTCTTCTACCCAAGGGTCGATCAGTTGCATGTGCTGTAGCGCGACTAGGTTTGCTCTATCAAAGTCGGCGCGTCGACCAGTGAAGTTGATATGCATTTCACGACGACCCTCGCGGTGACCCCATCCATCGATCCTGTCAAGGTGCTTGTTGACGGGCAGACCAACAGGGTTTTCGATGTTAAGATAATTCGTGCAGAAGGAGATGCACTCTTGGGTCAGGAAGCCCTTGGCTATGCTTCCATCGGGACGTGATCTATTGCGAACGTATCCTTTGATGACACCATTCATCCTTTCAAACGGCATCATGCTGTGTAGGCACGTCGGCCCGAGTTGGACGATATCCTCCACGATATGGACGAGCAGATGTACCATAATATCAAAGAATGCGGGCGGGAAGTACATTTCTAGCTCGCATAGAATCACCACGATCTCTTCCTGTAGCCTGTGAAGTTTCCTCAGGCTAATTGACTTCCGAGAGATGACGTCGAAAAAGTTGCAGAGGCCAAACAACGTTTTGCGGACATGCTCGTCCATTATTCCTCGAATTGCAACCGGAAGTATCTGCGTCATCAGCACGTGACAGTCATGAGACTTCATCCCGCTGAACTTCTGCTTCGCTTTGTCTAGGTATCTACTTATCTTGCCCGAGTAACCGTAGGGAACTTTGACTCCTAGGAGGCAGTTGAAAAACTGCTCGATCTCCTGAGGACTTAGAGTGAAGCACGAAGCGGGGCAGTGATAGTCGTTCCTCTTGGCCCTTTTTCCCTTGCGACGACCTTCGGTCTCCTCATCATCATCGTCATCATCATCAGATCGTCCTAAGTGAAGGTCTTCCCTGATCTTCATAAATGCCAAGTCGTGCCTTGCTTTCGGTCCGTCTTTGGTCCTATCAGGCATGTTGAGAAGGGTGCCAAGCAGACTCTCGCACACGTTTTTTGTGATATGCATGACATCAAGGCTATGGGGCATGCGGAGGATCTTCCAGTAAGGCAGATCCCAGAAAACAGACCTCCTTTTCCATACCTTCAGGAGCGGCTTGGGCGCCTTTCGCTTCTTTCCCGGTGCAGGGCACTCTGGCCAACTTGTCAACAACTCATCGATTTCGTCGCCGCTCCTTAGACATGGGGGATCTCGGATCTCAATTTTACCATTGAACAGATCTTTGCGTTTTCTCCATGGGTCATCCTTGCGAAGCCACCTTCAATGCCCAAGGAACATGGTCTTCGAAGAACCGGGATCTTTCTGTAGCTGGTGATATGTTGTGTCATCCATGCACCGAATACAGGCACAATATCCGTGGACCACCTGCCCCGAGACATATCCGCAACCGAGATAGTCATGCACCGTCGTGACCAACGCGGCTCTCATAGGAAAATAATCTTGTGCGACGGCGTCCCATGTATTGGGTGGTGTGTCCCATAACGTGGCTAGTTCCTCTGTCAGCAGACCGAGATACAGTTGGATGTCATTTCCCGGTTGTTTTGGACCTTGAATTAGCATAGTCATTTGTATGTACCTCCTCTTCATGCACAGCCAGGGGGGTAGGTTGTACATCCATACAAATACGGGCCAGGTGCTATGGGTGCTGCTCTGGCTGCCAAACGGATTGAGTCCATCGGTGCTCACACCCAACCTGACGTTCCTTGGATCATTACCAAATTCTGGGCACTCGATGTCCAATGCCTTCCACTGGCTAGCATCTGAAGGGTGTCTCAGTATCATGTCCTCCTGATCATCATCGTCATCATCTTTTGGCTTCTTTCTTTCCGCGTGCCAGCGCATAAGCTTTGCTTCCTTAGGGTCTGCGAAATATCACTGTAGACGAGGAGTGATCAGAAAGTACCATACTACCTTTCGAGGAGCTTTCTTCCCACTCTTGTATCGAGATGCGCCACACACCGGACATGTGTTTCTCTCCGCATCTTCTCGCCGATAAATGATGCAATCATTAATGCAAGCATGGTATCTCACGTGAGGTAAATCAAGAGGGCACACGATTTTCTTGGCCTCCTCGATACTAGTTGGACACTTGTTCCCCTCGGGAAGATGCTCCTGCCAGAATGCCATGTTTTCGTCAAAGCTTTTGTCGGTCCATTTGTGTCTTGCCTTCATCTGCAGTGCCCTGAGCGTGACATCCAAACGTGTATCCCCGGGCCTGCATCCTGCATACAATGGAGTAACCGCGTCCTTCTCTAGGCTCGCCAGCTTGGCTTTCTCTCTAGCGGCATCCCGCGCGTTGCTTGTCTGCTTGAGAAGTAGTGCTTGAACGTAAGGGTTCTGCACCCAGCTACCTGACGGTGTTCCATCTGCTCCGGCATCTTGATCTTCTTCACCATGTCCGGCATCTTGATCTTCTTCACCATGTCCGGCATCTTGATCTTCTCCACCATGTCCGGCATCTTCTCCGCCTTCATCATGCCCGGGAAAATCTTCATCACCACCATACCCTTCCTCATCATTTCCCATTGCCGCTCCATGGATGTTGTCATCATCTTCGTCACTTATCCACCGAGTGTAGCCATCCATGAAACCGCGAGAGAGCAGGTGGCTCTGCAGTTGTCCGGAATAAGGGTCGATATAGCACTTCAGTTTGCATTTGTGACACGGACACTTTATCTCCGTCTGGTTATTTCGAATCATGTCGTGCGTCGCGGCTTTCATATATCTTGCCACTGTGCCTTCATTCATCGACCGGACCATGGTTGCCTGGTATACATATATATAGAGCAAGAGAATATCTTAGAACCGGCCAAATACACACATAGTCGTCCAAAAATTTTGGCATGACCTTGCCTAAAAATGGACCTATCCGTGGTGCCAAAATATACCGAAATGGAAGTAAATCAACATTTCGGCATAACAACATTGGCACCATCGGTAAATCATCATATTTGGATCCAAACAAATAAGAATTCATACATACAAACGTGTTCCGATGCCACAAGCATGCATACATACAAACAACAATGACACACCTACAAGCATACCCGTAGGGCATACAAACACCGATGCCACACACCGATGTCCTCATATTACTCACCTATTATAGACGATACCGCGACACGAGAGAACGAGAGAGTGTGTGTGGACGAGATAGTAATAAAGTGATATCTAAAGGTTAGTAGACATTGCACTCATATATCTACCAACCAAAGTAGCTTTAATAAGCTAAAATAGATGGAAGAATGGTGAAATTAGGTTGGGGAGGAGGAGGGGGACGACCAGATCTAGTGGTGAATGGAGGGGGAAGAAGGGGGGCAATGATTGGTGCTAGGTGGCTTCATGCCTTAAAAATAAGCATCCCAGGTTACCCGTAGCGCATTGGGTAGACATGCGCTGCGGGTAGAGAACTTACTCGTAGCGCATGTGTACCAAATGCGCTACGGGTAACCTGGGATTATGCCTATATGTCTCTCCTCAGCTTACCCGTAGCGCACCTTTTGTGAATGCGCTACGGGTAACACTAACTACCCGTAGCGCATTCTCAAAGGGTGCGCTACGGGTAAGCTGAGGGAAAACGGCCGTCTAGGTCTACGAATACCCGTAGCGCACGCTTGGCTCTCGTGCGCTGCGGGTAATGTGTATAGCAGCAGCGCACTATGCAGGGTGCGCTACGGCTAAATAGCCGCAGCGCACCACTTGCTGTATGCGCTACGGGTAAGTCTTCCACCTATAGCTGTTTTCCTAGTAGTGAGATGGCATCTGTTTTGCCACTGATATGGGGCTTCAGCACAGACTGTCAAGAGCTGGTAACGATGGCAATGAGTAAGGTCAGAGATGGGTCGTCTCTCAGTCATCTGGTGGAGGACCTCCGTGATTTATTGTCGGCGGATGCCATGGTTGGCATTGTTAAGATTCCTAGAATTTGTAATACCTCTAGTCATGAATTAGCTAGATTTGGGATGTTAAACCATAGAACTCAATTTTCATTAGGAGATAGTCCGGATGATCTTCGGGATATTATCCTTCGGGATTGTAATACTCTATATCTACTTAATATAATTCTTTTCCCCTGCAAAAAAAAAAGAAGAAGCCCAAATCTCCACGGAAAAAAAAGTCTTGATATGACGGATATAACTCAAATTTGCGGCAGCACCGTCATAGAAAACATACGTGCTCACGGCTTCAAAACTCCAAACTCCAGACCGGTCCAATAAATACCCAGCATGTTCATTGACAAAACGTGCAATCTATTAGGTTACCGATACATAGGTAGCCCAGAAGTTCGATCGATCGCATCATGGCGGAAGAGGAAGGCAACCCTATGGCCTGCCGGCACGGGCAGGCGGCGCTGGCCGCGCGCCTGCTGAAGCGCGTCTCGGCCGGCAGAACCGGCCAAAACCTCATCTTCTCGCCGCTGTCCATGCACGTCGCGATCGCGCTCATGTCCGCCGGCGCCGCCGAGGACACGCTCGAGGAGATCCTGTCGATCGCCGGCGCTCCGTCGCGGGGCGACCTCGAGGCCTTTGTCAAGGGCGTGGTGGTGGAGCGCGTCCTCGCCGACAGGTCCGGCATCGGCGGGCCGTCCGTGGCGTTCGCGTGCGGCTCGTGGACAGACAAGTCGTTGCCGCTCAAGCCGACTTACCGCGACACCGTCGTCGGGACGTACAAGGGCGAGACGTGGGCTGTCGACTTCATAAACCATGTACAAAAATACATATCCCATCCTCTCTTTTATTGGTTCTCGAAAAAATAGATCTACACTAATACTTTTTTTGATATGATTTAGGAGAAAGTTATACTAAATTGTCTACATGAATATAGATTTGTGTTTTTTTGTTAAATTCTGAAACTAAATCTTTGCTAAACATTTGAAAAAAAAAATTACTTTTGTGTGCAGCGAGTGGAGTCAAGAAAGCAGATCAACGCGTGGGTGGCCAAGGCGACGAGGAACCTCATCACGGAGGTCCTGGACCCGTATAAGCTAGGGAAGACCCTCCATGTGGTCGCCAACGCCATCTACTTCAAGGCCGAGTGGCACAACATCTTTGACAAGGACCTCACCATTGACGAGGAGTTCCACTTGCTCGACGGCAGTACCATCGAAGACGTGTCCTTCATGCGGAGGAGGTGGAGGTGCTACCAGCAGATCGCCTGCCACGACGGGTTCAGGGTGCTCCAGCTTCCATACAAGTCGTTTGACAACAACTCGCCGGGGTACAACTACAAGCTGCATAAGAACCTCCCGGAGTTCTCCATGTGTGTCTTCCTCCCTGACGAGCGCGACGGACTGTGGGGCTTGGTCGACAAGCTGACGTCACGCCCGGAGTTCCTAAAAGAGCACCTCCCGACGAGCTACGTCCCCGTCGGCAAGTTCCGGCTGCCCAAGTTCAAGCTGACTTACATGGCCAGCATCCGTGGCATTCTCGAAGACGTGGGCCTCCGGTTGCCGTTCGATCGTTTCCTGGCGAACATGACCGGGATCGTCGGGGATGAGGAGTCGGGCACCGTGCCACTATGCGTGGACGATGTTGTCCACAAGGCTGTGGTGGAGATGAACGAGGAGGGGAGCGAGGCGGCCGCCGTGACTGTGGAGTCCGACGATGACCTAGGGTTCTCACTGTATGATTATGATGAGCCCACGCCAGAACCTGAGCCAACTGTGGACTTCGTCGCTGACCACCCATTCGCGTTCTTCATCATCGAGGAGACGTCGGGCACCATTGTTTTCGCTGGACATGTGCTCGATCCTACAAAGGATGAGTAGCTAGGTTCGATCCACTTTGGACGTGAGATGTTCACAAGAGTTAGTTTAAGTTTTTAGGTGAATCTTTAGCATCATCCAACTATTACAGATTATGTGTATGCAATCGTTATTGACTAGCTAGTATTACAAACTTTGGATTCGATCTTGGTTTTACATTAAAGTTCTTTGGTTATAGTATTATTTCTTTGACTTTGTTGTTCGGTTTTTTTTCGAAAAGGAGGTTATAGTATTATTTCATTGATTTTGCTAATTCATGATGGACCGAGAACTAACTTAGAGTTCACCGGTGGCGTTGGATTTGCAGTTTATGCGATCTGTGACTTGTACCAACTTGAAGCTGCAAGTATAGGTTGCATCTGAAAGATTTAAACTAACAAGCGAAAAACCTATTTGTTGCATCGGAACCATAATAGAATTAGTTCGGATAGGATTTTAAGAATGTTAAATATTTTCAATGACAATGAAGTCAAATGAATAGAATTTTCAACTGGATATTGAAGTAAAATGTCCATAGTGAACCCTTGTGATTTCTCTTGAAAAATTGATACTTCGTGCATGCTCACATGAAATTATGCCACGCGTAAGATCCTCATCTGATGCCCAGCAAATGTTATACCTGGTAATTTGTGTGTTATGCCTATGCTTCGAGATACTTTAGACATGGACTGTACCTCACAACACCCTCCACAAGACGTGTACCTTGGACATCAGATTGAGTTTCCATAGAGCAGTCTACATAAGTTATTTTATGATCGTCCCTTCATCTAGAGTCCGATGCTCATTGTTATTCACGAGAGCATAATACATCCGCTTTCTCGAGAGAACAGTACTTCATTTCTTCTGTATGGGCAGGTAGAAAAGAGAGGATGCGGCCTAGGCCTATCAGCATTAGCCGAAACCCTCCTCTTTGGTGGCAACTAGTTGTAGATTCCATTCATATTAGTATTTTATTTTTTAGCAGAAACCACACGATTTATTAAATTTCAGTAACCAAGGGTACATCATGTTAAACGCCGTGCATCTCTTGACACGGGGGTGTAGCGGCATTCCGTGTAGGCTTGATGCGAAATTACCGCAGCCTCAACTCAGCATCGGTTGAGATGGTAATGGTAGGATGGAGTTCCTGGAGTCCTTCTGGGAATGGGCGGGGCAGCGGCGAAATCGCCAAAAATTGACGCGGTGAAGCAGAGTGGACGACTATGAGAGGAAGGGGAGGCAGTACTGTTTGAGTAGCTTTTTTTCCCTAAATGCGCTAAAAAATAATTCGCAGCATACTGTTTGCATCCTTTTAAAAAATGTGTTTGTGCTCTTATTTTTTTTAGCACTAGATTTTTTTGAGTAGCTTTTTTTAGCACCAGATGCTCTTAGCTGTATACTCCCTTTGATAAAAAATAGAGTATCGTTGATTTTATGCTAACTTACTGAGTTAAGTTAGTTCAAATCATCAGCACTTTTTTCAATTTTAAAAAGTATCCCCTTTGATCAGAAATAAGTGTTGGTCGAGACTTATTTTACAATGGGCTATTCAGTTTGCAGTCACCAAGTTCCTTGCCACAGGCTCACAGGTGCCTTTCTTCGCTGCAATCACCCTGCGGGTCCAAAAGTTCTTATCAAATAGCTCAGAGGGTCTTTTTTGGGTCAAATTTGTTTGAGCCCAAATCATAGTGTTTGAATTGGGGAGAAAACATTTGAACTCATAATTCCCGTTCCGCTGCCGCTTGTTGAGCCCACCTTGTCAGGTTTACCCGTTATTCTAATAGAACTTGATTTTGTCAGCGTTAGAGTTCCGTTGCCACCGTCTTCTTCCCTGTTCTGTCGTCCTCCCCTGTTCTGTCCGCCCGCCCAGCTCGCCGTCGACCCCTCGCCGTCGCTACGCCGGAATCGACCTCGTCGTTGCTTCGCCGGAATCGAGCTCCCCGTCGTTGACACCACCCTGGTGCTAGGATCTCCCACATAGTGGCAAGGGCTCCCCAGGTCGCAGTTCCGGCTCCTCCCTTCCCCCAAAGATCTGAGCTCCCCAGATAGGAGATCTAGAATCGCTCCCTCTAATGTCTCTAATGACGATGACACCTATGGAAGCGTGGCAATCTTAGAGGAGATCGGCTAGCTGTCTCTAATGGCGGCGGTGGCCGTTCCTGTGGACTTGGTGGCGGAACCTCATGAACATCTAGTTTCTTGTTATGTTAATTTTCACCAAATTCATCTCTGTAAATGCGAATCTCAAAAATGAAGAACAATAAATGTAGATTTCAGATCTGAAATTAAAGGAGAAACACTAAATCTGAAAGTTCATAATATTTGGTTGCTTCAAACTTACAGAAGCTAGTTAGTAACATAAAAGGCGGCTTTAGCCTTGTCTATACAAAAGCTATTCTTCAGAGTTAGTCTAACACTAACTGTACTTAACTGAAGAAACTAGGGGAGAGCAGCCTTCATGGAAGTTGGCATACCAAAATGCTGTGAAGGGCTAAATTCATTGCTAAATCAACCGGAACTGAACGATTTCCCTTCCCGCCTAACTCCTGCTGCTTTTCTCCATTCAGCATGCACGTCGTGGCTTCCCCTTCCTCGGGCGGCTACGCTCGCCCTTGGGTGCGGGGGAAGAGGGCTTTCCGCGCTCGCCCTTGGGGGAGGAGGGCTTTCCGCGCTTCTGGCGGAAAAGCGTCTGGTTGAACCTGATCAGCAGCGCCGCCACGAGGCATTCTTCAAATGAGTAGTAAGACAGCTCTTGATAGGGGTCGTATTTCCTGGTGAACCACAGTCGCAATGATAAATCAGTGTAGTTGTGGTTCACCGGCGGCGCATAAACACGCCATATCGTAGATCTCGATATGGACCGCTTCCTCGCCCACAGGGCAGCTTTGAAGTATCCAACACATGTGACAAAAAATTCAATAGACTGGCGCAAACCTTCGGCATGACAACAGAGTATGCGAGACTAAAAGGCGAAACCGACCACAATGTGCTACCCGACGTCAGGCGATCCCTGCCAGATTAGGCTTTCGATGCAACTCAAGACTCAAAGAAAATCCAGGTCCACCCTACGGACCCGAACAAGACTACTTCTATAGCAGTAAACCTGGATCCCGTATAGGAAAGCGCACTCGTCGAGTTCCTCCGTGAACGCTGGGAAATCTTCGCCCGGTGTCCTTCGGACATGCCAGGGGTTCCCAGGGAACTCGTCGAGCATGCACTAAACGTCGATCCCAAAGTGAAGCCAGTCAAACAACCATTGAGGATATTTGATGAACCCAAAAGGAAAGCAATAGCATCCGAGCTACACAGACTCGAAAACGCAGGGTTCATCCAAGAAATCAAAACATCGACTTGGCTATCTAATCCAGTTATAGTCCCCAAGAAAAACACAGATGTGCAAAGAGTGTGTGTCGACTATACATCTCTCAACAAGCACTGTCCAAAGGATCTCTTCCCTCTACCTCGCATTGATCAGATAATTGACTCAACAGCAGGGTGCGCAAGGCTTTCCTTCCTAGACGCATACTCTGGCTACAACCAGATAAATTTGAAGAAAGAAGACGAGGAAAAAACAGCTTTCATAACACCTTATGGCGTGTTCTGCTACCAAGTCATGCCTTTCGGCCTAAAAAACGCAGGAGCAACCTACCAGAGGATGATGCAAAACTGCCTCGGAAGTCAAATAGGACGAAACATCCAAGTCTACATCGACGACGTGGTCATTACCACAAGAAAAGAGGAGTCACTAATCAGTGATTTAGCAGAGACCTTCGACAACTTAAACAGGTACAAGCTCAAGCTCAACCCGACAAAATGTTCTTTTGGGGTATCTGCAGGACAACTCCTGGGATTCCTGGTATCTGCAAGAGGAAAAGAAGCAAATCCAGAAAAGATCCAAGCAATATTAACGATGGGTAAGCCCACAAAGCTGCACAACGTACAGAAGCTCGCAGGACGCGTTGCGGCACTAAGTCGATTCGTTGCAAGACTAGGAGAAAAAGCGCTCCCTTTCTATGCATTGATGAAAAAATCAGATGACAAATTTGAGTGGACAGAAGAAGCGGACACAGCCTTCGCGCAACTCAAAAAGGTGCTTTCCACACCACCGGTATTGGTCGCGTCAAAAGAAAAGGAGCCACTACTACTATATATTGCAGCAACGCATCAAGTGGTAAGTACAGTATTGGTAGTCGAAAGAAGTGAAGAGGGAAAAGCTCACGGTGTCCAGAGGCCAGTATATTTCATTAATGAAGTACTCTCTCCAACAAAACAGAGGTACCCGCATTATCAAAAGCTCGCATATAGTGTTTTCACAACAGAAGGAAACTACGACAATATTTTGCGGTGCACCCAATTATAGTGGTTAACGAAGCACCACTGTCTAATATATTGAATAACCCTTCAGTAACAGGATGTGTCTCCTTATGGGGAATAGAGCTATCACCCCTGGACATCACGTATGAAAAGCGAAAGGCGATCAAATCACAAATCCTACCAGACTTCACGGCAGAGTGGTTGGAGTTACAAAGTGCAGGACCGCCAGATTTATCGAGTGTGTGGACAATGTACTTCGACGGTTCAAAAAGAGTCCGAGGCACAGGAGCAGGAGTAGTCCTGATATTACCACAAGGTGACAAATTGAAGTATGTGTTAAGGATGAGTTTTCCCCAAGCTTCCAACAATGAAGCCGAATACGAGGCGCTACTTCATGGGATGAAAATGGCCAAAGCGTGCGGAGCAACTCGACTGAAAATATTTGGAGACTCGAATCTCGTTGTCCAACAAGTAATGAACAAATGCGACGCCATCAGCGACAACATGACAGCATACAGAAACTTATATTACTACCTCGAAGGAACATTCGATGGATGCGAAGTTTCGCACATCAGCAGAGCCAGTAATGAGGAAGCCAACAATTTAGCAAACATCGGGTCCCAATGCTTGCCCGTACCGCAAGGAGTCTTTTGGGAAGAAATCATAGAAAGATCAATAAAAAACAGCAAAATCTCAACTATAGAGCAACAAGGTCAGCACCAAGCAACATGCTCGGGGGCTGAAAAAGTAAGTGCAGCTGAACCAGAAGAAGTTATGATGATAGAAGAAACTTGGATGCAGCCATATTTGGCGTACATGATAAACAAAATACTACCCAAAGATACGATAGAAGTAAAAAGGATAATACGACGATCCAAGGCTTTCGTCGTGTTACAAGAAAAATTGTACAAGAAAAGTATATCAGGCATCTTGCAACGATGCGTCACTCCTCAAGAAGGACAAGAAATCTTAAAAGATATCCACGCAGGAGTGTGTGGACACCACGCGAGCAGCAGAGCCATTGCAGCCAAAGCTTTTCGTGTAGGGTTTTACTGGCTCACAGCCATTGAAGACGCAAAAGATATAGTAAGGAAGTGCGAGGCCTATCAACGCTTCGCATCTCGGCCACACGCGCCAGCAGTAGAATTACAACCAATACCATTATCCTGGCCCTTTGCGCAATGGGGTCTCAACATGGTAGGAAAATTGCACAAATCTTGGCCAGGAGGGCACGTTTATATGCTGGTGGCAGTCGACAAATTCACTAAGTGGGTAGAAACAGCCCCAGTAACAACCTAAGATTCTAAAGCCGCAATAAACTTCATCAAGTCCATAGTCTTTCGCTTCGGAGTACCACACAGCATAATCACAGACAACGGTACAAATTTCACGTCAAAGGAGTTCAAGGACTATTGCGAAGGATTGGGAATTAAATTGAAATTTGCATCTGTAGCGCATCCAAAGACAAACGGGCAAGTCGAAAAAGCCAATGGCTTAATATGCAGCGGGATAATTGGCACCCCTTGAGAAAGCCAAGCACGCTTGGGTAGATGAGTTACCCTCCGTGCTCTGGAGTCTACGAACTACACCCAACGCAGCTACTCAAGAAACACCTTTCTTCCTGGTCCACGGTGTAGAAGCCATGCTTCCAGTCGAAATAACTCATGAAGCTCCAAGAATTGCGGCATATGATGAAGCAACTTCCACAGAAGCACTTCTGGATGATGTCAATGCACTTGACGAAGCAAGAGATTTAGCGCTCGCCAAAGCTACTCAGTATCAGCAAAATCTGCAAAACTACCACAGTAGTCGAGTTCGTCCACGATCTTTCATGGTGGGAGATCTAGTTCTACGACTCAAGCAAGATGGCCATGAAAACCTCGAGTCCCCATGGGTGGAACCTTACATTGTGACAGAAATGATACCAGGAGGAGCTTATCGACTACAAGACAAGAAAATGGGGCAAAACGAGTATAACCCGTGGAATGCAGAGCAACTACGACGGTTCTACGCATAGGCGACATAAGGCGACAAAGGGTTCTTCGAGTTCTGACCTTCCGAACCCAGAACATGAGGCCATAGGTCGGGTTCCTTGAGTCAACTTGACAATACATGTAAATATTTTATTTTCCACTCAGGGGCTCAGACCCTCGAGTTGTACGAAATAAAAACAAAGTTATTATTGAGATCTGTGATTATCTTTGACATATCACTAGGTTGTTCGCAACCCGACATTTGGCAGGAATGCACATGGTTCAGAGGAACCCGATAATATATTAAGTGAACACCTCAGAACTACGATTCGTTCCCATGGTCTATTAATAAAGCAAGGACAATATATAATCCAATTACGACTACTTATTACAAATAATACGAGGAAGAACAAGTCGAACAAAAGGATTACATAAATCTAGTGAAAGTGCACTTCAGCTTCATATTCTTTCTGGCACTGAGTGCCATCGTAGATCCTCACGTCAAACTTTGATGTTCCGACGTGAAATTCAGAAGTCATAAAGAAGCCCTGGTGGAGGTCGTGGTCCTCTGCAAATTGTGACCAGCCTCCCCTGAAGTACTGCTCACCGACACCGTCGTACCAGACCTCCACTTCATAGGGAGTTCCTCCCCCAGAGTGTTTGTGAAGAACAGCTTCCCGTAGTTCTCGCCCATCCATAAACTTGGTGAAATTCAGTGGCAGACGCTGAATCTCACGGCACTGCAGGCCGGCGATGCAGAAGAACGAGTAGAGTCTGGGCGGAGGAGAAGAAGCATTAGCAGAAGGAGCGCTTGGACCTGGTGCAGTAGAAGCCACCTTGGGTTTATTTTTTCTCCTGGCCGGACGGCCGGGGCGCCGCTTCATCGAAGCGGACGACGAAGCTACTGCAGCCTCGATGGAAGCTTTGTTTTTACTGCCGTGAGGGCGGCCGCGACCCTGTTTCTCCACTGGGGCACCGATGTTCAGGCGCGATCCACCCGTATCGGCCTTGGAGACAGGTGCTGGAAAGAAGAAACCCTAGATGAGTTGAAGAGGAAGAAGATGATGCGGCGGAAGGAGAAGCTAATGACCGGATTAGGGTTTTTACCCTCACCAGACGTGCTTTATTTATAAGTACGCACTAATGGGCCTTTACAAGGGTATGGTCCAAAATATAGTTACAGGCTCTTATATGCTGCATAGCGCAGACGATAAAAGAAAGATCAATGTATCAAACGAGAAGGTATGCGGAAAAACAAAGAGAGAAGAAGTTATCTATCAAGAAGTCCAGCATACCTCGTTTTGGACTCGGGGGCTTAAGTCATACAAAAAAGAAAAGAAGAACTACTAGTAGGCTGAGAGTATATGGCACAGGTACATCTATAGTTTTGAGCCTATACCCGACAAAACTCGACTATAGCCTCGGGGGCTACTCCCATCGGGAGCACTGTCGCGCACCCGATAGAAAGAAGTCGATAGAAAGAAGAAGAGCTGAAGCTGGTAAATGAAGAATCAGATGGCGCACAAATGGTTTAGGTGCAATCGGTTGTATTTTGTCAGAGATGAGCTTCGACTACATTGTCGACGAAATAAAACATCGATTACTCCCATCGGGAGCTATTTGTGAGAATTGTAAAAGATAACTCGAATATTTGGTACATTGAAACAGTCAAACAAGGCTGCGACATACGATTCTCGAGTTGCGTCATCGCGACAAAACTTGAATGCCGTGGTTGAAATATATCATGAAGGTAAGACCCCAGGATCCGTCCTATGTGGCCCGCTATACGCACATGGATGCGCTCTACTGGTATGTATCCGTGTCTACGACGCGAAGAAAAATCCGGGTTGACGCACTGGGTACCCTGAGAACCACTGGGACTCATTTTTTATAAGCCCTAAATGCGGCAAAAGAATGGGTTTGACCGGTTTCCCGAATTCAAGTCCAAGGGGATTGAATTTAAAGTAGGTGACAAGTATCTATTCCCGTAGTTAACTGACCTCTTGATCCGTCAGAGTTGTCAGGCTTGTTCATCAAAACCCCTTGCAAAAACATTATGATAAAAAATAAGTCGAAAGACCAAGTCGAAGATTTGAAGAACTGAAGAAGTCAAGTATTGATCAAGACAAATATTTGAAGATCTGAGATTCAACCCGAATCTGCAATTTTGGTAGAATCTCGGGGGCTACTGACAAGGGTATAGATAATAGAGCCCGTCAGTTGAGTACCCCTGAGGCCCGCAAGACTAGGCCCAATTGTAATACTAGTCGAAATACGAGTTCGTGTCATATGTCGATATTGTAATCTGTGTTGGATCCCACCTGATCCTCGAGACCTGGCCATCTATATATAGGGGCCAGGAGGGGACGGTGTGGGACAGATTGAAAGCAAGCCAGGTTTTACACCCACGTTTACTTTCATAGCCACCTTGTTTGACTGAATTTACGTTCGAGTTCATCCGACACCCTACTCCCCGATCCTAAGTCCTTTATCTAGGACATTTGTCGAGTTAACCCCTCGTCAGCGAGTTTGACCTAGATCTCAAAGAGGGGCCTGGGGAATTCAGAAAAAATCAAAAAAATGGAAAACCAATGCATGGAGTCATGGTGAGTGATGCATCACCTAGGAAAAATACCAAACATGCCATCCCAAGGGTTCACAGGTGGACTCTTTCACAAAGAGGTGCTTCCAGGTAGGAGTTCTCTTGGTCTTCATTGCCAGATGACCATGGTTTGTGTAAGTTCCACAGCAAACTGTGGAACCATGGTCCCATTTTTGGTGGAGATGTGCATCTTTGCATTCCCAACAACTTTTGCAACTAGTGTTTTTTCAGTTTCCATATAAAAAATGCATTTCCCATTTTTCAGGTGGCCGGAGGGGTCAAAACAGGTGTTTTTTTGTGAAGGGGCCACCAAGGGCAGTGTGCAAAACATCACCACTCTAATTTTCATGGGTGGGGGACCTACCAGGGGTGCCACATCCAGGAGGTTAGGAATTATCTCAGCCTTCTGCCATATAATGAATAATTTTTGCCCTAAATCCATTTAAATCCAATTTTGTACTGGGCTACAAGAAATGCACACCAGAAAAATAGGGGAAAATACAGGGAGGTCCCCTGTGGGTGTGGGACCCTAGAACCAAGACCAAACCATGGTTCCCACCCCACCTGGCAGACATCGATGGCACCGCAAGTTTGACCTAGATCTCGAAGGGGGGCTTGGGGAATTCAGAAAAAATATAAAAAAATAAAAACAATGCATGAAGTCATGGTGAGTGATGCATCACCTAGGAAAAATAACAAACATGCCATCCCAAGGGTTCACAGGTGGACTCCTTCACAGAGAGGTGCTTCTAGGCAGGAGTTCTCTTGGTCTTCCTTGCCAGATGACTGGTGGCGCGGTGATGATGGTGTGAAAGCTTCTTCTTAAATACACGGCAACGGTGACAACAACTTCTGAAGCCAAGTTGACGTGGGAATATGTAGTAAATGACCGGCCAGTTGGAAAACCCCAAGAGAAGGTTTTGATGAATATAGCAGCAAGTTTTCCCTCATTTATGAAACCAAGGTTATCAATCCAGTAGGAGGATGAATTACGACTGAAGGTGATGCCCACTAGCTGCGTGATGCTCTAACAGGGGCGCCATTAACGATAACTTGTTAGCGCGTCTTCAACCAGTAGCAACGTGGAACCTGCACACAACACAACCAAATACTTTGTTCCCAACTTACGATGAGGTTGTCAATCTCACCGGTTTGCTTGAAACAAAGGGTATGAGCGTATCGAGTGGAAAGTGATAATAGTATGCAAGTAAAGTAAACAGTGCGAGTAAAGTAAACAGGTGATAGCAATATAAAGGAAATAGGACCGGGGTCCACAGTTCACTAGCGGTGTCTCTCCATAAGGTAAAATAATACATGCTGGATAAACAAATTATAGTTGGACAATTGATAGAATAAAGACAACGTGCATATGTCGAGAGGATCACTATGAGATTTACTCTGGGCATTACAACAAGATACATAGACCGCCATCCAACTGCATCTATGACTAATAATCCACTTGTGGCGAATCAATCCGAGAACTCCACAAGTATTAAGTTGCGAACGACAGATAATTGCATTAAGCAAAGTGTGTAATGTAAATAAAGCATATGCCCTCGAGCATATGAATGTTGTTTTCTCCCTAATGGCAATAGCACATCTACAACCTTAGAGGTTTCTGTCACTCCCCCAGATTAAATAGAGGCATGAACCCAGTATCGAGCATAAATACCCCCTCTTGGAGTCACTAGCAACTACTTGGCCAAGATAGCTACTAACAACGGAGAGCATGCAAGATCATAAACAACATAGAGATAACATAAGATAAAATTCAGTACATCAACTCAATCATAACACCAATATTCATTGGATCCCAACAAACACAACATGTAGAATTACATAACGGTGATCTCGATCATGTAAGGCAGCTCACGAGATCTAAACATGAAGCACATGGTGGAGAAGACAACCATCTAGCTACTGCTATGGACCCATAGTCCAAGGTAGACTACTCACTCATCGCGCCGGAGGTAAGCATGGCGATGAAGAAGACCTCTGGTGGTGATTCCCCTCTCCGGCAGGGTGCCGGGAAGAGCTTCTGGACCCTCTCGATCTTCAGGTCGACGGCGGCGGAGAATCGCGATGTGTTCTGGAAAAGTGATTGGGTATTCAGGTTTTTCCCATCGGGGGGTCTTTATAGGCAAAGAGGCGGCGTCAGAAGTGGACCAGGGGGCCCACACCATAGGCCGGCGTGGGCCAGGGGTGGGCCGCGCCCCCTGGTGGTGTGGCCACCCTCTGGTCCGGCTCCGTCTCCTCTTCGGTGTTCTGGAAGCTCCGTGAAATATCTGGACGTCTGGCTTTGGTTTCGTCCAATTCCGAGAATATTTCCTGTATAACTTTTCTGAAACACAAAAACAACAGAAAACAGGGAACTGGCACTATGTCATCTCGTTAATAGGTTAGTTCCGGAAAATGTATAAAAATGCCACGAAGTGTAACAAAACACTAAGCAAATGGTGTAAAAACAAGCATGTAGCATAAAAAATTATGGATACGTTGGAGACGTATCAGCATCCCCAAGCTTAACTCCTGCTCGTCCTCGAGTAGGTAAGTGATAACAAAAGAAATAATTTTTGAGGTGACATGCACCTACACAATCTTGATCAACTATGTAAGCGTTGTGCGCTGGGATCAAAAGAACTTAAAACATGGGCATGAAAGATATAATCTTGATAGAAGAAACTTAGCAACCATGTTATAACATGAAAATGAACACAAACAAAAGATCATGACAATGAAATAATGAAAGTCAAACGTGTGTTCAAATCATAAGGAAAAACATACAAATGGTTTTCAGCTTGTCCTTCATGAGAGAGCAAAACATAAATGCATAGGACACCTTCAAGTTTAAGAGGGCGACTAGATACAAGTAATTTGAGAACAAGTGAAACCAACAAAATGAATCAATCAATGAAAACTTTGGGACAATGCACATTATACTCAGAATGACAACTATGCTCTTTTAACGGTGCATAAAGATAGAAGGTGGTGACTCAACATAAAAGTAAAAGAAAGGCCCTTCGCGGAGGGAAGCAGTGATTAAATATGTGCTAGAGCTTTTCATTTGTAAAATAGAGATAAAAAATTGGGTTTTGAAAGGTGGTTGTTTCATGTCAACGACTAGCAATGGGGTCTTACTATCTTCCATAATAAACAAGTGAGAGCGGTTCCGAGTTCTTTGAAAATTTGGCACATTGGTGCTCTTTTATAAAGCTTTGGCACTCCTCCCCACCTTTTTTCCTTTCTCAAACCATGGCTAACCGATTCCATCGGGTCCCACCGACATTCACATACCATGGAGGAGTGCCTTTTTTTCTTTTCTTTTAAAATTAGATTGCAATGGTCTGACCAGCTCTCATGTAAAATTAATGATGAGTAGATAAAGCTGCCTAGTTGAGGGGTACTTAATTTAATATGGAAGATAGCAATTCCGACCACTACGTCCCCATGAGCTAAAAACAGTGGCACAAAACGAGAAGTAGTTGAAAGTTTTGAAAGGTAGCACATGAAAATTTACTTGGAATGTCTTACAAATACCATGCATAGGAATTTATAGTGGACACAATGGCAAACTTGGTTTTTAGGAGTTGGATGCACGAGTAGAGCTCATACTCAGTACAAAATGAGGGCTAACAAAAGACTGGGAGCGAACAACTAAGAGAGCAATAATGGCCATAATCATGCAGAGCGACAAAGCGACATTAAAAGAAGCAAAAGATGGCATCAAAAGTCAAAAACTAAATGATCATAGAGTCAATGGCGACTTTGTATGAGTCAAACATGTGTGAGCATGTGCATGTCAACCCAAATAAAGCATCAAAGGAGAAAACCAAAATAATGCTTCCAAATAATTAAAACAACGCATGATTTTTTCAAAGGCTCATTAAACAATCTCAGTCATTTGAGACAAGTCATGCTACAGCAAAACCACTAAGCATACTATCAAAAAGACATCAAACATGACATGTAAAAGCCTAGGCCGCAGTCTACACAAGCACCTTCTTGTACCACTTTTTTGCATAAAGCTTTTTCTCTTTTCCAACACCATTCAAACTTTTTATAACCAAATCTTTTGATGAAAACCAACATGGACCAGAGGTCAAAATACACCTTGATAAAAATATATAACAAGATCTGAACAAAAATCAAGGCGAAAATCGAAAGCTAAACGCGGTTCTAGAAAAAGAGAACACTCGTTGAAATTATAAGAATGAAAAACGGAGTGTTCTTGGCAAATGAAAAGCAAGGCAACTTCTCTAAAAGGAATTTGTTGGGGTCCAACCATTTATTGCAGCAAACAAAACTAAACAAAACTGAAAACAAAAAAAAACTGATGCTCCAAGAAAAACGCATAATGCATGAAGCAATAAAAATATAGTGTGTTGAAAGGTGACCTGATTTTTGCCGATGAAGAAGGGGTGCCTCGGGGGCATCCCCAAGCTTTGACGCTTGTAATTCTTGGATATTTCTTGCGGTGACATGGGCATCCCTAAGCTTGAGCTTTTGTCCATTCTTCAACTCATCTCATCATTCTCCAATCCCTACACTTGAAAACTTCCTTCATACAAAACTAAACACAAACCTATTAGCAACATTAGTGTAAGCATAATAATGAATCAACCCTTTTTGCTTCAGGTTTCAACTCAAAACCACCACATATAAAGCATATACTACTGTAGCAACTTTCCCAAAAGTTCCGTGATCAAAAGAACTCAAAAAGAAAGCGATCAAGCGGCAAACACAAATATTGGCAGAAATCTGTCAAAAGAGAACAGCTGAAAAAGGTCGAATTTTTAGAGGGTTTTCTGTTGCTCAAATCAAAAAGTGTTCAACTAATGAAAGTTTGGATATAACCTGGGGCATATGCACAAGAAATCGCAGTTCCAAAAGATATACAGAGAATTTTCACGAATTTTTACGGTGCAGCATCGAAAACTGTTTCAGGACAGCAACATCCCCAAATCTTACCTCACTCAAATTAGAGGCTTCTCTTGGCACAAAAACGAAATAAAAAGGATAAGGAGAGGTTATTACAGTAATAATAACTTCCAAGACTCAAATCAAAGAAAAATAACTGAATGTAAAAATATTGGGTTATCTCCCAAGAGTGCTTTTCTTTAACGCCTTTGAGCTAGGCGCAGAAAGTGCGAATCAATAATATCGAAAGAAGCATTAAGATCCACTATTGGAGTCTTTTCAACAATGAATTTAATTGTGTCCAAATGAGGTTTTGAAGACCCTTTATGATCACTCTTTGGTACACTACTTTCATCAAAAAAGTTTTTAGGACAAATCCAACTAAAATTCTTTTCCAAAGCATCATGAATTCCTACAAGTTTACAAGGTATTGGCACTCTAAAATCTTCATTGGGTGTACCAACAACTTGAACAGGCGAGCCAAGCTTATTAAATTTCTTAAAAACTTCCCTAGCCTCAATAGCAACATCTCTAAATTCTATGCGCAAAGTTTCCAAGATAAAAGATTTCTTTTCAGGATCCTCAATATCATGAAGCTTAAGAAATATGTATTGCATAAAAGGATTAAGGCTAGCAAACCTAGCTTCTAACATGTGAATCAAATAAGCAGAAGCAACTTCATAACTAGGAGCAAGCTCAGCCAAAGACTTTTTCTCAACATCTTTATGCATACTAATATGATTAAAGAACTCCTCGATGTTACTTTTTCCAATAATAGAACCACTACCTACTGAGAGGTCCTCCAAAATGTACTTAGGAAACAACATAATGAACTAAAGTAAAGAAATAACAACTATAAAGGATACTAATTTTTTTTTGGGTTTTTGATAAAACGATGCAAATAAAAATAAAGTAAAAGCAAAACTTAAAACAAAGTAAAGGATGTGCGTGCGAAACTCCCCTTGCAGAAGTCTTCTTTCCTCCCCGGCAACGGCGCCAGAAAACTTGTTGGTGGCGCAGTGATGATGGTGTGAAAGCTTCTTCTTAAATACACGGCAATCGCGACAGAAACTACTGGAGCCAAGTTGACATGGGAATATGTAGTAAATGACCGGCCAGTTGGAAAACCCCAAGAGAAGGTTTTGATGAATATAGCAGCAAGTTTTCCCTCAGTTATGAAACCAAGGTTATCAATCCAGTAGGAGGATGAATTACGACTGAAGGTGATGCCCACTAGCTGCGTGATGCTCTAACAAGGGCACCGTTAACAATAACTTGTTAGTGCGTCTTCAACCAGTAGCAACGTGGAACCTGCACACAACACAACCAAATACTTTGTTCCCAACTTACGATGAGGTTGTCAATCTCACCGGTTTGCTTGAAACAAAGGGTATGAGCGTATCGAGTGGAAAGTGATAATAGTATGCAAGTAAAGTAAACAGTGCGAGTAAAGTAAA
Organism: Dactylis glomerata; assembly: GCA_007115705.1. Lineage (NCBI taxonomy): Eukaryota > Viridiplantae > Streptophyta > Magnoliopsida > Poales > Poaceae > Dactylis > Dactylis glomerata. Next base: position 6,752,079 of record QXEO01000546.1, read on the forward strand.
CAGGTGATAGCAATATAAAGGAAATAGGACCAGGGTCCACAGTTCACTAGCGGTGTCTCTCCATAAGGTAAAATAATACATGCTGGGTAAACAAATTATAGTTGGGCAATTGATAGAATAAAGACAACATGCATATGTCGAGAGGATCACTATGAGATTTACTCTGGGCATTACAATAAGATACATATACCGCCATCCAACTGCATCTATGACTAATAATCCACTTGTGTTGAATCAATCTGAGAACTCCACAAGTATTAAGTTGCGAACAACAGATAATTGCATTAAGCAAAGTGTGTAATGTAAACAAAGCATATGCCCTCGAGCATATGAATGTTGTTTTCTCCCTAATGGCAACAGCACATCTACAACCTTAGAGGTTTCTGTCACTCCCCCAGATTAAATAGAGGCATGAACCCACTATCAAGCATAAATACCCCCTCTTGGAGTCACTAGCAACTACTTGGCCAAGATAGCTACTAACAACGGAGAGCATGCAAGATCATAAACTACATAGAGATAACATAAGATAAAATTCAGTACATCAACTCAATCATAACACCAATATTCATCGGATCCCAACAAACACAACATGTAGAATTACATAATGGTGATCTCGATCATGTAAGGCAACTCACGAGATCTAAACATGAAGCACATGGTGGAGAAGACAACCATCTAGCTACTGCTATGGACCCATAGTCCAAGGTAGACTACTCACTCATCGCGCCCGAGGCAAGCATGGCGATGAAGAAGACCTCCGGTGGCGATTCCCCTCTCCGGCAGGGTGTCGGGAAGAGCTTCTGGACCCTCCCGATCTTCGGGTCGACGGCGGCAGCGGATCGCAATGTGTTCTGGAAAAGTGATCGGGTATTTAGGTTTTTCCCGTCAGGGGGTCTTTATAGGCGAAGCGGCGGCGTCAGAAGTGGACCAGGGGGCCCTCACCACAGGCCGGCGTGGGCCAGGGGTGGGCTGCGCCCCCTGGTGGTGTGGACACCCTCTGGTCCGTCTCCGTCTCCTCTTCGATGTTCTGGAAGCTCCGTGAAATATCTGGACGTCTAGCTTTGGTTTCGTCCAATTCCAAGAATATTTCCTGTGTAACTTTTCTAACACTGGTGGAAAAAGGGCCTATGGTCCCGGTTCATTTGGGCCATTGGTCCCGGTTGCCGAACCGGGATCCATTACTCGGGACCAATGCCGGTCCCGGTTCCAGCACGAACCGGGACCGATAGGTCTCCACGTGGACGCGCTGCGGGGCGAGGGGGCCTGAGTCATTGGTCCCGGTTCGTAGGACGAGCCGGGATCGTTGATCCAGGGTTTTTTTCCCATTTAGGGTTCAGGGTTTTATTTGGTGTGTTTTGTATTCAATTTAATGGTATTATATATATACATCAATAATGAAGGAACCACACTATATATATATATTACACATCATGGTCACGAATATATTATTCACCGTCTCATCCGTCGTGCTTGGTCGCTATTACAATCGGTAACTCACACAAATTTGATTTTACATCTTCTTTTTTACACTTCACCCTTCTAAATAAACCGGGTAATAGTATTCTCCTTTCGGATCTATGACTTGTTCTAATAAGAAACCGGCAATTTCCTCTTGAATTGCTTGCACGCGTTCCCGTGGTAGAAGACCGTCCCGCATCCGTTCGATCTAATTTAAAGAAGGGGATCAATATATATGAATGAAACTAAACACAGTTGATGGTAATAAAATAATGTTGAGATTATTGTTTATCGTACTTCAAGTTTTTTGATGTTTCGGTCTGCACCCTTCTCTTTGGTCGTCTGGCGAATGAACTCGCAGACATAGTATCCACATAAGTTATTCCCAGCTTCTTGCCTCAAGCACTTTACGAGAACGGAGTTCAATCAAAATAAGAATCAAGCATGATAATTGTATTGAAACTAGAATCAAAGAGATACGTGGATCTAGCAAGTAGTACTTACATTCAATGGTTTAAATGTAAGCTCTGGCTTCCAAACACCCCTAGTGTTGGCGGTGAACCGTTTCCAAGCCTTCTGGAGGCATTCCTGCATGTTCACCCAATTTCCTAAAGGTGTGCGTTTTGAGTCCATGACTTTGACTACTCCTTCGTCAACACTAATGATTAACAGAATAAAGTGGAAGTTGCACAGACATAATGAGTCAAATAGCTTAACATCGAGTAAAGTGAAAACAAAATGTGTACAAGACAGTAACACTCACTCGAAGTTGTAAGGAAATAGTATTTCCCTTCTGTTGCTGAAATACTTCAACGATTGTACCAAGTTATCCTCTATCTCTTTGGGTTTTTTTTTGAGAGTATCTTCATGAACGAAATTGCAGTCAACGAACCCAAGGTCAAAGATTCCTCCTCGGTCGCATTCGAGAATCTTCATTCTGCATATATAATTAGTATAATGATGAGTAAGATTATACAAGCAACGAATGAGCTGAGCTAGAAAGACTTAATAATACTTACAGGCAATAGGCACTGACAATAGTTTTGTCGAGGGCGTCTTGTTGGTAAAACTGAAATAATTCTAGAAATTCCATCAGTAAGAAGCCATCTCCATGACCGTAATGGTGGTGTTTATATCCAGCATAGATCCAGTTTGTGGATTCAGCACAGGCTTGTATGTACCAGTTATGCAATCTCCGCATTTTTGTTGGTAGATCTTTGACTAACTCGGGTTTGACGAGAGGATCCCCGTACCGGTATTTGTACGCTATTTGCTGGTACCCCTCGAACTCATCTAGACGGCTCATGTACTCAGCAATAGACAGTCCATATAACTTGGCCTTTTCTCCGTAGAGTTGAATAAACTCCGGATCAATGTTCGGATCATGCCGCTCCTGGGCTCTCCACTCATTGGTATCGTACACTTTGAGCGGTTCGATCGATTGATTTTTCTGTTGTCCGAGCTGGGCAACTTCTTTCCCGACTCTCCGCTCTTTTGCCTCAGCTGACTTGGTAATAGAGCGATTATAGTCAGGTGTGAGCGCTATGGGTTGGTGAAGCTGAATCTTAAGCGCGGCTGCTTTGGCTTTATCTTCTGCGGTGACCGGGAAGATCAATGGCTCCGTCGGCTTTGGATTTTTCTTGTTAGCCATGTCAGTCTTCCACTGTTGATAATGGGCATCTGCGGCCGTAGCAATTTCCTCATCTGTCTTCTCGTAAGGAAGCTTCTTCATATTCTGATGAGGTACTCTTGGGAGGGGCGATAGCTTACGTTTCGGTGATCGGAACGTGCTCTTGCTGCTGCTGGTGGTGCTGCCCCTCTTAGTATACTTCCGCTTTAGTCGTTGAGGCTCAGGGGACGGAGACGGCTGACGCGGCGGCGGAGACGGCTGAGACGGCGGTGGAGACAGCTGCGGTGAGTGGTGAGGCGGTGAAGGCGACGGTTGCGCTGGAGAATGGTGAGGTGGCGGCGAAGGTGGACTGCTGCTATGAGGATTGGGTGGCCTTGGCGGGACATAATTTGGAAGCACGATGTGCTCCTTTGGCCATACAATAGTCCCCCCTTTGGCTTCTCCTAGTTCAGTCAGGTCCCTATCTTCCCCTGCAGGGTGGTCCAGCTTCAGCTCCTCAAAATCTTGCTTGACATCATCCACCGTGACGACAGCGTACCCTTTTGGAATCGGTCTACAATGCCAAGTTCCGTTAGGCGCAGTTGGTACGGCCATGCCGACCGCCGCTGTCACCCTTAAGTTCATAACTTGCACCTTTAGCTCACAAGCTGTGCTCTCCGTGATATCATCCACTGGGTAGCGTTTAGGAGGAGCCATCGTCAGTGCATCATCATCACCATCGTGGAGCTGGGTGGAAGCGACGCTGCTTTTCTTATTTGATAGGGCGTCGATACCATCGAATGCAGCTTCTACCATGTGCCGCTGAGATTGGCTGCTGATACCTTGCTGGCTAAGTCTGTCGAGTTGATCCTGCTGCCGCTTTAATGCTTCTTCTACATTACGCAGCCGGTCTGCAGCTGCCGCTTTCTCAGCTGCCTCCCTTTCCTTTCTCCTCTGATGACTTTTATCGGGATATCTCTTCATTTCCGCGGGGAAGGCAACCTTCCACGGCTTGGAGCCCGGTGTGCCTCGTGCTCGTCCGGTGTGTTCATCATTTTTGAGGGCTCGTGTGAGCTCGTCGTTCTCTCTATCGGGAACGAACCGTCCCGCTTCCACATCTTGTACTGCACTTCTAATATCTTCGATGGGCACTAGGGGATGATCTTTGTGTTTCTGGGTATATATTGCCCTCCCTTCTTCGTCCAACGTGCCCCCATGGCCGTAAAACCAGTTTCTCGCCCGTGGTGTCCATGTTGTGGGCTCTGGTCTGATCCCGACAGCAATATACTTGACCTCAAGTGCATCCCACTTAGGCATGCAACCGGCGTAGCCAGCAGACCCCATATTATGGTGGTACACTTTCTTAGCAGCGTTCTCTTGATTTATTCTCGACCTTTCCAAAGCTTTCTCCGATGTCTTGTACTTCACAAAATCAGCCCACTGGTGTCTTAACTTAGCATAGCCGGCTTGATTAAAATCCGGAGTCTTGTCTAACTTGACAAACTTAAGGTACAGTTTCTTCTTCCAGTTCTTGAATGCCTCGGCCATCTTGATCAGAGCAAACTTCTTTACTCTTTTAAGTAGCTCCTTATTTGCTTCCTTCTCCTCATCTGGATTCACATCTAGCCTCGGCAGGAGGAAATTAAGCATAAGCCTGTCAAAAAGCTTATCTTTGGCGACGTCGCCGACAAACAGGACTCCACCGCTGCTTGGCCAATTCCATTCTTGAACGATGATCGGGATGTGGTCCCTCACAAGAACTCCACATTGCTTGACAAATTTTTTTGCGACATCTTCAGGAGCTAGCGGTTGGCCGTCTACACCGACCACTTCGATCCTATAACTCACTTTGTTGTCCAACTTTTTGGTTGGGCCTCGTTTTGTTCTGACGGAACAAGTGCTCGATCCGGAGGGCTAAAATAAGAAAGAGTGTTAATATATGCATGTATATATATAGACAGTCGGGCATTACAAAAAAACATATATACACCTCGCCGGAGTTTCCGAGATTTAAGGTTCGGCCGGAGCCGTCGTCTTCTCCCTCGTCGGCTTCTCCCTCGTCGCCTTCTCCCTTGTCAGCTTCTCCCTCACCGGCTTCTCCCCCGTCCCAGGCTTCTACCTCACTGGAGTCGTCTCCTCGGTTGAGAGATTCATCTCCCTCACCGGAATCGTTCAGAAATGTCCTGGTGACATCAATATCTACATTTTCTCGGATCATTCCTTGGAGGAAGTATTCATCATCTTGACTTTTTTTATGTGCTGGATCCATAGTTTCTGCAATATACCGACATTTGTTAGTTAGAATACACGCTATATATTCAAAATGCACGCTAAAACTAATTTTAACTAATTCTAATTCTAACTAACAAACTAACACTAACTTCTAACTAAGTACTAAGGGCATTCCTATTCGGCGCTTCAAGCGCCTGTTACGGGTGGACGCCTGAAGGCATGTTCTTGACCGGACAAAAATAATAGATTTTTATTTCTATTGGGCCAGCCCACTAAGATTTTAACGTCTGTGGGGGGTGCGCGTCAAATAGGAATTGCCCACAGCACCCAGCGGGCAAAAGAGGCCGAAAAAACAGCACCAGCGGGCAAAAGAGGCCCAAAAAAACAGCACCGCGTCAGCCCGCGTCAGTGCGTCAGTACGTCTTCTCCAACGCGACGCCCGCGTCAGTGCCCGTCGCCTCGAGTCCCGCCGCGTCAGTGCTTTGGGCGCCCCGCCGTCACCTTCAATGCCTGCCGCGGCATCAACGCCGGCGTGCCGATTGGGCTGCCGCTCGGTGGCATTCATTGCGGCCGCTGGACGCCCGGCCACTGGCCCCTTTAAAAGGAGGCCAACGGAGCCGCGGCCACCAGCCTCCATCGCCATAGCCAGCACAGCCGCCAGAGCCACCACATCCCGGCCACCACAGCAGCCATGGGGTTCTGGAAGAAGGGCAAGGGCAGCCACGACCACGAGGCCGGCGGGTCGCGCCGGTCTGGGCGCCGCCAGTCTCCTCCACGCCGCCAGTCTCCTCCACGCCGCGCCAGGACGGCCTCGCCGCAGTGCCAGCGTGACCGCCGGTACATTCTGGTGAGTCACTGCCAGGCGCTGTACCAGTGCGGCCAGAGCGTGGACTGGCCGGACTGCAGGCTCCCCGGCGGGTGGCACCTCAACAGTCGGCGCGTGCCGGTCCCGCCGGTGCCGCGCTTCGGCCCGGAGCGGGTCGCCGAGATCCGCCGCCGGCGCGCACTGATGCCGGCGCGCCTCCGCGCCGATCCCGCCTTTGGCTACGATAGCCAATGGTGGGACAACTTCGGGCCGCGGGAGCGCGACCCGGTGCGGCGGGCGGCCTTCCTAGGGGAGGTCGCCCCCAACCCCTACGCCGGCGTGTACATGCCGGAGCCGGGGCCAGAGCCGCCGCAGGCGGATCCCTTCATCGAGGAGATGGAGGAGGACGAGGAGGCGCCGCCGGAGGTGGGCGGCGACGACATCCCTGGCGAGGAGCCCAGGTACGACACCGACGACTTCGTCGGCAGCGTCGCCTACGGCATCCTCGACGCGATGGACCACGGTGAGGCGCCGCCACCCCCGCCACCGATGTCCGAGGAGGAGGAGCTCCGGGTCGCCGTCCTCATCTCCGAGGAGGAGGAGAAGAGGCGGTGGGCCGGCATCGACACGGCGCTGGCCATGTCCGTGCACCAGCAGCACGGCCGGCCACCGTCGCCTCCTCCACAGCGTGCGGCGACTCCACCGCCGCCTCCTCCACCAGGCCCACCGCCGCCGCCACCGCGTGCGGCGACTCCACCGCCGCCTCCTCCACCAGGTCCTCCTCCACCGCCTGCGGCCAACTGGCCGTGGCCGCAGGGGCCCTACATCATCCTCCCCGACGAGGACGATGAGTAGGCCGCGGCGAGGACGACGACGCCGACGCCCCTGTGCCCGCCCCGACGAGGGCTTTTTATTTTTATTTTTTATTTTTATTTTTCTATGTTTTTTTTAATTTCAATGTATTATATATATAAGTAATAAAAAATTTGCCTACGGCAATTTAAATGCGAATTTTTTTTAAAAAAAAGAAAAAATTGGCCGGCCGGGCTCACCGTCGAAGGGGGGCGGCGGCGCTGGGGGTGCGGGGCGGGCGCACGGGGCCGGGCGTCGCGGCGACGCTGGGGGGGGCGGCGGCGCAGGCCACCTGCAGAGAGAGAATGTGATGAGCGGCGGCGCGGGGGGAAAAGGGAGAGGTCGCGGCGGCGGCGCTCACCGAGGATGGCGGCAGCGGCGGCGCTCTCCGAGGACGGCGGCAGGAAACTCGGACAGCCTGCCGGCGTGTTTTCGCTCCGCGCGCAAAAGTCCTTAGCAATTTCGGCCGATTTGGGGGGAAGTGGGGGAGGAAGAAGGGCGAGTTATATTTGGAGGGGTCATTGGTCCCGGTTCGTGGCACCAACCGGGACCAATGACTCAACGGTCCCGGTTGATGCCACAAACCGGGACCAATGACCTGGGCGAGGGGCGCTGCTGAGCCGCCACGTGCCCATTAACGGTCCCGGTTGATGCCACAAACCGGGACCAATGTCCTGGGCGAGGGGCGCTGCTGAGCCGCCACGTGCCCATTGTTTTTCTGTTTTAACTTGCTGTTTTCATTTTAACAGGAAAAAACTTTCTTCTATTTAAAATTTGGAAAAACTTTCAACAGGAAAAGTGTTTCAATTTAAATAACTAATCTAAAACCATTTTCTGTTTTCAAAATTATGAATTCTAACTAAACAATTTTACTATTTTTAATAAAAAATGCACTAACACGTTTAAAACGGGCATAACAAATTCAAAAATGATCCAAACAATGTGAAACCTTCGCGTGGTGTCATATTATGTGTCATAGTTGCAAGGAAAATATTGAACTTGGAAAATTGCAAACATCATAAAAAATCCTTCACAAAATGACCTATCATGTTCGAGGTTTCATTGCATTTAGGTCAAACCACCAATGTTATGGCTAGAATCAGGGCATAGTTTATGATAATGTGCCCATATTGTGCACACATGTGCATCTTGGGATGGCTTACGATGTTGCAGGAGGAAGTTTTCGTTTTCGACGCACGAAATAGCCAATTTCCATTTTTGAGGTGCCGAAATTGGGGTGTTCTATGAAGGAACCACCAAATTAAAGTTTGGCATTGGCACCAACCCATTTTTCAAAAATACTAGACCACCTTAGATGGACCAATTCCCAACCGGTGTATCAGAAACCTTACCGTCCATCCCTCATGAAAAAGACAAATTCCTGCCGATTCGATAGGAGGGTGCCCAGATTTGTACTACAAGTACAGGATATAATGCTTGTGAATTTTTTTAAAAATCATTTATAGGTTCACAACATGCTATTTCACTAGAGATCTACTTCAAGTTTAGCGAGGCTCAGCCCCGGGCTAAGAAGCTTCAAGCCCGCCGCTTTGAATATAGTTTGAAACGGGCATAAGAAATTCAAAAATGATCCAAACAATGTGAAACCTTCGCGTGGTGTCATATTATGTGTCATAGTTGCAAGGAAAAATATTGAACTTGGAAAATTGCAAACATCATAAAAAATCCTTCATAAAATGACCTATCATGTTCGAGGTTTCATGGCATTTAGGTCAAACCACCAATGTTATGGCTAGAATCAGGGCATAGTTTATGATAATGTGCCCATATTGTGCACACGTGCATCTTGGAATGGCTTACGATGTTGCAGGAGAAAGTTTTCCTTATCCCACCGACAGTTTAGTTAGATGACACAAAAACCACCTTTAGTCCCGGTTGTACCCACCAGCCGGGACTAAAGGTTAGATAGTTTCCCGCGCCACTGCGTTCCCGCCTATTTTCTTCCCGCGCTTTCCACCTTTTCCCGCCTCCGTCTTCCCGCCATTTTTTCACTATATATATGTAGGCTTGGCCTCCATTTACATATCACATCTAGACTCATATCTGCAAACCTCATCACTCTCTCCCATGGCCTCCATCGTATCTCTAACCCCCAAGGAGGCGGAGGCGCTTTGCGCCTCAAACTACCCCTGCCCGCCGGGCTACCGCGTCCCCACCGGCTGGATGCTGAGCGTCGGAGGCGTACCGGTCCCTCCTGTCCCTCTAGGTGTGGCGCGTCAGATGGCCATCACGAACCACTACTACTTCGAGCTCACGCCAGAGCAGCGGAGGAATCCCCAGTGGCATCCCGACTACAGCCCGACTTGGGACGCCTTCTTCATCAATCGGCGTGAGAGTGCGCTTGCCAGGCACGAGGAGGACGGCCCACCTTGTTCGAACTTCAACGAGGCCGGCCGTCGGCTGTGGTGGCGCGGCCGGACTCTCCAGAGCGTCATGGCCTACCATGGCCCCCGCCTGTGCTACCCTCAGTCTCAGCCCACGCGTGCTCACCCGCCGAGGTTCGACTACCGCGACTCCGACGGCTACAGTGGCGATGTTTATAGGGCTAGGCATGACTATGACTGAATCACTCCAATATTATGTGTCATAGCTGCATGGAAAAATATTGAACTTGGATAATTGCAAACATCATAAAAAATCATTCACAAAATGACATGTCATAGTTTTCATACATTACATAGATTTACATAGGGTTTAGGGTAATTCTCCTTCGTCGCGTATGTCGATCCCTTGCCTATGATCGCTTCTTAGGCCGTAACCATGGAGCATCTTCATTATTTAACGGGATGCAAGGGTCAGTTTTCACGGTGAAGGGCGGAATTTCTTCAAACTTATCATAATCTGCTGACATGTCTGTCTTGTCCTCGACTCCCGCGATGTTTCTTTTCCCTGAAAGAACTATGTGACGCCTGGGCTCATCGTCTGATGTATTCGTTTCCTTATTTTTCCTTTTTTTCGGTCTGGAGGACATGTCCTTCACATAGAAAACCTGAGCCACATCATTGGCTAGGACGAATGGTTCGTCTCTGTAACCAAGATTCTTGAGATCCACTGTTGTCATTCCGTACAGCTGGTCCACCTTTACCCCTTCTCTATTCATGTTGACCCAACTGCACCGAAACAAAGGGACCTTAAAAGTAGGTCCATAGTCAAGTTCCCATATCTCCTCTATGTAACCATAGTATGTGTCCTTTTTCCCATTGTCACATGTTGCATCAAAGCGGACACCACTATTTTGGTTAGTGCTCTTTTTATCTTGGGAGATCGTGTAAAATGTATTCCCATTTATCTCGTACCCTTGGAAAGTCAATACAGTCGCAGATGGTGTCGCGGCCAACAAGTAGAGCTGATCTCCAATAGTGGTGTCATTTATGAGATGTAATTGCAACCAAGTGCCAAAAGTCTCCATGTGATTTTCTTTAATCCAGTAGTCATCCTTCCCCGGGAACTTAGAGCGTACAACATTCATGTGTTCCTTGATATACGGAGCCACGAAGGTAGAGCTTTGTAAAACTGTGTAGTGTGCTTGATTCAAAGAATGCCCGTCCCTAAATATCATTGCTTTCTTTCCTAGCGTGCCTTTTCCACTTAGTCTCCCCTCATACCGTGATTCAGGAACACCAATCGGCTTAAGGTCAGGAAGAAAGTCAACACAGAACCCAATGACCTCCTCTGTTCCATAGCCCTTGGAGATGCTTCCTTCTGGCCTTGCACGATTACGAACATATTTCTTTAAGACTCCCATGAACCTCTCGAAGGGGAACATATTGTGCAGAAATATAGGACCGAGAATGGAAATCTCATCAACTAGGTGAACTAAGAGATGCGTCATAATATTGAAGAAGGACGGGGGGAACACCAACTCAAAACTGACAAGACATTGGACCACATCCTTTTGCAGCCTTTCTAGACTTTCTCGATCGATCACCTTCTGAGATATTGCATTGAGGAATGCACATAGCTTCACAATGGGTACTCGAACATTTTCCGGTAGAAGCCCCCTCAATGCAACCGGAAGCAACTGCGTCATAATCATGTGACAATCATGAGACTTCAGGTTCTGGAATTTTTTCTCTGCCATATTTATTATTCCCTTTATATTAGACGAGAACCCAGCCGGGACCTTGATACTATTCAGGCATTCAAAAAAGATTTCCTTCTCTGCTTTGGTAAGAGCGTAGCTGCTTAAGTATTGACGGCCTTTATCAGTATGCTTGTTGTATGGGTCTTTGATACGTTGCTGGTCCTCCCGTGCTTCTGGTGTATCTTTTGTCTTCCCATACACGCCTAGGAAGCCTAGCAGGTTCACGCAAAGATTCTTCGTCACGTGCATCACATCGATTGAAGAACGGACCTCTAGGTCTTTCCAATACTCAAGCTCCCAAAATATAGATTTCTTCTTCCACATGGCCGTGTGTCCGGTAATGGGGTCTTTCGGAACAGATTGACCACCAGAACCCTTTCCAAATATTACTTCTAGGTCCTTCACCATACCAAATACATCAGCACCTTTAGGGAGCTTAGGCTTCTTCCGGTGATCTGCCTCACCGTTGAAATGCTTGCCTTTTTTTCTTACTTGATGATTGGTCGGAAGAAATTTACGACACTCCAGGTACACAACCTTCTTACATTTATCCAAATATGTACCTTTAGTCTTATCTAAACAGTGCGTGCATGCATTGTATCCCTTGTTTGACTGTCCTGAAATATTACTAAGAGCAGGCCAATCATTGATGGTTACGAACAGCAACGCTCGTAGGTCAAATGGCTCCTGTTTGTGCTCATCCCACACCTTTACACCTGGTTCTGCCCACAGCTGCAATAGTTCATCGACTAATGGCCTTAGATACACATCAATGTCGTTGCCGGGTTGCTTTGGTCCTTGGATGAGCACTGGCATCATAATGAACTTCCGCTTCATGCACAACCAAGGAGGAAGGTTGTAGATACATAGAGTCACGGGCCAGGTGCTGTGACTGCAGCTCTGCTCCCCAAAAGGATTCATGCCGTCTGTACTTAGACCAAACCATAAGTTCCTCGCATCACCTGCAAAGTTTGAGTACTTTCTCTCGATGTTTCTCCACTGCGACCCATCGGCGGGGTGTCTCAGTTTCCCGTCTTTCTTACGCTCTTCTTTGTGCCATCGCAACAACCTAGCATGCTCTTTGTTTCTGAACAGACGTTTCAACCGTGGTATTATAGGAGCATACCACATAACCTTAGCAGGAACCTTCTTCCTGGGGGGCTCGTCATCACCCTCAACATCACCAGGGTCATCTTGTCTGATCTTGTACCGACATGCAGTGCATACCGGACATTTATCCATATTCTCATACTTCTCACCACGGTATAAGATACAGTCATTAATGCATGCATGTATCTTCTCCACATCTAATCCTAGAGGGCAGATAGTCTTCTTTGCTTCGTACGTTGTCTCGGGCAGCTCATTATCCTTTGGAAGCTTTGGCTTTATTATTTTTAGTAACTTCTCAAATCCCTTGTCAGATAAACCAGCCTCTGCCTTCCATTTCAGCAATTCAAGTGTGGTACCGAGCTTTGTGCTGCCATCTTCGCAATTTGGGTATAATAACTTTTTGTGATCGTTTTGCATGGCCTCCAACTTCAGCTTCTCCCTTTCTGTATCGCATTGTTGCTTTGCATCAGAAATGACCCGACCAAGACCATCACCGGGCTCATCCGATGCCCGTTGTTCTTCTTCATTGCCGCCTCCCTCTTCTTCATTGTCTTCCATTGCAGTATCACTGTATTCTTCAGGATAGCTGTCATCATCCTCTTCTTCATTTTCTTCCAGCCTAACCCCTCTTTCTCCGTGCATGGCCCAACAATAATATCCGGGCATGAAACCTCTCCGAAGCAGATGGCTTTGAAGGATTCTCGGGGCAGAGTGCTCCGTCAAATTTCGACAGTCGATGCAGGGACAAGGCATAAAATTATCCACTTTGTTTGCCTTAGCCACATCGATAAATTTATGCAGGCCTGCAATAAAATCAGAATCGCGTCGGTCGCCGTACATCCATCGCATCCGCGCATCGATCTGCGTTATAATAATTAACTATTATAATAACATCATGAATAGTGAAATGACCACCCACATGGACACATATGCAAGATTTTTATATCAGTTACAGATGAAGAAGATAAGGTTGCTAACCTCGGCGGAGGATACCGTGTTGTGCGAACTTAAATGTGGCATGGACATTTCGTCGAACACCTTGTGTGCAATCAAAGGAAAAAAAAGCTAGCACCCACACCACACACACAATTCAGCAAATTTTTGTGGCAAAGGGCAAAGGGCTGGGTATCAATTTATAGCCAGGGGAGGGTCTTTGATCCCGGTTCATGCCATGAACCGGGACCAATGACCCGCATAGAGGCACGTGTCATGCTGGGGAGGCCTTGGTCCCGGTTAATGCCACAAACCGGGACCGATACCCCGAAATGAACCGGGACTAATCTCCAGGCGGCATGGACCGGGACCAATAAGTGTCATTGGTCCCCAATGGCCAGCCGAACCGGGACAGATGACATTTGGGTGCTGGACCAAAGACCCTTTTTCTACTAGTGTAAAACACAAAAATAGCAGAAAATAAGAAATTGGCACGGTGGCATCTCGTTAATAGGTTAGTTCCAGAAAATGTATAAAAATGCCATGAAGTGTAACGAAACACTAAGCAAATGGTGTAAAAACAAGCATGGAGCATCAAAAATTATGGATACGTTGGAGACGTATCAATGACCATGGTTTGTGCAAGTTCCACAGCAAACTATGGAACCATGGTCCCATTTTTGGTGGAGATGTGCATCTTTGCATTTCCAACAACTTTTGCAGCTAGTGTTTTTTCAGTTTCCACATAAAAAATGCATTTCCCATTTTTCAGGTGGCCGAAGGGGTCAAAACAGATGCTTTTTTGTGAAGGGGCCACAAAGGGCAGTGTGCAAAACATCACCACTCTAATTTTCATGGGTGGGGGACCTACCAGGGGTGCCACATCCAGGAGGTTAGGAATTATCTCGGCCTTCTTCCATATAATGAATATTTTTTGCCCTAAATCCATTTAAATCCAATTTTGCACTGGGGCTACAAGAAATGTACACCAGAAAAATAGGGGAAAAATACAGAGAGGTCCCCTGTGGGTGTGGGACCCTAGAACCAAGACCAAACCATGCTTCCCACCCCACCTGGCAGACATCGATGGCACCGCGAGTTTGACCTAGATATCGAAGGGGGGGGCCTGGGGAATTCAGAAAAAATTAAAAAAATAGAAAAACAATGTATGGAGTCATGGTGAGTGATGCATCACCTAGGAAAAATACCAAACATGCCATCCCAAGGGTTCACAGGTGGACTCTTTCACACAAAGGTGCTTCCAGGCAGGAAAAATCCTAAAAAATAGAAAAACACTGCATTTTCCATTTTTTTTTCAGTGGCCGGATGTGTCAAAACAGGTGTGTGGGTCCTTCAAATAGACTTTATTTAAAAAATACGCCGTGGATCCTCTAACTTCCAAACCCTAACTTTTCTGACTTTGGGTCACTGACAGTAGGCCCCATGTGTGGTGGGCCCTACTTACCAGTGACACAAAGTCAGACCACGCTAAGTCAGAGGAGCCCGTTTCGGTTTGTGCCCTGTTGTTTTGTGCCTAGCATGTTACACTTTGTTACGTGTAACGCGACGATCCTTTGACTTCGCGCATGTGGGCCTGCGCATGGCCGTTCATACTTGATTAATTTCATGCCTGGGAAATTGGAGAAGTCATTATGGCTTGATTAAGTGGCTGTTCCTGGCCTACAAAATGCGCAGCAGCCTCCCGAGCCAGCCAGTCAATCAACTATCCTTCTTATTCTTCTTCTTCCTGTCACCACCGTGGATGGGGAGGCTTCCGGGAGGTCGAGGACGCGGGGGGCGGTCGTGGTAGCCGAGGCGGGCGTGGAGGAGGCCGCGGTGGCGGTCGTGCTGGGTGCGGGCGCGGTGGTGGTCGTCGAGGAGGACATGGGTCGGCGGCTGAGCCGCCGTCTCTTGACATGTCTGTTGACATGTCTAGGGATTCGTCACCCGAGCCCTCGTCCGAGCCATCATCTCAGAGACAGGTGCGATTCCTGCCAGGGTTCGAGTTTGCCCGGATCACGTTCGAGCGCCACAACTTGGAGCAGCTGCGGCTCCCACTAAAGTTTGCGCGATAGCTTGCAGGTCATGAACCTACCGAAGTAGGTCTGCGGGTAGCTGGTTGTGCCCGAGGTAGCTGGCCCGTCTAGCTGTACGTGGATGCAGTAGACGACATGTACCTTGGGCGTGGCTGGGGTGCCTTTGCCCGCGCGCACGATCTGCAACTCGGGTATATCCTCATATTCAAGTTCAACGGAGTAGATGAGTTCTCCGTCAAGGTCTATGACAACTGCAACTGTCGAAAGACCTATCACATAGATAGCGACGACGAGTTCGATGACTCCGATGAGAAAAATATGTAATTCAAGTATCAGTTACAATTGCTATTTTATTTTAGTTTCATTTCTAAGATTCCCTGTTTGAATGCCATGTCATGCATGGTAAAAAAAAATCACGGGCATAGATTGATACGTCTCAAACGTATCTATAATTTTTGATGCTCCATGCTTGTTTTTACACCATTTGCCTTGTGTTTCGTTACACTTTGTGGCGTTTTTATACGATTTCCGGAACTAACCTACTAACAAGATGCCACAGTGCCAGTTCCCTGTTTTCTGCTGTTTTTGTGTTTCAGAAAAGCTACACAGGAAATATTCTTGTAATTGGACGAAATAAGTTCCAGAACTCCTATTTTTTCCGGAAGAGGACCGAAGACCGAACGAGAGCCGGAGGAGGGCCAGGGGCTGCCCACACAATAGGGGGCACGGCCCAGCCCCTGGCCGTGCCCACCCATTGTGTGACCACCCTGGTTGCCTCCTGACGACGCCCCTTCGCCTATAAAAAGCCTCGGGACGGAAAACCCTAAAACAATCGGCAAAATTTCCAGAAGAGTTCCGCAGCTCCGCCGCCGTCGAAGACAAATTTTGGGGGACAGGAGTCTCTATTCCGGCACCCTGCCGAGATGGGGAAGTGTCCCCGGAGCCATCTCCATCGGTCTCCATCACCGTCTCCATTGACCTCACCGCCATCTCCATCAATCTTGTTGTCTCCTATGATGAGGAGGGAGTAGTTCTCCCCCGGGGTTGAGGGCTCTACCGGTAGCTATGTGGTCCACCTCTCTCTCCCATGATGTGATCTTTATGTGATCGTGAGCTTTGTATCTAGTTGAATTGGTAGATGTTATTATTCAGATATTATGCTACTCCCATGCTTTATATTTGTAAACTCCGGAGATACCTTGTATCATGGTGTGACGGTGACAGTGTGCACATCATGTGTGTCTTTTTGGCTAATGTCTCTATGAATTGTTGGTGTTTGTTGGAATCATCTAGTGCGTTCACGATGACAGTGTGGGACAATCTAGTTTGGGGAAATACAGACTTTGAGAAGTGCTTCGTAGCCCTACGCATGATTAGTGTTCGTTTTCCATTGGAGAATTGTTTTGAGTTGCATATTGATGATAATATCTATTGGTTCAATTATGTTATATTTGTTGAGAGTGTGTCCACTTGTGAAAGTATGATCCTTAGGCCTTGTTTCCAAGCATTGCACACCGTTTCCTTTTAGTTTTGTTACATGTTTGCTTATAGCGATATTTATTTCAGATTACATTTATTACTTATAATCATCACTACTACTTGTATTTCACTATCTCTTCACCGAACTAGTGCACCTATACATCTGACAAGTGTATTGGGTGTGTTGGGGACACTAGAGACTTTCTGTATCGTAATTGCAGGGTTGTTTGAGAGGGATAGCTTTGACCTCTTCCTCCCTGAGTTCGATAAACCTTGGGTTGTGACACCCCCGAATTTATCACAAATTCAAAGTGCCCGTTATGTATTCCACCACAATCCCAGAATCATTGTTGTAATACACATAACGTAGTTGGTAACCAGTTCCATAGACATTACAATACGATGGTTCAAATACAATGGTCATAGTGACCAAGTTCATATCTATTATATTATTAAAACAACTAACAAACAACGGTTCAGATTAGCTAGACATAAACATACCAAGAAGAACGGCCCAGATTTAATTGTTAACGCGCTCCGGGTGTCTATTTTGATATGCGCATATAGTGTCCTTCTATCCTAGGTCTACCCCGTCTAGGAAACAGACGCGATAAGGATTCTCACGTTCCATGATTAATCAATCCAGCCCGCCATCGCCGCCGCTCCGCACGGCACTACCAGATCTTCCGTCGCCTCTCTTTCTCCTATGTCCTTGACTGTTGCACACCCCTACAGCTCTTTCCCACTCGATGTGTTTCTCGGTGCCATGCAGATTGTTAGCTACCACGTTTCTCTTTTGTGTCCTATTCTCAGCTCCGCAGACAGTCTTGATTCCCTAATAAGTAGAGCACCTGGACAATAGCTATCATGTCTATTTTTGCCCTGTGTTGGATTGATCAAAAAGCAGGGAGACGGGTGCGGTTTTAATCTCTTCCCATATTGGGTGAGAGCACATACAACTGGAGCCTTTGAGGTCAATTTCTGAGGAATCGAATCAGGTGATGCCTGCAGCAATGAACGATTTATGCTAATACATGGGAGATGCAAGGTTTTTACGGCAGTGCGACGCAGCGCTCGACATGGATCTTGAGAATGGTTGATGCAAGGAAATAATAGATGGAATGCCCTTCTTACTTGGCTTGGAATCAATATCATTGACACATCTTCTTGGGGTGTTATGGACACGGTCAAAGATTGGTGGCTAAGTTTCATCTACCCCAATGGCATCAAAAGAAAGTCTTTCGCTTCCCTCATCATGCTTGCATCGAGAGAGATTTGGTTGGAGCGCAACGCGAGAGTCTTCCGGAAGATCTCCTCCTTGCCAAATGTCGTTATTGATAGAATTAAAGGAGAGGCCGCTCTTTGGAGCTTGGCGGGTGCTAAGCACTTGGGGTCCTTGATGCCGCGAGAGTAATTTGTATGGTTTGCCGGGCTTTTGCCTTGGCTTGTAACAAACTCTAAACTTCTTCTTAATTAATGAATGAGGCAAAGCTTTTGCCCCTTTTCCCTTTCAAAAAAATAAAATAATAGATGCACCTGCCTGCAGTTCTATCAGCTGCCTCGCATCTCTAGGCATTTACATCAAAGACGACAGGATGTCTTGCGGCCGACGGACAACATACGCATCACCCAGCGTTCTGTGGCGGCCAATGACGTACAAGTAACATCATCTCTGCCTTTTCTCTCATTCTGGATTCTTCTTATACTGAAAATTTTACAACTGCCCACTACTCACGTACTGATAGACTGATACTTATATAATTCTCAACGTCTTAGCCTTAAAACTGGCCAGATCGTGTCTATCCAGCTGTCCTGGTTGCTAATGTTGCTGCTAATGTACCATTTTTGGCACTGTAAGGAACTTTCACCTTAGTACGTTTTATGCTGTCATGTTGAAGATTTTCTATGTTTGTTACCCGGTGAACTCAGTCTCTATGGCTCTACCTTTGCCAAATGATGAGCTGCTCGCGATGGAATTAGTCACCAGTGAGATTTATATTACAGGAAAGGTAAAGAAAAAATCGTGGAGATTTATACTTTTGTAAGTACTATCTTTGTTGTGCGTCATATTGCACAAGATCTCAGTTTTGTTCTTGGCAGGGGTTCCTCGGTGAGGACTTCATTGTACAAAAGCTAATATCTGAGGATTCATTGATAATTTAAATTTCTGGCATGGTGTTTAATTTGCAGGTAATAGTTACTCAAACCCTATTTTTTGCATTTTTATTATTGTTGGCGTAGACTTAATGTGTTACCGAGACTCCAGTGTATTGTTTGCATACAGATTAGGTGTTTGGACACAACATCGGTAATGAAACTTAATGGATTTGATAAATATCAGTGTATTGTTTTCTTATTATTTACTCCAAGTGACGCATATTCTTATTATTTAGATGTATTTTATCATGCTTATGCATTCTGAACACACATCCAAGCCTTGGGCATTACTATATCATCTACTATATGAACGATCCAAGGGAGTTCACCATGGATGCTATGTAAAGTGCCAAATCTACACTTCTTATGCATACATCATGCACTTACTTTTATGACAACCTCACACGGCTATCCAATAAAATTTTCAAACTTGATGAGAACACTGAGAGTACAATATAGACGTACAAATAATCTCGCCATACAAGGTCTACGGAAAGCTATAGCTGTGTGGTTTGAATCTTTGCGAAGTGGCTTTAAAGAATGGAGATTAAAGTTTGTACATTATCCATGTGGACATCCATAAATAGCTTAAATTTGACTGATTTTCTATGAACCATGCTTAAAAAATTACAGGAATACAATATTCTTTGTTCATGAGAATTTCAGTAACATCAAAGAAACAATTCGGTTTACGTAGAATATTATAATTACCAATGGGAACCATGTCTGTGAAGTTCTTATTAGATTTTTTATGCATGGAATTATGTGTAATAAATGGAAGGACAATTATGATGATAAAATAACAAATGTCTTAAGTTTATGTTTGGTAAAAAATCTTTAGAAGATACATAACAAGCTTCATAACGAAGTGTTCAGTTTAGTGTCCAAATATTTATAGGGAAAGTATCGTAAAAGCATCAGTAGAGAAATGTGGACAGTCAAAATTTCATAATTTTTTGGTTAGCATATATCTAAACTATTTAATTGGATCTCCAAAAAATTACAATAATCTAGCCGCGCAAATGCGCGGGTCAACCTGCTAGTTACAACACAATATAGCAGCGGAAATAACGTCTTCGGGTCCATGCCTTCACCCTACAGGCAATGGCGACTCAGTAGAAGATCTTAGTTCTGATACTCTTCTTCATACCCTTCCTCCGGATACTCTTTCCCATAGTCTGGCCAAGTTGATAGCCAGGGACACAGCCATGAGTACATTGGATGCACTCGCAAACCATCTTATAAATGAAATGATGAAGTAGATATGCCAGGTTGATATGGTGGACTATGCACTAAGTTTATTTGCAAAACCTAGTTTTATTTCCCAAGAATGTTCATTGGTAGAAAAGAGGTTTAATTCTCTAAGTTCAATCTAAAGAGGAACTTCAAGTGTGTCAATATCAAGGTCAAGTCAAATCATGTCATTCACCAAGTTCATCATAAGTTGTTTATATTCTTGACAAAAGTCAAGTACAGCTTGCCAACTGTCCATAACCGAGGACGCGGCTATTCGAATAGTTTTGAAACCTCTGCAGAGGGGTACACTTTACCCACAAGATTCGATACATCTGCCGGGAGAAATCCACGGATCGTCATACACAAAGTATGCGAGGTTCAGATAATCAAACAAACTCTTTCACTTGCTCACTCTAGTATAGGATCCTTTCCTAGAACCCGAGACACGGACATCTCCATTCCGGCGTCTCTAGTTTTGCCCGCTCCGGGATGCCGGATGAATGGAATTTCCACTCGGTTCAGAAGTACCCGCGCACGGTGCACTTCTATAAAGGATGATACAAGGCCTCCCATACTAGGGTAAACAAGCTACGGACTAAGCCCCTTCCCATTTAGGGGTAGTGTGGTCGTACGGTAATGGTTGGCTCACATGGTACATCACTTATTGTCATTTACAAATACATTCCATAGTTCTTAGTCAAGTTTATTTTCCTTCATAAAACCATCATGTAGGAGAAATCTCCAATTCAAGTTTTCAAGTTCAAGTCACCAATTTCAAATAGGGTTCCCCTTAGAGATGGCCTCAATTTTATTAGCGACTAAGCAACTACATTGAGTGATGATACCACTAGAATAGGGTTGGATAAACTCAGCTTGATGCTCTTGCTAAGCAAGATATCACTACACATCTATCATTCTACTCTAGCCATTCAATCATGCAATTTACTTAAAACAAGTAGAATGCAATAGTAAAACTAGGCATGTGGAGTATGATTCAAAAGATGGCTTGCCTTGGTTGGCAAAGTGTCCGGGGTAGTCTTCTTCTTCTTGATAAAATTCCCCCTCAATATCCTCCTCAGCAACACTAGCGTCTAATAACGAATAAATACAAAGCACACAATCACTACACCATGCTAACAACACACCAAGCACACATACTTGTTTTCAAACAATAGGGTTCAGGTTGGATTTTATTGAGTTGGGTTGCAAGGTTTCTTCCAAGTGTTCATCAAGTGTGTAAGTTGGATTTTTCTATCATGTGCCATAGGTTGTTTCTTTTCTAAGCATTGGTATTAAACTAAGGGTATTAGGACTAGTTCAAGTGGGGAGGGATTAATTAAGTGAATTGGTATGGAGGCCAAACTAATTCTAAGTGTATAATAGAGATCTATCATTTTATGCTACCAACTAGGATTGGATTAGGGTCTAATTGGTACCACTAACAAGGTTTGAGTGATTAAGGTTGAACTAAACAGTAGGGGAGTTACTTAGTGGGTTCACAAACCAAGTCTCATAATTTTAGGAGGCTTAAACAATTTTCTAGAATTTTCCTATGATTAATAAAGCTATGGTCAAAGTATTCTTATTTATTTAAATCACTAACTCAAATTGAAACTTAACCAGTTTCAGAGGGTAGAGTATTTCCTAAGCTTTTCAACGCATATTCATTTGCTAGAAATGGATTTCTAAATCTCTTGGAATTAAAGTTTGAAAAACATATCTGAAACATATTTGAAATAATTCGAAAACGAGCGGGAATTAAATAAAAACGATTCGGACCGATTTTAAACGAACTGGGCCGATTCCTACAAAACCCGAACGGGCCGGCCCAAATACCGCTTCGCACGGGCGGGAAATGTTTTAAAACAAACTGACAGGGGGGTCCCACTCGTCAGGTCACTTAAGTGACCCGAATCGGTACGCTGCCGTTGGATTCTAATCCAACGGTGCGTCTGCTTCATGTTCGACGGCGAGGAGGGAGCTCACCTGCGCGCAGAGACGAAGATGACGGTGATGGCGGTGCGCGTAGAGGAAGCAGAGCTTGACGGCGAGGGTCGGAAAAGGCTCCAGCGGTGCTCCTCCTCCAATTCCCGGCGTCGGCTTGCTCAACTGAGGCCGAACGCGGCGGCGCCTCCCGCGTCCAGTACCTCGCCGGTGGGGCTGGCGACGTCGAACGAGAGCGAGCGGGGAGAGGAGAGGTTGTCTGGGAGCGAGCTGGGAGTGGGGTGAGTTCGTTTGTTTGATCGGTGGGGGTTTTTATAGGCCAGAGGGTCGAGGGCGAGGGCGTCCAGTAGTTCGTGTTCGACGGCGAGGAGGGAGCTCACCTGCGCGCAGAGACGAAGACGACGGCAATGGCGGCGCGCGTAGAGGAAGCAGAGCTTGACGGCGAGGGTCGGAAAAGGCTCCGGCGGTGCTCCTCCTCCAATTCCCGGCGTCGGCTTGCTCAACTAAGGCCGAACGCGGCGGCGCCTCCCGCGTCTAGTACCTCACCGGCGGGGCTGGCGACGTCGAACGAGAGCGAGCGGGGAGAGGAGAGGTTGTCTGGGAGCGAGCTGGGAGTGGGGTGAGTTCGTTCGTTTGATCGGCGG
This sequence comes from Dactylis glomerata, assembly GCA_007115705.1. Classification (NCBI taxonomy): domain Eukaryota; kingdom Viridiplantae; phylum Streptophyta; class Magnoliopsida; order Poales; family Poaceae; genus Dactylis; species Dactylis glomerata. The sequence goes on from QXEO01000546.1 coordinate 6,774,682, forward strand.
GGGTTTTTATAGGCCAGAGGGTCGAGGGCGAGGGCGTCCAGTAGCTCGCCGGTGCGGGGGCCCTGGCGACGTGCGACGAGCAACACCGGGCACGGCGGCCTTGCTCGCGTGCTGGAGGGGTTTGGTCTTGGCGACGGGGTGCTGTGGGTCGGCTCTGGCGAGGTCACGGCGGTCGGTGACGTGCAGGGAGCAGAGGGACAGAGAGGGGGGTCCGGGCAGCGTCTTCCTCTTCTCCTCCATTTCGCACAGCTCGGGTCGGGGCAGAGGGGGCTGGGCTCGACCGCGGAGACGTCCACGAGCATGGCTACAGGCTCAAGATGAACGGGAACAGTGAAGCTCACAGTGATTTGATTTTCTCCGATTTTTGCTCACCACGTGTTCGATCAAATGCCCGCAAGAATTTGAATTTCAAATTTTTGAAAACGGCCACTGTGGTTCGTCAACATATTAGACAAGGGTTCCAGAACTATTTTTGTTCTGAAGAAATAACATGTTTTGCAAAAATTTGCATTTGAAATTAGGGTTTGGTTGCTGAATCAGATTCAAAGTTTGGCTGATGTTTGAGTGAAGTTCTGATTTGAATTTTGGTTAGAAACTTCTGGGTTGAGTTAGTATGTGACTTGATCAAGCTCAACTAACTGACCACACCTTTACTTAAGTTACAGATTTCTTATTCTAAGTGACCAAAGTAGGGTAGTCAATAATAATTGCTAGATCAACTTATTCTTCTCTTTTTCTTTCTTTCTTTTGTTTCTGGTTTCTTTGGCTCTTAGAATTCTTCTCTAATGCTTCTGTTGGTTAAGTTAGAATTAACTAGCTATTGCACCACAAATAATAACACACATGAAATCATAAAAGACATATAATAGGAAATACATGCATTCATGAAATATGAATGAAAAAGTTTTAATTGGTCCAAAATTTGGTACTTTAATTCATAGGAAATGGGTTACAAATATTTGGGTTGTTACAATCTTCCCCCCTTAAAAAGAATCTCGTCCCCGAGATTCACTAGTTAAGAACTGAAAAGATTGGGAAACTCTTTCTGAAGATAATCTTCTTGTTCCCAAGTGGCTTCATCTTCGGTGTGATTACTCCACTGAACTTTCAGAAACTTGATGCTCCGGGTTCGAGTGGTTCGATGTGCTTCTTCGAGGATACGGACAGGCACTTCACGATAGGTCAAATCCTTGTTGATGTCCACCGAACGGTGATCAATATTCTTGAAGATTTCTGGCTTCTCCGGCACTTCAAGACATTTCCGAAGTAAAGACACGTGAAAGACATCGTACACTTCAGACAATTCAGGGGGCATTTCGAACTGATATGACACTTCTCCTCTGCGGCTTAGTACCTTGAAGGGCCCAATATATCTTGGTGCAAGCTTTCCTTTTACTTGGAATCTCTTCATTCCCTTGAGAGGTGATACTCTAAGATAAACAAAATCTCCAATCTTGAAGGTCAGTTCTCTACGTCTCTTGTCAGCATAACTCTTCTGTCTAGACTGGGCTGCCTTGAGGTAATCACGAATCATGCGAACCTTCTCTTCAGCCTCTTACAGAATGTCCGGTCCAAATATCTGACTGTCTCCGGTTTCAGACCAATTCAAAGGGGTGCGACACTTTCTTCCATACAAAGCTTCAAAGGGGGCCATTTGCAAACTGGCTTGATAACTGTTGTTGTAGGAAAATTCCGCGAAAGGCAGACAATCTTCCCACTTAGCTCCATAGGCTAGAACACAGGCTCTCAACATGTCTTCAAGTATCTGATTTACTCTTTCGGTCTGTCCGTCAGTCTGAGGGTGGTAAGCTGTGCTGAAGGCTAATTTGGTTCCCAAGGCTTGGTGCAAACTTCTCCAAAATCTTGAGGTGAATTGGGTTCCTTGATTAGAAACTATGGTTTTAGGGACTCCATGCAAACTAACGATTCTGGATAGATAAAGATCTGCCAGCTGTCCTGAGGTATAAGTAGTCTTGACAGGAATAAAGTGGGCGACTTTGGTCAGTCTATCCACAATGACCCAGATAGAGTCATTTCCACGGCTAGACCTTGGAAATCCAGTGATGAAATCCATTCCAACAGATTCCCACTTCCATTCCAGAACTTGCAAAGGTTGCAGCAATCCCGCAGGACGTTGATGTTCAGCCTTGACTCTTTGACAAATATCACACTTGGATATGAATGATGCAATCTCACGCTTCATTCCATGCCACCAAAATTGCTCCTTCAGATCTTGATACATCTTGGTTCCACCGGGGTGGATGGAGTAAGGTGTCTCATGGGCTTCCTTCATAATAACTTCCTTCAATTCCGAGTCAGCAGGCACACAAATACATCCTTTATACCAAAGAACTCCTTGATCATCTTCTTCAAATCCTGGCACCTTGCCGGAACTAATTCTGCGTTTAATTCCGTCAATACTCTCATTTCCCTTCTGGGCTTCTTTGATTTGGCTCATCAATGTGGGTTGAAACACAAGGTTGGCTAAGAATCCTTGACTGACTAGTTCCAATCCAAATTTTTCAAACTCTTGGTGCAACATAGGTTGCTCCTCCTTGATCATCATATTCAACGAGCATGGCTTCCTACTCAATGCATCGGCCACTACATTGGCCTTACCAGGGTGATAATGAATTCCCAGATCATAATCCTTGATCAACTCTATCCATCTCCTTTGCCACATGTTCAACTCCTTATGGGTAAAGATATACTTCAAACTCTTGTGATCAGTGTAGATCTCACAACGGTTACCCATAAGATAATGCCTCCAAGTCTTCAAAGCTAGAACTACGGCTGCTAACTCCAGATCATGGGTTGGATAGTTTTCTTCATGAGGTCGAAGCTGCCGGGAGAGGTAAGCTATGACCTTGCCTTCTTGCATTAACACACAACCAAGTCCAAGTTTGGAGGCATCGCAATAGACATCAAAGTTCTTGGTGATATCGAGCATGGTTAGGACGGGGGCGGTCACCAATCGCTTCTTGAGCTCTTGAAAACTCTCTTCACACTTAGGGGTCCATTCAAACTTCTTGTCCTTCTTCAACAATTGGGTCATGGGTCTGGCAATACTTGAAAACCCTTCAACAAATTTGCGGTAATATCCGGCTAATCCGAGAAAACCTCTAACTTCAGTTTGAGTGGTAGGGGCTTCCCATTCCATGACTGATTTGATCTTCTTTGGGTCTACTGATATTCCTCTAGCTGATAATACATGGCCTAAGAATCCAACTTCCTTCAACCAGAACTCACATTTACTGAACTTGGCATATAGCTGATGCTCTCTAAGAGTCTCTAAGATTAATCTCAAATGGGTTGCATGCTCTTCTTCGGACTTGGAGTAGATAAGAATGTCATCAATGAAGACAACAACAAACTTATCCAAAAACTCCATGAAAACCTTATTCATGAGGTTCATGAAATAAGCAGGGGCATTGGTTAATCCAAAGGACATTACGGTGTACTCATACAATCCGTATCGGGTAGTGAAGGCTGTTTTGGGTACATCAGTTGCACGGATCTTCAGTTGATGGTATCCAATTCTAAGGTCTATCTTTGAGAAGACTCGAGCTCCAGTCAATTGGTCAAACAGATCATCAATCTTAGGGCGAGGATACTTATTCTTGATGGTCACATCATTTAGCTTGCGGTAATCAGTGCACAGTCGGCTGGAACCGTCACTTTTATCCACAAACAAGACAGGTGATCTCCAAGCAGAAGAACTTGGCTGAATCAATCCTTTACTCAAAAGGTCATCCAATTGCTTCTTTAACTCCACTAGTTCAGCTGGGTTCATACGATAGGGTCGTTGGGCTATAGATCCAGTTTCGGGGATAAGCTCAATGATAAACTCAATATCCCGATCCGGTGGCATTCCGGGTAGCTCATCGGGAAAAACATCCGGGTATTCACAGACGATGGGAACTTCCTCTATAGTTGGTCCTGAGATACTCTTATGACATCTGGGGATTTGGGTGGGTTTAACTGACACATGCTTTACTACAATTCCATGGCTACTCCTCATAGTGATGGTCTTTTTGGCACAATCTATCACTCCTTGATGTTGAGACATCCAATCCATACCTAGGACTACTTCCAATCCTTTGGTTCCTAACACAATCAAACTGGCTAAGAATGATATCCCATGGATTTCTATGGGCACTGCCAAGCAGGTCCAACTAGCCTTGGTTATTGACCTAGGTATTTGCACAGACATGGTATTTTTCAGGGGTGTTGGTTGAAGTCCACTTTTATCAACGAATAACTGAGTAACAAACGAATGTGAAGCTCCAGAATCAAACAGAACTCTTGCAGGAACTGAATTAACAGGGAACATACCAAGCACAACGTTGGTTGCCTCCTGAGCTTCTTCAACATTCATGTGGTTCAAACGGCCTCGAGGGTGAGGCTGGTTCCTTGGTGGATAATTCTTGCCATTTCCAACATGGCGCTGCTGCTGAGCAGGAGCAGTGGTCTTGGATGCATCATTCAGCTTCTTGGGGCACTCATTGGAGTAATGCCCCTTGATTCCGCACTCATAATAGGTAACACCAGACTTGTCACCAGACTTGGGCGGCACAGTTGCTCCATTTGGCCTTGGAGTATTGGGGTTGAGGTTGTTGCCATTAGGTCTTGGAGGTGCACGGTTGAAGTTGTTGCCGTTCGAACGGTTGGGAAAGTTGGGACGCGGAGCAGGTGCAGATGGCCTCATAGGTCTAGGGGCAAAACCCATAGGTGGATTTCCCCTTGGCTTCTGCGAGTTGCTTGAGTTGCCTTGATACATCATACGGCGCTTGCGGTTCTCTGCAGCTTGCTTGAGTTTGCCTTCCATCTGAATGGCAGAGTCAACCAATGACTCCAGGTCTGCAAAGGGAATGCTGACCAAGACACATTGCATCTCATCATGAAGTCCATCCAGAAACCTTTCTTGCTTCTTCTCAGGGGTGTTAGTGTCATCTGGGGCATACCTAGACAAGGTAAGGAACTTGTCACGGTAGTCAACCACAGATAGGGAACCTTGCTTCAGATTTCTGAACTCATCTCTCATCCTTTTAACCAATCCCAAAGGAACATGGGCTTTGCTAAACTTGCTCTTGAACTCCTCCCAAGGCATCACATACCCTTGGGCTTGCATCGCACGAGTGCTGTCCCACCAAGCTCTTGCGGCTCCAGCAAGATAGTGGGTGGTGTACAAGACCTTCTCATTTTCACCAACTTCGGCGACTGCCAAATTGTTCTCCATAGTGCGAAGCCAGTCATCGGCATCTAAGGGTTCTTCAGACTTAGTGAACACAGGTGGGTTGGTGTTTTGGAAACTCCTTAACTTGGATCGGTGATCACCATGGCCATTGTTCTCTCCTTCACCATGGCCATTCGCAATGCCATTGTTGTGGTTCATTGCCATCTGGGTTAGTTGCTGAAGAGTGGCCAAGTTAGCTTGGCGCTCAGCTCGGGCTGCTTCTCGGTCTTCCATGATCAACCTTAGTAGTTCGGCCATTTCTGGGTTCGGAGGTGGGGGTGCTCGCGGCATCTGAAGATAATGTGTGTAAGACAAGAGGGAAAAACTAATTTGCTAAGATTTCAATGTAACATGGATGATGCAATTTTGTCTTACTAAGGCCTTAAGGGCCAAATTCACATTTCATTCAACAAGCATCAAACATACCATACATACGAGTTCACACATTACAAATGGTTTACATCAAACCATTGCGACTCGTCTACTAGAGAGGGGGATACAACTCACACCTACACGAAGTGACTTAAAGTAAAACTCATAACTAGATAACACGGAAATCTCCAATCTAAACATCGGGCTCCTCGGGGTCTTCCTCCTCATCATCCACAATGAATCCAGCATCCTCATCATGCTCCTCATCATCAAGGTCCTCCATGAAGTCATCCTCGTCACTAATGAGGGCATTATCCTCCTTGCGGAGATTAATGCCTTCCTCCTCACCAAGGTGGCTCTCTAGACTCTCAATGTACTCAGTCAGCTCAGCCACATTGGCCTTCAACTCCTCAATGGTATGATCCCTCTCATCGCGCTGGCGGCGAAGACTCTTGCGATCCCTAGCAAGAATCCTGATAGTGCTTCGCGCCTCCACAAGTGCGAAGTGCTCAAGGTTGGCCTTGGTACGGGCACGATCTGCCTCCTGCTGAGTGGAGTACAGCAAGAAGTCCATGTGATCGATGTAGGTACTCGGCTCATTTTGCCCTGGCATGTTTGCGGGACGCCCATCCGCATCACGGCGAGCAAAGTTCCTAAAGCGCTCCCCCTGGACCTCCTCAACATGCAGTCCGCACAAGCGGGCGTGCATCTCCTGCATACCTCGGACCAAACCATCGGCCCAAGTGTTCTCCACAAGCTCAAACTTCATCCTTGGAGAACTCAAATCTCCCTTCTTGCCACGGCAACTGGCCCTGACAAGCCACCGTAGCTCTCCATCCGGGTGCTCATTGAGCATGGCTCCCTTGAACTCCAGATATAGATGATCCAGGAACAAGGTCAGGGTGGTGAGGTCGCGCTCGAAACAAAGGCTGCCACCACGGCCCAACTGGTACTGCTCAGTGAATACCGGGGCCATCTACAAAATTTTAGATTAGATTAAGTTAGTGATCAACTCAAGTGTGCAAAATTTTAAGTAGGCAAAAACTAAATCATGTACAAAGCTTTGTAAATAGAGAGGAAGAGACTAAGCAATTTTAAACCATTACTTATCTCTTTGCTTCTATAAAGGTTTCATTTAACGCCCATTCTAACTAAGGTCTCCTATGGTCAGCCTAGGCTCTGATACCAACTTGTGACACCCCCGAATTTATCACAAATTCAAAGTGCCCGTTATGTATTCCACCACAATCCCAGAATCATTGTTGTGATACACATAACGTAGTTGGTAACCAGTTCCATAGACATTACAATACGATGGTTCAAATACAATGGTCATAGTGACCAAGTTCATATTACAACACAATATAGCAGCGGAAATAACGTCTTCGGGTCCATGCCTTCACCCTACAGGCAATGGCGACTCAGTAGAAGATCTTAGTTCTGATACTCTTCTTCATACCCTTCCTCCGGATACTCTTCCCCATAGTCTGGCCAAGTTGATAGCCAGGGACACAGCCATGAGTATATTGGATGCACTCGCAAACCATCTTATAAATGAAATGATGAAGTAGATATGCCAGGTTGATATGGTGGACTATGCACTAAGTTTATTTGCAAAAGCTAGTTTTATTTCCCAAGAATGTTCATTGGTAGAAAAGAGGTTTAATTCTCTAAGTTCAATCTAAAGAGGAACTTCAAGTGTGTCAATATCAAGGTCAAGTCAAGTCATGTCATTCACCAAGTTCATCATAAGTTGTTTATATTCTTGACAAAAGTCAAGTACAGCTTGCCAACTGTCCATAACCGAGGACGCGGCTATTCGAATAGTTTTGAAACCTCTGCAGAGGGGTACACTTTACCCACAAGATTCGATACATCTGCCGGGAGAAATCCACGGATCGTCATACACAAAGTATGCGAGGTTCAGATAATCAAACAAACTCTTTCACTTGCTCACTCTAGTATAGGATCCTTTCCTAGAACCCGAGACACGGACATCTCCATTCCGGCGTCTCTAGTTTTGCCCGCTCCGGGATGCCGGATGAATGGAATTTCCACTTGGTTCAGAAGTACCCGCGCACGGTGCACTTCTATAAAGGATGATACAAGGCCTCCCATACTAGGGTAAACAAGCTACGGACTAAGCCCCTTCCCATTTAGGGGTAGTGTGGTCGTACGGTAATGGTTGGCTCACATGGTACATCACTTATTGTCATTTACAAATACATTCCATAGTTCTTAGTCAAGTTTATTTTCCTTCATAAAACCATCATGTAGGAGAAATCTCCAATTCAAGTTTTCAAGTTCAAGTCACCAATTTCAAATAGGGTTCCCCTTAGAGATGGCCTCAATTTTATTAGCGACTAAGCAACTACATTGAGTGATGATACCACTAGAATAGGGTTGGATAAACTCAGCTTGATGCTCTTGCTAAGCAAGATATCACTACACATCTATCATTCTACTCTAGCCATTCAATCATGCAATTTACTTAAAACAAGTAGAATGCAATAGTAAAACTAGGCATGTGGAGTATGATTCAAAAGATGGCTTGCCTTGGTTGGCAAAGTGTCCGGGGTAGTCTTCTTCTTCTTGATAAAATTCCCCCTCAATATCCTCCTCAGCAACACTAGCGTCTAATAACGAATAAATACAAAGCACACAATCACTACACCATGCTAACAACACACCAAGCACACATACTTGTTTTCAAACAATAGGGTTCAGGTTGGATTTTATTGAGTTGGGTTGCAAGGTTTCTTCCAAGTGTTCATCAAGTGTGTAAGTTGGATTTTTCTATCATGTGCCATAGGTTGTTTCTTTTCTAAGCATTGGTATTAAACTAAGGGTATTAGGACTAGTTCAAGTGGGGAGGGATTAATTAAGTGAATTGGTATGGAGGCCAAACTAATTCTAAGTGTATAATAGAGATCTATCATTTTATGCTACCAACTAGGATTGGATTAGGGTCTAACTGGTACCACTAACAAGGTTTGAGTGATTAAGGTTGAACTAAACAGTAGGGGAGTTACTTAGTGGGTTCACAAACCAAGTCTCATAATTTTAGGAGGCTTAAACAATTTTCTAGAATTTTCCTATGATTAATAAAGCTATGGTCAAAGTATTCTTATTTATTTAAATCACTAACTCAAATTGAATTCAAACCAGTTTCAGAGGGTAGAGTATTTCCTAAGCTTTTCAACGCATATTCATTTGCTAGAAATGGATTTCTAAATCTCTTGGAATTAAAGTTTGAAAAACATATCTGAAACATATTTGAAATAATTCAAAAACGAGCGGGAATTAAATAAAAATGATTCGGACCGATTTTAAATGAACTGGGCCGATTCCTACAGAACCCGAACGGGCCGGCCCAAATACCGCTTCGCACGGGCGGGAAATGTTTTAAAACAAGCTGACAGGGGGTCCCACTCGTCAGGTCACTTAAGTGATCCGAATCGGTACGCTGCCGTTGGATTCTAATCCAACGGCGCGTCTGCTTCATGTTCGACGGCGAGGAGGGAGCTCACCTGCGCGCAGAGACGAAGATGACGGTGATGGCGGTGCGCGTAGAGGAAGCAGAGCTTGACGGCGAGGGTCGGAAAAGGCTCCAGCGGTGCTCCTCCTCCAATTCCCGGCGTCGGCTTGCTCAACTGAGGCCGAACGCGGCGGCGCCTCCCGCGTCCAGTACCTCGCCGGTGGGGCTGGCGACGTCGAACGAGAGCGAGCGGGGAGAGGAGAGGTTGTCTGGGAGCGAGCTGGGAGTGGGGTGAGTTCGTTTGTTTGATCGGTGGGGGTTTTTATAGGCCAGAGGGTCGAGGGCGAGGGCGTCCAGTAGCTCACCGGTGCGGGGGCCCTGGCGACGTGCGACGAGCAACACCGGGCACGGCGGCCTTGCTCGCGTGCTGGAGGGGTTTGGTCTCGGCGACGGGGTGCTGTGGGTTGGCTCTGGCGAGGTCACGGCGGTCGGTGACGTGCAGGGAGCAGAGGGACAGAGAGGGGGGTCCGGGCGGCGTCTTCCTCTTCTCCTCCATTTCGCACGGCTCGGGTCGGGGCAGAGGGGGCTGGGCTCGACCGCGGAGACGTCCACGAGCATGGCTACAGGCTCAAGACGAACGGGAACAGTGAAGCTCACAGTGATTTGATTTTCTCCATTTTTGCTCACCACGTGTTCGATCAAATGCCCGCAAGAATTTGAATTTCAAATTTTTTAAAACGGCCACTGTGGTTCGTCAACATATTGGACAAGGGTTCCAGAACTATTTTTGTTCTGAAGAAATAACATGTTTTGCAAAAATTTGCATTTGAAATTGGGGTTTGGTTGTTGAATCAGATTCAAAGTTTGGCTGATGTTTGAGTGAAGTTCTGATTTGAATTTTGGTTAGAAACTTCTGGGTTGAGTTAGTATGTGACTTGATCAAGCTCAACTAACTGACCACACCTTTACTTAAGTTACAGATTTCTTATTCTAAGTGACCAAAGTAGGGTAGTCAATAATAATTGCTAGATCAACTTATTCTTCTCTTTTTCTTTCTTTCTTTTGTTTCTGGTTTCTTTGGCTCTTAGAATTCTTCTCTAATGCTTCTGTTGGTTAAGTTAGAATTAACTAGCTATTGCACCACAAATAATAACACACATGAAATCATAAAAGACATATAATAGGAAATACATGCATTCATGAAATATGAATGAAAAAGTTTTAATTGGTCCAAAATTTGGTACTTTAATTCATAGGAAATGGGTTACAAATATTTGGGTTGTTACATGGGTGATCCACTTAAGGGAAACTTACTGCTGTTCTACAAACCTCTGCACTTGGAGGCCCAACACTGTCTACAAGAACAGACGCGTGCGTAGACATCAAGCTTTTTTCTGGCGCCGTTGCCGGGGAGGTAAGGTAAAAGGTACTCGCATCCTCTTGTGTGAGTGCTCGGAGTTATTTCCTTTCGATTCTGCAATTATATCTTTTTGTTTCTTGTTTTTATTTTCACTAGTTAGGCTTAATGGAAAGTAAAGAGTTCTTTAGTCTTTTTCCTGAGTTTAGATTTGAAGAGAAAATTGAAAAACCTTTGGAGCTTAATTTGCATGCTAATAGTGTTGTTAGTATGAATGCTTTGAACACCGTTATAGAAAAGTCTAAGCTTGGGGAAGTTGGTTTTGTTAAGCATGATATTTTTAGTTCCCCAGTTTTAGTGGAGAAAGTTTGCTCCGATGATATTTTATCTCCCATATGTGATGCTTCTAATGATGATTGTGCTCCTCATCCTTTTAAAATATCTATGAAAATTATTGATCACGCTATGAATAACTGCTATTTAGGAGATAGAACTGTCCATCCTGGTGATCATTTACTTTTTATATATGAATTATGCGAGTTGTTCAAGTGTGCAGGTATTTCAATGAACCAAGTTAAGAGGAAGCTATTCTCTTTATCACTGAAGGGCAGAGCTGCGGAATGGTATAAAACACTGATGGATGGCCGACCTATTGATTGGGAGGAAATTGTACCTCTCTTTTATTCTAAATTCTATCCTTTTAGTGAGGTTTATAAAGATAGGAATTATATTTATAATTTTCATCCGCATGAGGGAGAAAGCATTGCCCAAGCATGGGGAAGATTGAAGTCACTAACGCTCAAATGTCCTATTCATGATCTTCCTCGTAATATTGCTTTTGATAATTTTTATGCAAGGCTTTCAGGACATTACAAGGACCATCTAGATGCATGCTTGGATGGGTCTTTCACAAGCAAGGATGTTGACACCAAGTGGGATCTGCTTGAAACAAGTCAAAGCAATATCGAAGATTGGGATAGCAACAAAGGTAAAGGATTAGGTATGAATTACGAGTTTGATTGCATTAAGTCTTTCGCTGAAACTGCTAATTTTCAAGAGCTTAGTGCTAAGTATGGTCTTGATCCTCAAATTATGACTGAATGCTTTAAAGTTTTTGCTTCTCATATTAATGTTCCTAAGGGAAATGGGGATGTGTATCATGAACCTTTCAAAGACAGTTGCATAGAAAGTGATATTGTTATTGATGATTGCAATAAACATGCTCAAATTTCTGAAAGTACTACTTCATATAAGCATGTTAATTTTTGTGGAGTACATAGACCTTGTGAACAGAGTCACAACAAGGAAGATTATTGTATTCACCACGCGAATGAAGAAACCCGAATGTGGTACAAGGCTATAGGCGAGCTCGGTGAAAAGGTCTGTGAGCTTTATCCTTTTCTTTGTAAACATTGAGATGACATAGGTCATTTTAATTTCCAATGCTCAAGCCCTAATAGTTACCTTTCTAGTACCGCAAGTTTGTATTGTGATGACAAGATTACTCTCAATCAACATGATGAGCTCACTTTGTTCTTGGGGTGTGAAGAGATATCTAGAAAGATTTATTTGGTAGACATGAATGATGTTGATATTAATAGCACCCTTCATGGTTGTCATCTCTATTGCGTTAAAGATTGCCTCGCAAATACTTACATACAAAATCTTATAAAACATGATGTTTTGCCAAGCTATGACAGGACTAATAGATGTTTCTATCTTATTAATAGAGAGGAGGAATCCTCCAAAGTTTCTTCTGTTGTTCCTGTCAGCAAACCAGATTATATGGAGAAGATGCCTTTCAAGTCTCTCCCTCCTAAAGGAGAGAGTAAGAAGAGTAAGAAGAAGAAGAAGAGGAGTAAAAGGCGAGAGGAAATGGTATCTTCCCCTAAGCATGTTGCTCCTATTATAGATTATGATAATTCTGATTGGGATGATGTTCCTATGCCTGTTACCTATGTTAGTGATCATGATTGGGAAAAGCACTCTACTTTTGATATTGAAAATCTTTTTGGTACCAATTCTAAGGTTAATAATTGGTGTACCATTAGTACTATCTATGTTCCTTCTTATGATGATATGTTTGATGAATATGCTTTGCGAAATAGCTGTTCTCTAGCTTGTGATGATACTAAACCTCTAGTTTATGATGGTTACAATGATGAGTATAATATTTTCAGTTCACCTACTATTGAGGAGAAAATTAGTTATGATTACAATATGCCTCCTGTTTTTGATGATTATGGTGATAAGAATAATTATTCTGTTGGATCTACGCCTACTACAATTGTTCATGTGGGGAGTATTAATTCTTTTATGCATGTGGCTCATGATAGGGATGCTTTATATGATAGTTATATTGTTAATTCTATTCATGATGCTACTAAAAGTTATTATGAGAGAGGAAAACATGGTTTGATGGATCTCAACAATATTGAGTTTCCCCTCTTTATGTTGCAATTCTTGAAGTTGTACTTGTTTTGTCTTCCTATGCTTTTTGCTTTGCGCTTTCATGACTTGTCTCTTTACAAGATTATTTTTCATAGGAAGTGGTTTAGATTTAAATGTGTTTCATATTTGCTTTTTGATGCTCTCTCTTGCTTCAAGTTCCTATATAGTGCCTTTGCCTTAAGCTCTTTTATGGCGCCTACATGAGCATCTTTGCAAACTACTGCGCCTAACTCAAAGGCGTTAAAGAAAAGCACACTTGGGAGATAACCCATTGTTTATTTTCAGTAATTTTTTCTTTTATTTGAGTCTTGGAAGTTATTACTACTGTAATAACCACTCCTTATCCTTTTTATTTCGTTGTTGTGCCAAGAGAAGCCTCTAATTTGAGTGAGCTAAGATTTGGGGAAGTTGCTGTCCTGAAAAAGATTTCGGTTCTGCACCGTAAAAATTCTTGAAAATTCTCAGAATATTTTTTTGACCTGTGATTTCATGTGCATATGCCCCAGGTTATATCCAAACTTTCATTAGTTTTACACTTTTTGATTTGAGCAACAAAAAACCCTCGGAAAAATCGATCTTTGTCAGCTATTTTGTTTTGACAGATTTCTGCCACTATTTGTGTTTGCCTCTCGATCGCTTTCTTTATGAGTTCTTTTGATCATGGAACTTTTGGGGAAGTTGCTACAGTAGTATATGCTTTATATGTGGTGGTTTTGAGTTGAAATCTGAACCAAAAAGGGTTGATTCATTATTAGGTTTATGCTAACGTTGCTAATAGAATTGTGTTAAGTTTTGTATGAAGGAAGTTTTCAAGTGTAGGGATTGGAGAATGATGAGATGAGATGAAGAATGGACAAAAGCTCAAGCTTGGGGATGCCCATGTCACCCCAATAAATATCCAAGAAGTACAAGCGTCAAAGCTTGGGGATGCCCCCGAGGCACCTCCTTCTTCACCGGCAAAAATCAGGTTACCTTTCAAAACACTATATTTTTATTGCTTCATGCACTATGCTTTTTCTTGGAGCGTCAGTTGTTTTTGCTTTCAGTTTTCTTTTGTTTTGTCTGCTGCAATAAATGGTTTGATCACATCATGTTGTTTTGGAGAGAGACTTATTCTATTTTTCATTGCCAAGAACACTCTAGTTTTCACTCTTATCGTTCAACGAGTGTTCTCTTTTTTTGCTACTGCGTTTAGCTTTTGTTTTGCACCTTGATTTTTGTTCAGATCTTGTTTTATCTTTGCATCAAGGTATATTTGAACCTCTGGTCCATGTTGGTATTCATCAAAAGATTTTCCTCAAAAAGGTTCGAATGGTGTTGGAAAAGAGAAAAAGTTTCATGCAAAAAAGTGGTACTTGATGTCGTACTTGATGTCATTTTGATAGTATGCTTAGTGGTTTTGTTGTAGCATGACTTGTCTCAAATGACTGAGATTGCTTAATGAGCCTTTGAAAAAATCATGCATTGTTTTTATTATATGGAAGCATTTATTTGGTTTTCTCCTTTGATGCTTTATTTGGGTTGACTTGGCACATGCTTACACATGTTGACTACAAAATAAGTTGCCTATAGCCTCTATGATCATTTGGTTTTTGACTTGTGATACCACTTTATGCTTCTTTCAATGATGTTTTGTCGCTATGCATGATTATGGCCGTTATTGCTCTCTTAGTTGGTCGCTCCCAGTCTTTTGCTAGCCTTCATTTTGTACTGAGTATGAGCTCTACTCGTGCATCCAACTCCTAAAAACCAAGTTTGCCACTGTGTCCACTATAAATTCCTATGCATGGTATTTGTAAGCCATTCCAAGTAAATTTTCACGTGCTACCTTTCAAAAAACCTTCAAAACACTTCTCGTTTTGTGACACAGTTTTTAGCTCATGGGGGCGTAGTGGTCGGATTTGCTATCTTCCATATTGTTTTATTCCAAAAAAAAAGAGAAAAAAGAAAGAAAAAAAGGCACTCCTCCATGGTATGTGAATGTTGGTGGGCACCCGATGAAATCGGTTAGCCATGGTTTGTGAAAGGAAAAAAGGTGGGGAGGAGTGCCAAGCTTTATAAAAGAGCACAAAAGTGCTAATCTCTCTCCAAAACTTGCTTCATTTTTGTATGGAAGATAGTAAGAACCCCATTGCTAGTCGTTGACAAAGACAACCACCTCTCAAAAACCAGTTTTTATCTCTCTGTTTTATAAATGAAAAGCTCTAGCACATGTTTAATCACTGCTTCCCTCTGCGAAGGGCCTTTCTTTTACTTTTATGTTGAGTCTCCACCTTCTACCTTTATGCACCGTCTAAGAGAGCATAGTTGTCATTCTGAGTATAATGTGCATAGTCCCAAAGTTTATTATTGACTGATTCATAATTATGATTTTACTTGTTCTTAAATTACTTGTATCTAGTCACCCTCTTAAACTTGAAGGTGTCCTATGCATTTATGTTTTGCTACTCCATGAGGGACAAGCTGAAAACCATTTTCTATGTTTTCCATATGATTTGAACACACGTTTGACTTTCATTGTTTCATTATTTATGATCTTTCGTTTGTGTTCTTCTTCATGTTATAACATGGTTGCTAAGTTTCTATTATCAAGATTATGTCTTTCATGCCCATGTTTTAAGTTCTTTGATCTCAGCACTCAATGCTCTACCTCGTTGATCAAATTGTGATGGTGCATGTCACCTCAAAAATTATTGTTTTGTTATCACTTACCTACTCGAGGACGAGCATGAGTTAAGTTTGGGGATGCTGATACGTCTCAAACGTATCTATAATTTTTGATGCTCCATGCTTGTTTTTACACCATTTGCCTTGTGTTTCATTACACTTTATGGCGTTTTTATGCGATTTCTGGAACTAACCTACTAACAAGATGCCATAGTGCCAGTTCCCTGTTTTCTGCTGTTTTTGTGTTTCAGAAAAGCTACACAGGAAATATTCTCATAATTAGACGAAACAAGTTCCAGAACTCCTATTTTTCCCGGAAGAGGACCAAAGACTGAACGAGAGTCGGAGGGGGGCCAGGGGCTGCCCACACAACAGGGGGGCGCGGCCCAGCCCCTGGCCGTGCCCACCCATTGTGTGACCACCCTGGTTGCCTCCTGACGATGCCCCTTTGCCTATAAAAGCCTCGGGATGGAAAACCTAAAACAATCGGTGAAATTTCTAGAAGAGTTCCGCAGATCCGCCGCCGTCGAAGACAAATTTCGGGGGACAGAAGTCTCTGTTCCGGCACCCTGCCAGGACGGGGAAGTGCCCCCGGAGCCATCTCCATCGGTCTCCATCGCCGTCTCCGCCGTCTCCATCGACCTTACCGCCATCTCCATCAACCTTGCTATCTCCTATGATGAGGAGGGAGTAGTTCTCCCCCGGGGCTGAGGGCTCCACTGGTAGCTATGTGGTTCACCTCTCTCTCCCATGATGTAATCTTTATGTGATCATGAGCTTTGTATCTAGTTGAATTGGTAGATGTTATTATTCAGATATTATGCTACTCTCGTGCTTTATATTTGTAAACTCCGAAGATACCTTGTATCATGGTGTGACGGTGACAGTGTGCGCATCATGTGTGTCTTTTTGGTTAATGTCTATATGAATTGTTGGTGTTTGTTGGAACCATCTAGTGCGTTCACGGTGACAGTGTGGGACAATCTACTTTGGGAAAATACGGACTTTGAGAAGTGCTTCGTAGCCCTACGCATGATTAGTGTTTGTTTTGCATTGGAGAATTGTTTTGAGTTGCATATTGATGATAGTATCTATTGGTTCAATTATATTATATTTGTTGAGAGTGTGTCCACTAGTGAAAGTATGATCCCTAGGCCTTGTTTCCAAGCATTGCACACCGTTTCCTTTCAGTTTTGTTACATGTTTGCTTGCAGCGATATTTATTTCATATTACATTTATTACTTATAATCATCACTACTACTTGTATTTCACTATCTTTTCGCCGAACTAGTGCACCTATACATCTGACAAGTGTATTGGGTGTGCTGGGGATACAAGAGACTTTCTGTATCGTAATTACAGGGTTGTTTGAGAGGGATAGCTTTGACCTCTTCCTCCCTGAGTTCGATAAACCTTGGGTGATCCACTTAAGGGAAACTTGCTGCTGTTCTACAAACCTCTGCACTTGGAGGCCCAACACTGTCTACAAAAACAGACGCGTACGTAGACATCATGGATGCACGCTGGGTGAGGAGATAGATATACATGTACGCCTGGGCGTGCGCGTCGTGTCGCCGCTTAGCTGGGACCCAATGCGGAGTCCCATCGAGTTCAATGCCCAGTCCCATTGTTGCAGTGCGCAGTGAAAAAGCAAGGGGCTACTGCTTCCTATTCGTTCGTACCTACGGTGACCCTTCGTCGACAAGGTACCAAGGGCTACGCTTAGATTCAAACGGACGGCCAAGATTGCTTGAGATGGTGCCCAGGAGGCAAGGACACGGTGGTCAGTTGAAGCTGGTCCTTGACCGGGTAGCACTATTCTGCAGAAACCCACTTCCTCTTCTTCCTCCTGCCTTCCTTGCCCCTCCCTCCATTCTACGACGAAGCCATGCCTTCCAAGAAGCGGACCCGACCGGCGTTGAAGACCGATGGGGTCAAGACTAGGGCGGCGGAGAGAAAGGAGTTAACCCGCTGGCCCACATACTGTCAACTAACGAGGCAATATAACGGAGACTCCTGACAAGCAGGACCCACTAGCTCGGCAGATAACGGAGAAATACTGACATGCGGGACCGCAATGGGCCCAAAACGGGAGAAGTCACGACAATATTTGGTTTGCCCTCATTTCGTTCAGAATGGGCCCTCTGAGGAATTACCTACCCAACTTTTCAAATAGCGTCTATTATAAGCAACAAAGGTACCTGTGAGCCTGTGCCAAGGAACTCGATGACCGCAAACAAAATCCGCAAATCCTATTTTCCGCCCAATGCGGACCCGATCCGGGGCTCCGCACAGGTCAGAGTACCCAGTCAACTAATGAATCGGCCCGTTGAGCCGTTTTTTCATTTTTTTTTTGGGTTTTCTTATTTCTGCCTTTTTTCTATTTTCTTTTTTAATTGAATAATCTGAACTTTTTAAAATTCGAAATTCATTTCAATTTGTAATTTGTTCCAAATTTGAAATTTCTTCCAATTTGAAAGTTGTTCCATTTTCGAAATTTATTCCATTTTCTAAAAAAAATCCAATTTCAAAATTTGTTCCAATTTTTTAATTTTTTTTCAATTTTGAAATTTGTTCCAATTCGTAATTTGTTTCATTTTCGAAATTTGTTCCATTTTTAAAATTTGTTCCAATTTCGAAATTTGTTCCATTTTTAAAATTTGTTCCAATTTCGAATTTTGTTCCAATTTTTGAAATTTTGTTCCAATTTTTGAAAAATCCAATTTTTTGAAATTTGTTCCACTTTCAAAATTTGTTCCAGTTTTCGAATTTTTCGGATTTTGTTCCAATTTTCGAAATTTTGTTTGAATTTTTTAAAAAATCCAATTTTCAATATTTTTTCCAATTTTCGAACTTTTTTCCAATTTTGAAATTTGTTCCAATTTCGAAATTTGTTCCAATTTTCAAAATTTGTTCCAATTTTGAAATTTTTTCAAATTTTGAAAATGGAACAAATTTCGAAAATTGGAACAAATTTTTAATTTGTTCTTTTGAAATTTTGTTCAAATTTAATTTTTTGTTCAAGTTCAAAATGTGTTAGATTCTAAATTTGTTCCAACTTAAAATTTGTTCAACTTTTTAAATTAGTTCTAATGCTGTTTTTGAATCTCTTTTAAAAAGAAATAATAAAAAATAGAAAAAAAAATGAAGAAGTAGCTTACCTGGGTCGGCCCAACCCGAATCCTACGTTGGCGGACCGAAAGAGTTTCTCCGCTGAAAGCGGAGAATAGGAGCTCCCAACAAAATCACCCTTTTACAATGGAAAGGAGTAGGTTTTAGATGTGGCCTGTGGTTTAGCCCAGCTCGAGCCCAAAAGGAGCCCATCAGCTTCCCGTTTCCTCGTGACTTGCGAGCAAGGAACTGAACCATTAACACCCCCCTTTCCCGTCAAGGTAGACAGCGCCGCCGGTGGTCCTCCGCTAGCCGCCTCGCCCTCGCCCGCTACCGCTCACCGGCTCGCCAGACCCGTGGCCGCGCCGCAGCCCTCCGCCGTCATCCGCCTCTCCACGCATCTAACAGAGGCGCCTCCCCACCCCCAGGAGTTGGGGACCTCTTGCCGATTTCGGCCCCCGCCGGTCTCCTCTCCCGCTGCCGTTCGCCAACGCGCCCCCGCCGGCCTCCTCTCCCCCAGTTATCCACGGAGAGACGCCGTTCCATCATCAATTTAGTCTTTTCCGACCCCGACGCCGCGAGGATGAGAGGTGCCGAAGCACCACATCGACGGAGGCGCAGCTACGCCCTCCTCCTCCTCGCCACGGTCAGCACTCCTGCAGTCTTCTCCCGTGCCCAGCCCCCCTCTGGCTCTCTCTCCACACTCTCGACAGGCCAGCTACCAGGAGACTAGCAGGTCGGGGTGGTTCTGTCGGCCTGACTCCTGAGTGTGTGGGCGGGCCTGACCTGCGGCACGGCAAGTTCTTCCAGCCTTCATGGGCGGCGGTACGAGACAGGCTAATTCCAGCCTCTCCTTCAATATTTAGGTACCTATTTCAAACATTAGATCGATGCTGAAAGTTTCCTGACCTGATATCACTTCATTCATGCGACAGTAGAGCTAATGGAAGTCTATAACTTCCTTCTGGAAATCAAGCAAATGTTTCCTTTCAGAACCTGTTTCTCATCTTTCTTCTTCTTCTATCAATCCCTGCTTCAAAATTTTATCCATTTTCTTATTAGCAGATACCTAGCTACTTGTTGAATGACGCCATTGCAAGCCCAAACCAACATTCCGTTAGTCTCAGCAGCTTCCTTTTGCAGCTTTGATGAGAACTTACACATCGGCAAAGAGCACATTTTATTTTATACATACCCGTAGCTAGCTGCTGCTGAAGCTGTTGTTCAGAAAAGAAACAAAATCTCTGCACATTTGCCCAAGAGATCCTTTTCTGATAGAGTCCGTAAGCCTGACGGTCCTCACCCTGCATAGTTGGGGCAAAGGATGACGACTGCATTAGGCGTTCAAGTCCGATACGATCTCTTTGTCCGCACCCACACTGGACTGGAGCCCATAAGAGTCGCTGCTCAACACCATCGTAGAGGCAAACACACACAGCTCCTATCCGCCGAGAACGTACAATGGCTTCCATAGTCGCGGCCTGCTTGAACCCACCCGCCACAAAGCCCTCTGAGAGCACCCCGCCATGGATCCTCCTCGACACAAGGGTGTACCTCGCCCACCACGACGACGCCACCACGGCCGCGGCCAAAACCAGCAGAGGCCACACCATCCAAATCTCGATCCGCCTCGCCGACCCGCCGGCGCTCTCCCACGTCTACCTCCACTGCCCCGACCTCCAAGATGACAACTTCGCCCAGGAGCCGTGCGTCGTCCGTTCCGAGAAAGGGTTCCTCCTCCTGCACCTGCCCTTCAACTGGTCCACCAGGTTCGTGCGGCGGTCCAGCGAGTACTGCATGTACCGAGCTGTCCCGGGGAAGCCGCCGGTGCTCTCTCCGGTTCCGGCACCTCCGACAGATTGTTTTCTCGTGACACAGGACCTCGGCATCCACTGTTGTAACGACGACGACGGGGAGTACATCCTGGCTGGTCTCTGCCCGAGAGGCCTGACAGGTGGTCTTTCCGGATACGAGCTCCACTTGTACTCCTCGGTGTCCAGAGCTTGGACCAGGAAACCGGCTTGTCTGATGAGACCACCGCTAGAGAAGCATCTCCCTGCCGTGGCGCACAAGGTGATCCCTCTCGGCGGAAGCCTACTAGGCTGGGTCGATCTCTGGAAGGGCATGCTGGTGTGCGACGTGCTCGCTGACGTGCCCTCTCAGTCTCACAACGATCCTCTTGATGAGTATGAGCATTACGGTACTCTCGGTGGTGAGGATTACGAGGTGCCGGTGCGGTTCGTGCCGCTTCCTGGCCTGTTGCCTGGGAACCAGGGCGGCGAACATAATTGCCCGTGGATGGTTCGGGACATCACCTGCACCAATGGAACCCTCAGGCTCATCGAGGTTGAAGTTTTAACGGAGCGGAATATGGTTAAAGAAACCATGGTCACAGATGATGAATCCTGCTTTGTGGAACCCACCAAGGATCCACCACGTAGGTACGTTGGTTGGAGGTACGTCATATGGAGCAGGACGCTTTCCGACAATGGCTGGCGGAGGGTGTCTGATGTTCATGCTCGTGACATAACGGTTATGAACCCAAGACATTCCGCTCTGCTGTCTGAGTTGGGGAGAAGCACCGTAGGAATGATGAACTTGGTACCATCATTTCCAACCCTCAGCATCCATGGTGACGAACTTGTCCAAATGAATTGCACACACAGGTGGGGTATCAGAAAGGCGCAAATGATCTCCATTGACACGAGAAACAAAACACTGAAAACACTAGGACCATCTTTTCCTAGCAAAGTTGATGATTTCTGCACCCACTTCCCCTCCGTGTTGTCAAGTTATATGGGCAATACTCCAGCTTTGCACCAGATTGTACAAGCAAGCAACTCTGAAGATGTAACTGAAAATCAACGCCTGACGTATTCTGCTGATCAGCAAGTAGTTGGGGCGCCAAATCAAGCTCACAATGCTGTGCCCCAGGCTGTACAAGAAAGCAACTTCAGAAACCGAGCTGAAAATGAACGCCTAAGGTCTTGTGCTCAGGAAGTAATCAATGTTCCAAATCTAGCTCATAATGGTGGGTCGAACTTTGATCTTTCATTGGCACCCCATCAGAGCTTTGGCTTGTCTGGTGCAAGAACTAGCTACAATGACAATCCATATGGGTGTGCTGATTTCACTCTACCGAGCTATGATAACTGGCAGCAGTCATTACCATTGCAGCAACAACCTAATCACACACGCCCAAGCAATGACAACTACCAGCGGTCATTGGCATTGCATCAACAGCCTGGTTACACATGCTCAAGCTATCACAACTACCAGCAGTCCTTTGCACTGCAGCAGCAGCCGTCATATTTGTCTAACTGGCTAGATATTTCACCGAGATCATTGAACCCTCATCCAGTATCCCCTGTATTTAACACAGCCATCTTTGGACAAATGGTGCATCCATCTCCGGTAAACAACTACCACCTGTTCCAGCCTCCATCACAAACTGTTGCGCTGCCAACACCTTTCAGGACGTCGTCGCCATCAACACCTCAGACAGAGCATGGCCGCCCTATGTTTGGCAGCAATCCCCGAAGGCCACAACGACACTCACCCTATGAACGCTCCGCCAAATGATTTCGCTCGACAATGAAAACTTTTACTAGATGGTGCACCACACCTAGGACTAGAAGTCAGACAAGGAAGAAAGAAAGATTACCATGTCTGATCTAATCTAGAATAGTAGGGGGTGAAAAGAAGGGGTTTATATTGAGGAGTACATTTTTTTTGAGGAGTACAAAGTTGATTAAGAAACTATGTAAATGATTTTTTAATATTTATATAAGAAAACTAGGAAGATATGGCAATTTTAAGTGGCACTGGGTGCCTTCACGAGGCAAATCTGGTGGCATCCAGGTCGAATTAGCCTGGACAGATTTGATGTATATGACTTTCCTTTAGGGGAGTTCTTCCTAAAACCAGTAGTTTATGATTATTTTGATAAGGAGTATATATTAATATCGAGAGAATACCAATTACACCCAGCCTCTGCAACAACATAGTGCCCTAACGATATTACGGATGCACACAACAAAAAAAAACCCAGTGGTTTATGATAATTGATAAAAAAGATTCAAAGCTCATTGGTTTTAGTTGTGGTTTATGGTGCTCCTCGGAACAAGACCAAGATGACTTTTTAGTAGAGTTAGCTGCGATATATTCTACTAAATAGATACCCTTTTTATTGGATTTGAACTTAATTGGTTGAGATTTTCCTTTGAAAAAATAAGGATGTCAAACATGATAGACCTAATGGTCTATTTAACTTAATTATTAGTACTTTGTATGAGTTGAGGGAGATAGTTAGGACTGGGGGGTTAAGTTGGCTTGAGTGTTAGCAACCCAAGAAACAACTTTGATTATCAATTTTCATAATGAGCATTTGAACCCAAGCATTTGAGCTTTTTTAATTTAATTTTTTTGAATATGTTGACGGAGTAGAGAAGGCTTGGACTACGCCAGTTCAAGGGAAGGATGACCTTATTTGTTTCTTACTAAAGGTAAAGAATGTTAAATGTTTTCTAAAAGGTTGGGGAATAGATCTTAGAGGGAATCCGTTAAACTTTAAGAAAGAAATTTAATTAGTCTTCAAAATTTTGAGATCATGGAAGAAATACAAAATTTGGAGCCAAATGGCTCGCACCAACGACAACTATGTCTTTTGGGAGGATGAGGCTGACGAGGAAGTACAAGTTGTACCGACAATTTGTCGCACCGAGCGCGATGCCACACGCGGAGTGACGGGCAGCGAAGCGTTGCCGCTAGGAGGAGCAAGAGGTGGAGATAGCCCGCCACATCTTCGTAGGTGGAGGGCATGCAAGCGTGCCCAGTAGGCGACAGGCTGCCATGAGATCAACGGCTTCTACGCAGGCGCCTCTGGCAGTGATCGGGAGTAGCCGCCGCTCTGCCGCCTCGTCGGTGCTACCAGAGAAGCATCCTGGTGCTCATTAGTTTAAATTTCTATTTGTGGAAATCTATGTGTTGACCTATGTATGTTGCGTGTTGCACTATGTTTATCCGTGTTTAATCTGTGTTGATCTAGTGTTGTTTAATTTCCATTTGTTGAATTGTGTATGATTGTTGTGATCAAAAGGAGCATGAACTCTTGTTTCAAAAAAAGGAGCATGAACCAAAAATTTCAATTCTACGGGCCAATCTGATCTGGCAAATCATATCTCGTATTCTCATACTGCAAAAGTGTTCTGCGGATTTTCTTAAAGCACTTTTGCAATATGACACTTTAAAGGATCTGATAGAGTTTCTTACACAAGAACAACGACTTTGTAGTAATTTCGACGAAGAGAGCCTTGCGCAACCACAATGAACTCGATCTGTACGTGTAATTCATCTAGGTAGTACCTCAATTTTAATAATGTGCCAATTCGGCTCCATATGCTCCCTATGCCAAAAAATTATATTTTTGAGTGTCAAAAAATTCAAACGGAAAATTTCACATGTACATCTTCATAATCCATATGCGTTCGTAAAAGTTTTGCGAAAAAATGACATTGCACGTGGTCAGTGTAAAAAAGACAAAATATGTATGATACAATGTCTTCTTTTTAGCATCAAAATTTATCTTTTTTTTACATAGGTCAAATGACAAGTCGGTTTTTCGTAAAACGACTTTGTGCACACACAACATGTGAAGATGTACGTGTGAATTTTTCGTTTGATTTTTTTTTACATTTCAAAATGTGTCAAATAATATATTTAAATAATAGGAGCATATGCACATGGGAGCCAAAACAGGGCCCCCCCCACCCCATATTTCTCAACAGTTACTTGCCCCTAGCACCACGTCATAGTAATGGAGACGCGCTAACTTATGGTCTACATATGTCATTCACGCGGGCTCGCCGTCGATGAAAGCTAGTTGAGTGGGGAATATTTGAAATACTGAGGTAGACATGATACTTTTATTCCCAGCGGGCGCGATATGTTTTGTTTTTCTACAGAAAGATTCCGCGAACATCTCTATTGGCTAGAGTCAAGTCAACTCATTCTCGTCTCCACGACCTATATCCAGATCTAACTGGGTAGCTTTATAAACATCCACCTGCGGCTAACAAGGAAACCATTCCTCTCACAATCCTCTCATCCCCGTTTCCTTCAATCGTTCTGCTCTCCTCAACTGCTACAGGATCCCTCAAGTGTTTGACGATCTCCAGCTGGTTAGTGCTTTTAATTTGGAAGATTGTTTTCAGATGTTCTTGCTTCCGACGACCATATTTATGGCTTAATTTCCGAAAGATCTGGCTTTAGCTTCCGACGACCATATGTATGTTTAGCCTTGTGTATTTAGATCTGGCTTTGCTCTGGTTGAAGAGAGCTAGCTAATCCATAGCTTGTAGCAGCTCTCATCAAAGCTTCTTAAATCATCAGAAATGTCGACTAGCTGGAACAGAGCTGGAGAGAGCAAGCCGACCGTTCTGAGCACATTACCCAGTGAACTGCCGCTGGACTTTCTGAAGACTATCACCGACCAGTTCTCAGAGAAGCGTATTCTAGGTGTAGGCGCATTCGGAACAGTTTATGAGGTATGTTTTATGCCTACACACTGTCTGCCTTTTTCTGAAGTTTCTGAAACAGATGCCAGTATTTGCTGAAAACATGTTTCTGAGAAAGTCCCTGTGCGGTTGAACAGGGGACTATGCCAGACGGCCAAAAGATTACCGTGAAAAAACTTGCAGACAACTCACCACTTGCACGCGACAAAGTCTTTTCCAACGAGGTTACAAATATTATGGCTCTCCGCCATGAAAATGTAGTAAGGATGGTCGGCTTCTGCCATGAAGGTCAAAAGAAAGTGGTGCTGAACAACGGAAGATATATTGTTGCAGACATTGTAGAAAGTTTACTCTGCTACGAATATTTATCTCAGGGAAGCCTTAAAAATAATCTTTTTGGTATGTACTATCCAATTGTTTTACATTTATAGTTTAAGATTATTCAAATGTTTACATTATATATATTTTTAGTTTGGACACCTACATTTCATCAACTTTTCAATGCCACACAACTATAAGACATATCATAGAATTATGTATTATCAAAAGGAGAGGTTGTTATTTGACATTTCTCAACACATCTGGTCCTATTGGCATCCTGTGAAACTAGTACTATTGGACACCATACTTATATAATCCGATATTTTTATTTTTTAACTGTCACCTGTAATCCGCGCAGGTGTGTCCGCATCCCCTGGAATGGACGAAGTGCCCGCTAAAAAAATGGACTGGGACACTCGCTTCAAAATAATTAAGGGGATCTGCCAAGGTTTAGCCTTCGTGCATAGCATCAATGTTGTCCATATGGACCTTAAACCAGAAAATATATTGTTGGATGACAATATGGTACCAAAGATTGCGGACTTTGGTCTCTCGAGACTCTTCGGCCAAGAACAAACACGGATGAACACACAAAATGTTGTGGGATCATAGTAAGTTGAACGCCAACTGCCATAACATTTTGCTCCTTAATGATCAAGTGAACTGTATTTTAATCTCTACAGTAATACTTACTGAACTCTTATTGTCAGTGGATACATAGCTCCGGAATATTTGTACAGAGGTGAAATCTCCAAGCAGTCAGACATATATAGTTTAGGCCTATTAATCTTGGAGACCACCACATTACAGAAGAATTGTCCCAGCAATGAACCGTCTGCGGTGCAATTCATAAAAAGTGTAAGTAAAAATATTACTTCATTATTTGTAGAATCTTATGTTACAACTAGTTAATATTTTCTGGAAGGATCATATTTCCAATTCTGTATGTAGGTACGTGAAAAATGGACACATGATGAGCACATAGTGTCCCAGTTCTCACGTTCTGATGGGGATTGCCTCCAGCAAGTAAAAACCTGCATCGAAATTGGACTACAGTGTGTGGAGATTGATCGGCAGAGGAGACCTACCATTGTGAATGTTGTCGACAGGCTCAATGGACTATGTTCAAATACAAGATGAATGTGCTAGGCGGTATGAATTAACTGGTCACATGGTGCCTTTCTGTTGTGTTGATTTATCCTCATTATAATGTAGAAGGAAAACTTTTATTCTGTTTACTCAAAGTCTGTCGACTTCTCTCAAAAATATTGCTGCTATTAACATCTGAAGAACGATTTTGTTTATACCATATTTCATCTGATGGTAACATACATTACATATAAAATTTCAGATCTATGGAGCATGGAACTTCATCCTTTTAAGGAGAGATGTGGAAGGTGGAAGACCATGCTGTGTTATTACTACAGTGACTTTTTTTAAAAAGATTATTCGCTATGTTGTACGTCATTATGGAATGAGTTAAAGTGTATTTCTTACTGTAAAACTCTGCTCCAAATATAATGTTGTTGTTTCTTCACTGTCCATAGGAAACTATTTTGTTTAAAAGAATTGTAAACATAGAAATAGGAAAAGCATAGGAATAGGATATGTATCCACGACCATTCTGAATCTACAGGAATAAAACCAAATGAATCTGTAATATTTGTTTGGTTGTACCATAGTAATAATGCAAAAAAATTGTCTGAACTAATAAGTGCATACATAGTCATCACAGAAACAAAAGGAAATTTTCATAAGGTTAGACCTAAGGGAATTTTTCATGTCATGCAAAATAGTAATAGGAATAATCCTAGGGTTTCTAGTCCTACAAACCTAACAAGCTCTATAGGAAAAATTCGTAAGGACTTTCTTTGAACCAATGAGGCCCTAAGATTTTATTTATCCTAGGTATAGATAAAAGCTATTTGGTTCCTAGCAAAGCATTGATGCACTTATTTTACGACACACTTAGGTGGCTTTAGAAATTCCAGGAATTTGAAAACGTATGACTAGGAAAAAACAAGATTGAGGTGGCGCTACGTACCATAAGTTTGTACATGATCTAATTCATAAATATTTTAAGATGCACCTCGAGATTACAATGTAATGGAGGATGCAAGAATGGATTCTATAGGAATTTTGTGATCTCAAACCTCTGATCCAAAGGAGTTCCTTGTGAAAAAATTCTGTCAATTAGATCACTGAAATTTGTGAATTCATTCAATCTGCAGAGGCCATTAAGCTAGAGATCTTTGACTAGCTAAAGGTTTATATATGATAACTAGTTATCCTTTTCTATAGATGTGGCGTATCAAAAGTGATGGCTCATTGAGAATGATTGTTATTAATCCAAGTGGGAAACCAAGCTCAATCATCAGAGTTTGACCTATTATTTAAGGAAGATTATTGCACATACTCCATAAGAAGGACACACTTACTGAAAATTTATAATGTTATTTTGGACTCTGTCCCAAATACAAGGTGATTTTAATTTATTCCATTTTTTGTTGAAATTATACCTTTATATTGAAGCATCTGAATCTAAATGATGCATACAATAGTTTGATTTACATTTGTGATCTCTTAAAGTGAAACTGCAGAATTTGCTCATCCTCCTGATGGATCACACTCATCTCCCACTTTTCCCCATGGCCGAACATTTGTGTCTAGAAGGAAAAAAGAAAATTGTCGTAATGTTTCACAAGCCCCTCTGTTTCAAAGAATCCATCTATGTTGGTTATTGATGGGTATAGGTAACCACAAGGATCATATACAACGAGGTGTTTTGTGGTACCCTCAAATGAATAATAACCCTCTATTTTTGTTCATCAAAGGTCCACAAGATTTGATACTGGTGCCAAAAACATAACAAGTACTATTATACTTGTGCCAATTTTGCACCGCACCAGAAAAAGGCCCTGGCCCAACAGACGGGCACTGGCCCAACACGTGCGACCTGGCTCGGAGGCGGTCAACAGCGTAGACAGGAAACCCTATTCGCGACCTTGCTTGTGAGGTGCCGCCGCCAATCTCGCCTTGCCCAACTCCGGCGACACCGCCGCCTTGTCCCTTCCCGCCGGAAAATCTGCCGGCAAGATCCGCCAACATCCCCTACCCTACCACGGAGGGCCTGATGGTGAGGTCCCGGCACAGAGGCTGTTGTTGTTGGTACTTCCCCATAAGTAGCAGCGGCGGATGCCGGTGCCGCCCCACGCGCTCCTTCCCCATAAGTAGCAGCGGCGGATGCCGGTGCCGCCCCACGCGCTCCTTCCCCATAAGGCAGCCATGGCGGAGGCCGGCAGCGCCTTAAGTGCCCCTTCCCCATAAGGTGCAAGCGGCAGAGGCCGGTGGCGCCCCACGCACTCCTTCCCCACAAGGCGGCAGTGGCGGAGGCAGAAAGCGGGGGCCAGCCGACGGGCGGCTGTCGGTTATGGAGGCGGACCGAGCAAAGTTCGACGAGAGCTCGACTGGCTTTGGCGGAGCTCACGCTGCAGGAGACGGAGAACAGGGAGGAGGACAGAACGAAGGGGAAGTAGAGCTGGGGATGGGGTTCTGACGGCGAGGTGCCAAGGTTGAGTCGTCATCGCCCAGGCTGTCAGCTGTGGGGTGCCTGCGATGCCCAGGTCTAAAGTATTCGATACTGCAATTCATATCATTTTAGCTCATTACAATTATCAATCTGAAGAACTAGGATTCATATAGGAAATAATGAGTAAATTGTAGTCTTAATGTGTTAAGGATTTCTTCACTGTCTAGTTTAAGAGATAGGTTCAGTTTAGTTCAGAGATCGGTTCTTTTTCGTCATTGCCTGCTGTCCAAAAAAACAATTTTGTCAATTAAGTAGAACCCAACTTCATGGTGTGTAACTCTATCCTGATTTCCATATTGCCTAACCACGTATTAATAATATGCATGTTCAACTAGTATTTTAGATGAAAATGTGTACTGTTTGGTAAAGTTCACATGCAATCTGTCAAATGATAATAAGCACTTATGTTAGCCCGTTGTTCCTTTAGCTCCATGTTCTCTTAACTAAATTGGAGATGTCTGATTGATCTTTCTCTTTTTCTGTTGGATGCCGATAAGGATGCTAAAGAATAAAGAAATTCCGAATGTGATGAGCGTGCTAAGAAGGTTAGACGACAGTACAT
Organism: Dactylis glomerata; assembly: GCA_007115705.1. NCBI lineage: Eukaryota > Viridiplantae > Streptophyta > Magnoliopsida > Poales > Poaceae > Dactylis > Dactylis glomerata. The sequence goes on from QXEO01000546.1 coordinate 6,804,342, forward strand.
CTTTTAGAAATATCTTTTATCCTTCAATGTGGCTGAAATACTAGCAGTTGATGAAAATACTAATGTGTAATCATTACCACTTGGGCCTTCCGATGCTCATTTTTGTTTTTTCTGAACAGTTAGCCGTGGTCAGTGAATAACTCATTTGCCGAGTTCGATATGGTGCGCACAAACAAAGAAGCATGCATGGCTATGCTTATGTATATTCAATCTTACTCAGCTGCATGTTATCTCTATCAATTAAGTTACTACTAAAGGCTATTGGTTCCTTCTTACTTGTTAATCTGTTGTATTCCTTGAACCTTATTACATATCTTCTTCAGCTAGCTCTCTTCCTCTACGAGCCAACACATGCAGCTGGTCCGGAGCCGTTCATTCCCTGATGCTGGGACGCAGTGGCTATACCGGTGAGGGTGGGGACTCCATTATGTCTTGGCCCCATGACGAGTCTTAGCAGTTCCATGGACATGGTTAGTGTACTCAACTTCCGAGCCAGGTCGCACATGTTGGGCCGGTGCCCGTCTGTTGGGCCAGGGCCTTTTTTTGGTGCGGTGCAAAATTGGCACAAGTATGAATAGTATTTGTTATGTTTTTGGCACCAGTATCAAATTTTGTGGACCTTTGAATGAACAAAAATAGAGGGTTATTATTCATTTGAGGGTACCACAAAACACCTCCAAAAGAAGTGCTTTAACCAGTGATGTCAAGTGCTATAAAGTTCTAACAAAATAAGGGTCGGTAAACCTTTTTAGTAATAAAGTGTTCATTATAAAAAAAATAAGGGTCGATGGTGTGATATTAAGGATTTCTCTTGGTATCTTGGTGATTTAAATAATCAATTAACAGGGAAGCAATACAAATATATATCCTGGTGAGCTTGAGCTTCTTCTTGAGAAATGTGATCAACGTTTGAAACTTGAGCACCCATTTGTGCTTGATCTTGGGCATCATAGTTGGTGTAGACCATTGAGTTGATCTTGTACAACCAAGCACAAGCGACACAAGATGACGACACATGTTTTTGTTAACAATGTTTGACAGACACCCTACTCCTCAAGCATGACTGTGAGCGCGTCCCCTTAGGGTGTCTCCAATGTGGAAATAAGGATGAGTCTTAAGCTGTTATGGTTGACCATAGCTAGGAATAAACATTGTGAGACTCGATCATAGCGCAGATTTCTTAAGGCCCGCCCACACTGGCAGGGGCGGACCCACATTGAGCCGAGTGGGAGCCTAGCCCCCCCCTCCAATTTTTTTCTTCTATTTTTGCACTATATAGGCTAAAATTTGACTAGTTAGCCCCCAGCGAGCCTTAAAACTAGGCCCCCACTCACTTAGGCCCCCACTTAGTCTTTGGGCTGGATCCGTCACTGCACACCGGTATGAACCGGCCACAAGCAAATTAAATACCATTTTTCACTAGCTTTACACTATTTACATGTCGAGGTGTGGGCCAAAAGTAACTATTGCCTTTCGATTCATCTCTGTATGGTTGTGTTGGGTGGGCTCCATCTTAAGGTCCGAGTCGGTCTTAAACATTGCATGGCTTTTGATTTACTATTTCACCTACTATAGGGCCTAGCTTATGGCGTGAGTTAAAACTAAACATTGGAGACACCCTTACCTCGAGATTGTCCACCTAGGCGACAGCACATGCCACCGGCTCCCTCTACGTGTCTTTCGCTATCTTGTCATCTTTTTGTTGTGATGCTGTTAAAGGTATGGTGCATCAACATTATATCCGAGGCACCCAATGATACAGAACATTTCATCAGCTGTATTATTCGTTGAATCTAGGTTAGTTCGTGGAGTTGGGTTGTCTGACCACAAACTAGTAATCTTAAATGGATTCATCGATCATATAGTAATTGGTTTTTTGTTTGCGCGATAGGATGTTCAAATAATGGATTTTTTAATGGGTAAAAGCTTCGCCTTTTTATTAGAGAGCACACAAGTGAATGCCAACCTCGACAAGTAGGGGAATCCTCGCAACAACCAAAAGGATAAAACAAGGGATTACTCTCTCGACGTTAAGCTAATAGGGTGTTTTGCTCCTACAACGCGATGATTGCCCTCCATGTTGATTATTTTGATGATAATCCTTGGAGTAGTCATGGTGAGGGTCGAAACTCATGTTCCTCTCGCTCCAAATGTGCCAGGAGACAAGGATCGTGAGTAAGGATGGTAATTTTACCTACGGGTATGGGTACCCGTGGGTGTCGTACTTGCATGGGAAGCAGGGGCGGAGCTGTGCCCAGTGCTACCCTTGCTGTAGCACCGGTCGAGCTGTTGCACTGCAATAACATGCGTTAAATATTAATGCCGCAAATGTGAAAATCCTAGGTAGCTAGCACCACCCTTCTGCTGATTCTGGCTCCGTACTTGATGGGCAGGGTATGGGTACACTTTCATACCTATGGCTAATACATATACCCTAGCTGTTAAGTCATGGGTAGGGTACGAGTATAGACTTATACCTGTGGATATACCCATACCCTTTGCAGTGACATGTGAATTTATGTAAAGTTGTCATCATGTGAATCATCAATTCTTGTTGACTTATGTTATAGGTATGAGAGACAGATCAGTGATTTCTAAATTATGATAATTTTTCATGTACTACATATTATTGAGTTGGGATGAGTGATTTTTTAGCCATTGTATTTATTGATGAATGTAAAATAGTGAATATTATGTGTAATATTTGATCTACATGCTGGATACCCAAGGGGTATATATACCTGACAGGTATGGGTACAGGTGAAGTTTTATACCCATGGATACGGGATCCCGCCAGGTTTTTTTTTAATGGAGGCTTAGTGCCTGTTTATTTGAGCTTTTAGTGGCTTTCTATTGTAATAAGCTTAGGGTCTGTTTGTTTGTATTGGACTTTTCTAAAGCTGGGTCGCAAACTACACACGCGAGGGAAAGTACGCTCTGAGGTGCTTCCTGCGGCTTCCCGCAGCTTTGCCACTTAAAATCGGACCCGTATAGCTTATTACGCTTGTTGTTTCGCTTATTTACTGGAAACTGCCATCGAGCCCTCTCTGTCCTCTCCTAAGAGCATGTCTAACAGACCCCCTAAAAGGCCCAACCCCGTAAAATAACTGTCGATATACGGGGTAGAGCTCTACCCGGCCGTCTGGCAGACCCCATAAATCAGCCCCTCGTATCGAATTTTTACAGTTTTGGCTACGGGGCGGCTCTTCGCCCCCTACTTGTGCGGGGTGGGAAGGGGAATAGAGGGCGAAACCTGCATTCTCCCCTCCACTGCGCACGAAGGGTTTCACGAAAACCCAACCACCGCCGCCGCCGCCGCCCGATCTCCTCCGCCCCGCCCTTCCCGGCAACGACGCGGCCGGATCTCGCTGCCATGGATCCCCCGCAAGCCCCGCCGACCGCCGGCGGTGCACCACCTTCGCCCGCGGTGGTTAATGTCCCCGTCGGAGGTCCGCCAAATGCCGGTGACGTGTCGGCCATGATCTCCGCCACCATCCCGTTGAAGAGGAAGAGGATCCCAAAGCAACACTTCGATGCCCTCTGGCGGCCGCAGCTCCGCCGGCTGTGACTCCGCCAGCTGTGACTGCTGCAGCTGACAAGAAGGGCAGGGTGAAGATGAAGGCGGTCAGGCCGAGGGGCGCCCCGCCGAGCAGGGTGAAGACGAAGGCGGTCAGCCGCATCGGCCTCGCGCCTCCACCGCCCTCCAAGGCCACGGCCCCTTCTCCCTCCGTTCCGTCTGTGCCGACGCCCGCGCCGCCGCCACCCTTCATGGACGTAGACAAGGTGTTCGATGTTGAGTCCACAACATCGTATATGGACATGCTCAACGATTCCTCGGTGGACTTGGCCGCCGGCATCGATGCATTCGATGGGGAGGACAATGTCGATGATGAGCAGGAGGAGGAGGGTGAGGGTGATGAAGGGGTTGATGACGAGGTGGTTGAGGTTGATCCAGCTTCCGCCGGTTCTTCCGGTCGAAGCCATGGACCGCGAACTACACCGAGATTGAAGACACAACCTTGGTCCGTGCTTGGAGTAGGGTGGGCATGGATGCGTGCACCAGAGTGGACCAAGTCGGCTGATGGCTGGCGTGTAGTTGATGATGATTATGGCCAGGCAGTTGGGAACCCCAAGCGGAAGGTATGATGAGCACAGCAGCAAGCTTTTCCCTCAGTTAGAAACCAAGGTTTATCGATCAAAGAAGAAAAAGCCAATACGACTGAAGGTGATGCTTGCAAGCTTCGCGACAGCTCCGGACAATTTATATGGCGTCTCGTCCAAGCTTTGCTTTGCAAGCAGCAACGTGGAACCTGCACACAACACAACCAAGTACTTTGTTCCCAACTTGCGATGAGGTTGTCAATCTCACCGGTTTGCTTGAAACAAAGGGTATGAGCGTATCGAGTGGAAAACAGTAGAAGTATGCGAGTAAAGTAAACAGTGCGAGTAAAGTAAACAGGTGATAGCAATATGATGGAAATAGGACCAGGGTCCACAGTTCACTAGTGGTGTCTCTCCATAAGATAAATAACACATGCTGGGTAAACAAATTATAGTTGGGCAATTCATAGAATAAAGATAACGTGATATGTCAAGAAGATCACTATGCGATTTACTCTGGGCATTACAACAAAATACATAGACCGCCATCCAACTGCATCTATGACTAATAATCCACTCACAGGGATATCATCCGAACACCCCATGAGTATTAAGTTGCGAACAACAGATAATTGCATTAAGCAAAGTGTGTAATGTAAACAAAGCATATGCCCTCGAGCATATGAATGTTGTTTTCTCCCTAGTGGCAATAACAAATCTACAACCTTAGAGGTTTCTGTCACTCCTCCAGATTAAATAGAGGCATGAACCTAACTATCGAGCATAAATACCCCCTCTTGGAGTTACTAGCAACTACTCGGCCAAGATAGCTACTAACAACGGAGACCATGCAAGATCATGAACAACATAGAGATAACATAAGATATATTTCAGTATAGCAACTTAATCATAACACCAATATTCATCGGATCCCAACAAACCAAACATGTAGAATTACATAACGGTGATCTCAATCATGTAGGGCAGCTCATGAGATCTAAACATGAAGCACATGGTGGAAAGGACAACCATCTAGCTACTGCTATGGACCCATAGTCCAAGGTAGACTACTCACTCATCGCTCCGGAGGCAAGCATGGCAATGAAGAAGACCTCCGGTGGTGATTCCCCTCTCCGGCAGAGTGCCGGGAAGAGCTTCTGGACCCTCCCGATCTCGGGTCGACGACGGCGGCAGATCGTGATGTGTTTCTGGAAAATTGATCAGGTACTTAGGTTTTTCCCGTCGGGGGGTCTTTATACGCGAAGGGGCATTGTCAGAAGTGGACCGTGGTGCCCTCACACATAGGGGGCGTGGCCAGGGGCTGGGCCACGGCGCCCTGGTGTGTGGGGCCCTCGTGGCCCCACTATGTCTCCTCTTCAGTTCTCTGGAAGCTCCGGTGGATTTCTGGATGTTTGGCTTTTATTTCGTCCAATTCCGAGAATATTTCCTGTGTAGCTTTTCTGAAACACAAAAATAGTAGAAAACAGGGAACTGGCACTGTGTCGACTTGTTAGTAGGTTAGTTCCGGAAAATGCATAAAAATGCCACGAAGTGTAACAAAATATTAGGCAAATGGTGTAAAAACAAGCATGGAGCTTCAAAAATTATAGATACGTTGAAGACGTATCAAGCATCTCCAAGCTTAACTCCTGCTCGTCCTCGAGTAGGTAAGTGATAACAAAAGAAATTATTTTTGAGGTGACATGCACCTACACAATCTTGATCACATATGTAAGCATTGTGAGCTGGGATCAAAAGAACATAAAATATGGGCATAAAAGATATAATCTTGACAATAAAACTTAGCAACCATGTTATAAACATGAAAATGAACACAAACAAAAAATCATAAAAATGAAACAATGAAAATCAAACGTGTGTTCAAATCATAAGGAAAAACATACAAATGGTTTTCAGCTTGTCCTTCATGGAGAGAAAAACATAAATGCATAGGACACCTTCAAGTTTAAAAGGGCGACTAGATACAAATAATTTGAGAACAAGTGAAACCAACAATATGAATCAATCAATGAAAACTTTGGGACAATGCATATTATACTAAGAATGACAACTATGCTCTCTTAAAGGTGCATAAAGATAGAAGGTGGTGACTCAACATAAAAGTAAAAGAAAGGCCCTTCGCAGAGGGAAGCAGTGATTGCAAGTTTTATAACCTTCAAATATTATGGTACTTACCGGCTTTGAGCTCTCATTGCCCCCATCATAAGCATCTTGACTGGTTAAAGTTAATGCGAGAACAATTATGATGCATATGCTTGACAAATCATAAGTCGAAAACCTCGTGTCCCGTGAATACGAGTATGCAAACCTCATGCTACTTCACTTAGAGTCCCAAGCAAGGCTCTTGACATTGTAAGTATACATGTATCATCGAGAACCACCAACGGGGTACCTCCGTGCCCGATGACATGGAACAAGCCCACATCAAAATGACAGGACAAGCAGACAATAAACACCTCGACATCTCTTTTATTTACCATTTGTTTAGCTTTTTATTTTGAGATGCGTCGTCGAATGTCCACTATGGGTATGCTGCAAATTTCTACCATGAATTATGCATGGCTTAGATTGGCGGCCCAGGCGTTTCCCTAACACATATACAAACTCCATGATCCCCGCAAGATTCCCAATTCATTTCACACCGCGGGCATCCATAAACAAAAGATCACGATATCAACTCAAATAAGAAGTGCAATGTTGAAAGCTTGCCCCATGACAGCATGGTTGGGCTAGTATCCAACTTACGACTTGCAAGCATAACAACTCAACATAAGATACCACAATGTCAAATTTTTAAGAACAAGAAAAAGTAAAGTGTGCCTTCCGGTTCGTGAGAGCTTTACTGACCAATTTTTGCATAACACTGGTAAGAGTTTAATTTGAAGAGTAGATAAAAGCAAGTCAAATTTACTTTGGAATAGCAAATTGCTAATAGGTATGTATGGTGGACACTTTGGAAAACTTGGTTTTTAGGAGTTGGATGCACGAGTAGAGCTCATACTCAGTATAAGGCGAGGGCTAGCAAAAGACTGGGAGCGACCAACTAAGAGAGCAATAATGGCCATAATCATGCAAAGTGACAAAGTAACATTAAAAAAAACATAACATGGCATCAAAACTCAAAAACTAAATGATCATAGAGGCTATTGGCGACTTTGTAAGAGTCTAACATGTGTGAGCATGCGCCAAGTCAACCCAAATAAAGCATCAAGGAGAAAACCAAAATAATGCTTTCAAATAATTAAAACAACGCATGATTTTTTTCAAAGGCTCATTAAGCAATCTCAGTTATTTGAGACAAGTCATGCTACAGAAAAACCACTAAGCATACCATCAAAAAGACATCAAGCATGACATGAAAAAGCCTAAGCCGCAGTCTACACAAGCTCCTTCTTGTACCACTTTTTTGCATAAAACTTTTTCTCTTTTCCAACACCATTCAAACTTTTTTAATACAACTCTTCTGAGGAAAACCAACATGGTCTAGAGGCAAAAATACACCTTGATAAATAAATATAAGAAGATCTGAATGCAAATCAAGGCAAAAACAAAAACCAAAAGCAGTAGCAGAAAAAGAAGAACACTCGGTTTTTGATAAGAATGAAAACTAGAGCGTTCTTGGCAAATGAAAAGCAAGGCAACTTCTCCAAAAGAAATTTGGTAGGGTCCAACCATTTTTTGCAGCAAACAAAAGAAAACTAGTAATGAAAACTAAAACAACCGACGCTCCAAGAAAAACACATAGTGCATGAAGCAATAAAAATATAGTGTTTTGAAAGGTGACCTGATTTTTGCCGATGAAGAAGGGGTGCCTCGAGGGCATCCCCAAGCTTTGACACTTATACTTCTTGGATATTTCTTGAGGTGATTCATGGGCATCCCCAAGCTTGAGCTTTTGTCCATTCTTCAACTCATCTCATCATTCTCCAATCCCTACACTTGAAAACTTCCTTCATACAAAACTAAACACAAATCTATTAGCAACATTAGTGTAAGCATAACATATAATCAACCTCTTTTGCTTCAGGTTTGAATCCAAAACTACCACATATAAAGCATATACTACTGTAGAAACTTTCCCAAAAGTTCCGTGATCAAAAGAACTCAAAAAGAAAGCGATAAAGCGGCAAACACAAATATTGGCAGAAATCTGTCAAAACAGAACAGGTAATAAAGGCCGATTTTTTAAGGGGTTTTCTGTTGCTCAAATCAAAAAGTGTTCAGCTAATGAAAGTTTGGATATAACCTGGGGCATATGCACAAGAAATCGCAGGTCCAAGAGATTTACAGAGAATTGTCACGAATTTTTATGGTGCAGCACCAAAAACAGTTTCGGGACAGCAACATCCCTAAATCTTTACCTCACTCAAATTAGAGGCTTCTCTTGGCACAACAATAAAATAAAAAAGATAAGGAGAGGTCATTACAGCAGTAATGACTTCCAAGACTCAAATAAAAGAAAAAGTACTGAAAAAAAATTGGGTTATCTCCCAAGAGTGCTTTTCTTTAACGACTTTGAGCTAGGCTCAGTAATTTGAGAAGATGCTCACATAAGAAATATAATTTGAAGCAAAAGAGAGCATCAAGGAGCAAATATAAAACACATTTAATTCTAACCCACTTCCTATGCATAGGAATCTTGTAAGAAAATAAATCAAAGAAGCGCATAGCCACAAGTATGGGTAGATAAAACAAGAGCAACTTCAGAATTTTCAATATAAAGAGAGGTGTTTTAGTAACATGAGAATTCCAACAACCATATTTTCCTCTCTCATAATAACTTTCAGTAGCATCATGAACAAACTCAACAATATAAATATCACACTCACCCTCCTTTGTTAAGCATGGAGAGCAATCAAATAAAGTATTAGTTAAAGAGTTACTCTTACTGGGAGGTAGACATGGGTAGATCCATTCTTCCTCCTCTTGATCATCACTCTCCTCCTCTTTTTTCATCCAATGAGCTTCCAGTTTCAGAAATTTCTTCTTCCATAGGCTCCTTCAAGGCATTAGTCTCTTCCGTTGGAGAGCATCTATTAAGATATTTAAGAATATAGCCATTTTCTTCCTTGTAATTATCAAAGCAAAATGTAAGTATATCATAAACCTCATATTTATACGGTGCATCATCAGTATTTTCAAGCAAATAAGCAAGTTCGAATGCACCCTTCCAAGCAATAAATTCTTCAATTTGTTCCACATCATAAAAGTCATAATTTCCATTAATATAAGAAGATATGGTAACATCATCATTATACTCACATTGAAAAGGGAGGTGTTTATACCTCCTACACCAACAAGATCTATCAAAGCAATAAGTAACATTATAAGTAGAGCACACGTTTCTAGCAATGATATACAATCTATTGATTTGTTCCCATAAGTGTTTCCCTTTTTGTGACAAGCGGTGTTCCTCATAATAATTTTGCTGCTCTTCCGTGAACCCACCTTGCCAAAAAGATTTAGTTTCAAAGAAACCAACCATTGATAGAAAGCATGATAAAGCAAGACAATAACAGACCAAAAAAAATAACAACTATAAAAGGAACTAATTATTTTGGGTTTTTGATAAAAAACAATGCAAGTAAAAATAAAGTAAAGCAAAAAAATAAAACAAAGTAAAGGATGTGCGTGCGAAAAACTCCCCTTGCAGCAGTCTTCTTTTTCTTTCCCGGCAACGGCGCCAGAAAAAGGGCTTGATGGCTGGCATGTAGTTGATGATGATTATGGCCAGGCAGTTGGGAACCCCAAGCGGAAGGTATGATGAGCACAGCAATAAGCTTTTCCCTCAGTTAGAAACCAAGGTTTATCGATCGAAGAAGAAAAAGCCAATACGACTGAAGGTGATGCTTGCAAGCTTCGTGATAGCTCCGGACAATTTATATGGCGCCTCATCCAAGCTTTGCTTTGCGAGCAGCAACGTGGAACCTGCACACAACACAACCAAGTACTTTGTTCCCAACTTGCGATGAGGTTGTCAATCTCACCGGTTTGCTTAAAACAAAGGGTATGAGCGTATCGAGTGGAAAACAGTAGAAGTATGCGAGTAAAGTAAACTGTGCGAGTAAAGTAAACAGGTGATAGCAATATGATGGAAATAGGACCAGGGTCCACAGTTCACTAGTGGTGTCTCTCCATAAGATAAATAATACATGCTGGGTAAATAAATTACAGTTGGGAAATTGATAGAATAAAGATAACGTGATATATCAAGAAGATCACTATGCGATTTACTCTGGCATGACAACAAAATACATAGACCGCCATCCAACTGCATCTATGACTAATAATCCACTCACAGAGATATCATCCGAACACCCCATGAGTATTAAGTTGCGAATAACAGATAATTGCATTAAGCAAAGTGTGTAATGTAAATAAAGCATATGCCCTCGAGCATATGAATGTTGTTTTCTCCCTAGTGGCAACAACATATCTACAACCTTAGAGTTTCTGTCACTCCCCCAGATTAAATAGAGGCATGAACCCAACTATCGAGCATAAATACCCCCTCTTGGAGTTACTAGCAACTACTCGGCCAAGATAGCTACTAAAAACAGAGAGCATGCAAGATCATAAACAACATAGAGATAACATAAGATATATTTCAGTATAACAACTCAATCATAACACCAATATTCATCGGATCCCAACAAACCAAACATGTAGAATTACATAACGGTGATCTCAATCATGCAGGGCAGCTCATAAGATCTAAACATAAAGCACATGGTGGAGAGGACAACCATCTAGCTACTGATATGGACCCATAGTCCAAGGTAGACTACTCACTCATCGCTCTGGAGGCAAGCATGGCGATGAAGAAGACCTCCGGTGGTGATTCCCCTCTCCGGCAGGGTGCCGGGAAGAGCTTCTGGACCCTCCCGATCTCGGGTCGATGACGGCGGCGGATCGCGATGTGTTTCTAGAAAATTGATCGGGTACTTAGGGTTTTCCCGTCGGGGGGTCTTTATAGGCGAAGGGGCATCGTCAGAAGTGGACCGAGGTGCCCTCACACATAGGGGGCGTGGCCAGGGGCTGGGCCGCGCCGCCCTGGTGTGTGGGGCCCTCGTGGCCCCACTCTGTCTCCTCTTTGGTTCTCTGGAAACTCCGGTGGATTTCTGGATGTTTGGCTTTTGTTTCATCTAATTCTGAGAATACTTCCTGTGTAGCTTTTCTGAAACACAAAAACAGCAGAAAACAGGGAACTGGCACTGTGGCGACTTGTTAGTAGGTTAGTTCCGGAAAATGCATAAAAGTGCCACGAAGTGTAACGAAACATTAGGCAAATGGTGTAAAAACAAGCATGGAGTATCAAAAATTATAGATACGTTGGAGACATATCAGCGGCAAGCGCTATTGGCAGCGCATCGAGGATCTCTACCACCAGCTGAAGCCTGGCACCAAGAGCATGGCCGACAGATCCTACCGCTCCCTTGAAGGCCGGTGGAACATCATCAGACCAGCTTGTTCTCGTTGGATTGCTGCCATGGACCAAGTGGCCGACAACCCCCCTAGTGGATGCGTGCCGGAGGACTATGTAAGTTTTCCATGTTTGTTGGTATCCATACTATGTGTTGATGATGTGCAAACATCACATTAATATTGTTGTTGTGCAGCCCAAGTATGCTCAACTGAGGTACAAAGACATGGCCGGTTCCAAGAACAAGGAATTTCAGTTCCAACATTGCTTTTCCTTGCTTCAACATCTTCCTAAGTGGAAGTTGAGGGACAATGAACCAAAGTGCAAGAAGGATGCAATGCTCAGCATGGATGATGAAGGGGATGACATGAGTACGAGAAACAAAGACAAGCCCAAGGGCTGCAAGAAAGCCAAGGAGAGGATGAAGGTAGAAGGCGAAGCAGCTAGCTTCAAGGAGAAGTTGGATCAACTCATGAAGTCCATGGAGGCATTGACGATGAAGACATTGGAGACCAAGCTCCTCATCACCGAGAAGAAGAAGGAGGTGAAGCTCGCCATGGTGGAAGCAAGGCGGGAAGATGCCAAGGTGAAGGCCGAACTGGAATTGAGGATGATCGCACTCAAAGAAGCCAAGGCGATGAAGGAGCTCTTGGCCGAGGAGAGGGAGATCATGATGATGCGCACCGACGACATGGACGAGGATCAGCTGGCATGGTGGAAGGAGACCAAGGCGGATATCATGGCGAGGAAGATGCTCACACGTCAAGCTCGTGCCGCAAGTGCTGTTGGTGTGTCGACTCCTCGAGGTGAGTCTCCGGCGAGTGGTGGTGGCACTGGCGATGGACTCGTTGATGGTTGATCGCATTGATGGTATTAGTGATGTAAAAACTATGAATTATGCATCACATGTTTTGGATATGCTATGTTTGATCACAATTAGTTATCTAAAACCCTGATTTGAGGGGTTAGAAACTCGTCCGAGCTAGCAGACCCCGTATCCCCACCCCGTAAAACAGAATATTCTGTTTTACGGGGTGGGGATACGGGGTCTGCTAGCTCGGACGAGTTTTCGGCCGGTGAAAAGTAAAAACAGAGTCCTCTACTTACATTTTACGGGGCAGAAAAATAGAGGGTCACATGCTCTAACCGAATCGAGCAGTTCTCCCCCTTTCCCTATACGTAGAATGCCAAGCCCCGACCTCCATATCCGATCTTACCTGACCAGGCGTCTCCTGCCATGCCCGTCCCCAGCCTCGCCGTGTGCGGATCCGGTCGTCCCCGACCATCCGACGCTGCTGCACATGTATGAACTGCTGCTGATGTATGCTATAATGCTAGTGCCGTTGATGTTTTCAGGCTTCCTGTGTCTCTGGAGAGAGCACCGCCGCAGCTATCATGTCGGGCATCGGTCCTTCTCGTCGTGCCCCAAACTGAATCTAAAGCTTCTATGCCTATCCGTCAATCTGTGCGTGCTATTTTGAACTAGGCCAATCCGTCAGTAGCTTTGAAGATTGTATTGTGTTTACTAGTACTTGGTCATTAATGGTCAGACACGCTAAAACGTGTAGTTAACTTGCAAATGTATTTTGGATTTTGTACAAAGCTATATTATGTATGGAAAAACATATATTTGGCGCATATATTTTTGTGTATTCATTATGAACTGATCCATAGTTTTAATTACATTGTTATTTATTACACATTAATCAACAAAATATATGTTCTCATGATTGTAAGGGTATTTTGGATAATTTCACAGTTTATAGCCAAACAGCTAGCTAATTTGCAAAACAGTAAAAATCAAAACAGCAGCTTTCTCTATACAGCAACTTTCCCTGCACAGCAGCAAAACCAACCACAGCCAGCCCAAACAAATAGGCCCTTAGCCCCGGCCTTTGCATCAATAGATGCATGCGGCTTTTTTTATTGATTTATTCAAAAGTTTTAGTTTTACAATAAATTACATCATGGGTCGCATAGGGTCAATACATGTATCAACCATCTAAACAGGAGGGAACTAGTCATATGATGCCTATACATCAATATGTCTTTTTTTTTGAATTTGTGTGTATTGCTTAAACATCAGAGTTACGCTTACAACTGTCATTACAATATTTTTGAGCCGAGTCCAACACGCAGGTAGGAGTCGTGCTCATTAAAACACTCCCACTCCACACACTACGACCAAACTTAGCTAATTCATGAGCCACTCTATTATTTGCACGGTTCACCTTCTGGATTTTGTAGCCAAGAAGAAGAGCAAGTAGGTCTCTAGCTTCTTCCAAGATGAAAGAGACTTGTGATCTGTTCCATTCTGATGCCTTCAAATCATTCACTACTGTAATATTATCACATTCAACAACAGGGTTTGGTTCCATAGGGATAATAGTTTTTATACCTTCTAGGACTGAAATTGCGTCTACTGTTTCGGCTGATTGACAATAGGGTATTATACCCCAAGTCGACATGACCACTTTTCCTTCTTCAGGTCTTGTCTAGATCCCCGATGGTTCCTTTGTTTGTTTTGGCAGGCCATCACCCATAATAACCATAGGCTTCTTCCCTTTATAATATTGCCCAAGCTCTGGATCTTTGATCTGCATAAACATAGATAAGTACGATTGAATATAAGTGGATGATTGTTCTACACTGCATTTTCCGTCTCCAAATATCGAGTTATTTCTCAAGTGCCAAGCACGCCACCAAAGAAAAAGAAGTTTTGCTTTCATGTCATCAGTGCATTGGTTTAGGAGAATTAGCACCCAGTCTTCTCCCGTGTATATAAAATTATGTTCTGGTGGTAAATCCCAAGTTTCTCTCATGTGGTATCTTAATGCTCTTACTTTTGTACATGACACCATAGCATGGTGAGACATTTCAGGTTCCATGCCACATAGTGTGCAAGTAGGCAACACTTCCATATTCCTTCGATAGCGTTGAACTTGAACGCCAAGCGTGTTAGATGCAAGTTTCCAGCCAAAAGTTTTAATTTTTGGAGGTACATTTGCTTTCCACATCATATTCCACAAGGCTCTTTCTCCCTCCGCACTTGTACTGGTTGAAGTTTGCCTTTCTCTTTGCTGAAGTTGCATGCCTAGTCTATACGCACTTCTAACTGAGAATATACTTGTCTTTTCATGAGCCCAAGCAATGAAATCATCTCTTGGATTTTGGGGTATAGGTATTCACATTACTTCATCAGCATCCGCAGGGTATAGGAGTGATCTGACGTTTGCTTCATTCTAGGTTCTTGTAGACTGGTTTATAAGATCAGAGACCCACCTTAATCGTAGATTATTTGATTTGTTCAGAACCTTATGATTACCCCTAGGGAGCCAATTGTCGCGCCATATTCTTATCTTTGTGCCATTGCCAATCCTCCAAATGATGCCCTTTTTAGTAGCTCCAGACCATGGGTTATTCCTTGCCAACACTGAGAGACATTCTGACTGAAGACAGTGTCGATGAGATATCTAGAAGGGTAGTATTTTGCTTTGAGTAACATTGCAGAGAGGCTTTTTGGGTACACAAGAAGTCTCCAAGCCTGTCTAGCAAGTAGTGCTTGGTTGAAGATTCTTAAACCTCGAAAACCAATTCCACCATGGCTTTTCGGCATTGTCATTTTGTCCCACGACATCTAGTGAACCTTTCTTCTTTCAATTTCATCTCCCACCAAAAATTCTTGATTATTTGGGAAAGTTCATCACATAACCCACAGGAAAATTTGAATACACTCATTGCATAAGTTGAGATTGCTTGCGCTACTGGTTTCACAAGGGCTTCTTTTGCTGCACCCGACATGTACTTTTCATTCCAGTCAGAGCACTTCTTCAACAATTTATCCTTTGTTAATTTTAATTTTCCATCTTTCACTTGTCCCTCTAGTATAGGTAGGCCAAGATATTTATCATCTAGAGTCATGGTATCTACATTCAGAATTGAAGCCACAGATTTCCCATCCTCCTGAGAAACATTTTGTCCAAGCATGATCTAGCATTTAGCCGGGCTTAAAACCTGGCCTATACTTTTTTCATATAGCCGAAGTACCTCATCTATCTTGTTTGCTTGATCTGCATTTGCTTGAAAGAACAAGAGGCTATCATCCACAAACAAAAGGTGGGATATCCCTGGACTCTTCCCGCAAATCTTCAATTCTTGTATCATGCTAGACTGAATTCTATTATGTAGTAAGGTAGAGAGGCTCTCACCAACAAACAAAAATAAATATGGCGAACGGGTCCCCTTGACAAAGCCCTCGGGTTGGTTTGAAGCTTTCAAGTAGCTTCCCATTGAACCTGGCAGAATAATGCACAGATTTTACGCAAGTCATTATCCAATTTATCCAGGGTTCCGCAAAGCCAAACATACGCAAAGTTTCCTCTAAGAATCTCCAATCAACTCATTCATATGCTTTCATCAGGTCTAACTTATATGCACAAAACTTTCCAGCTGATTTTGATCCTTGCTGGAGGGCATGCATACATTCAAAGGCTATAATTGCATTGTCGGTGATCATACGTCCCGGCACAAATGCGCTCTGAGTTTCAGAGCATTCTATTCACCAGACATTTTGCAACAACCTTGTAAATAACATTGCACATGCTAATTGGTCGAAAGTCTTTTAAAGTTGTGGGGTTATTTATTTTTGGAATGAGAACAATACTGGTATCATTAACTCCTTCAGCATGTCTCCATCATCAAAAAACTTTTGGACTGCTCGAACAATATCTTCTTTAATTATACCCCAGTTTCTCTGAAAAATGCGGCTGGAAATCCATCAGGACCGGGTGCTTTGGACGGGCCAATTTGAAAAAGAGCAAAGCTTATCTCTTCATCTGTGAATGGTGCACACAAAGATTCATTTGTTTGGTCATCAACTTTTTGCTGGAAGAAATGGGTAACGATTTCTGGGACTACAGATTGGTCGGCAGTGTATAAATCTTTGAAGAAAACTGTACTAGCTTGTTTCTCCATAACAATCGAATCAGTAGTTACTACACCATCAGCCGACACAAGCTTTTTTATATTGTTCTTTTTCCTATGCCATGTTGCCTTTCTGTGGAAATACGCAGTGTTCCGATCGCCTGCCTTCAGCCAAGAAACATGTGATCTTTGGCGCCATCGTACTTCCTCTTTTTCTAACAGTTTATTTATTTATGCCCTGATTGTTCTTGCTGCATGTCTGCTTCTGCTAACCAGATCCAAAGGTCTTTTTTGCACCTGTAATATATTTCATTTACATGTTCATTTTAATGCAGAGGCTAGGGGTACCCCAACTCGAAAAAATGTCATTTCAGATGTTTAAGATGTCTCATTTTATGTCGTCTAAACCTGTTATAATTGCTATAACCGTAACTCTTCCCCGCCCACGCGCGGCGGCGCCGCGCCGCGCCAAGCCAGCGTGGCCGCCGGTGGCTCCTCAGGCCCCTCCCGTGCGCACCTCCCTTCCCGCCACCGCAGCCGGGCAAAGCCATGGTGGCGTGGCGGCGGCGGCAGACTTTCCTCGACTGCCAGTCAGGCTTTGGTGACGCGCGCTCACTGGCCGACCTCGCAGCGATGGAGTGGATCTCGGCGACCAGGAGCACGTACAGCGTGAGGGCAGCGACGACGGTTGACGTATTGCGTGGTTCAGGCGGGTCCGATCTAGGCCTAGATGGGCTTGGACGGGTCTAGACATATACTTCACGTTTTGTTGTTCGATGTTGACATTTGACTGTTTCACGGCTCTTTCCGCACCATGAGGATTTTGGCCATGGCCATGGTGGCTTTCTCCTTTGCAGGATGTGGTCGTTCGGTTGGTGATGACCGACGGTGATTTCGGGAGGTTCCTATGCCGGTGAAAACTGAGCTCTAACTACAGTCAGGGCAAGCGATGATGGTGTCTCACGCCTTTCCTTGTTGAAGGCATCGTCTTTGTAGTTGACGTCTCCGGTCTTGTCAGCGGGTTAGTGGCGTGGTAACCTCCTGCTCCCCCGGAGGTGGTCGGCTTGGTTAATTTGATGTACAAGATGCTGGATGGAGTCTTTGTATGGCAGAACCGGGTGAAAACCCTAGGTTTTGGCCTTTGACCGGAGCCATTGATGGTGACGTCTCGTATGTTTTTGAAGGCATCATTGAGGTGAAGCTCCAAGCTCCTTCCGCTAACCTCCGAGGAAAGCCCCAGATCTATGGATCGGATGATGGCGCCGCTCCTATGTCGTCTCCCCCTTGGGAACATCAATCTTGGAGGTGCGCATCAACATGGACTAGTGGATGGTTCTGTGGTGGAGCAGTGTTCTTTTACTGCATCGACAGCGGTGGGTCTCAGCGGCATGGCGTGATGCCTGGTAAATGACCAGCCCGTTGGGAACCCCAAGAGGAAGGTATGATGAATATAGCAGCAAGATTTTCCGTCAGTAAGAAACCAAGGTATGTCGATCAGGAGAGGAGCAGACAAACGACTGAAGGTGATGCTGACTGGCCTAATAACACTCCAACAAGGGCGCCATTTACGACACTTGTTGAGTCATCTTCAACCGGTAGCAACGCGGAACCTGCACACAACACAACCAAATACTTTGCTCCCAACTTACGATGAGGTTGTCAATCTCACTGGTTTGCTTGAAACAAAGGGTATGAGCGTATCGAGTGGAAAGTGATAATAATATGCGAGTAAAGTAAACATTGCGAGTAAAGTAAACAGGTAATAGCAATATAAAGGAAATAGGACCGGGATCCACAGTTCACTAGCGGTGTCTCTCCATAAGATAAAATAATACAAGCTGGGTAAACGAATTATAGTTGGGCAATTGATAGAATAAAGACAATGTGTATATGATGAGAGGATCACTATGAGATTTACTCTGGGCGTTACAACAAGATACATAGACCGCCATCCAACTGCATCTATGACAATAATCCACTCATGGGGATATCGTCCGAACACCCCATGAGTATTAAGTTGCAAACAACAGATAATTGCATTAAGCAAAGTGTGTAATGTAAACAAAGCATATGCCCTCGAGCATATGAATATTGTTTTCCCCCTAGTAGCAACAGCACATCTACAACCTTAGAGGTTTCTGTCACTCCCCCAGATTAAATAGAGGCATGAACCCACTATCGAGCATAAATACCCCCTCTTGGAGTCACTAGCAACTACTCGGCCAAGATAGCTACTAACAACGGAGAGCATGCAAGATCATAAACAACATAGAGATAACAAAGGATAAATTTCAGTACTTCAACTCAAGCATAACACCAATATTCATCGGATCCCAACAAACCAAACATGTAGAATTACATAACGGTGATCTCAATCATGTAGGGCAGCTCATGAGATCTAAACATGAAGCAGATGGTGGAGAAGACAACCATCTCGCAACTGCTATGGACCCATAGTCCAAGGTAGACTACTCACTCATCGCTCTGGAGGCAAGCATGGCGATGAAGAAGACCTCCGGTGGCGATTCCCCTCTCCGGCAGGGTGTCGAGAAGAGCTTCTGGACCCTCCCGATCTTCGGGTCGACGGCGGCGGCGGATCGCGTTGTGTTCTAGAAAACTGATTGGGTACTTAGGTTTTTCTCGTCGGGGGGTCTTTATAGGCGAAGGGGCATCGTCAGAAGTGGACCGAGGCGGTCTCACACATAGGGGGCATGGCCCAGTCCCTGGCCGCGCTGCCCTGGTGTGAGGGCCCCTCGTGGCTCCACTCTGTCTCCTCTTCGGTTCTCTGGAAGCTTCGGTAAAATTCTGGGCGACTGGCTTTGGTTTTGTCCAATTTCGAGAATATTTCCCGTGTAACTTTTCTGAAACACAAAAACAACAGAAAACAGGGAACTGGCACTGTGGCGACTTGTTAGTAGGTTAGTTCTGGAAAATGCATAAAAGTGCCACGAAGTGTAACGAAACACTAAGCAAATGGTGTAAAAACAAGCATGGAACATCAAAAATTATGGATACGTTGGAGACGTATCAGCATCCCCAAGCTTAACTCCTGCTCATCCTCGAGTAGGTAAGTGATAACTAAAGAAATAATTTTTGAGGTGACATGCACCTACACAATCTTGATCATCTATGTAAGCGTTGTGCGCTGGGATCAAAAGAACTTAAAACATGGACATGAAAGATATGATCTTGATAGAAGAAACTTAGCAACCATGTTATAACATGAAAATGAACACAAATAAAAGATCATGAAAATGAAGCAATGAAAGTCAAACGTGTGTTCAAATCATAAGAAAAAACATACAAATGGTTTTTAGCTTGTCCTTCATGGAGAGCAAAACATAAATGTATATGACACCTTCAAGTTTAAGAGGGCGACTGGATACAAATAATTTGAGAACAAGTGAAACCAAAAATATGAATCAATCAATGAAAACTTTGGGACAATGCACATTATACTCAGAATGACAACTATGCTCTCTTAATGGTGCATAAAGGTAGAAGGTGGTGACTCAACATAAAAGTAAAAGAAAGGCCCTTCGCGGAGGGAAGCAGTGTTTGCAAGTTTTATAAACCTTCAAAAATTATGGTACTTACCGGCTTTGAGCTCTCATTGCCCCCATCATAAACATCTTGAATGGTTAAAGTTAATGCGAAAACAATTATGATGCATATGCTTGATAAATCATAAGTTAAAAACCTCGTGTCCCGTGAATACGAGTACCCAAACCTCATACTACTTTACTTAGAGTCCCAAGCAAGGCTCTTGTCATTGTAAGTATATACGTATCATCGAGAACCGCCAACGGGGTACCTCCGTGCCCGATGACATGGAACAAGCCCACATCAAAATGATAGGACAAGCAGACAATGAACACCTCGCCATCTCTTTTATTTACCATTTGTTTAGCTTTTTATTTTGAGATGCGTCGTCGAATGTCCACTATGGGTATGCTGCAAATTTCCACCATGAATTATGCATGGCTTAGATTGGCGGCCCAGGCGTTTCCCTAACACATATACAAACTCCATGATCCCGCAAGATTCCCAATTCATTTCACACTGCGAGCATCCATAAACAAAAGATCACGATATCAACTCAAATAAGAAGTGCAATGTTGAAAGCTTGCCCCATGACGGCATGGTTGGGTGATGCGACCGAGTTGATGAAGTAAATAACCGGCCCGTTGGGAACCCCGAGAGAAAGGTGTGATGAATATAGCAGCAAGATTTTTCCTTAGTTAAGAAACCAAGGTATGTCGATTAGGAGAAGAGCAGACAATACGACTGAAGGTGATGCGGACTGGCTTAGTAACACTCCAACAAGGGCGCCGTTTATGACACTTGTTGACTCGTCTTCGGCCAGTAGCAACGCGGAACGTGCACACAACACAACCAAATACTTTGTTCCCAACTTGCGATGAGGTTGTCAATCTCACCGGTTTGCTTAAAACAAAGGGTATGAGCGTATCGAGTGGAAAACAGTAGAAGTATGCAAGTAAAGTAAATAGTGTGAGTAAAGTAAACAGGTGATAGCAATATGATGGAAATAGGACCGGGGTCCATAGTTCACTAGTGGTGTCCCTCCATAAGATAAATAACACATACTGGGTAAATAAATTACAGTTGGGCAATTGATAGAATAAAGATAAACGTGATATGTCAAGAAGATCACTATGAGATTTACTCTGGGCATTATAACAAAATACATAGACCGCCATCCAACTGCACTTGTGACTAATAATCCACTTGTGGCGAATCAATCCGAGAACTCCACAAATATTAAGTTGCGAACAACAGATAATTGCATTAAGCAAAGTGTGTAATGCAAACAAAGCATATGCCCTTGAGCATATGAATGTTATTTTCTCCCTAGTAGCAACAACACATCTACAGCCTTAGAGGTTTCTATCACTCCCCCAGGTTAAATCGAGGCATGAACCCACTATCGAGCATAAATACCCCCTCTTGGAGTCAAATTTACTTGGAATAGCAAATTGCTAATAGGTATGTATGGTGGACACTTTGGAAAACTTTGGCTTTTAGGAGTTGGATGCACGAGTAGAGCTCATACTCACTACAAGGCGAGGGCTAGCAAAAGACTGGGAGCGACCAACTAAGAGAGCAATAATGGCCATAATCATGCAAATCGACAAAGCGACATTAAAAGAAGCATAAGTTGGCATCAAAAGTCAAAAACTAAATGATCATAGAGGCTATTGGCGACTTTGTAAGAGTCTAACATGTGTGAGCATGCGTCAAGTCAACCCAAATAAAGCATCAAGGAGAAAACCAAAATAATGCTTCCATACAATAAAAACAACGCATGATTTTTTTTCAAAGGCTCATTAAGCTATCTCAGTTATTTGAGACAAGTCGTGCTACAGCAAAACCACTAAGCATACTATCAAAAAGACGTCAAGCACGACATGAAAAAGCCTAAGCCGCAGTCTACACAAGCTCCTTCTTGTACCACTATTTTGCATAAAGCTTTTTCTCTTTTCCAACACCATTTGAAATTTTTTAAGACACCTCTTTTGATGAAAACCAATAAAGATCAGAGGCAAAAATACACCTTGATGAAAAGATATGACAAGGTCTGAATGCATATCAAGGCGAAAATGAAAACTAAAAGCAGTAGCTGAAAAAAGAAGAACACTCGGTGAAATTGTAAGAATGAAAAATGGAGTGTTCTTGGCAAATGAAAACGAGTACATCTCCTCCAAAAGAAATTTGTTGGGGTCCAACAATTTATTGCAGCAAATAAAACTAAACTAACTAAGAAAACTAAAACAACTGACACTCCAAGAAAAACACATAGTGCATGAAGCAATAAAAATATAGTGTTTTGAAAGGTGACCTGATTTTTGCCGATGAAGAAGGGGTGCCTCGGGGGCATCCCCAAGCTTTGACGCTTGTACTTCTTGGATATTTCTTGGGATGATGCATGGGCATCCCCAATCTTGAGCTTTTATCCATTCTTCAACTCATCTCATCATTCTCCAATCCCTACACTTGAAAACTTCCTTCATACAAAACTAAACACAAATCTATTAACAAAATCTTGAGCTTGATGCGACCGAGTTGATGAAGTAAATAACCGGCCCGTTGGGAACTCCAAGAGGAAGGTGTGATGAATATAGCAGTAAGATTTTCCCTCAGTTAAAAAACCAAGGTATGTCGATCAGGAGAAGAGCAGACAATACGACTGAAGATGATGCGGACTGGCTTAGTAACACTCCAACAAGGGCGTCGTTTACAACACTTGTTGACTCGCCTTCGGCCAGTAGCAACGCAGAACCTGCACACAACACAACCAAATACTTTGTTCCCAACTTGCGATGAGGTTGTCAATCTCACCGGTTTGCTTGAAACAAATGGTATGAGCGTATCGAGTGGAAAACAGTAGAAGTATGCGAGTAAAGTAAATAGTGCGAGTTAAGTAAACAGGTGATAGCAATATGATGGAAATAGGACCGGGGTCCACAGTTCACTAGTGGTGTCTCTCTATTAGATAAATAACACATGCTGGGTAAACAAATTACAGTTGGGCAATTGATAGAATAAAGATAAACGTGATATGTCAAGAAGATTACTATGAGATTTACTCTGGGCATTACAACAAAATACATAGACCGCCATCCAACTGCATCTATGACTAATAATCCACTTGTGGCAAATCAATCCGAGAACTCCACAAGTATTAAGTTGCGAACAACAGATAATTGCATTAAGCAAAGTGTGTAATGTAAACAAAGCATATGCCTTTGAGCATATGAATGTTGTTTTCTCCCTAGTAGCAACAACACATCTACAACCTTAGAGGTTTCTATCACTCCCCCAGGTTAAATAGAGGCATGAACCCACTATTGAGCATAAAAACCCCCTCTTGGAGTCACTAGCAACTACTCGGCCAAGATAGCTACTAACAACGGAGAGCATGCAAGATCATAAACAACATAGAGATAACATAAGATATATTTTAGTATAGCAACTCAATCATAACACAAATATTCATCGGATCCCAACAAACCAAACATGTAGAATTACATAACGGTGATCTCAATCATGTAGGGCAGCTCATGAGATCTAAACATGAAGCACATGGTGGAGGAGACAACCATCTAGCTACTGCTATGGACCCATAGTCCAAGGTAGACTACTCACGCATCGCTCCGGAGGTAAGCATGGCGATGAAGAAGACCTCCAGTGGCGATTCCCCTCTCCGGCAGGGTGCCGGGAAGAGCTTCTGGACCCTCCCGATCTCGGGTCAACGACGGCGGTGGATCAGGATGTGTTCTGGAAAATTGATCGGGTACTTAGGTTTTTTCTGTCGGGGGGTCTTTATAGGCGAAGGGGCATCGTCAGAGGTGGTCCGAGAGGCTGTCACACATAGGGGGCGCGGCCAGGCCCCTGGCCGCGCCGCCCTGGTGTGTGGGGCCCTCATGGCCCCCCTCCAACTCCTCTTCGGATCTCTGGAAGCTTCCGGGGAAAATAAGACTTCAGGAACTTATTTCGTCCAATTCTGAGAATATTTCCTGTGTATCACTTCTAAAACACAAAAACAGCAGAAAACAGGGAACTGGCACTGTGGCGACTTGTTAATAGGTTAGTTCTGGAAAATGCATAAAAGTGCCACGAAGTGTAACGAAACAGTAGGCAAATGGTGTAAAAACAAGCATGGAACATAAAATATTATAGATACGTTGAAGACGTATCATTGGGCTAGTCTCCAACTTACAACTTGCAAGCATAACAACTTAACATAAGAGACCACAATGTCAAATTTTTAAGAACGAGAAAAATAAAGTGTGCCTTCCGGTTCGTGAGAGCTTTACTGACCAATTTTCGCATAACACTGGTAAGAGTTTAATTTAAAGAATAGATAAAAGCAAGTCAAATGTACTTTGGAATAGCAAATTGCTAATAGGTATGTATGGTGGACACTTTGGCAAACTTGGTTTTTAGGAGTTGGATGCACGAGTAGAGCTCATACTCAGCACAAGGCGAGGGCTAGCAAAAGACTGGGAGCGACCAACTAAGAGAGCAATAACGGCCATAATCATGCAAATCGACAAAGCGACATTAAAAGAAGCATAAGATGGCATCAAAGTCAAAAACTAAATAATCATAGAGGCTATTGGCGACTTTGTATGAGTCTAACATGTGTGAGCATGCGCCAAGTCAACCCAAATAAAGCATCAAGGAGAAAACCAAAATAATGCTTCCAAACGATAAAAACAACGCATGATTTTTTTAAAGGCTCATTAAGCAATCTCAGTTATTTGAGACAAGTCATGCTTCAGCAAAACCACTAATCATACTATCAAAAAGACATCAAGCATGATATGCAAAAGCCTAAGCCGCAGTCTACACAAGCTCCTTCTTGTACCACTTTTTTGCATAAAGCTTTTTCTCTTTTCCAACACCATTCAAACTTTTTATAAACACCTCTTTTGATGAAAACCAATATATACCAGAGGCAAAAATACACCTTGATGAAAAGATATAACAAGATCTAAACGCAAATCAAGGCAAAAACGAAAACTAAACGCAGTAGCAGAAAAAGTAGAACACTCATTGAAATTGTAAGAATGAAAAACGGAGTGTTCTTGGCAAATGAAAAGCAAGGCAACTTCTCCAAAAGAAATTTGTTGGGGTCCAACCATTTATTGCAGCAAACTAAACTAAACTGAAAACTAAAAATAACTGACGCTCCAAGAAAAACGCATAGTGCATGAAGCAATAAAAATATAGTGTCTTGAAAGGTGACCTGATTTTTGCCGATCAAGAAGGGGTGCCTCGGGGGCATCCCCAAGCTTTGACGCTTGTACTTCTTGGATATTTCTTGGGGTGATGCATGGGCATCCCCAAGCTTGAGCTTTTATCCATTCTTCAACTCATCTCATCACTCTCCGATCCCTACACTTGAAAACTTCCTTCATACAAAACTAAACACAAATCTATTAGCAACATTAGTGTAAACATAACATAGAATCAACCCTTTTTGCTTCAGATTTCAACCTAAAACCACCACATATTAAGCATATACTACTGTAGCAACTTTCCCAAAAGTTCCGTGATCAAAAGAACTCAAAAAAGAAAGCAATAAAGCGGCAACACAAATATTGGCAGAAATCTGTCAAAATAGAACAGCTGACAAAGGTCGATTTTTAAGGGGTTTTCTGTTGCTCAAATCAAAAAGTGTTCAACTAATGAAAGTTTGGATATAACCTGGGGCATATGCACAAGAAATCACAGGTCCAAAATATATACAGAGAATTTTCACGAATTTTTACGGTCCAGCACCAAAAACTGTTTCAGGACAGCAACATCCCCAAATCTTACCTCGCTCAAATTAGAGGCTTCTCTTGGCACAAAAACGAAATAAAAAGGATAAGGAGAGGTTATTACAGTATTAATAA
Source organism: Dactylis glomerata (assembly GCA_007115705.1). Lineage (NCBI taxonomy): Eukaryota > Viridiplantae > Streptophyta > Magnoliopsida > Poales > Poaceae > Dactylis > Dactylis glomerata. Next base: position 6,830,235 of record QXEO01000546.1, read on the forward strand.
CTTCCAAGACTCAAATAAAAGAAAAAAAACTGAATGTAAAAACATTGGGTTATCTCCCAAGAGTGCTTTTCTTTAACGCCTTTGAGCTAGGCGCAGAAAATTGCGAATCAAGTAATATCAAGTGATGAAGCATTAATATCAACTGTTTCCTCTAGATCACCACTTACCACACTAGGCACCTTAGAGGTTCCCGAATATGATTCAACCTGCAAGTCACTCTTAGTTGAACTAAAAGTCTTACCAATCTTAAAAACATGCTGCGGTTTAGGCACAGACATCTTGGGAACATACATAAATTTTTGCTCTTTTCCACCTAAAGCTTTCTCTTTCTTAAACTTAAGAGAAGAGAAAATTGAACTTAAAGTTTTCATGGATTCCTCTAGTTTCCCAATCCTAAGGTTTTGACTATCAAGAGTAGTGCTAGCTTCTAAAACAGTGATTCTCTTACCGATACTTTCTATGGCTTCATTAACTCGGCTAGCATTATCAAGGATATTTGGCAAGATTTTTTCTAAGGAGCTAAGCTTTTTCGAAACTTCTTCCAAAGTGACCTCAGTTTTATCGACATGAATAGGTGGTACTCTCACTAAACTTTCAATTAAAGTGCATGCTTCAAGAACGGGGGTACCCAGAAAATTACCTCCTGCAAGAGTATCAAGAACGTACCTATACCAACTAGTTATACCAACATAAAAATTTCTAAGGAGGATCATGGTAGAATGCTTCTTTGTACACCTATGATGAGAATTGCTAATGCGGTACCAAGCATCTTTCAAGCTCTCTCCCTCTTGTTGCATAAAACTACGAACTTCAACTTCAGGATTACTCATTCTAACAAGACTAAAAGCAGATAAGTAAAAACAACCATCAAGGATTCTAATTTTTTTGGGTTTTTGATAAAACGAATGCAAGTAAAAATAAAATAAAGCAAAACTTAAAACAAAGTAAAGGATGTGCATGCGAAAAACTCCCCTCGCAGAAGTCTTCTACTTCCCCCCCGGCAACGGCGCCAGAAAATATGCTTGATGCCTGGTAAATGACCAGCCCGTTGGGAACCATAAGAGGAAGGTATGATGAATATAGCAGCAAGATTTTCCCTCAGTAAGAAACCAAGGTATGTCGATCAGGAGAGGAGCAGACAATACGACTGAAGGTGATGCAGACTGGCTTAGTAACACTCCAACAAGGGCGCCGTTTACAACACTTGTTGACTCATCTTCGGCCAGTAGCAACGCGGAACCTGCACACAACACAACCAAATACTTTGTTCCCAACTTGCGATGAGGTTGTCAATCTCACCGGTTTGCTTGAAATAAAGGGTATGAGCGTATCGAGTGGAAAACAGTAGAAGTATGCGAGTAAAGTAAATAGTACAAGTAAAGTAAACAGGTGATAGCAATATGATGGAAATAGGGCCGGGGTCCACAGTTCACTAGTGGTGTCTCTCCATAAGATAAATAACACATGCTGGGTAAATAAATTACAGTTGGGAATTGATAGAATAAAGATAAACGTGATATGTCAAGAAGATCACTATGAGATTTACTCTGGGCATTACAACAAAATACATAGACCGCCATCCAACTGCATCTATGACTAATAATCCACTTGTGGCGAATCAATCCGAGAACTCCACAAGTATTAAGTTGCGAACAACAGATAATTGCATTAAGCAAAGTGTGTAATGTAAACAAAGCATATGCCCTTGAGCATATGAATGTTGTTTTCTCCCTAGTAGCAACAGCACATCTACAACCTTAGAGGTTTCTGTCACTCCCCCAGGTTAAATAGAGGTATGAACCCACTATCGAGCATAAATACCCCCTCTTGGAGTCACTAGCAACTACTCGGCCAAGATAGCTACTAACAACGGAGAGCATGCAAGATCATAAACAACATAGAGATAACATAAGATATATTTTAGTATAGCAACTCAATCATAACACCAATATTCATCGGATCCCAACAAACCAAACATGTAGAATTACATAACGGTGATCTCAATCATGTAGGGCAGCTCAAGAGATCTAAACATAAAGCACATGGTGGAGGAGACAACCATCTAGCTACTGCTATGGACCCATAGTCCAAGGTAGACTACTCACGCATCACTCCGAAGGCAAGCATGGCGATGAAGAAGACCTCCGGTGGCGATTCCCCTCTCCAGCAGGGTGTCGGAAAGAGCTTCTGGACCCTTCCGATCTCGGGTCGACGACGGTGGCGGATCATGATGTGTTCTGGAAAATTAATCGGGTACTTAGGTTTTTTTTCCGTTGGGGGGTCTTTATAGGTGAAGGGGCATCGTCAGAGGTGGACCGAGAGGCTGTCACACATAGGGGGCATGGCCAGGCCCCTGGCCGCGCCGCCCTGGTGTGTGGGGCCCTCGTGGCCCCCCTCCAACTCCTCTTCGGATCTCTGGAAGCTTTCGGGAAAAATAAGACTTCAGGAACTTGTTTCGTCCAATTCCGAGAATATTTCCTGTGTATCATTTCTGAAACACAAAAATAGCAGAAAACAGGGAACTGGCACTGTGGCTACTTGTTAATAGGTTAGTTCTAGAAAATGCATAAAAGTGTCACGAAGTGTAACGAAACAGTAGGCAAATGGTGTAAAAATAAGCATGGAGCATCAAAAATTATAGATACATTGGAGACGTATTATTGGGCCAGTCTCCAACTTACAACTTGCAAGCATAACAACTCAACATAAGAGACTACAATGTCAAATTTTTAAGAACGAGAAAAATAAAGTGTGCCTTCCGGTTCGTGAGAGCTTTACTGACCAATTTTCACATAACACTGGTAAGAGTTTAATTTGAAGAATAGATAAAAGCAAGTCAAATGTACTTTGGAATAGCAAATTGCTAATAGGTATGTATGGTGGACACTTTGGCAAACTTGGTTTTTAGGAGTTGGATGCACGAGTAGAGCTCATACTCAGTACAAGGCGAGGGCTAGCAAAAGACTGGGAGCGACCAACTAAGAGAGCAATAACGGCCATAATCATGCAAAGCGACAAAGCGATATTAAAAGAAGCATAAGATGGCATCAAAAGTCAAAAACTAAATAATCATTGAGGCTATTGGCGACTTTGTAAGAGTCTAACATGTGTGAGCATGCGCCAAGTCAACCCAAATAAAGCATCAAGGAGAAAACCAAAATAATGCTTCCAAACGATAAAAATAACGCATAATTTTTTCAAAGGCTCATTAAGCAATCTCAGTTATTTGAGACAAGTCATGCTACAGCAAAACCACTAAGCATACTATCAAAAAGACATCAAGCATGATATGCAAAATCCTAAGCCGCAGTCTACACAAGCTCCTTCTTGTACCACTTTTTTGCATAAAGCTTTTTCTCTTTTCCAACACCATTCAAACTTTTTATAAACACCTCTTTTGATGAAAACTAATATATACCAGAGGCAAAAATACACCTTGATGAAAAGATATAACAAGATCTGAATGCAAATCAAGACAAAAATGAAAACTAAACGCAGTAGCAGAAAAGAAGAACACTCGTTGAAATTGTAAGAATGAAAAACGGAGTGTTCTTGGCAAATGAAAAGCAAGGCAACTTCTCCAAAAAAAAATTGTTGGGGTCCAACCATTTATTGCAGCAAACTAAACTAAACTAAACTGAAAACTAAAAACAACTGACGCTCCAAGAAAAACGCATAGTGCATGAAGCAATAAAAATATAGTGTCTTGAAAGGTGACCTGATTTTTGCCGATGAAGAAGGGGTGCCTCGGGGGCATCCCCAAGCTTTGACGCTTGTACTTCTTGGATATTTCTTGGGGTGATGCATGGGCATCCCCAAGCTTGAGCTTTTGTCCATTCTTCAACTCATCTCATCACTCTCCGATCCCTACACTTGAAAACTTCCTTCATACAAAACTAAACACAAATCTATTAGCAACATTAGTGTAAGCATAACATAGAATCAACCCTTTTTGCTTCATATTTCAACCTAAAACAACCACATATTAAGCATATACTACTGTAGCAACTTCCCCAAAAGTTCCGTGATCAAAAGAACTCAAAAAAGAAAGCGATAAAGCGGCAACACAAATATTGGCAGAAATCTGTCAAAATAGAACAGCTGACAAAGGTCGAATTTTTAAGGGGTTTTCTGTTGCTCAAATCAAAAAGTGTTCACCTAATGAAAGTTTGGATATAACCTGGGGCATATGCACAAGAAATCACAGGTCCAAAAGATATACAGAGAATGTTCACGAATTTTTATGGTCCAGCACCGAAAACTGTTTCAGGACAGCAACATCCCCAAATCTTACCTCGCTCAAATTAGAGGCTTCTCATGGCACAAAAACGAAATAAAAAGGATAAGGAGAGGTTATTACAGTAGAAATAACTTCCAATACTCAAATAAAAGAAAAAGAACTGAATGTAAAAACATTGGGTTATCTCCCAAGAGTGCTTTTCTTTAACGCCTTTGAGCTAGGCACAGAAAATTGCGAATCAAGTAATATCAAGTGATGAAGCATTAATATCAACTGTTTCCTCTAGATCACCACTTACCACACTAGGCACCTTAGAGGTTCCCGAAGATGATTCAACCTACAAGTCACTCTTAGTTGAACTAAAAGTCTTACCAATCTTAAAAACATGCTGCGGTTTAGGCACAGACATCTTGGGAACATACATAAATTTTTGCTCTTTTCCACCTAAAGCTTTCTCTTTCTTAAACTTAAGAGAAGAGAAAATTGAACTTAAAGTTTCCATGGATTCCTCTAGTTTCCCAATCCTAAGGTTTTGACTATCAAGAGTAGTGCTAGCTTCTAAAACAGTGATTCTCTTACCGATACTTTCTATGGCTTCATTAACTCGGCTAGCATTATTAAGGATATTTGGCAAACTTTTTTCTAAAGAGCTAAGCTTTTTCGAAACTTCTTCCAAAGTGACCTCAGTTTTATCGACATGAATAGGTGGTACTCTCACTAAACTTTCAATTAAAGTGCATGCTTCATGAGCGGGAGTACCCAGAAAATTACCTCCTACAAGAGTATCAAGAACGTACCTATACCAACTAGTTATACCAACATAAAAATTTCTAAGGAGGATCATGGTAGAATGCTTCTTTGTACACCTATGATGAGAATTGCTAATGCGGTACCAAGCATCTTTCAAGCTCTCTCTCTCTCTCTTGTTGCTTAAAAGTACGATTTTCAACTTCAGGATTAATCATTCTAACAAGACTAAAAGCAGACAAGTAAAAACAACTATCAAGGATTCTAATTTTTTTGGGTTTTTGATAAAACGAATGCAAGTAAAAATAAAATTAAGCAAAACTTAAAACAAAGTAAAGGATGTGCATGCGAAAAACTCCCCTCGCAGAAGTCTTCTACTTCCTCCCCGGCAACGGTGCCAAAAAATATGCTTGATGCTTGGTAAATGACCAGCCCATTGGGAACCCCAAGAGGAAGGTATGATGAATATAGCAGCAAGATTTTCCTTCAGTAAGAAACCAAGGTATGTCGATCAGGAGAGGAGCAGACAAACGACTGAAGGTGATGCTGACTGGCCTAATAACACTCTAACAAGGGCGCCGTTTACGACACTTGTTGACTCGTCTTCAACCGGTAGCAACGCGAAACCTGCACACAACACAACCAAATACTTTGCTCCCAACTAACGATGAGGTTGTCAATCTCACCGGTTTGCTTGAAACAAAGGGTATGAGCGTATCGAGTGGAAAGTGATAATAATATGCGAGTAAAGTAAACAGTGCGAGTAAAGTAAATAGGTGATAGCAATATAAAGGAAATAGGACCGGGATCCACAGTTCACTAGCGGTGTCTCTTCATAAGATAAAATAATACAAGCTGGGTAAACGAATTACAGTTGGGCAATTGATAGAATAAAGACAACGTGTATATGATGAGAGGATCACTATGAGATTTACTCTGGGCATTACAACAAGATACATAGACCGCCATCCAACTGCATCTATGACTAATAATCCACTCACGGGGATATCGTCTGAACACCCCATGAGTATTAAGTTGCGAACAACAGATAATTGCATTAAGAAAAGTGTGTAATGTAAACAAAGCATATGCCCTCGAGCATATGAATGTTGTTTTCCCCCTAGTAGCAACAGCACATCTACAACCTTAGAGGTTTCTGTCACTCCCCTAGATTAAATAGAGGCATGAACCCACTATCGAGCATAAATACCCCCTCTTGGAGTCACTAGCAACTACTCGGCCAAGATAGCTACTAACAACGGAGATCATGCAAGATCATAAACAACATAGAGATAACAAAGGATAAATTTCAGTACTTCAACTCAAGCATAACACCAATATTTATCGGATCCCAACAAACCAAACATGTAGAATTACATAACGGTGATCTCAATCATGTAGGAGAGCTCATGAGATCTAAACATGAAGCACATGGTGGAGAAGACAACCATCTAGCTACTGCTATGGACCCATAGTCTAAGATAGACTACTCACTCATCGCTCCGGAGGCAAGCATGGCGATGAAAAAGACCTCCGGTGGTGATTTCCCTCTCCGGCAGGGTGCCGGGAAGAGCTTCTGGACCCTCCCAATCTTCGGGTCGATGGCGGCGGTGGATCCCGATGTGTTCTGGAAAACTGATCAGGTACTTAGGTTTTTCTTGTCGGGGGGTCTTTATAGGCGAAGGGGCATCGTCAGAAGTGGACCGAGGTGGTCTCACACATAAGGGGCGTGGCCCAACCCCTGGCCAAGCCGCCCTGGTGTGAGGGCCCCTCGTGGCCCCACTCCATCTCCTCTTCGGTTCTCTGGAAGCTTCGGTAAAATTCTGGGTGACTGGCTTTGGTTTCGTCCAATTCCGAGAATATTTCTTGTGTAACTTTTCTGAAACACAAAAATAGCAGAAAACAGGGAACTGGCACTGTGGCGACTTGTTAGTAGGTTAGTTCTGAAAAATGCACAAAAGTGCCATGAAGTGTAACGAAGCACTAAGCAAATGGTGTAAAAACAAGCATGGAGCATCAAAAATTATGGATACCTTGGAGACATATCATGGCGCAGCAGGGTCTCGGCGGCGGACGCATGGTGATGGACGCGCGCAAAGAGGTGGCACCATCTGATGCCGTAGTGGTGTTGATGGCAGGTATGGCAAGTTTGAGGGGGATAGAGGCAGCAACTTCGGAGAGTGTGCAATGATGGTGCTCACTCAGGATCTGCTAGACCAATTATGCTTCGGCTCGCTGTTGCCTGTTGGATGACTTGGCGAGGCCTTCGGCATTACGATGATGTGCGTTGGTGCATGGTCAGGGAAATTGGCCCTGTTCATGATCACCTCCTTTATTAGTCTTCTAGGTTTAACGTTTGTTGTCAGGATGATTGGTAACTTCAAATTGATCTTTGTATTCGTCTTTGGATGCAAAGGCTTGGGGTACACCCTCTGTTTCAAAAAGAAAGCGTGCATACAAAAGTCAGCAGCTTCAGTTATTCTTGTGAGCAAGAGGAAGAATCCACTCATTACTACAAGCTGTAAGCGTAGTCGTGACCCGCTGCGCTGAGGGCACCTGCCTCTCGCCCTATCGCTGCAAGTGGGCCTCTCACACTCGTGCAGGTGGCGGTCCTCTCTCTCACCGCATCACCCCCTCCTTATCTCTGTACTCATCCCCATCGCCCCCATCATCTTCCTCCCCGTATCGCCGTTGCTGACGGCGCCCTCTCGAATCTTCCCGCTCCCTCGCCTCCCTCCTTGTCTCGCCCTACCTAGCTCAAGGGTCGTCCGGGGGGCAGAACGCCTGCGCCTCCCTTTCCCCTTGCTACAGTGCATATGGGCGATTTTTGCGAGCTTCATTGTCTTCCCACCTCGCGTGGCGGCGATCCGCGGGATTCCTCCGTCTCCGGCGGCTGCTCCGGCAGCGGAAGGCTGGGGAATCCCCGGATCTCTCCATGTACATAGTGTTGGGTTAGAGGATGTCCCTGCCGGTGGCGCTGTGGAGGCGGTGGCGCGTTCGGCGGTGGTTTTTGGGGTGGCGCTTCCCCTCTCTGCTGCGGTTGCAGTGAGGCGCTCACTGTTGTCCTAGTGCTCGAGGATCTTCGAATGCCCCGGGCGGTCCAGGCCCCTGCATCTGGTCGGCAGGGCGGCGCCATTGACCTGGTGCCCTGGGACCCCGAGACCCGGGCTTCGTCGTCGTCACGCCGGCTCCGCGGTGATCTGGTGGAGGCCAACGGAAGGGAGCGGCCCCTATCCAAGCTGGTTGGCTACAGTCGCTCCACTGGACTACGCAAAGGGGGTGGCAACAGAGCCCTGACCTGCTGCCTCTCCCATCGACTCAAACGGTATGGTGAGAATTTGATGAGAAATCCGTCATATGGCGCGGGGAGGAGGGATGAGAGGCCATTGAGGTGCAAAGCGCGATCTGCATCCCAGCCTTCGCTTCGCCTCTCCTCCACCAGCAGTCTTCTCGCTGCACAGACTTTACAACAGCGCTGCTGTATCCGACAATCTCGCCTCACCATCTAGCCCGTTGGTCGTCTTGCGCCCTTTGCCTGCTACTGAGGGCTGATGGGGGATGCTAATGGAGGTGCCGCTGTAGAGCGGTGATGCGGCCGACAGCGTGAGGGACGGAAAAAGACATGACGGGTGTGGTAGGCACTCTGACGACGCAGGAACTCCAAGATGGAGTCGACCAATGTCGAAGGCTTCCTCAGGCTGAGCCCCAGTCCAAGGTTCACGTTTCTCCTCCTTGTCGATTTCTTCCTGGACTCCTCTTAACTCTTTACAGTCCGCTGCCCACCAATTTTATCTTCCTAGGCTACACATGTGTAATCCTGTCACACCTGATCCTTCGACTAAACCAGGTTGAGTCTGTCAGTTCAGGTGTGTCAAGAGAGAAGCGAGGATGAGTGGGCCTTAGGCCTAGACTGTGTTGGGCCGTATGTGGCCAGCAGTGAGTGCGTGTGTGTTTGGGTACTTAACCCGACAGATGTAACTGAATCAGGCATCAAATGAATAGACGCTGAAGCGTGTACCTCATCCTCTCATTCTGCTCTCATCCTCGCTTGCTCCTCTCATCCCTGATTCAAAATTCCTGTCTCCTTGTCGCGTCCAGATCCTCTCCAGGGCGGGTGTGACAAATTGGTATCAGAGCCGGATTTCGCTTCCGCCCGTCGCGCTCTTCACCCTCTCGGCATCGATCTGTAATTCCGTGCGAAAGGTGGGAATTCGCTTTGGTGAAATTCCCCCAAAATCCTTAGCCGGTTGGATCTACTTGGAGTGAGCAGCAACGGCGCCTCAGAAGCCCACCGCGCAGACGCATCACCTGCTGGAGGCGATGGAGGAGAACGCGGGCCACGTGAAGACGGTCCTCGACCAGATCCTCAAGCACCTCGACGAGCAGGCGGCTACCAGTAACCAGAGGTACGAGGTGCAGACGGCGTTCAACGCGCAGGTCTCTCAAAAGCTGCACGGCATCCGCAAGCAGATCAACCTCACCCAGGCGGATGTGGATGAAGCGCGTCAGGCCGCGTTACCCACATCGTCATCCACGCGCTCTCAATTTCCAGAGCAGCGCGGCGCGGCATTCGGTCCGTGCCCACAGGGAGCGGCGCAGGACACGGCGGGCCAGGCTCGTCTCGTCAATGACGGTCCTCCTCTGATACCGGAGCGACCCAGTGTGCAGCTCACGCAGGCACCGCCAGGACGTCAGCACCAGCAGCCCGTGGCGGCACAACACGAGGACCGGGATCAGTTCGTCAAGCCACCGAAGCACGATTTTCCCAGGTTCAACGGGCATATGCCTAGCCTATGGATAGATTGTTGCATCACTTACTTCGAGCTCTACCGCACATCACCGCACTCATGGGTGACCACGGCGTCACTGTACTTGGATGGACACGCTGCACTCTGGTGGCAAGCATTTCGACAGTCACAGCATGTGCCCATCTAGTGGGAGACCTTTCGTCAAGCCCTGCAAGAGGAATTCGGGCCAGATGAATTCGAAATTCAGATGCATGCCCTGCTGCAGTTACGTCAGACAAGCACCGTGACTGAATACCGCTTGCAGTTCGAGACATACATGTACCATCTTCTGGCCATGGATCCTGGATTGAGCACTAAATTTTTTGTGACGCAGTTCGTGCTTGGACTAAAGGATGAATTACGCGCTGCAGTGCGCATTCAGGCTCCAACCAGCATTACTCGGGCGACAGTATTTGCCCGCATCCAGGAGGAAGAATTGGAAGCAAATCGTCCACGTGTTCGACCTTTACCTGCTAGTCGACCACCTAAGCATCATGCTCCTGTGCAGGCTGCCCCGATACCACCTCGTCCTCCAGCTACACCGAAGCTACAGGGCGATGACTTTGCTCGTGAGAGACAGTTGCGGGATTTTCGCCGTGCCAATAACCTATGTTTCAAGTGTGGTGATCGATTCACTCGTGAGCATCAGTGTAAGCGTCCAGCTCAGTTACTTACCATCTAGGTTGGGGATTATGGTGAGATGTTGTCTGATGAAGCGGTGAGGGCTCTTGAACTGTTGGATGATCCTGAAGCACCTGTAGCGTGTTATATGTTGTCAGCACAGGCGATGGCTGGAACAGATTCCCCGGCTGCCATTCGTCTGCCTGTGCGTGTGGGGAATCACACCATGCTCTTACTTTTGGACTCAGGAAGTTCACACAGTTTTGTTAACAGAAACTTTGCTGACAGCATCGGCTTGGTCACTACTGCTATTCCTTCAGTTCCAGTTAAAGTGGCTAATGGGCAATACATCTACTGTGAATCATTGGTGCCGTCACTGGAGTGGCATTGCCAAGGTCATACGTTCAGCAATGACCTCAGGGTGCTCGACTTGGGTGCTTACGATGGGGTTTTGGGCAAGGATTGGTTGGACTCCTTTAGCCCCATGAACTGTCATTGGAAGGAGAATAGAATTTCTTTTGATCATGATGGACAATGGGTGACCTTGCAAAGGCTATCTCCTTCACTCACCAAGCATGCAGAGCAAGTTAATCTAGCTGAATTACACCAGTTACATGCTGACCATGAGATTTGGGCCATGGCAGTAGTGGAAAATATTCCTGGAAACACTACTTCAGCCTCTGACAATGTGCCACTGTCGATTCAGTCCATCTTAACTGAATTTGGCGATGTATTCGCTGAACCTCAAGGCTTGCCTCCACATAGGTAGTACGACCACGCTGTCACCCTGGAGCAGGGTGCTTCTCCTCCCAATACTAAGCCCTATCGCTACTCGCCTCTGCAAAAGGATGAGATTGAGCACCAGGTCCGGGAAATGTTGCGCACTGGCGTGATCGAGCACAGTATGAGCCCATATGCTGCTCCTGTTCTCCTGGTCAAGAAGAAGGACGACAGTTGGCGGTTTTGCATCGATTACCGCCGACTGAATGCCGTGACGATCAAGAATAAGTTTCCTCTGCCCATTGTTGATGAATTGCTTGATGAACTCTCGGGTGCTTCTTTCTTCTCCAAGCTGGACCTCCACGCTAGGTATCATCAGATTCGCATGCGCAAAGAAGACGAGGAAAAGACCGCGTTTAAAACACACCATGGCCACTTCCATTTCCGCGTCATGCCATTCGGCTTGACGAACGAGCCGGCGACATTTCAGTGTCTGATGAACCAAATTTTTGTTGCATACACACGTAAGTTTGTCATTGTGTTTCTAGATGACATTCTCGTGTACAACACTAATTTGCAGGAGCATCAAGAGCATTTGCGCCTTGTTCTGGAGTTATTACGGAAGCATCAGCTATTCGCAAAGGCTTCTAAATGTTTTTTTGCTCAGAAGCAAATTGAGTACCTGGGGCACGTCATTTCACAGGAAGGCGTCGCTACTGACAGTTCAAAGATGCAGGCTATGCATGACTGGCCAGTACCCACTAGTGCAACTGAACTGCGGGGATTTCTCGGGTTGACAGGATATTACCGGAAGTTTGTGCCCAGATATGGTATTATTGCTAAACCATTAACACAGCTGCTCACCAAGAAAGGGTTTCACTGGAACGATCAAGCTCAGCAGGCGTTTGAACAGTTGAAGCATGCTATGGTTCACACACCAGTGTTGGCTCTGCCAAATTTTGATTGAACCTTTTCCATTGAAACCGATGCCTGTGATACAGGCATTGGAGCAGTACTTGTTCAAGATAATCATCCTATCGCTTACTTCAGCAAGGCCCTGGGAGTGAAGAATCAGCAACTCTCAACATACGAGAAGGAGTTTCTGGCCGTTATGATGGCCGTGGATAAGTGGCGCACTTACTTACAGAGAGGACCATTTGTGATTGTTACAGATCACAAGAGCTTGTGTAACTTGGAGGACCATCAACTGGCAACTGATTTGCAACGCAGGGCTATGTCAAAGCTTGTAGTAATGCAATTTAAGTTTCAGTATAAGAAGGGGGCCGAGAATGGTGCTGTGGATGCACTCTCCAGGGTGGGACACCTGATGACAGCAAATGCCTTGTCTATCTGTCAACCCATGTGGCTCCAGGAAGTAGTTAATTCATATGAAACTGATACAGTTGCTCAAGCTTTGCTTGCTCGATTGGCTATTCATAGTCCAAATGAGGAAGGGTACTCTCTGCATCAAGGGCTCATTCATTTTCATAACAGGTTGTCGATTGGTGCCAATACTGCACTGCAGACCAAGTTAATCAATGCTCTTCATCAGAGTGCAGTGGGAGGTCACTCGGGCATCACGGTCACCTATCAGCGCGTCAAGAAGTTGTTTGTGTGGCGTGGATTGAAATCAGCTGTGGAAGATTTCGTGCATCAGTGTCAGGTTTGTCAGCAGTCCAAGCATGAACATATCAAGCCTGCTGGCAAGTTGCAGCCACTTCCGATACCGGATGAACCATGGCAGGACATATCCATGGACTTTGTGGATGGCTTGCCTAAGTCTGATGGCTACGATTCGATCATGGTGGTGGTGGACCGGCTGACAAAGTTTGCCCATTTCATTCCACTTAAACATCCCTATTCAGCTGTGCAGGTTGCAACTGCTCTCTGGGACAATGTGATCAAGCTTCACGGCATTCCGCTAACGATCGTGTCTGACCGCGACCGCATCTTTACCAGTTCAGTTTGGCGGGATCTGTTGGCCATAGCAGGCACGAAGCTACTGTACTCTACGGCATATCACCCGCAAACTGACGGTCAAACAGAGCGGGTAAATCAGTGCTTGGAGATGTACCTCCGCTCGGCCGTCCATGATCTTCCTCGTCGCTGGCGGCGCTGGTTACCCGCGGCGGAGTTCTGGTACAATTCAAGCTTTCATGCTTCGCTCACTTGCTCGCCTTTCAAAGCCTTGTATGGCCGTGAGCCAAATTTGGGTATGATGTTGAATTGGAGCGCGGACGCGGCAGCAGACGATGAATTTGACTGGGCAGCCCATACAGAACAGTTGCGCGGCCATCTGGCACGTGCCCAGGATCGTTTCAAGCGCAAGGCAGACAAGAATCGCACGGAGTGTTCCTTTGCAGTGGGTGAACAGGTTCTGCTCAAGCTTCAGCCTTATGCTCAAACAACAGTGGCTAATCGCCCATGCCGGAAGCTAGCATACAAGTACTTTGGTCCTTTTGCAGTTCAGGAGAAGATTTGTCTCTTGGCTTATAAACTGGCATTGCCAGAGAACGCTCGAGTGCATCCAGTCTTCCATGTGTCTCAGCTCAAGCCATTCACACCAAATTTCACTCCAGTGTTTGCTGAACTTCCTCGACCTCCAGATTTGACTGCGGCTGAATACACACCAGTGGAAATCTTGGACAGACACTTGCGGAAGAAAGGGCAGCTTCCTGTCATTCAGCTGCTGATTCGCTGGTCTTCTTGCTCGGCGGACGAAGCAACTTGGGAAGATCATGAGGTTCTCCGTACTCGTTTCCCAGCTGCAGCAATTTGGGAAGGGGCTTCGTCTCAAGGAGAGGCTATTGTCACACCTGATCCTTCGACTGAACCAGGTTGAGTCTGTCAGTTCAGGTGTGTCAAGAGAGAAGCGAGGATGAGTGGGCCTTAGGCCTAGACTGTGTTGGGCCGCATGTGGCCAGCAGTGAGCGCGTGTGTGTCTGGGTACTTAACCCGACAGATGTAACTGAATCAGGCATCGAATGAATAGACGCTGAAGCGTGTACCTCATCCTCTCATTCTGCTCTCATCCTCGCTTGCTCCTCTCATCCCTGATTCAAAATTCCCGTCTCCTTGTCGCGTCCAGATCCTCTCCAGGGCGGGCGTGACAAATCCCGGTTCTTCACTGGACAAGGTGATGATATATATATTAATTTATCTTTGTCCCGTAGCAGAAAATCTAGAAAGATTAGCACATTATTAACTGCAATCCCTCTTTCTTATTAGAGGCAATTGGTTGATAACCGAATCTGTTATAGAGAGCTTTGCACCGCATGGTAGTTCAGTTATAGAACTCAAGATATTTTCAGATTTAGGTAATAATTATGTGTTTGTCCAACAAGTGGTTGAATCCAGCATTTAGTCAGCAGTGCATCGTGCTTCATGCTTTTACTTGATAAAATTGTTGTTTCAACTCCTTGCTGAAATTCAGTTTCAGTCACAAAGTGAGTAACAGGATAACTGATCATTGGAGTTATCCAGGTATCTGCATACTTCTAAATTCATATGTTTGTTGTACAACACGAGCCTGTGATGCCACAAAACATTGTGAATGCGCTTAAATCCATTGTAGGGCAATGTTGAGTCTTATGCTTAAGAAGTTCATGATTCCAAAAGCAGCATGTGGTCGCTAAGTGTAAGTAATGTATGTACTATTTCATGACCGTTGTAGTGGTCAAATATCCAAATAGCCTGGCCAGTTCTTGCGGTACCAAATAAGTACACCATGGATATAAATTTCATATTCATGGTGAAATTGCCCCTTGGCCGAATATACCATCTTATTAGGAGGCTTACGTGAAGAATGCAAACATGATAATAAAGTTCTTGCCATGGATATTGGTTTGCATATGCCAGTTTTTTTTGTTAAATTCCAAAGGAAATTACTTGGAGCTATGTACACCCCTCTTGCATTCTTTTTAAGCATTATAGATCCGTCTTATAAGGATTACATATGTGATACTGCTGACGAAAAAGGATATAATGTTATCATTTGAACACCACCTCAAGATTAACAATACTTTTTGATAATTAATAATCTCCTGATTAATTGGCTGTCTCTTTATAAGCTTTTCGTATCAGATAAAAGATTGAAGGGTGTCTTCTTATTATTCACATCCTCTGACTTCTAATGTATAGAATTATTAATATTTTCCCTTATCCAGTATGTTTTATATGACATGATAGAATGCTAGAGTACGACCACATTTTATATAGGCTTTGATACAATTAGAAATGGTTCAACGTCTATAGATGCAGTCGTTTTCTCTTGTGTAGCTTAACCATTAGCTCATGCCTCATAGTATCCCACAAGAAATAGAGAAGAGTTTACTCACCTTACATACGAAAGTGTAGAATTCATGCACTTGATCTGTGGGGGAATTTCTTGCTAGAAGATATGGATTTAGAATTTAGAAAGAGACATTGAACAACATCTGTATAGGGAGTTTCAGCAATGTATATCGGTGCCAAAACAAAGAAATTAAGAAACAATGTAACATTAGCTCATTTGACAAATATAATTGCATCACCCATATTGTCAGTATTTTCGTAATAATATGCCTGACATTTATTGCAGAACTTGTGGTGTTGCAGAGGAAATTTGAGATGGACTTAGAAATTTTTCATTTTTTTATGCGTGTGCCTGCTTGGCTTCTTCCTGTTTTTCTTAAGGCTTGGGAATCAGTGACTCTTGACAATTTAAACAAAATCAAGGTAAGAGATACCAAATCAACAACTTTTACACATTACTTGATTCTTCCGGGTGGTATGGAAGCTAGAGTGTATTGTTGTGTATGTTTGTTTCGCAATATACTGAAAACTGATTTAACATTCGTTCATTGAGAAACTGCACCAAAAACACCCACTAGAAAAATCTTTTAGCTTTGTTTCGTTGGAATTATATATTACTTTTTAGTGGGTTTGCTCATCTCCTTGGACTATTGTAACCATTCTAAATTTCTATGATTTCTGTCCCATGGCCTATAGAAATCTTAGGGTGTTCGATTGTTGCCACCAAATAATTTCTTGGAACATACCCCAAATTTGCCTACTTGGATGATCCAGATGTAGCCTTAACTTGAGTGTTTACTAGGCTAATTTCTTTTTTCCCGCCTTCTTTATATCTCAGGAAAGCATGGGTAATGTTGCTTTTTAGTTTGATAAATACTTCTCTGTTGACAAAATACTTTTTTTTGTTTCTAATAGTTATTATACTACTTGGTAGTTACATATGATGTCCAGTTTTCAAAAAAGTTATGTACGACAGTACCATTTTCCTGAAGCTGTTATCATAATCCCTCTAAATTGTAAGCCGAGAGGGCTAGGATCTCACTCAGAGCCTCTCCTTCCGCTGCTGCGTATATGCCAAGTGAGTCCTTCCTTCTTTTATATTCTGTTTGTTTTCTTTCTTGGCTTTGCACCATAGCTTCCTGGCCTCTCTTCTCTCTCTGTGTGGTCCCATCATGTTAGAGGTGCAGCCCGCCCATTTCATCCACTACCACCCTGCTCGGCTCATTACCAGGTTTGCCTCACTCATCTCGCCACGTCACACAACACCGCCCCATCCAAGCATCCATTAATTTTTAGACAAGTATAATTATCATATCATGTGAACTGAGAACGGTAGCCAGGTGCTTAGCACCCATTTCTATAGCTCAGGATGCCATGCATGTCATAGTGATGCACACTCACCACATCTTCGAAGCAATTAGCTATTATATTTTTATATATAAAAAGTTTACAGTAAGTTCAATTGATGTACTACTTGATTACTCGAAAAGGACAGGAAAGCAAAGAAGTTTCATAGGATGGCGTTGATCTCGATACATAATTCCTAGCCATTCCTGTTGTGACCTTGCAAGGCTATTGTTTTTTTTTAAGTTTTATGGTAATTTATTTGTTTTGTTTGGCCAATGAGAATTAAAAACAATAAATTGTTGTGCACATAGAGGGAGAACATCGCTATGCTTGTTTCTAAATGTAAGAAAGTTAAGGGGCCATGGAGGACAACTGAATTAGATCATCAGGCTGCAACTTACATCATGCCCAGATACATTAAGCTTTTGTGAAGAAATCCTAAAACTGAATGATGAAGTTTGCTGTAAAGTATTTTTGTCAACAGAGGAGAAGTCTTAGAAGTCATGAAAACATTTTATTTCTCTATTAACTATCATTTATCAACCTGTATGAAGGTAAAACAGAAGATCGAGAAATCAAACCGCGTGAGGGCCCAACGATGGTCTCCAACATCACATTCTGAAGATCAACACAGACGGCGCATTTACAGGGGCGTCTTGTGCAGGGGGTGGAGTTTTACATCCCGCAATGGATCGCAGCTGGAGCAAGCTTTCAATGCTCTATACACCGAAGCACAAGACATGTTACGGGCAGCGTTCATGGCTGCTGAGATGGGTTGTCAAAGTGTTATATGTGAAACTGATTCTGCTGTGCTGAAGCAGGCTGTCACCACTGAAGAATTTGATATGTCCATGCTCGGGGCTATTTTTAGAGATATTAAGTTTCTTTTGCCTTGATTTCAAAGATGTACAAGTTGTAAGCTGTCCCAAAGCATGTAATAGTGTTGCACACAATTTATTTATGCACGGTGTATTTATGGAAGCTGGCCATTCTAAAGCTTGGACTTGCCAGTTTTTCCCAGGGCGTTGCTAAATTTAGTGGTGGAATGGTGTTGTGTTCCTTTAAAAATACCCCCTGAAGCACCGACCAAGACAACAAGTGCAAAAATGTATGATAGACGGGCGCAGCGAAGCGGGCAGGTTTCATCAGCGAACCTATTTTGTTCTCTTCTGATGTTACTATTCTCCCTGGTTGACATTTGTATTTGTAAGCTCTAAGCTTGGTAATGACCCAATGTGCTAAGGGCACAAGGCTGCCTCGCATTGGTCGGTCGCTCCGGTCTCCTCATCGATTTCTCCCTAATTCCTGAATCCCTCAACTCCAACTAGATCGAGCGTGCAAGCGTGCAGCCGCCGCCCCTTGAAGTCTCCTACGCCGCCGACAGGGATTGCGCCACCGCCATCCGGAACTGCGCCACCATCGCCGCTCTGAAACACGCCGGCCCAGCCTAGATTACCTTCCACTCCGCCTAGATTCGCCCCTCTCTGCCGCTTGGAGTCGCCTCCTCCACCGCCGGTCGCCATTAGCAAGGTAACTACTTGCTCACGTCTTGCCTCTTGCCTAGCTGTGCTGCCGCTAGGTGCCTGACTGGTTTGCTGCCGCCTTTCCAAACTTTTTGCTGATGCTATTTCCTCGGGATGGCCAGGGAGTAGAGATTCTGACATCCTCCGCTCCTGCTAGCCGACAACGCCGGCCACCAGCACCCCCTATGATTCATCCGCTGGACTAGATAGCGCCCTCCCCCCACTGCCTCACCGCCTCCCGTGCTTCAGCGCCCGCTCCAGTGCTCCCGTGCAGTCCTCGAGGCTGAAAATCCCCGCCTCCCTATCATAGACAGAGACAGGAGCAGGGCGGCGCCCTCCCGGATCAAGGCATGGACACCGGGATCCAGTCTTGACCTCGCCGTCGTATCTCTCCTTCATGAAGGCCTCCCCCAGGGCTTGTTCGACGCACACCGGTGAGGGTTAAACTCATTATAAGACAATTAAATACAAAATAACTACTCTCAATTAGTATAAAATAACTACTTCCAAACATTTTTAAAGTAAAGAAAACTTACAACGGGCAGCAACACAACACGGCCGAACACCCTGGCAGGCTATATGTCAAACGCTGTATAGACGGGCCGGGCGAAGCCGGCCGGTCCATCTAGTTGTATACAAATATATTCCGGCAACCAGATCCACCAACTACAAGTGGCCTGCAGGTTCAACGACTTCTTCGACGACTTGGTTAGAGTCAATCACCCAAACAGCCCGTTAGACTCACGGTCACGGTGCTGCACTTGCACATGGCGAGCTGCTGCCATGGATGCTGCCCCTATGGCGCTAAACGGAAGTGCAAGCGGTGGGTCGTCATCTCGCTCATCTGCCTCGCCGTAGCCGCCGTCCTCGCGGCTATCACCGTCGTCGTCCTGCGCTTCGGCGTCATCCCCCACGTCAAGGCCAAGATCGTCGACGCCCGTCTCAACGGCTTCGCCTTCGCCACCAGACCGAGCGGCGCGTCCGTCTTCGCCTTCAACATCTCTGTGGCTCTGTCCGTCCGCAACCCGAGCGGGGCGTTCATCAAGCACACCAAGCCCCTCGTGGCCATCTTCGTCTTCCACGACCGGCGCCTGTACAACGCCACCGTCGCCGGCGCGGGGCACAGGCAGAAGCCGCTGAAGACGAAGGTGCAGGTCGTGGACGCCGTCGGGGAAGTTCCGGCGTACGTGCTGGACGCGGCGGCGGTGGATGACTTCACGAAGCAGAACGCGACTGGCGTGTTCAGCGTCGAGGTGCGCCTCTCCGGGGAGATCACCTACCGGGGCCTCGATCATATTGGGAACAAGCGTAAGCTGGGATTGAGCTGCTCGCTCGGCCTGCCGATCGCGCCGCCCGGCCCTGAGGTCGTCGTGTTCCATGAGGTCAACTGCGAGCCCCAGGGGCCGGACAAAATCTATTTTTGATGAACCAATTCTTCAGTGTATTTTTTATGTACTTGACATTTTTTTTTGCTCCGATTCTTGTAAGCTGTAACCATTTTCATCTACGTGTATTTTTATTTGTGAACTAGAAATATATTCCAACTTAACTTGCTGCACAGCTACATAGCTGGCGAGCATACCACTTTGTTTTGAGATTAGCATTTCAGAAAATCTTTACATGTTAGACTAGCTCACATTAGTACCCTCTTCTTATTTAAATAGATATATTTATTTTATAGTGTTCCGATTTGAAAGAGTCATAGTTATTGAAATATATGTCAGATTAACAATCCGTTTGAATCTATGAATTTATTTCTCTGATATCTTTTAAACAAGTCTAAAAATGTTTGTTTAAACTCCGAAACATTTAAACATGATGATACACAGTAAAACTCGATAAAATCAGATTCAAAAATTGTGTCTCCAAATTGAAAAATAAGAGAAATGCTAAAAATGTTCGTTCTGAGATAGCCTTTTATCAATTTGTTGAAAAAAGGGTGCTTCTACACCCATGTCCACTTAATCCGGGTCGATTAATATGTCTTTTTTTAAGAGAAAGGAAGCATTATGCAATGGGATTGTCTTGGATGTTCCACATTTGACTAAAAAAGAGCACTTTGTTTAAGAAGTGGGCCACGTAACGAAATATTCTTGTCGGCCTTGTTGATTAGCCTAACTAGATGATTACTAATCATGTGTCATTTATTAAGTATGATATGTTGTATCCTTAATTAAAAAGTATGACATGTTGTATCCTTAAAAAAGTATTACCATGTTGTATTATTATTGTAATTATTTTATATGCATTAAGTGATGTGGTGTTATATGTTTAAGTGGTAGGTTGTTTCAGTATTGTCTTCATTGGCCTTTTGATCACCTCAACGATCGTGATGTCTACCAATCCATCTATTCCATCTGTTTCAAAATAAGTGACTTAGTTTTGTTAGATACAGATATATCTAAATTCATCTAGATATATCTGTATAAAAAAAAAATTGAGTCACTTTTTTTAAAAAAATAGAGGGTGTATTTTTTAGTAAGCATATGAATTCATGTCTTGCTGTAATTTTGGATCGAAATGATATTCGTTTAGTTATTCCATATCTAACCAATGAAAAAGGATCTTTGCTTAAGCGTGATAGCTCGTTCAACGGGTTTTTTTTGTTGGCCTCCTAATCACCCCCAATGTGATGACTACAAATAGGTATGAAGTGATGTTTTGTAGTACATTCAGAACCATTGATGGCTTCTTTAATGCTCCATGTTTCTCAAACAAGGCAGAAGACTTATCATTTTCTTAATTTAAAAGAGAGTTTAGACAATTAATTAGCGGAAAACCTACAAACACCCACGATGACTGTGACGGCACACAACCGTCGTGAGGGCATACAACTACCATGACTACCAAACGTAAACCGCACACACCGCTAGAACACGACCATCGTGAGTTCCTCCATGTTCAACTAATTGAAGGATCAATCATAACCAATAATTAGTGTAGTAAACTTAAGGTTACCAACTTCAATCTTCTAAGTTAGCGCTCGTCGGGTGGCAAAATTTGGTATCCGGTTTCTTTGCTACAAAAGGCGTGCCGTTTTGGTAATTGAACTACTCTTTGTAAGATACCCATTCCTATGACCAAGGCAACGTGCATATCATTACAAACTTTGACTAAAACAATTAAGCAATAATATCTCAGTTATATACTTAACCATCAGATTCATATTGAAAATACTCTCTAATAATATTTATTTTATCAAATACATCTTGTGTACATGATTTAATTTTTGGTCAAAGACAAATCTTAAAAAATATGTGCGCTTTATTCACTGAAACGAGGAACGTGGTACCGACACAATGGGGAAGCACAATGGGGAAGATAGTGGACACAGACCCATGAAAACCTAGTGGCAAGCGCTTGCAAGTGCATCTTTAGATGTGGCCCTAGTCGGCTTTTCCAATCCGCTTTCAGGGTGCCAGGCAGAAAAAGCCCCCAACCGCGGCCTACAAATGCAGCTCGGCCCTTCGTGGCCCAAAATACTGCCCGACGCCCTCATGCCGACCTTATTCCATAGAGGGCCGCACGGGAGCAGCCAAACCAATATAGACGTAAGATGCGTACAAACGAGTCATTCCTGTCATAGAGCCTATTGGTCAGGCAACAAAAAATAATAGCACATGCGCCAGTGGTTAGCTTTAATTCAAGATGGGATTGGTTCACCAAGCAGCGGAGGTAGACATGCATCCTGTCGTCCTGCACCAACGCTCCTTCATGCCCTTTCTGGCCGCTTTACTTTCTCCGTTCCCGCCCAATGCACCGGCTCCGGCTATAAGACCGTCACTGGACGAGCATCCTCGGTTCACTTCTCACCCACCACCGGAATGTCGCGCCGCCTGCCAAACACGTACATGATGATGGGCCACCGTGTCCCACCACAGCCGCGGTGGAGCCGAGCCCGAGCCTACCACTTTCGGACAATGACAACAAAAACAAACTCTTCTTCGGTGACTTCGACGAGGAGGAGGCGAGGCGGGAGGAGGAGGAGGCGATGTGGGACAACCTACAACTACCAATAGACGACAAAGAAGGCAGCGTTGCTCTCCTCATTCGAGACGGCCTGCCAATAGCAGAACACTACCTCAACATTGGAGGATGCGAACATGACCCTGCTGGCTCGCATCATGATCTCTACAAAGCGGGCACTGGTCAAGGAGAATGCCCGCTACCTCATGGATGCGAAGCGGCAGCGGATCCTGAAGCTCAACGCCCAGACCGCGGCTGAGGCCGCCACCCGCGAGGATCAGTGGCTAGCCCTCAATGAGGATTTTGCCAGAGGCGCGCAACAGTCAAGAGGGGGAGAGTGTGCATGCGTCCACACACTCCTGTAATGTTTAATAAACTTTAAATGAATTTAGATTTCTATTTTTATTAAAATCCCTGTTGGGGAAAGGCGCGACCCCTAGACATGGACACTGTGTGCCGGAGCACTTGTAACGTTCGATCCGACACCTGTGCGCGCAAGGCCAAAGCCACAAATCTAACACACTGATAAAAGTTCAGCTTAAAATGGATTTTTCCAAAAATTTAGCCTGAGGGTTAAATGGGTTATCGGCAATACCTTTGGTAGTATCGCCGTGATACCGCTAGGGCATTGGCGGTTTTGCCGCAGTATCTTGAGAGCTTCCGGCCTATTTAACCCTACCTCCAAAGGGTGTGGCGGTACCAAAAAAGGTTAGATCCAGTTAAACATTTGGAAAGAGTTTATGTTATGTTTAAGTTTCAAAAAAAAGTTCATATTTGTTGGAGCGGCCTGCGCCGTGACCGTGACCTAACGGAAACGGTGACAACGAACTAGATTCTCTTTCTGTTTGGAAGATTAGGCGACTCCAAGTCAACGCATTTCACAGTTACAGCAAGTCGTGTTTCAAAGAATCAATAACCAAAAGCTTGCCGTCGGCAGCTGCTGCTGTTCCTCAATAAGAATCCCATCCCAAGCCCAAGATTCTCAGCCGATGCTCATCTGCTAGCTACAGACCACACGGCCACAGCAATCAACCACCCACCAAGCCAAGCAGGCAGCGACCGAGCCGGCAACAATGGCGGACCTCGCGGTCGGCCTGGCCAAATCGGTGGTGGAGGGGGCGCTGACCAAGGCCCAGTCGGCCATCGAGGAGGACTCCAGGCTCCGGCAGAGCGCGCAGCGGGACCTGGTGTTCATCACCGGCGAGTTCCAGATGATGCAGTCCTTCCTGAAGCTCGCCGACGACGAGCGCACCAGGAACATCGTGGTGCGGACCTGGGTGCGGCAGATCCGGGAGCTCGCCTATGACGTGGAGGACTGCATCGAGTTCGTCCTCCACCTCGAAAAGAAGTCCCAGTGGTGGCGCCGCCTGCTCCCGTCGTTCATCGCGGCGGCGACGCAGCCGCTGGATGAGGCCATCGCCGAGATACGGCAGCTCAAGGCCCGGGTCGAGGACGTCAGCTCCAGGAATGCGCGCTACAGCCTCATCAGCGACTCCGGCTCCAAGCCCGCCGTCGTGCAGCAGCAGCCACCAGCGGCGGCGCGCGCCGCCATGGGCGCCGCGGCGTTCAGCATGCTCGTCGAGGCCACGGACATCGCCAAACGGCAGCACTGGGATCTCACCCAGCTCATCACCAAGAAGGACGATGACCTCCAGGTAATCTCGGTGTGGGGGACGGGTGGCGATCTCGGGACGACATCCATCATCAGGAAGGCCTACAACGACCCGGAGATCTGCCAGAACTTCGCCTGCCGCGCGTGGGTGAAGCTGACGCATCCTTTCAATCCCCATGAGTTCGTCCGGGGATTGACTGCGCAGTTCTATGCAAATGCTTGCGAAGAATCACATGAAGAAGCTATCAGGGGCGTTCTGACGAGGTCCGAGGCCACCCAAGACGATCACCTCAAGGAGTTTGTGCGGAAGGTCAACGAGGCGAGGTATCTTATCGTCTTGGAAGACCTGTCCACCATGGCAGAGTGGGATGCTATCGGGACTTTTCTTCCTGACAAGAAGAATGGAAGCTGGATCATCGTGTCCACTCAGCAATTTGAAATAGCAAGCTTGTGTGTCGGACATTCGTACCAAGTATTGGAGCTGAAGCAGTTCTCTGCTGAGCACTCGGTTTATGCCTTCAGAGAGGTAAAGCATAGAACATCATCCACTACATTCAGCAAAATTGCTGCCTTAAATTCTTTTTTACTCATGATCTTTGACTTTAACTAGCACAAACACAAATACACACATTCTATCGTTATCTTATGGATTTTTTGGGTGGCAAACCTGCTGTTATCATCCTCTGGTGGTAGACAATATCGTGTGCATCGGTGGTTATTGTTGCAGTATATGTGAATTGCCCACCTCCTTTCAATAAATTTGAACTTCTAGTTATATTGGTTGGTGCATGAAACTTAACATGGTATCACAGCAGAGATCTTGGGTTCAATCTCGGCTTTCGCATTTTGATTAAAAATTGCTCTTACCCTCTTTCTGTCCATGTATTGGCGTTATTAAGTCATAAGTGAGATTCTATTCATGTGTAGGCCTCATTTAGTCACACATAAGAGGGGGTTATAGTATATGTGAATTGTCCACGTTCAACTCAAAAGGAAAATGAACTTTGTTAGTAATCAAAGTATTTGAAATGACCAATTCAACTTCACCTTATAAGAGAGCCTCAACTTCCAATCCATGGGACTTATTCCAACTAAATGAACTTCAGTTGGGAGCATAGAATTTATGAACAAAGTTTTAATTTATTGACAAAAAGAACCACACATTAAACTTCCAACACCAACACTCAAGTCGGTAATACGGGCAAATCATCCAGCAGTTTGTGCAACTATTAATAGCCTATGATACTGCTTACCTCGGCTTTCCATAGCATAGGAAGGACAAACTGGAGCTCACTTCTTGGCGAAGCAAGGTAGCGTACACGATACTTAATTTCCTGCAATTTCCATGGACCATGGGAGCTATTAACTCTCTAGTGTTGCTAGGGAAGATAAGAAGGAAGGAAAGCAAGTCCAAGAGGATTGAAATACAATTTAAGGGACTTCTCTCGGAGCTTACTTTTGGATTCCATCAACATCTTTTTGCACCCTTTTCAGTAGGCTTCTAATAAATTTGCTGGACTTATGATCCCATATCTGGGCTGATTAACTAACATGTACTCCGTCACTTCCAAAATATAATATATTTAGCTTTTCTTGACACACATGTATCTAGACATCTTTTAGTGTGTAGGTTGAAAGCAAAATGACTCGACGCCAACGTGGCTGTTGTCGTTGGTTGCAAATGATTGTAAGAATATTATTGCCTAATTAATAAAGCTCACGGTTCCTAAAAAAAGACATCTAGATACATGTGTGTCAAAAAAAGGCTAAAACATTTATATTTTGGAACGGAGGGAGTATTTCCTGTTTATTTTGTATTTTTCCCTAATTTCACCTTCACCTTTCCATTTGAAATGCAATGATCAAAGATAACCTTGTTACTTACAATTTTATGTCGTTTATTTCTTGTTATTTACTAAAACTTTAAGATATTATCCAGTGAGGCCTACCTGTTCTCAGCAATTTGACTTTGGCCTCTTATCTTCAGGGATCTCACAGTGACAGAGAGGAAGCCGAGGAGATACCATCAGAGCAGGAAATGAGACCTGAGACAATTCTTACATCTAAAAACAGTGCAGCCACTGACTGGATGGAAAAGTACTCCATAATTGGACGCGAGTCAGAAATGAATGAGCTTCGGGAATATACAACCAGGGCACGTTTTAACTCTTATCAGGTTATATCTGTCTGGGGAATAGCTGGTGTTGGGAAATCAGCTCTTTTAAAAAACTTTTTCTGCGACAGAATTCTTACAAAAAATCTATTTGAAAAGTATGGCTGGGTGGATGTCTCTCATCCATTCAATTTAAGGGACTTCTCTCGGAGCTTACTTCTGGATTTTCATTCTGAATCACTTGAAGCCAAGAAGACTGCTCACCATGGGACGATAAGATCCAAAAATCCTATTCAAGAGTGTCGTGATCTTTTGGAACAGCATCATTGCCTCGTCATTATCGATGATCTGCAGTCCAAGGAAGAATGGGACTTGATAAAAGCTGCCTTATTGTCTAGATCCTCTAGAAGTGTTATCATTGCCATTACAACCGAAGCAAGCATCGCCACATGTTGTGCGGATAAGGAAGAACTCGTGTTTAATGTTAAAGGTCTTCAATCTGGTCCAGCCTTTGATCTCTTTCACCAGGAGGTTTGTTTACTCACAAGAAACTTCTCTCTGTTTTAGCTCCTTTTATTTGGTTTCTAGCATAGCAATAAGCTTTGTTCCCCTCCGTTTAGGAGATCAAGACATAACATATGACCAATCACTATCTTAGATTTTCTAAAATGGGAAATTTATTGCTATAGAAGGTGGTTGTACACTATTTTTTGAGACATTGACATTGTTCTAAACGTATTGCATACGTTTTCCCACTTTTTTCCAGTTTTTTTAAAGGCCTTTGGAAGCAACAGTTATGTAGTTTTCCTTCTGTCCATTTTCCTTTCACTCACATTCCATCATTTATATATTACTTAGGCAATGTCATGTTTGTGTCTGCTTCTGACTTTACATTTTGCAAGTGCAAGAATCAAATGTAGTTGGTCTTTACGATACTAATAATGATTATTTCTCAAATTGGTCTAACAACAGGTGGAAAGGAAGAACCCGTCGTCCACTTTGACGAATCTCAAAGAACCGAAGCTAGAAGAACTAATTCTCAAGTGTGGCGGGCTTCCAGAAGTAATAGTTGCAATAGCTGGTGTACTGGCCAAGAAGACAGTCACACTAATGGATACCGTGGATTCTACCAACAACAGATTCATGCACACGTTAGAAACCAACCCAGAGTACGACAGTCTACGGGGCCTATTCGGTTGGATGTATCCTACTTCCGTAATTGCCCAGATTCCCTCAAACCATGCATCTTCTACATGTCGCTTTTCCCCCGGGATCACAGCACTCGGCGGAGACGTGTGGTGAGGCGGTGGGTGGCCGAGGGCTACTCCAGGGACAGCGAAGACAAATCAGCAGAGCAGAATGGGGAGAAGTTTTTCTCCAATCTCCTTGATTTGAGCATAATCCAGCATCCACCGCAGTCTGTCAGTACCACATCGGGTGACACAAGGATGATCTCATGCCGCGTCAACGGTTTCATTCGTGAATACATCGTGTCACGGCGAATGGAGGAGAACCTTGTCTTTGAGCTGGAAGGCTGCTGTGACATGACCACACAACGCACTGGGCGCCATCTCATCATAAGGGAGAGCTGGGACAGGGACAAGATTGTGTTTGAGAGCATGGACTTCTCAAGGCTACGGTCGCTTACGGTGTATGGGAAGTGGAAGCAATTCTTCATCTCCGAAAGCATGAAGCTACTCCGGGTGCTTGATCTAGAGGATTCAAAGGGTGTAGATGATGGTGATCTTGAGCATATGCTGAAGCTGCTGCGCCGTCTCAAGTTCCTCTCACTGAGAGGATGCCATCAGATCCACCATTTACCAAGTTCGTTAGGTGAGCTGAGGCAGCTGCAGACTTTGGATATCAGACACACCTCCGTTGTGAAACTGCCACAGAACATCACTAAACTAGAGAAGCTGCAGTACGTTCGTGCTGGCACTTCCCACCTAGCAGAGCAATCATCAACACCATGTCTTTCAGTATCTGAACTCTGTGGACGGCACCACCTAGTTGGTGTTATGGTTCATGCAAGGATTGACAAACTGACAGCGTTGCATACGCTCGGTGTTGTTAACATTGGCGCATCAGGGGGGAAGGACATCCTGAAAGAGCTCAAGGACCTCACACAATTGCGCAAGCTTGGAGTCTCCGGGATCAACAAGAAAAACAGCAAGAAGTTTTCCTCTACAATCTCGGATCACGTCCATTTGGAATCCCTGTCAGTGCAGCTAGACAAGGATTGTCACGTTTGCTTGGATGACATATCCCTGCCTTTGAAGAACCTACAGAGCCTTAAACTGTATGGGCTTGTAGACAAGCTGCCAGGGGAGATCAAACAGCTTAGCAAGCTTGTAAAGTTGGAATTAGAGATGGACACACTAAATCAAGATGACATAGCTGTCCTCGGTGATCTCCCAAATCTGTGTACCCTTCGTGTCAAGCAGCTCAAAGATTGTAACCTCCGTTTTTGTGTTGAGAAGAATGGACTTGAGGTGCGCACTTATGAAAAGGTAAAGGTTTTTGAGATTGCTTGCAGCTCCAGCTTAGATGTCACTTTTGGAAGAGAGACAATGAGAAGTCTTGAGGTGCTGAAGGCTCACTGCAGCAATGCGTCTTCAGTGAGGTTCTCCGGCCTGGAGAATCTAACTCAACTCAAGGTATTCTTGCTTTAAGGGTTGCTGCGACGAGCAACTGAAGGAAGACCTGCGGAGGCAACTTGTCCAGCTTCCAAAGAACCCGGTCCTGATGGATACTACTGATCTCTGAATGGTCGTTGTCCCTGTTCATCTCTATTACTCTTTTTTCCGGCCTACTACTCGATCATGTTGTTCAATGAAAAGTCCAACATAGTTGTGTAATTGTCATGTCCTGTAACCATCATGCCAGTGAACTCTATGGGGGAAGTGGTGGTTCGGCGGCCAGATCCGCCGGTCCTCCGGCATCCATCTTGGCTTGGAGAAGAGAGGATCCCAGATCTGTGCTAGGATGTGTCGCACACTCTGAAACTTTCTATCTGAAGAATTCGATACCTGTTAACGGACGTAGGAGATCACCCTTCAGTGATTTACTGTTGTGAACATCCAACGGTTTCAGTTGAGGTAGCAGGTGGTGCCGTCATCCTTCGTCCTAACGTCGTCTTCCTCGTCTCTGTCAGGACTGGACTAGTCCCTGTCGCCGTCTCCTTTGCCTAAATTCCAGTTTAATCACAGTTTCGTCGCAGCTATTGCCGACGTGGCTGCACCGCCCGCCTCGCGTGATGGGCGTGAACTTCGCCGTCCGGTCCGGCTGAATCTCTCCGCCGTCACCAGCTCGGTCTCTCCCGCACCGACCACGTTTAATACAGCTATAAGGGGGGGGGGGGGGGGGGGGGGGGGGGCAAAGCTGAAAAATGTATAGATTTTAGGTGTAATTTAGCACAAGGAAGCAAAGGACCTAGACAGAAATATTAAATCACAGGGCTGGTCCCCCGTGTCTCCGCCACTGAGGACCCCCTCTGGCGTGCTGCTATGGTGGATGAGAACCAGGCCCTCCTCGACAACAACACCTGGTCGCTTGTTCCTCCTCCTCACGTCAACGTTGTCACCGATAAGTGGATTCATCGCCATAAATTCCACTCTGACGGCACTCTCGCTCGTCACAAAGCTCGTTGGGTAGTACGTGGCTACTCTCAACGTCCCAGCATCGACTATGACGAGACTTTCAGTCCTGTTGCCAAGCCTGAAACGATTCGCCTCATCCTTAGCATTGCCGTCTCTAGTGCTTGGCATATTCGTCAGCTTGACATCAAAAATGTCTTTCTCAACGGAACGCTTGATGAAGTTGTCTATTGTCAGCAGCCTCCTGGGTTTGTTGATACTGCTCATCCGGATTACGTGTGTCGTCTCCACAAGTCCCTGCATGGTCTGAAGCAAGCTCCTCGCGCCTTGTACCAGCTGTTTGCCTCCTACCTCTCTATGTTGGTATTTGTTGCCTCCATCACGGACTTTGTCCTTCGGTCTAGCCACAGCTTACCTGCTCGTCTATGTTGATGATATTATTGACACAGCATCCTCCAATGCTTTCCTGCAGCGTATTCTAGATCGTCTTCATAGTGAGTTCGCCATGACTGATCTTGGTGATCTGCATTACTTCCTTGGTATTGTCGTCACTCGATCCTCCACTGGCCTGTTCCTCTCACAACATCGTGGATCTCCTTCAACGAGCTGGTATGGCTGAGTGTCACCCTTCACCGACTCCCATTGATACTCAGTCCAAGCTCTCTGATACTAATGGCGACTTGATACTGAATGCTATTGAATACCGGAGTTTTGCTGGTGCGCTTCAGTATCTCACTCTGACGCGTCCTGATATCTCCTACGCCGTGCAACAGATTTGCCTCCACATGCACGCTCCTCGCGCGCCTCACCTTGCTCTCGTGAAGCGTGTTCCCCGGTATGTTTTATTGTACGCTCGAGTTTGGTCTTTATCACTGAGCCTCTTCTTTGACCACATTGATAGCTTATTCTGATGCGGATTGGGCTGGCTATCCTGATTCTCGGTGCTCTACTTTAGGCTATTGCGTCTACTATGGAGACAGTTTGATTTCTTGGTCTTCCAAGCGATAGACTACGGTCTCTCGATCCAGTGCTGAAGCTGAATATCACGCTGTGGCTCATGCCGGTGCGGAGTGTTGTTGGCTCCGTGAACTTCTTCAAGAGCTTCATCGTCCACTCCATTCCACCACACTTGTCTACTGTGAGAACGTGCCCGCCATCTACATGTCCTCTAATCCAGTTCAACATCAACGAATCAAACACATTGAGATTGACATATATATTTTTTTGTGAGAAGGTCTCCCTTGGTGAAGTTCGTGTCCTTCATATTCCTTCTTCACTACAGTTCGCCGATGTTATGACAAAGGGACTACCGAGTCAGCGTTTCCTGGAGTTTCAGTCCAGTCTCTGCGTCCGAGAACCTCCCGCTGGGACTGCGGGGGAGGGAAGTGTTAGCATGTAGATATGACTTGTTGTACAAGGATTGTAACTAACCCTAATTGCCTTTGAGCCTAATATAAATACCCCGAAACCCCACGCCTTTATGGGTGCGAGGCTTCCCCCAAACCTATCTTACCGTTCTACACTCAACCACGCGGTCGTCGGAAGTCAAAACTTTAGGTAGCCCAGGTTGTGCAGTTCCATGCAATATTGACAGATCATTCCATTTTCTATAGGCAGATGGAAAACAACAATGCGGATGGTGGGGGTCAGATGGTCGATCGGCTGAAAATGACACTGTTAAGTAAGTCTGCAGGGAGAAATATCCTATAGGCAGATATAACAGTTGTATATATGTGCACTATTATCACCCGGCCCTGGCTAGCTGCTATTATGCTACAAAAGTATGAACTATGTAAAAAAGACAAAAGTGTCCAAGTTGTTAAATACATATATATTACCTAGCCTCTTACCATTAGTTTGGACTTTTCATTGAGTTGGCTATTACATCAACTTTTTATGGTATCAGAGTCAAGAGGTCTCGAATTAGATATCCTAATCATGCGGTGTAAAAAAGAATTATGTAGACTGCACTAAACTCACCCTAGGAACTAAAATAGTCTAGATCTGAGGTTCAGTGTTAATACAAATATACTGCATAGCCTCTTTCCCATATAAGGACCGAACTTTTACTGTGACTGAAATAAATACAAAGTTTCATTTTTCATGTAGTATGATTGTATTTTTTATAACAGAATCACAATTGACTATCATGGTAATGAGAGTGCACTTTCTGAGAAGGCACTCAGGTGCACATCCCTATCTAAGTTATCTATAGATGCATCAAGATCTGCACTATCTTTTTTGCCCCCTCTCAAACAACTTTTTTTTTATGTCTTTCACATTATATAATATATAGATATGAAACTTTACAGTTCACTGGAACATTTGAGATAGAATGTGAAAAAAATAGTTTGACATTTTTTGACTTCAAATATAAAGTATATTTTTTACTTATAAATATTCAAAAATTGTGAACTGAACAAAAAAATCCGAACTATTTGTTTCACATTCTAGTTCTAACTTTTCAATGACCTACCACTAGGAAATATGCCCGTGCGTTGCAACGGGAGAAAATATATGCAGTTATATGGAGACGTAAAAAGTATGTTATTACTGGCATGACGGGGACGTGTGTTTAGATTGCGACTCGATGATAAATTTGATTGCAAATGATACATATTCTTGGTGTTGTTTCTGAAAAGAATATAGTCTTGAGAGCAAACCAAATTCAAAATAAAAATGGCATATTTTTTATTTACATGAATAAATAACCTTGCATAATATTTTTGGGATAACTGATGGACCATCCAGTGCTTATGAATTTACCAGTATTTTCTTATACCATTGCGTACCGGTAAAACCGGTTATAGTGGCAGAGAAAAAAAAGCTGGGCACTCCACAACTTGGATTTCTAAGTTCCTAGAGTTGATCACAATACATCCCAATAGCACTAAATTAGCATGAAAAAAAATGTGTACTGTCTTTGGAGAGTTTATTTTTCAACAACAACGGGTGAAAATAATGCAGATCGACGTAGATAAAAAAATATCGCAGTGAATTAAAACAGAGCCTTACCACGATTGAGAGTCCGGAAGATCCAAAAAAAAAAACGAGGCCAGAGGAGGAAGGACCCCTTGGCATTTTTTAGAGGAGAAGCAAGAAACTCAATTGATATTCGTTCCCTGAGGGGATCGAACCTGACTGGCCTGGAGTCGCTGACAGCGCCCCTAACACTAAGCTAGCGACGGGTGAAAATAATGCAGATCAACGTAGATAAAAAAATATCGCAGTGAATTATAACAGAGCCTTACCAACGATTGAGAGTCTGGAAGATCCAGAGATTGATCAAAAGGAAGAAGAGAATGCATGAGGTTGTGTCTAGAGCGGTAGTCACTAGTGGAAAAATGCTTATAGGTGGCGCATTATTTTTGATATGCGTGGCGCATATGGTATGCGCCACCCATGCCACGCCACCAATAACAGTTTATTGGTGGCGCATCACTATATGCGCCACGCATATGTTGATTATTGGTGGCGCATATAGCATATGCGCCATTAGAGGGCTTATGCGTGGCGCATATTGCTATATGCGCCACCAATAGATAATGCGCCACCAATAGACCTGTGATATGCGCCACTGATATTTCGTGCAGGTCTAAAAAAAACTAATATTTTCTGGTATTTATAGACAGCAATGCACAAAAATATATATAGGTATACCAGAATACACAGCATACAGTACAAAACAAATACATCATCACAAACAATTAGATCCATAATATAGTGACAAAGTTCCGAATATTACAAGTGTTAGAGCATATATAGCCCAAGTCCATGCATTACACACATTACGCATTACACACACTACACATCTCACCAAAAGACCGAGTAGACTACACCCGCAATGGTGAGCAAGACCGCCGGGAGCACGATCATCAAGGTCTTCATCCGGTTGTTGTTTCTCCGCTCTCCTAGGAGGTGGATCCTCCACCTAGCTTCCGCTAGCGCTCTCGTTGGATACCCCTTGTAGGAGTTGCCGCTGAACTTGTTCACTTGCTTCTGACAATCCTCCCACTCATCGTAGACTCCTGGTACCCATCCTTTGTACACCACGTAGCATCTCGGCATCTCTGTAGACAAAGCCATATATATAGTATTCAAGCTATAAGAAAAGAGTTACATATGATACGAAATAAAATATGAATTATTTAAGTTGGAGTGAAATAAAGATCATGTATACAAAGAGTGAACCAGGACGATATAACAAATAACCCAAGGATCTATACATCAGGAAGTACACTCCCATGTGTACAAACAAAATGATATTTTGGAATGGGAAGTTAATCTGCTTGTGCTTTGACTGAAACTTGTACTGATATTTTAGAATGATTACTGTAATTCTTTGATATTTCCTATACTTGACTGAAACATTGGGCCTATGCATAAGTTATAAGCTCACGCTTCCATCTTAAGAAACTACAAGCTGAGAGTAACTGCGGTACAAACAGAATACAAAGCTCCTAAATTGCATGGTGTAAGAATATCAGATAGAAACCAAAAATTTCTTTGAGTTCAAAGGAAAGATTCGATCAGCACGCAAGGCTGCTGAATATTTGCTTCCACAGCCAGGTGCAGTATTCACAGAACAAAAGACAAAAATGTCATAAAAGGATTTGCTTCCACAGCCAGGTGCAGCATTCATAGCCTGCTTGTCTCCATCGTTTCTGATCTAGAAATCTGCAGTATGGGATCAGGGGAGTACTACTCCCATATGCAGTAGAGCATGCCAATCGTTCAACTGAATAACTTGAACTGAAACTGTCAATCGTTCCATATTGATGACCATGGGGATTAGATACTGACTAACCATGGACGAGGAGAAGAGCCTATTTCCACAACAAGGAGAAGCGGCATGTGCTACTCGGTGATGGCGCCAGAAAAGAGCTGTGGCGTTTAGTTGACGTGGGAGCAGTAAGTCCTTGTGCGTGGTGATGACCAGCCCGTTGGGAACCCCAAGAGGAAGGTATGATGAGTGTAGCGGCTAGTTTTCCCTCAGTTAAGAAACCAAGGTTTATCGATCAGGAGAAGGGAGACGGTGACGACTGAAGGTGTTTGTGGAACCTGCACACACACAAACAAATACTTTGTTCCCAACTTGCGATGAGGTTGTCAATCTCACCGGTTTGCTTGAAACAAAGGTTATGAGTGTATCGAGTGGAAAATAGTAGAGTATGCTAGTAAAGTAAACAGTACGGGAATAGTAAACAGTTGATTGCAATATGATTAAAATAGGACCGGGGTCCACAGTTCACTAGTGGTGTCTCTCCATAGATAAATAACATGCTGGGTAAACAAATTACAGTTGGGCAATTGATAGAATAAAGATAACGTGATATGTCAAGAAGATCACTATGAGATTCACTCTGGGCATTACAACAAAATACATAGACCGCCATCCAACTGCATCTATGACTAATAATCCACCCCCGGGGATATCATCCGAACACCCTAGAAGTATTAAGTTGCGAACAACAGATAATTGCATTAAGCAAAGTGTGTAATGTAAACAAAGCATATGCCCTCGAGCATATGAATGTTGTTTTCTCCCTAGTAGCAACAGCACATCTACCACCTTAGAGGTTTCTGTCACTCCCCCAGGTGAAATAGAGGCATGAACCCACTATCGAGCATAAATACCCCCTCTTGGAGTCACTAGCAACTACTCGGCCAAGATAGCTACTAACAACGGAGAGCATGCAAGATCATAAACATCATAGAGATAACATAAGATAAAATTCAGTACAGCAACTTAATCATAAACACCAATATTCATCGGATCCCAACAAACCAACATCATAGAATTACATAACGGTGATCTCAATCATGTAGGGCAGCTCATGAGATCTAAACATGAAGCACATGGTGGAGAAGACAACCATCTAGCTACTGCTATGGACCCATAGTCCAAGGTAGACTACTCACTCATCGCTCCGGAGGCAATCATGGCGATGAAGGAGACCTCCGGTGGCGATTCCCCTCTCCGGCAGGGTGCCGGGAAGAGCTTCTGGACCCTCCCGATCTTCGGGTCGACGGCGGCGGCGGATCGCGATGTATTCTGGAAAACTGATCGGGCCCTTAGGTTTTTCTCGTCAGGGGGTATATGTAGGCGAAGGGGCGATGTCAGAGGAGGTCCCAGGTGGCCTCACACATAGGTGGCGCGGGCCAGGGGTAGGCCGCGCCACCCTTGTGTGTGGGCCCCTGGTCCTCCGTCTCCTACTCTCCTTCGGATGTTTGGGAGCTCCCCGATGAAATATGACTTCTGGAACTTGTTTCGTCCAATTCCGAGAATATTTCCTGTGTATCACTTCTGAAACACAAAAACAGCAGAAAACAGGGAACTGGCACTGTGGCACTTCGTTAATAGGTTAGTTCCGGAAAGCGTATAAAAATGCCACTAAGTGTAACGAAACAATAGGCAAATGGTGTAAAACAAAGCATGGAGCATCAAAAATTATAGATACGTTTGAGACGTATCAAGCATCCCCAAGCTTAACTCCTGCTCATCCTCGAGTAGGTAAGTGATAACAAAAGAATAATTTTTGAGGTGACATGCACCTACACAATCTTGATCATATATGTAAGCATTGATGAGCTGGGATCAATAGAACTTAAACATGGGCATGAAGATATAATCATGACAATAAGAACTTAGCAACCATGTTGTAAACATGCAAATGAACACAAACAAAAGATCATGATAATGAAACAATGAAAGTCAAATGTGTGTTCAAATCATAAGGAAAAACATACAAGTGGTTTTCAGCTTGTCCTTCAAAGAGAGCAAAACATAAATGCATAGGACACCTTCAAGTTTAAGAGGGCGACTAGATACAAATAATTTAAGAACAACTGAAACCAACAATATGAGTCAATCAATGAACCTTGGGACAATGCATATCACACTAAGAATGCCAACTATGCTCTCTTAATGGTGCATAAAGAAAGAAGGTGGTGACTCAACATAAAAGTAGAAGAAAGGCCCTTCGCAGAGGGAAGCAGTGTTTGCAAGTTTTATAACCTTCAAAAATTATGGTACTTACCGGCTTTGAGCTCTCATTGCCCCCATCATAAGCATCTTGAATGGTTAAAGTTAATGCGAGAACAATTATGATGCATATGCTTGACAAATCATAAGTTGAAAACCTCATGTCCCGTGAATACGAGTACCCAAACCATGCTAGTTTACTTAGAGTCCCAAGCAAGGCTCTTGTCATTGTAAATATATGCATATCATTGAGAACCGCCAATGGGGTACCTCCGTGCCCGATGACATGGAACAAGCCCACACCAAAATGACAGGACAAGCAGACAATGAACACCTCGGCATCTCTTTTATTTGCTATATTGTTTAGCTTTTTATTGTGAGATGCGTCGTCGAATGTTCACCATGGGTATGCTGCAAATTTCCACCATGAATTATGCATGGCTTAGATTGGCGGCCCGGCGTTTCCCTAACACATATAAAAACTCCATGATCCTCACAAGATTCCCAATTCATTTCACACAGCGGGCATCCATAAACAAAAGATCATAATATCAACTCAAATAGGAAGTGCAATGTTGAAAGCTTGCCCCATGACGGCATGGCTGGGCTAGAATCCAACTTACAACTTGCAAGCATAACAACTCAGCATAAAAGACCACAATGTCAAATTTTTAGAACAGGAAAAAGTAAAGTGTGCCTTCCGGTTCGTGAGAGCTTTACTGACCGAATTTCGCATAACACTGGTAAGAGTTTAATTTGAAGAGAATATAAAAGCAAGTCAAATTTACTTGGAATAGCAAATTGCTAGTAGGTATGTATGGTGGACACTTTGAAAAACTTTGGCTTTTAGGAGTTGGATGCACGAGTAGAGCTCATACTCAGTACAAGGTGAGGGCTAGCAAAAGACTGGGAGCGACCGACTAAGAGAGCAATAATGGCCATAATCATGCAAAGCGACAAAGCGACATTAAAAGAAGCATACGATGGCATCAAAAGTCAAAAACTAAATGATCATGAAGGCTAATGGCGACTTTGGAAGAGTCTAACATGTGTGAGCATGCGCCAAGTCAACCCAAATAAAGCATCAAGGAGAAAACCAAAATAATGCTTCCATATAATAAAAACAACGCATGATTTTTTCAAAGGCTCATTAAGCAATCTCAGTTATTTGAGACAAGTCATGCTACAGCAAAACCACTAAGCATACTATCAAAAAGACATCTAGCATGACATGAAAAAGCCTAAGCCGCAGTCTACACAAGCTCCTTCTTGTACCACTATTTTGCACAAAGCTTTTTCTCTTTTCCAACACCATTTGAAATTTTTATAAACACCTCTTTTGATGAAAACCAATAAAGATCAGAGGCAAAAATACACCTTGATGAAAAGATATGACAAGATCTGAACGCTTATCAAGGCGAAAACGAAAACCAAAAGCAGTAGCAGAAAAAGTAGAACACTCAATTTTAATAAGAGTGAAAACTAGAGCATTCTTTGCAAATGAAAACGAGTACATCTCCTCCAAAGGAAATTTGTTGGGGTCCAACCATTTATTGCAGCAAACAAACAAACTAAGCAAACTAAGAAAACTAAAACAACTGACGCTCCAAGAAAAACACATAGTGCATGAAGCAATAAAAATATAGTGTTTTGAAAGGTGACCTGATTTTTTGCCGATGAAGAAGGGGTGCCTCGGGGGCATCCCCAAGCTTTGACGCTTGTACTTCTTGGATATTTCTTGGGGTGCTGGGCATCCCCAAGCTTGAGCTTTTGTGCATTCTTCAACTCATCTCATCATTCTCCAATCCCTACACTTGAAAACTTCCTTCATACAAAACTAAACACAATTCTATTAGCAACATTAGTGTAAGCATAAAATATATTCAACCTCTTTTAGCTTCAGGTTTCAACTCAAAACCACCACATATAAAGTGTATACTACTGTAGCAACTTCCACAAGAGTTTCATGATCAAAAAGAACTCAAAAGAAAGCGATAAAGTGGCAAAAACGAATATTGGCAGAAATCTGTCAAAACTGGACAGCTGATAATGGACGAATTTTTGAGGGATTTTCCGTTGCTCAAATCAAAAAGTGTTCAACTAAGAAAAGTTTGGATATAACCTGGGGCATATGCACAAGAAATCGCAGGTCCAAAAGATAAACAGAGAATTTTCACGAATTTTTACGGTGCAGCACCGAAAACAGTTTCAGGACAGCAATAACCCCAAATCTTTACCTCACTCAAATTAGAGGCTTCTCTTGGCACAAAAACGAAATAAACAAGATAAAGAGCGGTCATTACAGTAGTAATGACTTCTGAGACTCAAATAA
Source organism: Dactylis glomerata (assembly GCA_007115705.1). NCBI lineage: Eukaryota > Viridiplantae > Streptophyta > Magnoliopsida > Poales > Poaceae > Dactylis > Dactylis glomerata. The sequence goes on from QXEO01000546.1 coordinate 6,869,117, forward strand.
AAGAAAAAGTACTGAAAGTAAACAATGGGTTATCTCCCAAGAGTGCTTTTCTTTAACGCCTTTGAGCTAGGCGCAGAAAAGTGCGAATCAAGTAATATCAATAGAAGCATTAAGATCAACAGAAGAGGTCTTGTCAATAAGGCATTGTATTTCATCCACATAAGTTTTTGAAGACCCTTTGTGATCATGCTTTGGTACACTATTCTCATCAAAAAGATTTTCAGGACAAATCCAGGCAAAATTATTTTCGAAAGCATCATTCAATCCCAAAAGCTTGCAGGGTATAGGTATCTCGGCCTCACCTTCATGTGTATCAATAACCGTTATAGGTGAACCGAGTTTATTAAAACGTTTAAGAACTTTCCTAGCTTCAACAACGACATCCTTAAATTCTAGACGCAAAGTTTCCAAGATAAAAGCTTTCTTTTTGGGGTCCTCAATTTCATGAAGCTTAAGGAACATGTATTGCATAAAAGGATTGAGACTAGCGAACCTAGTTTCCAACATATCAATTAATAGAAAAGAAGCAACTTCAATACTAGGAGCAAGCTCAATCAAAGACTTTTCCTCATCTTCCTCATGCATACTAATATGATTAAAGAACTCCTCAATATTACTTTTGCCAATAATCGAACCACTCCCTACAGAGAGGTCCTCCAGAACGAACTCAGGGAACAACATGATAAACTAAAGTAAAGAAATAACAACTACCAAGGATTCTAATTTTTTTGGGTTTTTGATATAAAAAGCAATGCAGATAAAATAAATAAAGTAAAGCAAAACAAATAACAAAGTAAAGAATGTGTGTGCGAAGAACTCCCCTCGCAGAAGTCTTTTCTTCCTTCCCCGGCAACGGCGCCAGAAAAGTAGCTGCTACTCGGTGATGGCGCCAGAAAAGAGCTGTGGCGTTTAGTTGACGTGGGAGCAGTAAGTCCTTGTGCGTGGTGATGACCAGCCCGTTGGGAACCCCAAGAGGAAGGTATGATGAGTGTAGCGGCTAGTTTTCCCTCAGTTAAGAAACCAAGGTTTATCGATCAGGAGAAGGGAGACGGTGACGACTGAAGGTGTTTGTGGAACCTGCACACACACAAACAAATACTTTGTTCCCAACTTGCGATGAGGTTGTCAATCTCACCGGTTTGCTTGAAGCAAAGGTTATGAGTGTATCGAGTGGAAAACAGTAGAGTATGCTAGTAAAGTAAACAGTACGGGAATAGTAAACAGTTGATTGCAATATGATTAAAATAGGACCGGGGTCCACAGTTCACTAGTGGTGTCTCTCCATAGATAAATAACATGCGGGGTAAACAAATTACAGTTGGGCAATTGATAGAATAAAGATAACGTGATATGTCAAGAAGATCACTATGAGATTCACTCTGGGCATTACAACAAAATACATAGACCGCCATCCAACTGCATCTATGACTAATAATCCACCCCCGGGGATATCATCCGAACACCCTAGAAGTATTAAGTTGCGAACAACAGATAATTGCATTAAGCAAAGTGTGTAATGTAAACAAAGCATATGCCCTCGAGCATATGAATGTTGTTTTCTCCCTAGTAGCAACAACACATCTACCACCTTAGAGGTTTCTGTCACTCCCCCAGGTGAAATAGAGGCATGAACCCACTATCGAGCATAAATACCCCCTCTTGGAGTCACTAGCAACTACTCGGCCAAGATAGCTACTAACAACGGAGAGCATGCAAGATCATAAACATCATAGAGATAACATAAGATAAAATTCAGTACAGCAACTTAATCATAAACACCAATATTCATCGGATCCCAACAAACCAACATCATAGAATTACATAACGGTGATCTCAATCATGTAGGGCAGCTCATGAGATCTAAACATGAAGCACATGGTGGAGAAGACAACCATCTAGCTACTGCTATGGACCCATAGTCCAAGGTAGACTACTCACTCATCGCTCCGGAGGCAATCATGGCGATGAAGGAGACCTCCGGTGGCGATTCCCCTCTCCGGCAGGGTGCCGGGAAGAGCTTCTGGACCCTCCCGATCTTCGGGTCGACGGCGGCGGCGGATCGCGATGTATTCTGGAAAACTGATCGGGCCCTTAGGTTTTTCTCGTCAGGGGGTATATGTAGGCGAAGGGGCGATGTCACAGGAGGTCCCAGGTGGCCTCACACATAGGTGGCACGGGCCAGGGGTAGGCCGCGCCACCCCTGTGTGTGGGCCCCTGGTCCTCCGTCTCCTACTCTCCTTTGGATGTTTGGGAGCTCCCCGATGAAATATGACTTCTGGAACTTGTTTCGTCCAATTCCGAGAATATTTACTGTGTATCACTTCTGAAACACAAAAACAGCAGAAAACAGGGAACTGGCACTGTGGCACTTCGTTAATAGGTTAGTTCCGGAAAGCGTATAAAAATGCCACTAAGTGTAACGAAACAATAGGCAAATGGTGTAAAACAAAGCATGGAGCATCAAAAATTATAGATACGTTTGAGACGTATCAGCATGGAGCGCCACCATGCACGTGTGCCGAACACGCCCAAGCTCCTTCAGGTCAGACGCCTGCTTTTACAGGTCTCCACGGCCCAGCGTTTCCATCGACGCCCGTAGCATTCATCAGGTCAGCCGCCTCCTTCTACAGGTTGTGGCGCTCGCCCAGACGGAAGCGGCCGTGCCACCAAGGATTCACTGTCTACAGGCCTGGCTGAAGTGATTGTGACTCCCAAGGTTGCATGTTGAGAGAAATAGGTTAGTGGGGGTGAACTTCTTAGTTATATAGGATCCCGCATACAAAAGTAAATAAGTCCAACAACGATGCTTTTGACTAAGGCAAGTTATAAGTTTACACCTCACACACACACACACACACCGGAATGAGTTGCAGACGGTAAAGTTTATGACTCAAGCACATACGATTGACATACACGCTTAAACGACTAGGAAGAATCATGAAGATCACTTTGGTTGGCATGGCTCCGGGAACGGTTTGTAGCAATCTTTCGTTGTCCATGTCCTAGTGTCACGCTGTTTCTGTAACCGGTCTTCAATCTCGCGCTTAGCCAACGGTCTGGCGTAGGACAAGGTTCCGCCCCTTGTGATGACATCTTCTTGCAAGATAGTCGCAATCTGATTCTGGATGCGGAAGAAGTCGTCCCTAAGTTCAGCGTCCTCGATCCTTGCATGCTCTTCGGCCCATCCTCGGACACTAGCTGGCGTTGTAAGCCTGTGTTCGTTCTGGATGATCGCCCGCATGTGATGGAGGGCGTAGAAGGCCTCCTTGACACTGTTAGGTGGCTGCTTGACGCAGGGGAACTTGATTACGTGCTTGAACATGTGTCTGCCGTCCTTGACATTTTCCGCCCCCTTCCTGAAGTCGCCTCCCTTCCTGGCGTATCCCTCGAGAGCATCATCTAGAACACCCTTGATGTAGGCGTAGTTTTTTGTCTTTCCCTCACTCCCCGAGTCTAAGTAGACGGCTACCGAGTACCTCGGGGCAACGAGGATCAATGTGCAGTATATGTCTCTGCGCAAAACAGTTGAAACGAAAGAATGTTGGAAAAGGAGCTAAGAAATGACAAGTTATTACGGCGGCCGAGTGAGTGTGCACTTACTCGGGGAAGTAAGGAAGAAGTATGTCTTTTTTACTCTTGTTGTCTAGCAGGAAGTTTTGGAGGTACTCCTTTGCTCTGGAACGGTTCGCTGGATTCATCAACATGCCTTCACGCAAGTAGTAGGGGTCCGCTATCGCGACGCCAGGGTTCTCCTCTCTGTTGACCTTCATCGCCCGCTGGAGCGCGTATAGGCGGACCAAGTTATAGTCCAGCCGTTTGGCGTTGAAAAGCTTGAAGACGTCCTCGTACGATATGAAGAAGATATCCGCGGGGTGATCATCGACGAAGCCCACGTCCGCTGGAACCTTCACCGGGAAAACCGGGTACGATGGATTTGTTTCCTTAAGAAGACCCTCCTCCAGATACAGGATACTGTGCATAAGGCTCACCATCGCTCCACTCGCGTGGGCGACCTGCTCCTCAGTCATGATCGGTTTTCCAGCTTCATGAATTATGCCCTACAAGGTGCCCTTAGCGGGTTGTGACATCGGGTCATCGTGAACCCTGGGCCTCTTCGGACCGATAGGCTGCTGGCTCGCAGACGGCTTATCCTTCTTGGTCCTCTTCCGGTGGTGCTTCTTCTGGATGGGACCACCGGTTTCCAACTGCTCACCACAGCCGGTTGCCAACTGATCACCGCCGCTCACCACCTTATGGAGTGTGTTGGGGCTAAAAATATTTCCCGTATGGACTTTAGGATCAGCGGCGCCAGCATCCGGAGGCGTCTCCTCTAGGGCACCATGGAAGTCCAAACGCGTGCATGCTTTGGTGCGAGCATTTGGATCTTCACGGACACGGTAGGGTTCTTCCAGCATGTTTGGCATGAACAGAGAGTCGGTGGCGCCGGTGCTGAGCCAGTCATCTGGGTTGTCATCATCATCATCGTTGATGTCCTCAACCAGTACTGGGTATGATGCAGCGACGGCCTTGCCATGTGGTGCTGGTGGTGGCTGCGGTAAAGCGGCGGCCAACAACTTCTGGTGACGGGAGGTGTTGGCGGAGACAACTTGTTGTGGCCGCCGAGGCGGTGGCGCCATACGTGGCGGTGGCTCAGTAACTGGTGCCGAACATGGCGTTGGCTCAGTAACTTTTTCCATGCGTGGCGGCTGAGTAACTTGTTGTTCCTTCACAAGCCGAATCTGGGTCTTCGGCCATGTCAAGACCCAGCCGAAGCAACCCGCAAGGGTCTTATGTTCATCGGCGCCTTGAGGTTGGGTTGGGGGGTCAATGTCTTCGCATCCCGGCAACACCCGAGCCAGCCGGACCTTGAACACCACTGATACCATCTCCTTATGATGCATGACTGTGCTATTTGGCTGAATGATTGTGCCCTTAGCAACATCCTTCAGCTCGCCGTCCACGAAATGCAAAAGTGTGCAAGGTGTGTCCTGTGGGAAAACAAGTTTGCATTCATATCATGAGATGTCGCTGGCTATAGCTATATAGTCATCGAAGGCAAAGGAAATGAAATGTGCTGGCCGGAGTCATTACCTTGGAGATGGCGTTGAGCTCGGCTAATGTCGAGACACCGGTATCATTCTCCCGCCGAGATGCCTTACGACGAAGCACAATCGGTTGCGCCTTAGCTAGGGCGGGAGGAGGCACCGGTGCGATCGGCTGCTCGGTGTTGGCATTGCCGGGAGGTGGTGTCACCAGAGCGACCTCCGGATGCGCGTTCATATTGGCGACGGCGGGAGGGGGCACCGAAGCGGCCGCTGGCTGCGCCTCCTCGACGTTGGCGGTATCTGGAGTCACCACATCCGGCGACACGTGCTGGATAGAGTTGCTGCCGGAGATGCTGGGCACCACTAGCGCCCCTCGTCGACCTGCCGCATTCCAAGCAGCAAGCCCCTCCCACAGCTCATCGGGAATGATCTCGCGGAGCTTCTGTTGCACTTGCTGGGCGATCAGGTCCGGCATCTGCTCCCGGAGCTTTTCAACTTCGCGTCTTTCATTTGCGGTGGCGGCCGCAGCCGCCGCCGCCGCTGCCGCGGCCTTCCTCTGTTTCTTCGCCTCGGGGTCCTCTTTCTTGAAGTCGCCAACCTTGTCGTACGTACCATAGCCGGCCACGCGGCCAGCTGAAGTCGGCGGCAAGGACTTGGCTCTCCCCTTGATCACGTTTATCGCCCTGTTGAAGGGCGTGTCCCACCGCGGGTCCGCCGTCGACCCCTGGGATGAGCCCGAACTTGAAGCACAAGATCTTTCTTCGATTCTCTGCAGAGAAGGAAAGACATGGCCATTTAGAAATTTAGAATGCATATCGACTCGATCGAGATGCGCGGTAAATTCCTTACCAGCTTTTTCTGGAACTTCCTCACATCATCGTCGTCGGTAACGAATTCCTTGAGTTCGGGGTGGAGATAGTAGCGGGCACGGACAAACTGCATCACCTGCTCATCCGTGAATTTGTGCCACGGGTTCTCTTTCCCTAGACGGGCATACTCGGCGTCCTCCTTTGCCCAAATGGCCTTCTTTCCTCGGTAACCGCCGCCTCCGCAGCGTTGGTTACCTATGTTGAGGTCCCGCATATGCCTCCCCCACTCGGTCCATTCGATACCTTCCGGAGTGAGGCACGCATCCTTGAACTTGATGAACTCATCTTCGTCGAGCATCGGCTCGGCCTTCTTTATCTCCTCCCAACTTTTGCCGGCGAGAATTCTCTTCTTCACTCGACTTTTCCAGCTGCTCAAGGCAGTGCTCATCCTCGTGAGGGCTAACTTGTTGACCTTGTTCCCTTTGAGCTTCTTGTTATTGAACGGCTCTGGGAACTGGTACCAGTTGTGAAGCTTCTCAATGAGTAGCTCGCGCAACCGCGTATTGCCCTTAGCTCTTATGTTCTTCTGGTTGATGCTCATGCTCTCCCGCACGATGCACCCAAGCTGCAAGCCGTACCCAGCGGCAAGCTTCGCGGGCTCCACGGGTTGGCCACTCGGTTTCACATACGTGAACTCTTCGAGCTTGGTGCCGAGTACCGGCGGCGTCCGATCCTGCCTTTCCTTCTTCTTCTTCTTCTTCTTAGCGGCGGCGTCCGATCCACCGACGTCCATGCGGTCACTGCCACCATGACTACTTAAGTCATCCTCCTCGTCGCCATTGCTGCTTCCGGCGTCGTCATCTTCGGCCTCTTCGGCCTCGAAGTCATATTCGGACTCCGAGTCAACTTCATCGGCTGCACCTCCTTCGGCCTCCTCACCAACTTCATCGGCCGCAGCTTCTTTGGCCTCCTCGTCGGACCCGCTCAAGTCATCGCCAAGCCGCCAAAACTTTAGGTTGGCTTTTCTTGCTTCTTCTTCGACGCTCATGGGCTGAGAAGGGCCAGCCCCAACGTCTTTGTCTCCGCTCGACATGTCGGCACTTCATACAAAATATGTAATAATTTAATTAGTACAATAATTAATTAAGCTAGAGTCGACCGAAAAATTCGGCATGACCTTTGCTGTTTTTTTGACCTAGGAGTGCCCATTTCTCAACCGAAACAGAAGTAAATCGACATTTCGGGAGAAATGGGCAACTCATTTAGAAATAACCTGTACCAATTCACATATACACACATTCCAGCAATAAGCAGCAGCAGCAAAGCGGCAGCAGCAGCAAAGCAGCAGCAGCATCATCAGCATCAAGCAAAGCAGCAGCAGCAGTAGCATCAGCAAAGCAGCAGCAGCATCAGCAAAGCAGCAGCAGCAAAGCAACAGCAAAGCAGCAGCATCAGCAAAGCAGCATCAGCAAAGCAGCAGCAGCAAAGCAACAGCAGTTCACAGTGCCCAATGCAGGGATTAAGTGTATGCATAAATAACAGTACTGCCTCTGCACACTTATAAAGACAGATTAATACAAGAAAACTTAAAATTAAGAAGAGAGAACTTTCAGCTGTATGCATAAATAACAGTACTGCCTCTGCACACTTATAACAATGTACTACTAGGGAGTTGAACTAGCAATAAAGCCAAAGATATACTTTTTTTTGAGAATTTTATGCTACATGATACTAGTTTGTGTACCATCGTTTTCTGTTTGCTGCTAAAGCTACATCTTTGAAACCTAACTGAACTGACACTGAGTATTGCTTCTGTTGCAGTTTAGTAATTATTCTTCCATCGAAGGTGTACTGTACTGCAAACCTCACTATGACCAGATATTAAAATCAACTGGCAGTTTGGACAAAAGTTTTGAAGGTACTGAAGAAATTACCTGATCAATTGGTCTCAGATGTGTTTATTCTCAGAAAAATCAAATGGACATAAGGTATTGAGCCCCTGTAGGGCATGCCTTTTTGTGTGGTTGAAGCATATGCTTAGAATTAAAGTTGTTACACTTATACTACAAAAATGCAGGCCCAGACAAGCAGCAGATTCTCTAGCATGTTTGTTGGAACGCAAGACAAGTGTGTAGTTTGCAACAAGACGGTGTACCCTCTTGAAAAGGTTGGTACTTGTTAGAGAAACCATTCTAACAGGTAAAAGGTACTCCATGAGCAAACAACTTACTACTTTATGATTTTTTTATCTTTTATGTACGTGCAGCGTGTAAACTATGGTATTAAGTGTGATACTTGTCATAGCGTAGTTGCAACACCCCACCGATTCTTGGGTTCTTACACTACTATCAGCAAGTATAGACTTTCCAGATATTAGATTGTCAGCTCAATAACATACAATGATACACAATCCAGTATTTTCAAATGATTGCCCTCCATTTTCAAATGATACACAATCCATTGTCAGCTCAATAACATACTTAGGTAAGCTAACCTTGGGACATTTTCGTGCGGGATTTTTAAGACTATGCTGAATGTACTGCAGTTAAGTATCTTCTATAGTATAGAACTTGATTTCCCCAGTCACTGTGTGATTCTACCCCCCTGGCCTTTGCATCAACTAGATTCTCACGGTATGCAATAATGCACATGCATTGCTTTCAGGTGGTTAGCAAGGATGAAGTGGAAAATGCAAAGGCTTGTCAGCTTGAATTTGGGAGCTACTGCCTCTGGTCCATAGAACACAAAGTTTTGACCATAATTATCTCATACACTATTTTGTTAATAGTTGCAGGATCACATTATAAGGAAGTGCTTTGTAAATACTTATCTAATGGTTTCTGTCTTGTGTAACATGAACCACATTTTATTTGACTAATTGCTTGTCAAACATAAATTTGGACAGCCCAGTTATTTGACTATTTGACTAATTACTTGATATGACTGATGATGAAGCTCATTTTCATATGAAGCAGAGTGCATTCCTCTACAATCTTGGTGCTCAGACATTGCCTAAAACTCACCACTGCTTTTCTATGAGGTTGACATTGGAATATTTCAAATCCCCCTCATTGAATTCAGATGTTTCTCCGGTTCGCAAGTTTAATACCCCAAACCATAGGCATTATGTTATACTATCTAAGAATGTCCTTGCAGCTTCTGTTGTCATCAACTCAACAGTTATCATTTCTAAGATGTATTCGAATCGGATCACAGAGACACTCCTAAGAACATCCTATGCATTGCGCGTTGAGCTTGGCAGAGGAACGGATCAAGGGAGCGTGCACGCGCGAGGAGCGCTCGTGAAGGAAACAGAGCAGGGAGGGAGTCAGGCGAGCGAGGGTGGGTGCTTACGGGAACCAGAGCGGGAAGAGGTGGACGAATCGCGACCAGAAGGGCTGGAGGATGTACTTGGCGACGATGGAGTGGTCGACGCCGGCGACTTCTCCTCCTGGTCCGGCTCCTCCTGCAGGTGGTCAGCGCCAGCGGCTTCTCCTCCTCCTCGGCGGGCGCTTGCTCCCTCCTCGGCGGGCTTGGAGAGGCGGCAGATCTGGATCAGCCACTGCTCTGCGGTGGATCAGCGGCTTGGAGAGGCGGCACGGCTTGCCGTCGAGGGCTTGGAGAGGGGCAGCAGGGTCGAGGGCTTGGAGAGGGGCAGCAGGGTCGACGGCTTGGAGAGGGGCAGCAGGGTCGAGGGCTAGCGACGGCGAGGATTGCGGCAGCGAGCAAGGGCTAGGGTTAGGCGGGGGGGAAATGAGAGGGGAAGAAGGAGCTCGATCGGCCGGCCGAATCGTTAAGTGGCTAAGTGTCAACTATGCGTGGCACATTATGCGCAATATGCGCCACGCATATTTGACACTTAGTCAAATACCGCAAAGGCTGTCAGTTTGACAGAATCGCTTACCTGCCTCAGTGGCAGCACACGCCCTTTGCATATTAGAGGCATCCAGGGTTCGAATCCTGTTTGCCTCACATCTTTTTTTACATTTGTTTTGACATATTTTTGGGTCTCCCTTTGCACGCGCTTCTGCACTAATTGTGGGTTTTATGTTTGGAGGTTTTATATGAATTAACGGGTATGTCTACTGTCTGCTACATACCTACCCAAGCTATATTGATACTATTTTGACTAAAATAACCTTTTTCTACAATATAGGAAAAAAAGAACTTATCTTGAAATATTTTCGAGATAGGGTTATTTTGTGCTAAATATTCGAAGAAATATTATTTCTTTTGTCAAAATAGTCATACATCAAAATAGTCTAGAACTAGTAGGTATGCTAGTTTGTAATAGTTTTAAATTATTTTTTCATAATTTATAGCAAATACAAGTTACTTCAAAATAATAGTTTGTAATATTAAAAAGACACAAACATCGTCATGTCACATCTTTTTCTCACTTCATTTGCGAGTATCATAATAGTTAGTTTATTCAAAAGACCACGAATATATATCGTCGTGTTACACGAACATCGATATCCATACACACACGTACGAATATTATGATAGTCTATATAGTTTCGAGTAAACACATGCATACACAAAAAATGTCATGATCTCGATTCCGCGCTAGCTAGCTAGAGCTAGCGTCTCTTTGCGATCTTCTTGCCCTTCTTCGTCGCGGTTGAATACTTTAGGCCGGGAATGTTGAGGTTTCTTCTCGTGAACGGACAACCTTTAGTAGGTAGGGTGGTCTTCCTTCTTCCTGCAGCGGTCGGCTTGTCGAAGTACTTGTCGAATTCCTCTTCGATCTTTGGATCGCCGTTCTTTTCTAAGTCTTGGTCGTTGGCGGGTCCTTCCATTCCGATGATGCTCCTCTTGCCCCTCCTCACGACAACACGGCTTGGCTTTGACGGGTCGGTGATGAAGAAGCATTGGTCAACTTGGCTCGCGAGTACCCATGGCTCGTTTTTTGCGGAGGCGTTCTTCGCGGAGGCATCGGGTATAACCATGGTGGTGAAATACCGGCCCTCTTTCTGGACGCTCTTGGCCCATCTGACACGGAACATCGGCACCTTCTCTCCGGTGTAGTCGAGCTCCCAGATCTCCTCGATCCTTCCAAAGAATCTTTCCTTGACGGTGGCTTCATCATCGGCATAGGATAGCATCGTTACTCCTGAGTTCTGATATTCGCTACTCTTGTCCCTTTCCTCGGTGTAGAATCTGTATCCGTTGATGTCGTAGGCCTGATATGTCCTCATGTTGTGCCCGGGGCCCTGTGATAATGCAAAAATGAGTTTTTCATCCTCCGTAGAAGGCGTTGACTGCAGGCCGTGAACCTTTTCCTTGAACCAAGCCGTGAAGCTGGAGTTGTGCTCTCTTGTTACGTCTCCCTTCTTCCTCGGTCGACCTAGGTCAATGAACTTCTGCTCTACAAAGCTTTTGTGCTCCTCCACCCAAGGGTCAACCAATTCGATGTGCTGTAGCGCGACGAGGTGTGCCCGGAGAAAGTCGGGGCGTCGACCCTTCGCGCCGACATGCAAGGCGCGAAAACCCTCGCGGTGACCATATCCGGCAAGTCTACCGAGGTGCGTCCTTTTAGGCAGACCAACAGGGTCGTCCGTGTCGTCCTCCTCGGTGCGTAGATAATTCTGGCAAAACGAGATGCACTCGTAGGTCAGAAAGCCCTTAGCGATGCTTCCATCTGGACGGGACCTATTGCGGACGAATCCTTTGATAACACCATTTAGCCTTTCGAACGGCATCATGTTGTGCAGGAATGTCGGACCGAGATGAATGATGTCATCTACGAGATGGACGAGCAGATGCACCATGATATCAAAGAACGCGGGCGGGAAGTAAATCTCGAGCTCGCACAGTATCACGACGATCTCTTCTTGCAGCGCGTCGAGCTGCTTCAAGCCGATAGATTTCCTTGAGATGACGTCGAAGAAGTTGCAGAGGCCAAACAACATCTCACGGACGTGCTCGTCCATTATCCCTCGGATCGCAACGGGAAGTATCTGTGTCATCAAGACGTGACAGTCGTGAGACTTCATCCCGCTGAACCTCTTCTTCGCTTCATCCAGATATCTGCCTATGTTCCCAGAGTAACCGTGAGAAACTTTAACTCCTAGGAGGCACTTAAAAAACTGCTCGAGCTCCTTCTCACTTAGAGTGAAGCAGGCAGCGGGAAACACCACATCCCTCTTCTTAGCCCTCTTGCGGGGACCCTGAGTATCTTCGTCCATCGTCTCATCATCATCATTATCGGGCGGACCATGAAGTTCTTTCTTGATGCCAAGGAATTCCAGGTCGTGTCTTGCCTTTGGCCCGTCCTTGGTCCTATCCGGCATGTTGACGATAGTGGCCAGCAGACTCTCACATACGTTCTTCGTGACGTGCATGACATCAAGGCTATGGGGCGTGTGGAGGTATTTCCAGTACGGCAGGTCCCAGAAAACAGACCTCGCTTTCCACACACCATGCAGCGGCTTTGTCCTCGGACGCTTCTTTCCCGGCAAAGGGCACTCTTCCCAGTTTTCTAGCATGTCATCGATTACTTCACCGCTCCTCGGACGTGGGGCTTTTTCAAGCTCTTCTTTACCGTTGAACAGGTCTCCGCGCTTTCTCCACGGGTGATCCATTCGAAGCCACATCCGAGTCCATTGGAACACGGTCTTCGAGGAACCGGGATCCCTTGGTAGCTAGAGATGCGGGGTCTTATCCATGCACCTGACACATGCGTTGTGTCCGTGGTTCACCTGGCCAGAGACGTAACTATAACCTGGATAGTCCTGCACCGTCGTGAACAACGCGACTCTCAAAGGGAAATAATCTTCTGAGTATGCATCCCATGTACGAGGAGGCGTCTCCCACAGCGTGGCTAGCTCTTCTTTCAACAGCCCGAGATACAAATGCATGTCGACACCTGGCTGTTTTGGGCCCTGAATTAGAATACACATGTGTATGTATCTCTGCTTGGTGCACAACCATGGAGGGAGGTTGTACGGCCATACAAACACGGGCCAGGTACTGTGCGTGCTACTCTGGTTGCCAAACGGATTGAGTCCATCAGTGCTCATACCAAGCCTGATGTTCCTTGGATCAGCCCCGAACTCATGGAAGTCGATGTCAAGTGCGTTCCACTGGCTAGCGTCCGAAGGGTGTGTCAGGATCTTGCCCTTATGCGGATCATCTTCGGTCTTCTTCCTATCCGTGTGCCATCGCATGAGCTTTGCTTCCTTAGGGTCTACGAAATACCGATGCAGACGGGGAGTGATAGGGAAGTACCATACCACTTTTCGAGGTACTTTCTTGTTCCCTATCTTGTATCGTCCTTGGCCGCACACCGGACATGTGGTTCTCTCCGCGTACTCATCCCGATAAAGTGCGCAATCATTGATGCAGGCGTGGTACTTAACGTACGACATGTCCAGAGGGCACACGATTTTCTTGGCCTCCTCGATATTAGTTGGACACGTGTTTCCCTTGGGAAGACGTTTTTGCCAGAATCTCATGTTTTTATTGAAGCTTACGTCGGTCCATTTGCTTTCCGCCTTCATCTCTAGAGCCTTGAGCGTGACGCTCAAGCGTGTATCCTCGGGTCGACACCCAGGAAACAACGGAGTTTTCCCGTCAATCTCCATCTGCTCCAGCTTGGCTTTCTCTCTGGCAGCAGCTTTCGCATTGCTCGTCTCCTTGAGGAGCAGTTCCTGAACATGTGGGTCCTGCAAGGCTGAGGTTAGTCGTGTCTGTGTGCCCGTCGACGCCGCGTCTTCTCCATCATCATCATATCCGTCACCGCCATCTCCTTCGTGATGATCATCATCATGTCCGTCGCCGCCATCTCCTTCGTGATGATCATCATCATGTCCGCCGCTGCCATCTCCTTCGTGATCATCATCATGTACGCCCTCGTCTTCAGAAACACCATTGTTGACGTCCTCGTCATCTTTAGAATCATAGCCGGGCATGAAACCACGCGTGAGCAGGTGACTCTCCAGGTCTGCAGAATCAGGGTCAAGTAAGCTCCCGAGTTTGCATTTTCGACACGGACATCTTATGTGGGTCCTCTTGTTCATCCTCATGTCGGCCACCGCGCGTTCCTTGTATCTAGCCACTTGACCTTCGCTCATGTGTCTGACCATGGTTGCCTGCGTGGTATAGAGAAAAGAGAGTACCTTATGAATCACACATCATCATGCACTCACACACACACACACACACACACACACACACACACACATATGCATGCATGCATGGTCGCCAGAAAAATTCGACATGACCTCTCCTAAAAATAGGACGTATGGGTAGTGCAAAAATTTGCCGAAACGGAAGTTAATCAACATTTCGGTAAACATCCATGCACCACACCGTAGCAAGCAACATGCTCTTGCTTCTTCGTCACCTGTAAACATTCATGCACCACACACAAGCATGCATGCATGCGTGTACACCGCACGCGAGACGTCCACCGGCCACACAAAACATCCACACATGCATGTCCTCAAACAACTCACCTAGTTGGTTTAGTAGATCTACAACTTAGAGAGGCATCCCCTCTCAAAACTATGGAGCAAAGTAGGTTTAAAAACCAAGAATGGAGACAAGAATGGAGAAATTGAGGTGGTGGGGAGGAGGAGGACGACCTAGATCTAGTTTGGTGTTGGATGAAGAAGAATGAAATGGTGGTGGTGGGGCTGCCAACTTATAGATCTGACCTACCTTATCAGTGGCGCATATTGAAAAAAATGCGCCACTAATAAGTCTGCCACCTTTTCAGAGGTGTGGGCCCCACCAGTTATGCGTGGCGCATATGGCAATATGCGCCACTGATATTTTATTTATCAGTGGCGCATATTGCCATATGCGCCACGCATAACTATGGCAGGGTCAGGCCAGTGGGGCCCAGCTGGGTCCCACAGACTTATTGGTGGCGCATTATTCACTATATGCGCCACTAATGGATCAAATATGCGTGGCGCATTTTCAATATGCGCCATTGATAAGTCAAGATATTTTGTCGACGACCCTCCTGGTGGGTCCCACAGTATTATTGGTGGCGCATTTTGGAAGTAATGCGCCACTAGTAATGTTTTTATCAGTGGAGCATATTACAAAATGCGCCACTAGTAAATACTAGTGGAGCATATTGAAAAATATGCTCCACTGATAAAATATCTATCTATAAGCCTTTTCCCACTAGTGAGTGCAGCACTGCTGCTCGGCCATGCAAATTTGGTCTTATTTAAGGTTCCTCCCTGCACCAATGTTGGTCGTTGTTGTGATTCTTCTCGCGCTTAATGAATCACGTTTGAGGTCTTTCTCTTCCTGAAGGGCTATGACAGGCCATTGTTGGCCTCACCGCGGCGTTGGACGATGGGTGGCAGCCTAACCAGTGGCGGACCTACAGACCAATTCCTGGGCGGGCCAGCTACAGCAAATCATTTTTTTCCTTCAAAATTTAGACCCTTATTAGGCCGGCCCAACTAGGAAATCGAAGTTATGGCCAAATCCTGGGCGGGCCATGGCCCAGGTCGGCCCCAACATAGCTCCGCCACTGAGCCTAACTCCAGTCTTCTTCATTATCCTAATTTTTGGTCGGGAAATTAGAATGAATCATTGAGTGAAAAGGAGCAAAGAATGGCAAAAGACGAGACTCTACTAGTCTTCACTCTTGTGGTTTCTCGGTTTCTGTTTTCTTATTTGGGATCTTGCTTTTCATGGTTCTCATCTTTGGAACTCGCGATTTTCGCATGAGAACCAAATCCAAGTTGGTGAAGATCATGATTTGGGCTGGCATAGTAGTTGTTATCTTTGCAATTGCAGTTCGAGTCTACATAGTTTAAAATCTATATGTCATATTGTTTGAGAGATACAAAAAAGATAAACCCGAAAAAGTGTGAGGGTATAGATGACATGTGGTTCAGTCACAACTTTCTCATCAAGGTATTACATGCGTGATTCATTTTGAAATTTTCTGAAACTTTGAATAACATTTTTAAGATTTTTTGGAAATCGGGTCCACCAGACTCTTCTCTTTTTATTTTCGCTTACTTGAGTGTCCCTTTTAACGCGTCAAGCACTGCCTCAAACCCGTTCGTCGATTAATATACCTGGCATGTATTTATGTTTTTGTCCCTGGCAGACATACGAATGGGGACGCGCTAACTCGTCATCATCTCGCAAGCCACGCGGACTTGCCGGCGGCAGCGACCTCGGTACCCAAGTCGTCCGGTCTTTCTACATTATTCCCAACGACCGTGTTTTGTATCTTCTCTTTGCAGAAAGACTTGAGGGCATCTTAGGTCAACTCACTGGTCACTGCTGCTTCCTCGATCATTCCACTTCCGGTAGCATCTCGTTTAGCTGTTTTATATGCACCTTCAGGCTTCAGATAGCAAGGAAACCATTCATCTCACAAGCCTCTGCCCCATTTCGTTCTCCTCTCCCCAGCTTACCAGCTTCTAGGATATCTCAAGTGTTCGATCTTTTCAAGGTTAGTGCTTTTTATCAAGAAGCTGGTTACTCTGAGATGTTGGTACTCGTAGCACAGCCATGGTTATGTCTTAGTTTAAAAGCATGTTTAGAGCTTTGTGCGTGCTTTTTTTTATTCTCTGAAAGTAAGAGTTTTATTGTTCTTAAGTTCCTCTGCCGAATCCATAGCTTGCAGCATCTCAAACCCACAACTTCTTATGTCATCAGAAATGGCCACAAAGGAGACCGTACTAAGCACATTACCGAAAGACCTACCATTAGACTTCTTGAGGAGTATCACAAATCAGTTCTCGCCGGACAGTATTATTGGTACAGGTGGATTTGGCACAGTTTATACGGTGAGTTCATCCCTTAAAGTCTTCTAACCTTTAATGAAATTGCCGGAAAACTGACAATAGTTGCTGACAAAACCTCTGTGAGCTTGAACAGGGAATTATGCCAGATGGGCAACCGATTGCTGTGAAGAAGCTTGCAGAAAATGCGCCGCTCGCACGCGACAAAGCATTTACCAACGAGGTTCAGAATATCATGGCTCTACAACATGATAATATAGTAAAGCTGGTTGGGTACTGCCATGAAGGACAAAAGAAAGTCGTACAGAACAATAATGGGAGATATATTGTTGCTGATGTGTATGAAAGTTTACTCTGCTACGAATATTTAGCTATGGGAAGCCTTCAGAAGAACCTTTTTGGTATTGTGTCTACTCTACCCGCTACGTTTCTATTTTAGTTTTCATCTAAATGCTTACAATGCTTTGAGCACGATCCTTCTGAACCTGTTATCTCTTCCTTGAACTATTTAATCTGACGTACTGAAATAACTTGATCTTTGACCTCTTCAGAAGGACCCAGTAACATGGCGTGGCACACGCGCTTCAAAATAATTAAGGGGATCTGTAATGGCTTACTCTTCCTTCATAGGATTCCTATTATCCATATGGATTTGAAGCCTGAGAATATACTGTTGGACCATAATATGATGCCAAAAATTGCGGACTTTGGTCTTTCTAGGCTCTTTGGTCAAGAGCAAACACGGGCAAACACACAGAATGTTGTTGGATCATAGTAAGCTGACCCTAACTATGATAATAGTTTGTCCTTTGTCATAAATTACATTTTCACCTTATAGTAATGCTTGTTCAACTATTAATGTTTATTTATGCAGCGGATACATAGCTCCAGAATACCTATATAGAGGTGAAATCTCCACCCAGTCTGATATATATAGTTTAGGCCTACTAATCATCGAGACCACCACTGGCGAGAAGAATCAACCCAAACATAATGAACCGTCAGCGAGGGACTTCATTGAAAGAGTAAGAATAAACATTAGTTGATTATTTGATTTTTAAAATCTAGAAGCTTATGTCAGATTTTATATTAATATTATCACCAAGATAACAGTTATAATTCTTTACCTAGGTACGTCAAACTTGGACATACGACTACATAGCATCCATGTTCCCAAAGTTTAATGCAAATGATCTCCAGGAGGTAAGAGTATGCATTGAAATTGGTCTAGAGTGTGTGCAGATTGATCGAAAGAAGAGACCTTCCGTCGAAAATATTGTTGAGAGGCTCAACGGACGCTGTGCAAATAGCATGTGAAACCAGGTATGGAAACTACCCTTGGACTGAATCAGAGGCTCTGTATTTATACTTTAAGATCACTTAATTTCATGGAAGTGCAGAGGAGGAATGTCTAATTTGATTTCAGTAGTCTGATCACTTCTGAGAATTCTTTCGCCGAAATTATACACTCGCTGCCTATGCAGTACTAATGTTCCAAATGACAAAACTCTGCAAATTTTTAATATAAATAGTTATTAAGCCCTCCACAACTCATATGCATAGTTTAAGTATTTGAGATTAAGGTGGATTATGATAATCCATTTGTCTAACTAGCCAACGAACCGTATTCAAATTTTACAGCTACTCCTTTTTAATAAGAAGCGACATGAATTGACCACAACACATTTTAGCAACCCCGAAGTTCAAAGCCATATCTAACTTTTCATGCGAAGTAACCTGATGGTATGTTAACTATCTGCATGGCAGGCCAGTTTATTGAATTAAGTTCCATCAGGCTTGCAAGAGAATACATTTTTCTATTATTTGGATCCCAAAATTCCTAGATTAAGATCGTTCACTACTCATATCTACAGAATCACATTTGCTAAACTGGCTGCCTTTTATTTATTTGTACCACCCATAGTTTACTCATTGTGTAGTTTCTTATTTTAATTGTTTTTATTCTGTTAATATTAGTTTATGTTGACTTTAAGCTTGTATAGTAACATAAACTCTATAAATTTCAGATCTCGACCAGTTCCAGGTGAACATGAAACTGCGGTCATCTCTTTAGGGCAGATGTGCTACAACGGAAAGAACATGCTATAGTAATACTAGAATGAATTTACTTCGAAAATAATACGCATTGATGTCACGTCATTGGGAAACTTCTTAAATATAATTCTTATTGTAACTGCTACTCCCGGATATCTTCTGTGTAATCAAACTTTTTGTACTCCATATGTCAGGCTTTAGGCCTTCTGATATCTGCAGTTGGAGCAGAATGTGGTTTATGTGGATGTGTTACATTTGACAGTTTAGCTTTAATTTGCCTGAATCCATATGATGTCATGAACCCGAGATATCTTCAGTGGCCGCAGTTGCATGTTTGAACAGAGGTTCTGAGTTCTGATTTTTTTTCCGATATCCATGCAGCATTTCACGCCTGAAAATCAATCAAAATGCAAATGCCTTGTTTCTAAGATGAAGGAAAAAATTGCTTTCTGTTGCAGCGTCAAGATGGAGCAGGCAAAAATGCTTTTCTGTAAGTGTGGCGCTGTATAAATTTATTGCAGAGAAAGAAGATGCTTAGTGTTCAAACTAAGAGGAAAGATGGTAGATCCTGCATCCTTGTATCCTCTGGAATGATAGTAGCAAAACGCCCTTGTTGCACAGAAAATCGCGTTGGAGCACAGGCTTCAGTGAGCCCCTTTTTGAATTTTAAAAAAAGCATTAAATATTTTCGAAAAAAATACCTACATGTAGCAAACGATAAACACTACAAGTATGCAAATTTTCAATGCAAAATATCTTATATTTTGGGTGCAACAAAAAAGACAAATATAACAAACTTTGAGAATATAGTGGCCCATTCAAAATGGCACTATTCACGCCCAGATCTGCAAACTTCTCTTTTTTGCAGAGGTTAAAATACAAGGTTTTTTCACGTGATCTTTAGCACGCGAGTATTATAAATTATAACCTACAACCCGGTATTTTTTCTAATTTTTTTGAATCTTTAAATTTGAATTTTTCAACCAAAAAAAATAACGTGCTCCATAGAGCACGGGCGCCAAATCAACGCTCTCCTTGTTGCACTCCTACCAAGCTCTGGCTCAACCAGGGACTCTGGCAATAAAAACAACAGCACAATGCAGAGACAGTTCTTACTGCAAGCTAGCCAGCATTCCTTGATATTGGTATTACAAGATGACTTATTGAGGTCCATGGAAAGTGTTTTCTACTCTGTATTCATAAAAGGCATGCAATTTGTGTTCCTTCTTCCTGTGTATCGTACAACATATCAGGCAGACCAGAATGATACTAGTATCACTACGTTGAAATTGGAGTACATAAATACCTGAGAAACATACAGAAGTGCAACCGGAAGTACAAGAAAGTAAGAAACAAAGATATAATGTTTTAAGGATATAATTGATCTGAAGTGCTACGGAAAAGACATTGTAACCATGCATGATAATACCCTGTTGGCGATTAGAATTATCAGATCATGGGATGATACAGATACAGTGAAATAAATCAAGCTATAAAATGAAATGTTGCCGGGATTTATCAGAGAGGATATTTGGTAGAAACAATAAATATCGTTACATAATCGTACTAAAGCATGTCACTTAGACGACAACACTACCGTACAGAGGCCTCTGATAGGGAATGACAACCAATCTTTGGGGAATAAATGTGTTAAACCATAGAAGTACTGACCAAATACTACTGGCAATGTCAATAATCGTGAGCTTATTGGAATGACTAGAAGTACGACGCAGTTGCACTGGATGCAGCATACAAGAATGACACTGCTGAAATAACCCACTTGCCGCATCTAGAGTTCGAGACACGAATCTCTGTAACATGCTGTATGTTTTGGTGCATTCCGCTATTCAGCCACGGACTCCTGAAATTCTTGTGCAAGCCCAGCAACCAGAGCGTCTTCAGGGAGCGGAGGGATTCAATGCCTCGAGGGACCTTATCCAGTTTAGACAGTGACAGAATGTACAAACCTTCAATGCATGGAAGAGCGCCATCTATGATGATTAACTCCCTGACGTCAGGCATGAGCTTCAAGACAAGCGTCTTCAGGTTAGGAAAGGAATCTGATGATAGAACCAAAGTATTTTCACCACGCATTTTGTTAAGTTTCAGATATGTGAGGTTCGGCATATGCCATGCGAGTATCCCCAATGGATCTTCCCCGAGGTGACACCAGCTTAGAGCTAGATACTTGAGGTTTTTTCCATGGCTGAGAAAGATCGGGCAATGCAGTGTTCCCATAGCCCATTGCCCTCTGATAATCAACATGTGTAGATCAGTAGACCTTGGCTTGAGAGCCTCAAAGCTAAGTGCCTCAGTCTCATCCCTTGCAGAAAGAAGCAGGCTTGAAAGAAGCGGCATAGTTGACAGGGTAGCAAACAGATTTGCACAGTCAGCAGCACTTATGTTATCAATCCACAGACTTCTTAGTTGCATTAGTTTCTTCAGCTGTTCAGCCAAGTCATTGGTGGACTCTACAGTCTCGAGAGTTTGCAGTTCTTCCAAGTTGGACAGCTCTTTAGGTGCTTGCATTCCAATAAAGTACCGAGAGACCTGCATGCTTCTCGTCAGCATTTCTATCGGCTATAAGGTGCCGGAGCTTCTTGATCTTCACAAGCCCCCGTGGAAGCTTCTCTATTTTAGTTTGCTTAATGTCAAGGGTTTGGAGGTTAGATAGATTCCCAATAGAGTCTGGAAGTGACTTGACCTTGGTGCGCCGTACGCCGATGTAATGTAAATTGAACAGAGAGCATATCGATGTTGGCACTTCAGTGATTTCAGAGTCTTGCAGCTCCAGAACAGTAAGGTAGTGGGATTCAGACAAAATTGAAGATAACATGTCAGGAGAGGATGAAATTACCCCAAGGGACACTACTGTTCGAAGACGTGGAAATTTAACTTTCAGTGGAGTATTGTCTTTCCATTCATATGATGAAATACGACGGACATCATTATCCATGTGTATCATTCTGCGGAAATCATTTTATGAAGCAAATTTCTCTTTTTTAGCAACAGAAATAGCCAGTTCACGCACAATATCATGCATCTTACAGGTGCTGACCCTACCAAGCTCATTACTCTCTACAACCTCAAGCATATTGCGGTGGATCAATTCCATGAGATTCCCCTCTGCTACCATCTCCGGTGTGTTCTTTTCTTTACTCTGCACAAAGCCTTCTGCAACCCACAGCCGCACAAGGCTGTCACATGACATGTGGTAGTCTTCTGGGAACAGAATGCAGTACAGGAAGCAGTTTCTGAGGTCATCTGAAAGGTCATGGTAGCTCAGATTCAAAATTGCTCGAACATGACCATTTTTTGACAACTCACTTTGAAGCTGATTATAGGTTTGTTTCCAGATGTCCAATCGTTGTCTTGAAGACAGCATGCTTCCAATGGTAACAATTGCAAGCCGCAGGCCATGACACCTTTCAACTATAGAATTAGAAATTGTCTCAAGCTCCTTGGAGCACATGTGGTCCTTCCTGTTGTAAAATGCTCTTCTGCAGAAAAGGTCAAATGCATCAGGCTGACTCAATGGCTCCATCTCTAGGTGACGGGTGGCAGAAGAAAGTCCTGCGACATGGTCCTTTCGTGTCGTAATGAGGATGCGGCTTTCTTGGAGATTATGGAAAGCATCATGTATTTGGAAGTACACGTCTTGCTCCCAGACATCATCCAATACAATCAAACATTTTTTATTTTCAAGGCTCTGCTTTATTTCCTTTTTCAAGTCATGAACATCCATTTTGTCAATACGTGCAGGCAATCACTGTTCGGTGTATGCAATCTTCCATAGTAGCTTCCTCAACAGGGCATCAACAATGTATATCTGTGACACAACGATCCATGCATGCGCAGGGAAGTTGATCTTTTCACGTTCATACACATTTGAAACCAGGGTCGATTTTCCCAATCCACCCATGCCCAAAACTGTTATCACAGTGCTCTCCCACTCTTCGGCGTACAGCCATCTGGTCAGCAATATCCTATTGTCTTCAATTCCCACTAGATCATCATCTTTGACAAATCCAGGAAAGCTGTCTTGGGACTGCTGCCTTTCCATCTCAGTAAGTGGGTTAGCGACAAGCTGGGAGGGGCCGGAGGGCTGCAACCAGTGGTCTTTCAACTGTATAACTAGCTGAATCTCCTTCTCTACATGAACTACATCATCCGCAGTCTCACTGAAAACTTCGACATAATGTGTTCCTTTAATGAAGAATTTCTTCAGGATACCTTCTTTTTTAAGTTGAAGAACATGGTATGAGTATTTATCCATTACATCTTCAACATGGTAGGCTACATTGCGGACTTCCCCAATCCAACTCTTGACAAGTTTGTCCGTAAGGTATACCGTGCCTATATTCCTTATAACATTGCTCATCATAGTCAGATGCTTTCTTATTTGCTCAGCCTTTACCGGTAGTTCCTTCAGGTTAGTAACCTTTTCAGACATCTTAGCTATGATGGCCTTGATGGCTTCATCTCTTAAAATGGAACCAATCTTCATTACAGCAATGAGTATCGCCTCGGCCATTTGAGCTGAGCAGCAAAGATAGTGCATATTATAGGATAGAATAAAAAACTCACCCAGAATAAAACGTACCAAATTAGCTAATGCAACTCATATAAAGAGTAACTCGTTCCCCTTGGCCAATTACATAAATTTTTATATCAACAGAATTTATGAATTTATAGAATATCTAAGACTCAAATATATTTATCATGTGAGAAGATATCAGATATCACTGCATCAGAGAATCTCTCTTGTCCACTGAGATCTTCCCGTGGATCAGAGTTATGGCATCAGTAATAGATGAAATTCCTTAATAAACTTGACCCAGCCCAATTTGAAAAGATACCAGGAATTTGGCTCATATTCTAGAACAGTAATACGCAATCCAAGAGATTTGCGTCATAAACAAAAAGTTCAGCCCAATGGGAGATGAGCATACGAAGAGAAACGCGGGGTAGAGGGAGAAGAATCAAAGACACAAATTCAGGCAGGAAAGAACAGCGAGGATTCTCTCTTTACTTTCTAAACAAACATGGAAGCACCTAGCATACTCCAACAATGAATTAACTAATAAACATGTAACGTGAATGACAGGTAGCCAAAACATCATAATAGGAGTAGTCCATTGGGCTGGACAGAATATCCGACTGTCACCACTTCTGTGTAATCAGGACTAAAGCAATGGAACTCTGATTTTCATATCAGAAGGGTCGACCATCCCAGGATTATCATGTAAGGATTTGAAAGCAATTAATACTTTTTAATGAGTAAATTCCAGTTTTTACCACCTAATTTAACAAATTTGACACTAATTACCCCATTTAGCTAGTTTTCATCTGAATTACCCCATTTAGTAAACATTGTGCCAATTTTTACCCCTCTAATTTTTTAAAAGCGATGTTACATGTCATGTAGACTATTTTTGTTCTGAGGAGCTTGTTATCTTCAGCGAGACGTACTAGAGCCATTGTTTGCGTCGGCTGACATAGGTCCGATCCAGCAATGCAGTGTTCACCGACTACTTTCCGGCAACTAGCAAAGTTAGTTCAGTAATTGCGTAGAAACGTTGCGATTTATTCGCTAGTACACACAATCACAGGGGACAGTAGATCTGGTACATCACTTATTACACCTGGTTGCTTTCTTTTCTACCGATTAATTTGGCATAAAGATTATAGGACGCTGACTAAGAGATGAACTAGGTGATTGAAATCGAGTCGTATACCAATGCAAGCTTATCTCTAGCAGCGTCATGGCAATCTGCTTATTGTTGGGAGACCAGTTTTGACTTCAGAGACATGTTCCAAACAAAAGGACTTTAGAGACACCACCTTTCTCTTATGGATTATCAGCCGACTGGCCGGCGTTTCTATATTATACGGAGTAGATACCAGTTGCCTTGCATAAACTTGTGATGCGGCCACGCTTACGAAATATCCGAAGGCCAAAATTTAAAACTTTGACTACACATGTCTTCCAAAATATACCCAGTGAGAATAAGAACAGTCTGCATGACATGCCACATGTACCTAGATCTTGAACCAACCTATCAAATCACTACAAAAATTAGTGGGGGTAACAATTGACACAACTTTTACTAAATGGGGTAATTGGGAAGAAAACTTGCTAAATGGGGTAATTAGTGTCAAAATTGTAAAACTAGAGGGTAAAAAGTGGAATTTACTCCTTTTTTATAGTTTAGCGCAAAGCACTTTTAAGCAGTATGCACATAAAACATAGCAGATATGTAGTTTAGCAAACGAATTGTTGGATTGATTGGGACATGGTTGCAGTTGTCTAGCGAATTTATCACATTTGAAAAAACTATAAGACACAGAGCTACCTTCTGAGAATGCAATATTTGGTACTAATGGTTGACATGAACAGCTAATGCTAACCTTCCGGTAACCTGTAGTAGGTGGCCTGCAGAGCAGGGCTACAACTATGTGCGGAACTGCTGATTCAACGTGAGTGCGATCGATTCTGCAGTATTAACAAAAGAGAAGCTGAACATCAGAATATGTAACCAAGAACACGATGCAGGGCGATTAAGAGTTGAAACTTAAGAATAAACAAAAGTTACTACTGGGAAGAACATGAACAGGATGCGAGCAGTTTACACATTATTACAATATAAATATGATCATCTATCTGGGCGCTGCCACCACGCATCCAGGTGACAGTGGAGGGCTGGAGGCAACTCTGCTCTCTCCGCACTGCCTGTGGCTGCGGGTATCGGCCTCTAGGCCGCAGTGGGATATTCTGTCGAACACATGGCAGGCGACAACTAACACCAAACAGCTAGTACCTGAGTTTGGAGCACCTGAGTTCCACATTGATCTGGTCAACTACGACGTTACCAAAATACCGACATAGTCTAGCGGGTGATGAAACTCTCTAGCTCAGACCAATAGTGCTGACATATATGCAGGTGAGATGGCAGAGATCTACACAAGAGGCCTGCCAAAGGGAACCGCGAAGTTGATAAGAAGTACCTGACGGATTCTCGCGCGCGAGAGCAAAGTATGAGATCTGCAGTGGAGTCGAGAAGGCAGCAGCGATTTGGTCCCGTAGTAGACGGGAGCAGACTAAATCGGCTTGTGAAATTGATTCATCGGCAGGGCAGAGATATATTGTAGAACGGTAAGACAGGTTTAGGAAAGCCTCGCACCTAGGGATCTAAACGGATATTTTTTCTTTATCGTATCCTCTATCGTGTATTTTTATCGGATTTGGAGCGGAACGGATAATAATCGGATGTGGATTCAGAAACGGATATATCTGATTGCAGATTCAGAGCAGAAATATAACGGATTCGGAACGGAAAGAAAACTAATCGGATCGGTACGATTTAAAAGTAATTAATAGCCATATAACCAAGAATACAAAGAATAAAAATGATAATATGATAAAATGAATAAATATAACATGCACACATGACCTAAGGTAACATATACACATGTTTAAATAGCTTAGTAACCAAATAAACCTGTAATCTTTACGGTACAATGACTCGGCAACTTACTAACTACTAATTGTGCTATATTATCTTAACCTTTTTGGAAAAAATCGGATTATTCGGTAAAAAATTATCAGATTATCCTAATTAATTTTTGGATAATCCATATTCGGAGCTATTTTGCATACCATATTCTATACCGTATCCGGGTATTCAATTCAGAATCGGATATCCTTATTCGTCGGATTCCTATAAATCGGATATGGATTCTTAAAAACGGATTCAGCGACAGATTTGGTATGGAAATTATCCTATCTGTTTACATCCCTACTCGCACGCATAATGGCGTGGGGGTTCCGGGTATTTATATTAGGATCAAAGGCAATTAGGGTTATTTACAATACTTGTACAACAAGTCATATCAACATGCTATAACTCCAGGAAAAGCTGACTCGGTAGCCCCTTCATCGTGACATCGGCGAACTGAAGTGAAGAAGGAACATGAAGAACATGAACTTTGCCAAGGGAGACCTTATCACGAACAAAATGGATGTCAATCTCAATGTGCTTTGTTCGTTGATGTTGAACTGGATTAGAGGACATGTAGATTGTGGACACATTGTCACAATAGACAAGTGTGGCAGAATGGAGAGGGCGATGAAGCTCTTGAAGAAGTTGACGGAGCCAACAACACTCCGCAATAGCATGAGCCACAATGCGGTACTCGGCTTCAGCACTGGATCAAGAGACCATAGTCTAGCGCTTGGAAGACCAAGAAATCAAATTGTCTCCATAGTAGACGCAATTGCCTGAAGTAGAGCGTCGAGAGTCAGGACAACCAGCCCAATCTGCATCAGAATAAGCTGTCGAGTGGTCGAGGAAGAGACTCAGAGATGAAGTCCAAACTCGATGAACATACCGTAGAACACGCTTCACGATAGGAAGGTGAGACGTGTGAGGGGCGTGCATATGAGGACATATCTGCTGCACGGCGTAGGAGATATCAGGACGCGTCAGAGTGAGATACTGAAGCGCACTGATTGCTATTGATGGTGCGGTGAAATGACCGGCCAGTTGGGAACCCCAAGAGGAAGGTATGATGAATATAGCAGCAAGTTTTTTCCTCAGTAAAAAACCAAGGTTATCAATCCAGTAGGAAAAAGCCAAACTCCAGAAGGTGATGCTTGCTAGCCTAGCGACACTCCAACAAGGGCGCCGTTAACGATAACGTGTTAGCGCGTCTTCAACTAGTAGCGACGTGGAACCTGCACACAACACAACCAAATACTTTGTTCCCAACTTACGATGAGGTTGTCAATCTCACTGGTTTGCTTGAAACAAAGGGTATGAGCATATCGAGTGGAAAGCAATAGTAGTATGCGAGTAAAGTAAACAGTGCGAGTAAAGTAAACAGGTGATAGCAATATAATGGAAATAGGACCGGGGTCCACAGTTCACTAGTGGTGTCTCTCTATAAGATAAAATAACACATGCTGGGTAAACAAATTACAGTTGGGCAATTAATAGAATAAAGACAACGTGCATATGTCGAGAGGATCACTATAAGATTTACTCTGGGCATTACAACAAGATACATAGACCGCCATCCAACAGCATCTATGACTAATAATCCACTTGTGGCGAATCAATCCGAGAACTCCACAAGTATTAAGTTGTGAACAACAGATAACTGCATTAAGCAAAGTGTGTAATGTAAACAAAGCATATGCCCTTGGACATATGAATGTTGTTTTCCCCTAGTGGCAACAACACATCTATAACCTTAGAGGTTTCTGTCACTCCCCCAGATTAAATAGAGGCATGAACCCACTATCGAGCATAAATACCCCCTCTTGGAGTCACTAGCAACTACTCGGCTGTAACATCCCTCTTTTAGCAAACCCTAATTAGGAATTGTTTGTGCATCATGAGCATCATTTATTTTTCTAAGAAAAATGCATAAATGAATTATATTTGAAAACCCAAAATATGTTAATTCTTCCTATTTGAATTGCTCTAAAAATGTTCTAAAAAGGTTTGCAAACAAAATTTGTGGAGCTTCTACTACTTCTCTAAAAAGGCCTTGCCAATTTTCATAATCTTTGGACCTTGTTTGTTTCACAAAATATTACAAAACTTGTGTTGTTTTCAAAATTCCCTGGAAAACCTGCAAAGTCTAGGGGGTTACGTGCAAAAGCACGTCATCCTCTTCCTCCAGCTGGAAGCAGGTGCGTGTCTGTCCTAGGAGGCCACCGCTGCCACCTCCTGCTCGCTGTGGAGGACGAGAAGGATCCCCTGGAGGCCCCTAGCAACGCCACGCCACTCCCCCTCCTTCCTTTCCTCTTTCCCTGGCTCGCTCCTCCTCTCTCTCACCGTGCTTGCTCACAGTAGTCCATGGCTGCCACCTAGGGCTGCCATCCCGTACTCTCCCCAGCCCCACCGATGCCCTGAGAAGGTCCGCCACCTCTTCCTCCACCTCCTGGCCAAAGGAATCGGGTCGTG
Organism: Dactylis glomerata; assembly: GCA_007115705.1. Taxonomy (NCBI): domain Eukaryota; kingdom Viridiplantae; phylum Streptophyta; class Magnoliopsida; order Poales; family Poaceae; genus Dactylis; species Dactylis glomerata. Next base: position 6,897,733 of record QXEO01000546.1, read on the forward strand.
GTCGCCGGAGTAGCCGCCACCGCCGCCGTTTCCCCCGCAGGTCCTGACCGCCGCCGCCGCCAAATTCGTCACCGCCGGCTCGTCTCCGGCCAAGCTAACCACGCCGGAGTGCTCAGGGTAAGCCGGAGGTCCTCCTGGACCGCCTCTCCCTCCTTTTCCTCGCGCCAGAGCGCCGCCTCCATGCTTCCCTGCAGGAGCCCGCCATGGCCGGCTGTTCTGGCCGAGCTGCCCAGCTCCTGGCCAGCGTGGCCTGGCACATGGGCCATGGGGCCCATCGGTCAGATGCCCGGGGACAACTTGGCCTGGGTGTGAAAAGTCCTACCTCCTATTTTTAACTCCAGAAATTTGCTGCAAAGTTCTAAACCTTGTATAATTCATAGAATATTCTTCGTTTATCAGAAAAATATGAATTACATATCAAAATGTTCAGGGAAACATGATCTACATTCTTGTATCATTATCATGCATTGCTAATCAACTTTGAACCCTGTTTAATTAGAAGAACCAATTGCACCCCCTCCAGTGAAATTTAGGGTTAATCGGATCCCCGTTTCTCGGAGTCGTCCGAAAACCCTGCTACCTGACTAGTTAGTATTAGGGTTTATTTCGAGCATCCTAAACTTGTCATATCATCATTTTGTATGCGCATCGATGCCATGTTTGAATGTTGTTTTCCTTTTCCGGTGTGTTTCTGCTTCTCCCCGGTAGGATCCGGAGTTGATGTGAGTAACGAGTCCGATGTCAGGATCAACATCGACGACTCCGAAGACCAATACTTGTCCATCGACATACAATTCAAGAAGAAGAATCCCGAAGATCTATTTCTATTTTGAGTATCAATGAGCAAGGCAAGCGTCTGATCCTATGTTTTCAAAGTGTTTCAATTTTTGCTATTTATCGCATCGATTCAAATGTCTTTTATCGGTACACTACTAGGAAAACAGCTATAGGTGGAGGACTTACCCGTAGCGCATACAGTAAGTGGTGCACTGCGGCTATTTAGCCGTAGCGCACCGTGCACAGTGCGCTGCTGCTATACACACTACCCGCAGCGCACCAGAGATAAGCATGCGCTACGGCTATTCGTAGACCTGGACGGACGTTTTTCCTAAGCTTACCCGTAGCGCACCTCTCGTGCATGCGCTACGGGTAGTTAGTGTTACCCGTAGCGCATGCACGAGAGGTGCGCTACGGGTAAGCTTAGGAGGGACATATAGGCATAATCCCAGGTTACCCGTAGCGTATTGTATATGCATGCGCTGCGGGTAAGTTCTCTACCCGCAGCGCATGCATATACAATGCGCTACGGGTAACCTGGGATGCTTATTTTTAAGGCATGAGGCCACCTAGCTCCAATCATTGCCCCCCTTCTTCCCCCTCCATTCACAAGTAGATCTGGTCGTCCCCCTCCTCCTCCCCAACCTAATTTCATCAATCTTCCATCTATTTTAGCTTATTAAAGCTACTTTGGTTGGTAGATATATGAGTGCAATGTCTACGAACCTTTAGATATCACTTTATTACTATCTCGTGCACACACACACTCTCGTTCTCTCGTGTCGCGGTATCGTCTATAATAGGTGAGTAATATGAGGACATCGGTGTGTGGCATCGGTGTTTGTATGCTTGTAGGTGTGTCATTGTTGTTTGTATGTATGCATGCTTGTGTGGCATCGGAACACGTTTGTATATATGTATGAATTCTTATTTGTTTGGATCCAAATATGATGATTTACCGATGGTGCCAATGTTGTTATGCCGAAATGTTGATTTACTTCCATTTCGGTATATTTTGGCACCACGGATAGGTCCATTTTTAGGCAAGGTCATGCCGAAATTTTTGGACGACTATGTGTGTATTTGGCCGGTTCTAAGATATTCTCTTGCTCTATATATATGTATACCAGGCAACCATGGTCTGGTCGATGAATGAAGGCACAGTGGCAAGATATATGAAAGCCGCGACGCACGACATGATTCGAAATAACCAGACGGAGATAAAGTGTCCGTGTCACAAATGCAAACTGAAGTGCTATATCGACCCTTATTCCGGGCAACTGCAGAGCCACCTGCTCTCTCGCGGTTTCATGGATGGCTACACTCGGTGGATAAGTGACGAAGATGATGACAACGTCCATGGAGCGGCGATGGGAAATGATGAGGAAGGGCATGGTGGTGACGAAGATTTTCCCGGTCATGATGAAGGCGGAGAAGATGCCGGAGATGGTGGAGAAGATCAAGATGCCGGACATGGTGGAGAAGATCAAGATGTCGGACATGGTGAAGAAGATCAAGATGCCGGACATGGTGAAGAAGATCAAGATGCCGGAGCAGATGGAACACCGCCAGGTAGCTGGGTGCAGGACCCTTATGTTCAAGCACTACTTCTCAAGCAGACAAGCAACGCGCGGGATGCCGCTAGAGAGAAAGCCAAGCTGGCGAGCCTAGAGAGGGACGCGGTTACTCCATTGTATGCAGGATGCAGGCCCGGGGATACACGTTTGGATGTCACGCTCAGGGCACTGCAGATGAAGGCAAGACACAAATGGACTGACAAAAGCTTTGACGAAAACATGGCATTCTGGCAGGAGCGTCTTCCCGAGGGGAACAAGTGTCCAACTAGTATCGAGGAGGCCAAGAAAATCGTGTGCCCTCTTGATTTACCTCACGTGAGATACCATGCTTGCATTAATGATTGCATCATTTATCGGCGAGAAGATGCGGAGAGAAACACATGTCCGGTGTGCGGCGCATCTCGATACAAGAGTGGGAAGAAAGCTCCTCGAAAGGTAGTATGGTACTTTCCGATCACTCCTCATCTACAGCGATATTTCGCAGACCCTAAGGAAGCAAAGCTTATGCGCTGGCACGCGGAAAGGAAGAAGCCAAAAGATGATGACGATGATGATCAGGAGGACATGATACTGAGACACCCTTCAGATGCTAGCCAGTGGAAGGCATTGGACATCGAGTGCCCAGAATTTGGTAATGATCCAAGGAACGTCAGGTTGGGTGTGAGCACCGATGGACTCAATCCGTTTGGCAGCCAGAGCAGCACCCATAGCACCTGGCCCATATTTGTATGGATGTACAACCTACCCCCCTGGCTGTGCATGAAGAGGAGGTACATACAAATGACTTTGCTAATTCAAGGTCCAAAACAACCGGGAAATGACATCCAACTGTATCTCGGTCTGCTGACAGAGGAACTAGCCACGTTATGGGACACACCACCCAATACATGGGACGCCATCGCCCAAGATTATTTTCCTATGAGAGCCGCGTTGGTCACGACGGTGCATGACTATCTCGGTTGCGGATATGTCTCGGGGCAGGTGGTCCACGGATATTGTGCCTGTATTCGGTGCATGGATGACACAACATATCACCAGCTACAGAAAGATCCCGGTTCTTCGAAGACCGTGTTCCTTGGGCATCGAAGGTGGCTTCGCAAGGATGACCCATGGAGAAAACGCAAAGATCTGTTCAATGGTAAAATTGAGATCCGAGATCCCCCATGTCTAAGGAGCGGCGACGAAATCGATGAGTTGTTGACAAGTTGGCCAGAGTGCCCTGCACCGGGAAAGAAGCGAAAGGCGCCCAAGCCGCTCCTGAAGGTCTGTTTTCTGGGATCTGCCTTACTGGAAGATCCTCCGCATGCCCCATAGCCTTGATGTCATGCATATCACAAAAAACGTGTGCGAGAGTCTGCTTGGCACCCTTCTCAACATGCCTGATAGGACCAAAGACGGACCGAAAGCAAGGCACGACTTGGCATTTATGAAGATCAGGGAAGACCTTCACTTAGGACGATCTGATGATGATGACGATGATGATGAGGAGACCGAAGGTCGTCGCAAGGGAAAAAGGGCCAAGAGGAACGACTATCACTGCCCCGCTTCGTGCTTCACTCTAAGTCCTCAGGAGATCGAGCAGTTTTTCAACTGCCTCCTAGGAGTCAAAGTTCCCTACGGTTACTCGGGCAAGATAAGTAGGTACCTAGACAAAGCGAAGCAGAAGTTCAGCGGGATGAAGTCTCACGACTGTCACGTGCTGATGACACAGATACTTCCGGTTGCAATTCGAGGAATAATGGATGAGCACGTCCGCAAAACGTTGTTTGGCCTCTGCAACTTTTTCGACGTCATCTCTCGGAAGTCAATTAGCCTGAGGAAACTTCACATGCTACAGGAAGAGATCGTGGTGATTCTATGTGAGCTAGAGATGTACTTCCCGCCCGCATTCTTTGATATTATGGTACATCTGCTCGTCCATATCGTGGAGGATATCGTCCAACTCGGGCCGATGTTCCTGCACAGCATGATGCCGTTTGAAAGGATGAATGGTGTCATCAAAGGATACGTTCGCAATAGATCACGTCCCGATGGAAGCATAGCCAAGGGCTTCCTGACCGAAGAGTGCATCTCCTTCTGCACGAATTATCTTAACATCGAAAACCCTGTTGGTCTGCCCGTCAACAAGCACCTTGACAGGATCGATGGATGGGGTCACCGCGAGGGTCGTCGTGAAATGCATATCGACTTCACTGGTCGACGCGCCGACTTTGATAGAGCAAACCTAGTCGCGCTACAGCACATGCAACTGATCGACCCTTGGGTAGAAGAGCACAAAAGCTTTATTGCGAATAAGTATAGTGACAGGGGCGAGCAGAGGACGGAAGGAGCAATAATCAATGAGCACAACTCCAATTTCACACGTTGGTTTAAGGACAAGCTTCTAGCTAATCCCCCACCAATGCAATCTTCCGAGGAAGAAAAACTCATATTCGCCTTGTCACAGGGAGCTGAACACTGCCTAATGACCTATCAGGCATATGATATCAATGGCTACACATTTTACACTGAGGAAAAGGACAGTAATTGCGATTACCAGAACTCAGGGGTAACGATGGAAGCCTACACCGGTGATGTCAAGCAAAGATACTACGGAAGGATCGAGGAGATCTGGGAGCTGAGCTACACTGGGGAGAAGGTGCCGATGTTTCATGTTAGATGGGCCAAAAACGTCGTAAAAGAAGACCGGTATTTCACCACCATGGTTATACCCGAAGCCAAATCCAAGACTGCCGGCGCAAACGTCACCGCTAAAAATGAGCCATGGGTACTGGCAAGCCAAGTGGACCAATGCTTCTTCATTACCGACCCGCCAAAGCCTACCCGGGTTGTCGTGAGAAGAGGCAAAAGGAACATCATCGAAATGGATGGAGTCGCCAACGAGCAAGACTTTGACATGTACGGTGACCCGAAGATGGAAGATGAAAGCGATGCCGATGAACCATACACAACAAGAAGAAGCCGGACCACCCAACCTAAAGGTCTACCGTTCAAGAGAAGAAGTCTCGCGGTTCCGGGGCTTAATTATTCAACATTGACAAAGAAGGGCAAAAAGATTGTGAAACGATAATTTTTGGTCGACATGTAATTTTCAGAGATATTTACCATGTATCGATCACTTATGTATTTTTTCAACAAAAAAGACATGTAATTTTCAAATATATTTTGAATGCTATATTTTAGGCATGATACAAAAAATGTATTATTTGTCAGAGATATTTACCATGTATCGATCACTTATGTATTTTTTCAACAAAAAAGACATGTAATTTTCAAATATATTTTGAATGCTATATTTTTAGGCATGATACAAAAAATGTATTATTTGTCAGAGATATTTACCATGTATCGATCACTTATGTATTTTTTCAACAAAAAAGACATGTAATTTTCAAATATATTTTGAATGCTATATTTTTAGGCATGATACAAAAAATGTATTATTTGTACTTATTTACTTTAGAATATATTAGAGTTTATCAGAATATAATAACATGTTAAAAAGTCAATTAAAAAAGAAAACAAAAAAAGTGGCCTCTAGGACTCGAACCTGGAACGCCCTGCATCGCTGGCCAGAGCCACTAGGGTAAAGAAGTGTTTGTGTCTCCTAAGCGGTCCGCGTCATTTTAAACAGTATGTTCTTTTATCCGTAGCGCATCCAAGCCCCGTGCGCTACGGGTAATATTACCCGTAGCGCATCCCATCCCCGTGCGCTACGCGTAACCTACGACTTAGGTTAACTGCCAGCCGGCCCCCTTCTTCCCTAGCTACTCATTCAGATCGATCCATTCAGCCGTCGCCATTGTCGCGAAGGAGGAGCCCGCGCCGAGCCCGCCGCCGACGCAAAGGAGGAGCTCGCCGCCGTCGCGAAGGAGGAGCCCGCAGGTGGAGCCCGCCGCCGTCGCGAAGGAGGAGCCCGCAGGCGGAGCCCGCCGCCGTCGCGAAGGAGCCGCCGCGTACCCGCAGAGGTGGGAGCCCCACCGCGCGCCGTCCTTGCCTTCCCCGACCTCGACCGCCGTACCTCGACGTCCCCGACCTAGTACTGCGCCCCGTGGTGAGCAGCTGTTGCTTTTCCCCCTATTTCCATGCTAGATTTTGCACGGTACCAATCGATCCAGTTTAACTAGCTCATGTCTTGTACCCATCGATTAACTTGCTAGTTTAACTAGCTAATGCACCTGCTGTTACTCATCACGTAATTAGCTTCAGTCCGACAGTGTTCATGTCTTGTACCCATCGGTTCAGTTTCAGTCCGACAGTGTTCAGTTAGTTTCAGTCCAGCTCCTGTTAGTTCTATTCCAGTAAAATCTGAACAAAAATGTGTACCACCTTTTAAATGTTTCCTCTAAATAAGAAAAACTTGATAAATGCATCACGAAGTATGCATTCTTACTGAACAAATAAATCATGTAAAGAGTTCAGAAAAATGAATTCGATTCAGTGACCATCAGTACATGTGATTGTTTTGAAATTAGCAGTTGCAAGTTTTCTTTTTACTAGGTTATTTTTGCTTCTGAATGTTCAATTGCTTCAGTGACCATCAGTACATGTGATTGCTTCAGTGACCATCAGTACTAGGTGATTTTTGCTTCTGAATTCGATTCAGTGACCATCAGTACATGCTTCTGAATGTTAGTAAACTGATGTTAAAATGCTTCTGAATGTTCAATTGCTGTGACACAACAGCATGCATCAACTGCTTCTGAAATGAATGTTTTTACTGGTGTGAGTATCAGCAGTGACACAACAGCATGCATCAGCAGTGACCATCAGTACATGCTTCTGAATGTTAGTAAACTGATGTACTAGGTCAATAGCAATTAGCTGTTTCTTGTAACTGTAGTACTGCCATGTTGCTACTGTAATTAGATTCATTATATTGCTCCAGGTTGCTACTGTAGTACTGCCATGTTGCTAATGTAGTAGTGCTGTTTCTTGTAATTGGTCAACCTGTAATTATCTTCATTTTATATTGCTCCAGGTTGCTACTGCATGTAGTACTGCTATGTTGAGCTCATAGCAATTATGTATATATGATGGAATGTTACTTAATATGATGGCTGGGACACTTTTATGATGGCTGTGACATTTTTATGATCGCTGGGAATTTTTATTACTTATTATGATGGCTGGGATTGCTTATATATGATAGAATATTGTATGAATTTGTATGCAGGGAATTTAAATGAGTGTCCATATGCTGAAATGTTGATTTACTTCCGTTTCAGTAAAAATGGGCACTCCTATGTCCAAAAAACAGCATAGGTCATGCTGGATTTTTTTGTGAATTATTGTATTAACTCGTAGCATTTTCTTTATTTAGTGTGAACATGGCCGACAACGAGGAAGCCAGTGGTTCTGCCAAGCCATTCTGGAAGTTGTCCCAAGAATTGGAAGAAGAGGAGATGATGAATGTAGAGGTAGATCAGGAGAGGGAGGAAGAAGAGGAGATGGAGGGCGCAGATCCCGATGATGTGGATGTAGAAGAAGACGATATGGATCAGGGTGCCGACGACACCACTACCACCACATCTGGCGGTGAAGATGGTACCCAACGCAAGAAGAAGAAGCCACGGAAGGATAGGAAGGATCGGCGCCCAAACCAGCTGCTGACCGACCGACAAGCAATCACACAAGTGTCGGAGAATGGGTATCCTCTGGCGCCTGAGGATGTTGTGGCCGGGTACGGAGGGCAAGTCGCGTGCATCCTCTGAAACACTGTCCCGCTCAACACCGAGAACCTGAGGAGTGAGGAGAACGTGATGGGTTCGTAGCATAGAAAACAAAAATTTTCCTACGCATGAACGCATAAACTGGCCAAGATACTCTACGAGATGGTAGCAACGGATACTCACCCTCGACGACCGTAAGCAGGGATTACGTTCCCGCACAAACATCGACGATGGAGAGTTGGTGAAGACGCACGTAGTCGACGTAGTTGTTCACTTTACGTAGTCGATGTCGTGGTTCACTTGACGATCACAAGATCGTGTACCCGGCGCCACAAGTGGCAGCGCCCCCGTACTCGCACACACGTGCAGCTCGACGTTGACTCCTCCACGCCCTCGGTCCAGCGGGGCAGCGGAAGAAGGGATCCGCCAGACACTCCTCCACACACTTCTTCAAGTGTGTGAACTACGAACCACAATTCCGGCAGAGCTTCGCTAAGCCAAGACGGAAAGTGGGCAGCAACTATGCAAGGGAGGGAGGATCAAGAAGTGTGTTACAAGGGAGAGAAGGGGGGGTTTATATAGAGGAGGAGGGCAGCCAAGGGGTGGCCGGCCAAGGGTCTCCCCCTCTCTTCATTGCCCCTTCTTCATTCCCTTTTATGGTGATTACTCCCTCATCAACATGAGGTAACCCCCATTTTAATGCATGACATTCATGCCAATTAAAATTCACACTTATTGATTTAATAAAACATTTTTATTTATTTAATATTTGTTAATTCATTCAATTAACAAACATTAACAAATACACCCTTGAGTTATTTCGATATCCCGAAACAGTTTCGGTGCTTTTTTGAAACAACCCTTATGCTGTCCTGTAATTCGATCGGAGTATCGTATCCACTCAAAAACGACGACGAGCCTTAAGTGTGTCACCCTACGGTTCATGAATAACGTGGACATGATCGAGACTCCTCTCCGATCAATAATCAACAGCGGGATCTGGAAATCCATGATGACTCCCACTTACTCAACGATGAACTAGTGATCGTGTGAACCGGTAATGAACATAGTTAATTCCTTTTGTCTCACGATATTATTACTTGTCCGAGATCCGATCATTTGGTATCAACCATACCTAGTTCGATCTCGTTCCCGACAAGTCTCTTTACTCGTTCCGTGATAATGCATTCCTGTGACCTAGTCACATGCTTGCAAGCGATTCCAATGCAATATCACCGAGAAGGGCCCAGAGAATATCTTTCCGTCATCCGAATGGACAAATCCCACTCTTGATCCATGAGCCTCAACTAATACTTTCAGAGTACCCAAATCAACCTTTATAATCACCCTATTACGGTGTGACGTTTGATATCATCAAAGTACCCTTCCGGTTTCAGTGATTAACATGATCTCATGGTCTAAGGATTAGAACTATTTCGTATGAGTTTGATATAGCAATGAACTTGATGACTTGATCGTTTTGCTATTCATACTATGGGTGTGAGTGTTCATCATATCAGTCTTCTAATGATATGACCCCGTTATTAACAACATCCAATGTTCATGATCAGGAAACCTTGATCATCCGTTAATCAACGAGCTAGTATAAAAGAGAGGCTTTACTAGGAACCTTTTTAGTTTATTAATCACACAAGTATTAATGTTTCCAATTAATACAATTCTAGCATGAGAAATAAACATTTATCATAAACATGGAATATGATAATAACCACTTTATTATTGCCTCTCGGGCATATTTCCTTCAGTCTCCCACTTGCACTAGAGTCAATAATCTAGTTGATACTTGCGTATATAACACTTATGGCTTTCACGTGTTATCCGTACGCGTTGAAGTGGTTAATCTGATCTCCAGATCTGACACTTTCAGTTCTGTGTGTATTTGCATATCTTTGCGTCTCTACGCATCACTCATTCTCAAATGAGATAGTTGGGTATAAATTTGGTCCTTAGGTGAGACCTTAGTTCCTTTAGCTAAAATCATGTTGTCACTATTGTCGCACAATAGATCTTCACAGTAATAGCCAGCTTGGAACTACACCTAGTTTGATAACAAACTTCTTAACACAAATGCCCTCTTTTGCTACTTCTAAAGCAGCCATATACTCAACCTTTGTTGTAGAATCCATTACAATATCTTAACTTTGGAACTCATCCAAATCCATCATGGAACTTCCTTCCATTACATTGTGCCACCTAAATATATAGCTAAAATTGAGATAAACTTAATTTGTATCTTGTGACAAACTTAGTATCAATGTAACACTTTACAATGAACTATGTGTCACTTTGTCATACATAATATATATCCTTAGTCCTTTCAAAGCACATAAGGATATCTTTACTATTGTCCAGTGATCATCTTATGATATTTTTCACTCTGGTATATACTCATAACATTTAGAGCATAGAACATATCTGGATATGTACATATCATGGTATACATGATCGATCAAATCATTCATGTGGCTTCACTCATCAAGTGTCAAAACACCTGAATCTTGTTTCAACCTCTTCCATGCGGCAAGAACTTTTCTCGCCGTTTCCATATTGAACTTCATTCAATATTTCATCTATGTACTTTGGCACAACCATATTGGCACCTCGATCTATCTACATAGACATCGTGACCAATATTTTGGTTATTGCTTAAGTCTTTCATTGAAATCTAATTTTAATGAAATTCTTAACTTATGTCAATAAAAGATACATCATTTCCAATTAACAATATGTCTTCTACATAATGTACCGAAAATATGTCTCAGCGCTCCCACTTAATTTCTTGCAAATGCAAGCATATTCATCGTATCTGATGAAACTAAACCTTTTAATTATTTCATCACGGTGAATATTCCAACTCCGCGATGCTTACTTCAACCATTGAAGTTTGCATGCCTTTTAGCATCCTTTGAATTTACAAAACCCATTGGACCATGTCATGTACATGTCCGAGGTAACCATTCTATTAGAAGAATGTTGTCTTGTTTGTTCAACTAACATATACCAAACTTGGCATATGTAGTGGTTGCTACAGTAATCCGTCCAGACAAAATATCGCTGTGAAAGATCAAATCTTGTCACAGTCAACTCCTTGAACACAATCGCAAACTCTTTTAACGATGTGTTGACTATTTTATAGATGTTAATCATCCATGTCTGCCTTTATAGATCCAAATACGTTCATTAGGCTTCATGCCTTTTGAGGGTCTTCCAAGTTCAGAAACTTGGTTTCTCGTATATGGAACTATCACGGATTCTATGGCTTCTAGCCATTTGACGGAGTCAGGGCCCATCATTGCTTCTTTGCATGCAGTCGGTTTCATCATTGTCAAACAATAATGATTTATTCTCAAATCTAACTATTTGATTGTTACCCGACTCACGCGGTTCAATAGGAACTTAGATATCTGTGACCACAACTTTTGAGGTACTGTATCCATGTGCATTGTGGCCGCCTCCGGGACACTTCCCGGCGCTGCGCTACTCAGCACATACAGCTTAGGTTCAACAACCTAATCAAAGTTCTATTGTCCTCCCACTTGACCTTTTGCGAAAAATTCCTTCTCAAGAAACTTGACGTTTTTCAGCGACAAACACTTTTGTCTTCGGTGTTCTGGAGGAATACCCAACATTTATTTTGGGATAACCTACAAAGACGTATTTATCCGACTTTGGTTGTAAACATTTTATACCAAAATTTCAGAAAAGACAACTTGGGTTTTATCCCATGCCATATCTCATATGGTGTCATTTCAATGGATCATGATGGCGCTCTTTTTAGTGTAAAAAGCGGTAGTCTCTAAAGCTTTATCCTTAAAATATAATGGCAGTTTTATAGACGACACCTTTGATCCAGCGATGTCAAACAAAGTTTGATTTTATCTCTCGAACACTCCATACTCCTATGGTGTTTCGGGAAATACAAGTCTACGGAACGATTCCTCAACTTTTAGGTGTTTGCTAAACTTGTAACTCAAATATCTTCCTTTATGATCAAATCATAAATTCTTTATTCTCTTGTTACAATGATTTTCAACTTCATCTAGAAATACTTTGAACAATATTCAAATATTTCATGCTTCTTCCTTATCAAGTAAATATACACATATATCTACTCAAATCATCGGTTAAAGTAAATGAAGTTCAAGAATTCACCACACACGTCTACACATAATGGACTATATACATCAACATGTACAATATCCAATAAGTTAGTCATCCGTTCTTCTTAGGCCTGCAAACGGAGTTTTAATCATCTCTAGGAAATTTTCACATGTGTCAATTGATTCAAAATCAAAAGGACTCCAAAATTCCATCAACATGGAGTTTCTTCATGTTTACTTTCCAATATGATTTAAATGGTGGTGTCACTCATAAGTGATCTTCTAATCATTTGTCTTGCGACATTTTTAGCATCAATATTATGGATGTGATTTCTCAAACAAGATAAACGTTCATTCATCTTTTATGAATGCGGTAATAATTTGAACAACCATTGTTCTCATAATACCAGAACAAAATAACAATTATTCAAAACAAATCTTGAAGGCTAGGTTTAATTTCAACGAAACACAATAACACTTTATTTGTTTTCGATGAGAATCATCCCATATTCATTTGCTAGTTAATTAGGCCATTGTAGTTCTTGTATTGCGTTGTTTGTATGACAGTTCATACCAACCAATTTAGTATCAAATACCCAAGAACAACATTGTTTTAACAAGCAACGAATACACCCATAACATGTATATCTTTTATATACCTGAGCTGGACATTTCCAGTCTTTTCTTTTCCGCCAGAATAAATTTTTTTGGATTCTCTTTTAGCAATTATTTTCCTTCTAGAAGAATCTATCAACATCAATAGTGGCGCCATTCACATGGCACATAGTTCAAGGCATGATTAGTCAAACACTAATACCCTTGGACTCACACTTTAAAGTAGATCACCATAATCAAATATTTGGCGTTCTTCCAAATTCCATTCTTTAGTAATCTTTTAGTGTAGTAAACATTTTACCTGCATCTTCCATTCATCCTATCATGATAACTTTCATGATCAAGCTACTATAGCTCATGAGGACGAATTGCGAGTATAATATTAGTTCCTAAACCTTTTAGGAGATCTGGACGCCTGGCGTCTCTAATCTTCGCAAATTCTCATACAATACGAGAACATGTGTCTTACTAAATTATACTCTATCACTTTGCAACCAAACATTGTTTCAGATATCACAATATCTTCCACACATGATAGTTTATGAAACAATTCTTTCAACTCCTAGATAACCTTGATACTAAAAACAACTTTTTAATATCAAGGATCATGGAGGCAAGTGTGATACTTAGATACTAACACTGGAATTGTTACTCTTGATTTAATACTACTTATCAAACTTTATCGAGTAACAAGGATTTGCTAAAATTTTGCAATAGGACTTTAAACTTTAGATTGACATTCAAACAATACGATACCAGTTCGTAAAGTTAACATCCAGAATTCTATAGTTCTATTATCTCAATTATAGCTAATCGCAAGGTAGTAAACGGATGCCAATAACTACAACAAACTATGCAAATTCACTTTGATTTAGTTCATGATAAATTGAGTTCTATAATTCAAAATTACTAAATGAACTCCCACTTAAAAACAACATCCCTCTTAGTTTTCTTAAGTGATTACACGAACCAAATTCACTATACCGCAACCGATCATCACGTGCAACGGCATAGTTTAAAAGGCGAACATCACCATGTTCATCATATCAACCATATGACTCATACTTAACCTTTCGGTTCGTGTTCTGAGGCCATGTCTGTACATGCTAGGCTCGCCAAGTAGAACCATAGCACTCGCGTGTGTAAAACTGTCTTACACCCGTCGTATGTGAACGTAGAGTCTGTCACACCCGATCATCACGTGGTGTCTCGAAACGACGAACTTTTTTGATGGTGCATGCTATGGAAGAACACATTTTTATCTTGATATTTATGTGAGAGGGATCATCTTATAATGCTACCGCGCGATCAAATCTAAGCAGAATAATATGCATAAAAGGATAAACATCATATGCATATATAATGTGATATGATATGGTCCTTCACGCACTCGATCTCCATCTTGTGCGTCATGGCATGATCTCCATCATTCCACCGGCGTAGCACCAAGGTCCATGGTGCGCCAACTTGGTTGTCTTCCTCCATTACAATATATCACTTGGATATATATATACGGCACGCAGGCCATTTAAATGTAAAGACAACCATATGGCTCCTGCCGGTTGTTTATAACTTACAAAAAGGATCATCGCATACAATTTGTAACATAAACAATTTGACCATATCACATCACATGCCCCTACAAAAATAAGTTAGACGTTTCTAATTTGTCTTGCATATTTTACGTGGTTTGGGGCTTTCTAGAAAGAACTGTTCTTACCTACGAATAAGAACCACAACGGTGATAAAAATATTATTAACAACTCTTTGTAAAATAGATTATAACTATAGTGGGAGAAACGTGCACCCGCAAAGCCACATATGCCGAAGCATGTCAAGTGTGGGACAAGTCTCGTGAACGCGGTCACGTAAGGTTAGTCTCGGGCAGCTTCAATCCCACTATGCCACTATGATCCAAAATACCAAAAAATTGCAATAACATGATCATCAACGCCCACATCCACATGTGTTCTAACCGTGCATACCAACTACGCATAGAGATGGCTCTGATACCACTGATGGGTTCGTAGCATAGAAAACAAAAATTTTCCTACGCATGAACGCATAAACTGGCCAAGATACTCTACGAGATGGTAGCAACGGATACTCACCCTCGACGACCGTAAGCGGGGATTACGTTCCCGCACAAACATTGACGATGGAGAGTTGGTGAAGACGCACGTAGTCGACGTAGTTGTTCACTTTACGTAGTCGATGTCGTGGTTCACTTGACGATCACAAGATCGTGTACCCGGCGCCACAAGTGGCAGCGCCCCCGTACTCGCACACACGTGCAGCTCGACGTTGACTCCTCCACGCCCTCGGTCCAGCGGGGCAGCGGAAGAAGGGATCTGCCGGACACTCCTCCACACACTTCTCCAAGTGTGTGAACTACGAACCACAATTCCGGCAGAGCTTCGCTAAGCCAAGACGGAAAGTGGGCAGCAACTATGCAAGGGAGGGAGGATCAAGAAGTGTGTCACAAGGGAGAGAAGGGGGGGTTTATATAGAGGAGGAGGGCAGCCAAGGGGTGGCCGGCCAAGGGTCTCCCCCTCTCTTCATTGCCCCTTCTTCATTCCCTTTTATGGTGATTACTCCCTCATCAACATGAGGTAACCCCCATTTTAATGCATGACATTCATGCCAATTAAAATTCACACTTATTGATTTAATAAAACATTTTTATTTATTTAATATTTGTTAATTCATTCAATTAACAAACATTAACAAATACACCCTTGAGTTATTTTGATATCCCAAAACAGTTTCGGTGCTTTTCTGAAACAACCCTTATGCTGTCCTGTAATTCGATCGGAGTATCGTATCCACTCAAAAACGACGACGAGCCTTAAGTGTGTCACCCTACGGTTCGTGAATAACGTGGACATGATCGAGACTCCTCTCCGATCAATAATCAACAGCGGGATCTGGAAATCCATGATGACTCCCACTTACTCAACGATGAACTAGTGATCGTGTGAACCGGTAATGAACATAGTTAATTCCTTTTGTCTCACGATATTATTACTTGTCCGAGATCCGATCATTTGGTATCAACCATACCTAGTTCGATCTCGTTCCCGACAAGTCTCTTTACTCGTTCCGTGATAATGCATTCCTGTGACCTAGTCACATGCTTGCAAGCGATTCCAATGCAATATCACCGAGAAGGGCCCAGAGAATATCTTTCCGTCATCCGAATGGACAAATCCCACTCTTGATCCATGAGCCTCAACTAATACTTTTAGAGTACCCAAATCAACCTTTATAATCACCCTATTACGGTGTGACATTTGATATCATCAAAGTACCCTTCCGGTATCAGTGATTAACATGATCTCATGGTCTAAGGATTAGAACTATTTCGTATGAGTTTGATATAGCAATGAACTTGATGACTTGATCGTTTTGCTATTCATACTATGGGTGTGAGTTTTCATCATATCAGTCTTCTAATGATATGACCCCGTTATTAACAACATCCAATGTTCATGATCAGGAAACCTTGATCATCCGTTAATCAACGAGCTAGTATAAAAGAGAGGCTTTACTAGGAACCTTTTTAGTTTATTAATCACACAAGTATTAATGTTTCCAATTAATACAATTCTAGCATGAGAAATAAACATTTATCATAAACATGGAATATGATAATAACCACTTTATTATTGCCTCTCGGGCATATTCCCTTCAGAACGAGCATTACCGCACACTCCTCTTGCGGAAGCTTCATGCTCGATACATCTTCGATCCCGAGTATGTCAACACGGATATCAGTAAGAATCCTGTGAATAACGCCGCCATCACGAAGATGAGCACCGCCCTGGCCAGCTGGAAAGGCAGGGTGAAGAAAATGATCCTCAAGGGTAAAACATTTGAGGAGGTCAATAAGAGCAACCCGACGGTCACAGAGGCGGACTATGATGAGATGAAGCTCAAGTGCGACCCCAACGACATACGTACCAAGGAAAAGAGTGACTGGGGGAAGAACTTGCAGTCCAAGAACTTGGGTGTCCACAACCTCGGTAGCGGCGGTTACCGAGGGAAGGATAAGATATGGGCGCGAGAGGACGCAGAATATGCGGCGAAGGGCATCGAAAACCCTTGGCTCAGGATCGAAGATCCGACGGCCAGGGCAGTAATTAGGTCCAAGTACCATTGGGACCCGAAAACCAAGCAACTAACCACGGATCCGAAGGTGAAGAAGTTTGAGGAGATTCTGCTAGCTGAAGAAAAGGCATCTCATACGTCGTCATCCTAGGGTTCGACCACCACTGGGCCGTCTAGGTGGGACACACCTTTGAATAGAGCTGTGAATGTGATAAAGGGACGGCCAAAGTCGAAACCGCCGACGTCAGCTGGCCGTGTGCTCGGCGAAGGATTGTCCGTGAAATGGTCGGACAAGTTTGGCAAGCCAGAAAGGGGAAAAAAGTCACTCAATGCGGATGAAAGCCGCGAGCTTCAAGAACTCAGGGAGAAAGTGGCACAGATCCCACAGCTTGTCGAAAAACAAGTTCAAGAAAAGATGACCTCGTTCATCCCTACCATTGTTGAAGCGCTTGGGAGTTGGGAAGCGGCCGGTCGAGTTGGGCCGCCCCCGATACCCAGCATGGGCAGCAACTCAAACAACGCCGCGACGACGAACGTACGACCGGCCGCCAACACCGCGGCGCCAAACGTATTGGTGACACCCGTCGCCAACATCGCGGCGCCGGAGATTAATGCAGCGGCAGGTACCGCGCAACGAAGCACTCCATCCGTGACCTGCATGCCGACGTACGTCGGCGGTCCTTCTACAGCAGCCGAGCTCGACGCCGTCAAGGTAACTAAGCGGCGGTGGCTCAACTTACATTTTCCGCATTGTGTAACCTATACACTTGCATAACATCTGGCCTACACCACCTGTTTTCGCAGGCCGCGGGCGCCGACGTTCCTTGCACTCTCCTACATTACGTCGACGGCGTGTTGAAGGATGTTGCCACTGGTAGTATCATGCAACCGGGAAACAGGATGTTCCACGGTCGGCAGATGCCATCAAACGTGTTAAGGGTCCAAGTGGCTCGGACGCTGCGGGGTTGTGACCACGTGATGCCTCCCTTTCAGCCCGAGGGAGACGAAGATGAAGAGCCGAAAGCCCTCAGGCAGTGCTTTGGCTACCCAATGCTATGGCCGGAGAGTCAGATTCGTCTGGGGGCAGGGAGCACCGCCCCACACATAACACCGCCGGTCGTGCCAGGGCCAAGCCATGTGGTGCCTGATCCTGATCCTGATATGCAGATGGCACAGGATCCAAATGATGACGATGATGATGTCAACGTTGAGGCCTACATCAATACTGCCTACTGTGATGGCTTAGATGACCTTGATCAAGGTCCCTCGGACAAACGACAAACTATCACCAAACGTTTGTCATTCCATTCTCAGGAGATGCCTCCAGACGCCGCCTGGACGGAGCCTCCAAGAGGCTTTATCTCCCCCACGACACTCCATAAGGTGGTCGAGAAGCAGAATGCAATTCCTATGAAGAAGAAGGAAAGGAAAAGGAAAAATAAGAAGGAAATTGAGAGCCAGCCGCCGCCGGTTACGAAACCGATCCGAGCTCAGGATGGGCCACCAAGACACAAGGGTCTTAATCACATCGTGCATACTATGGGTGAGCCGATGCTGAATGAGCGAATGCTCAAGGCTTGCAGTGCCGATATGCGGAGTCTACATGACTCTATTCTATACCTAGAACAGCGCCAACTTGCTGACAATGATTCAACGTACCCGCTTTACATGGCCAAGGTGCCTAAGGGCAAGGGCTTCGTCGAGGCTGCCCCCGCCGATATTATGCTTCTTCGGTTTGCCGACATCTTCGACCTATTTCACATGTATCGGCTATACCAGACCTTCGTCCGCCTATTTTCTCTAAGTATTCAGATGCAGATCATACGAGACAAGACCCCGGGCATCGTGGTAGTGGACCCCTACTACATGCGTGAAAGCCAATTGTCTAAGTTGGCGGGCCAAAATGCCGCTATTAGCTATCTCAGCGATGTCATGATATCAAACATTGGGAAGGACTTGCTCCTGGCCTACTTTCCCGAGTAAGTGATTGGCTCGCTGCCTTCTTTCTTAGATTTCCATCTCGGTCTTTGCCAACATTTTGTTTGATTTGTTTTGCGCAGTGACAAATACTGCACACTCATCCACATCTCGCCGGTGTATATGCATACCCTGTTTTTGGACTCGGGCAGTGCAATCAAGAAAAACTATACGCATGTCAAGATAGTTTTGGATGATGCTCTTACCAAGTACGTCCTTCAGGGTGGCTCATTCAAGAGTAAACGGCCGCCCAAGCACGGCTTGTACAGCTTCGCCCATACTACGTCGTTCCCCTGCGTCAAGCAGCCCGAGGGAAGTCACAGGGAGGCCTATTACGCCTTATATCATATGCTGGCGATGGTACGGGACAAGAAAAACTCGACGTTGCCAGATTCACTCCAACCCTGGGCCGAAAAGTTGGCGATGATTGATGATGACAATCTACGAGGACAGTTCTATCGCATCCAGGAGCAGTTTGCGACAATCATCTTTCAAGATGTCGTCAGAAAAGGGGGGATGTTCTACACTGCCCAGCTGAAGCCGTCAAATGAATAAGTAGATCAGAGGCTGCTTCTGCAGGGCGATGACAGGGCATTCTTTTTGCCAGGACGCGGCTTCCACTTTGTTCCTGATACTGGCAAGCAAAAGTTGTAATAATAAGTACACTATGTTCCTAGCTTCCTTAGCATGGCATGTTTCGTAGACATTGGTGAACTTATTAGTTCTGATCGTGTCGTGTGTGATGAACTTAGTCATGGTGTAAAGTTAATAAGTACATCCTAGTTAATTATGTCATATTTCATTACTATTGCATACATGTGATGAACTTCTTGCTTTCTGTTATCTAACCTTATTTGTCTTGAAGGTAGGGATGCCGTATGTTGTGTACAAAGGTAGGGTTCCTGGAGTTTATGTCCACTGGGAAGATTGCTTGAAGCAAGTCAATAGGTTCAAGGGCAACAGCTACAAAGGGTACACGACGATGGCGGAGGCGGAAGCTAGGTGGAGGAACCATCTTCGAGAGGAGAGGAGGACGACCTTCTTTAGCGTCACCACCGCCGTCTTGCTCACCGCGGTGATTGCGGTTGTAGTGTACTTCATCGTACCGTAGGTGACTATCTTATTCATGTAATGTGGGATGATGAACTTGCGTACTTGACCGGTATCGATGACTTAGAGACATTGAATTCATGTAATATGTGATCGTTTCATTTCGTAAATAATGAGATTCATATTCCGTGTCTATTTCATACTAAGTATATTGCATTTTCCTGTATACTTCTTGTAATCTTGTATTTCTATAATTTCCTGTATAAAAACTGTAATCTGGCAGTATAAATGGCTTTATTTTCGAAATTTGAAAAAACATACCCGTAGCGCATTGCCCAGTGATGCGCTGCTGGTGTTGTTGAGTACCCGTAGCGCATGGTATGTGGTGCGCTACCACTATTGCATATACCCGTAGTGCACTGAGAATTATCTGTAGCGCACGGTATGATGCGCTACGGGTAAGTAAGATACCTGTAGCGCACGGTGCTGGTGCGCTACGACTAATTAGATACCAGTGGCGTGGTAGTGGCAGCGCGGGGGCATGCGCTACGGGTAATAAAAATAGGTGCGCTACGGGTAGCTGTTTTCCTAGTAGTGGTAGTTAGAGTTGTCCTATCTTATGCATGCTCTTGTCGCCTAAATTCCCTGATCCACTGCTCCTAGCATAACTAGGTCTCGCTTGTGTGCATTGCTAGAGCCTTTATATCTGTTATGCTTAACCATGCTTAGTTGGTAAACTCTGATCCATCCGATTGATGAATCCGAGCTATGAATGAACCTAGTATGATAGGTTGACGTGGTATGATCAGTGAGTTGTGTGTTTAAACATGCTAAAAGCTTGGATGAGCCGCCACAGGGGATGTGGTTATTTGACTCATTCTTGCCAACCCTAGGACCCGAGTTCTCGCCTCTTGAACCAAGACTGAGCGTACAACCACACGAGGCCCTATAATGGCACCCTCTCGACTAACTAACTTGCCTAGTCTATTCCATGAGTCACCTTACTTGGGTGTTTAAACTTTGTTTTGAACGTGGCCGGGGTTGGTTGAGGTGCGGCCTCTAGAAAACCAACCCCTGCGCATAATTAGAGGGACCGACTTCGGGACTGGACCCGTTACTGTGGAGCTTCCCTCTTTTAGTGAACTCATGGTTTGGATGAAAGTAAGGTAAAGGTCGTGGTCAACCACCCTCTGCCGGCTATCCAAGGAGAAAGCTATAACGTTGGCATTAAAAGTCGGTTGGCACGTGTGGGTAAAGTTGTGCACCCCTGCAGGGTTAAATCTTTTTGAAAAGCCGTGTCCACGGTTATGGACGACTTGGGAATGGATTCTGAGATCATAGAGAACTTTAACCTGATCGTAAAACTTGAAACCAAGGTGTGAATAGGATTGCTTTCCTCTGGGGTTTTGAGGATGTAATCCTAGTGGATAAGTTCAGCTGATGTTGATCGGTGGTTATGAAAGATCAAGATATTTGGTGGACTCAAAAGATGATACAATTGCTCGGTGGATCTAAATAGTAGTTGTTGATCGGTGGATATAAGAATGATGGTTCGGTGGATGATTCAATGATGATCAAAGTTATCGCTCTCCTCCCCTTTTTAAATGTTCTGAGTAGTCGAGCTTCTACTCTTACTTGTCTTATGCAAACAAAACTTGCTTTATGCAAAGAAACTCCAAAGAAGGCCTTTCTAGCCAACATGTAGCTACTAGGTTAGTAAGTCTTGCTGAGTACCTTTTGTACTCAACCTTGCCTCGTTGATATTTTTGCAGCAGAGTAAGTTTACCATCGAAGGTTCTGAACGACATCGACATCGACGAGTAGCTTGGGGTTCCCAGGCGGCAGCCTGGAATCTATGGATTGGGACGTCGCCGTTATGCTTCAGGCCTCTTAGGCCATTTGGTCTTGCTATGTCTAATAGCATAACTTCGCTTTCGTTGATTGATGATTGACAGGTCAGTGACCCCTGCTTGTAATTTGCTTCTTGCTCTTTTAAGAGCTTGCTATATTACTTTTGAGTCGTAGAGTCACTGTTGTGTTACCGATTTCCTCACTGTAAGGCTCTCGAGCTCTCGGTTAGGCTGATGTCAGATGAAGGTCTGGATTTGTCTAGCCTTGATCCCGGGGGTCCCCACAGGCTTTGGTATCAGAGCAGGACCATCTGTAGGAAAACCTTGCTATTGGTCGATGTTGAGTCTAGTGTTTGTGAAAACTTTTCAGAAATTAAAAACTATCTAAGAAAACTCTAAGTAGGCTTCTTTTTACTCCTTATCTGGTATCGCTCTACTTCTGAGTCACCTTACCTCGAGTTGATTTGAAAAGTTTTGCCATCTTCTCTTGTCTTTCAAAATCTAGGTGCCTTTTCGGCAGGTCGCTTTAACCATTTGACCTAGGGTTGAGTTCTCTAGAGTCTCGTGTGTGTTCTTTGCTCTGTCTTTCTTGTTTCAGTTGAGAGATTTCTTTCCATAATGATCTCTCTACTTTGTGGATTTCACCTCGTTCTTTTCTATGCTTCAAGGTTTCTTTTCGCCTCGTATGCCTCTTTCTTATTGGTTTGGCTACTTCAGAAGCCATACCTTGTTCTGGAAGCTACCTTTTTGACTACTACATCATAGTGTCCTTTGTGTCACTCAATTAGTAGTTACTCCTTTCTATTTGTTCTAACCCTTGGACTTGAACCGAAGGTCCCGGATTGTGCTGGATTCCAGTACATGAAGCTGGCCTTTAACCCAAGATCCATTCCGTTGAACCCTTCATGTTAATGATCCTACATTAACTCAAAATGTCTAATTCCAAGCTTGTGGTTGTCGTCGTGATTGACTCGCGGCAATAAAGGACTTCCTACCACTAGTTATGGCAGAGGTTCTCTCATGGAACCAAATGGATCACGACCAGAGTTCTCTTAGTGAGTCTCACATCTATGTCTGTGACTCTGCCACACCGTCCCTTACAGCATTGGCTTACATAAGATGTTAACATGTACATCTACATCCCAGGATCCTCCTGAAGGTGTTCCTCCTCTTTAGTTTCTTTCCAACCTTTGTCTGCTAGTTAGCAGCCAAGTTGTAATTGTGCATTGGATTCTTCCGATGTATTATACTCCTGTGGTTCGTCAAGATATTTCTCTTTGAAATGTCTGGAGAAACAAACTCCCGTACCTCGTCCATTTCTAGGACCAGGTCAAAGTGTTGTACTCCGTAGGATGTGAGGTATGTAAACCTTATGTTCTATTCTACCTTAGAGTATCACAATCTTTTACACCAAATGGTCGTGCTGAGTCTCATGGCCTTATTGATGAAGTGATGCTCTTACACATCTTTACTCACCCTTTCTCTGAGTTGTTCGTGCTTGGAATGTTGGGTATGCATATTGATGTGGTCATCTGAGATTCTTAGCATCTCTTATTGCTTTGAAATTCAAGGACATTTGCGTCATTCCTAGCTTGATTGGTTACCCGATCACTAAGCCAAGTTTGATTGTGTTGCCAAGTCCATTAATTCAGGCACATCATCTTCGGTCAAAGAGTTAGGTTTGTACCAAAGCTCTTAAAGGCCAAATCGTTTTGCCTTAAAATTCAAATTCCCTCTTGAACTAAGTGACATATCGGTGGTTCGTGAGATTCTGGATGTCTTTCTAGAAGTATCGCCATGTTGCCACATGACCGTGTTGTCAAGTTCAAGAGTAAGCTGGTTCTCTGAATCGCTCCTTTCTCCAAGAATCTATGTTGGATACCCTGGACTAGTTGGTTGAGCTTGAACAACAACTTGGAGAGTTGAAAGACAAAAGCTCTATCTGACTTTGTTCCTTCTTAAAGGATGTCTAGCTTGTCCGTGTTGAAGCAAGATAGTATCCCCTCTTTGGATATGTTATCTTCCCTCCTTTGATTTGATTTGGGCTATCATCAAATCAAACTCAGTCCCAAGGGCTATCTTGATGATGTTTCTATTTGTGGTGTTTCACTGTAGTACATCTTCACGCCTTTGGTCTGACCAATACTTTTGCCTTGTTCATACAACATATGAGCCCGTCTTCTTGGACTATCTTGATAAGCTTGTTGTTAAGCCCATTGATGACATTCTTATCTTCTCCATGTTCGAGGAGTTCATGTTGAACAATCAGCGCTAGTGTTGGAAACTTTTAAGAACCAACTTCGTGTCACTGCGAAGCACATGTTCTGGTTGTTGGAAGAGTCTTTCTCTGGTTCACGTGCACTTCCATAGATGTTGCCGTGGATGATCCTTGATACTTTGCTAGTCAAAGTTTTTCCTTCCCTTTGTCTATACCCAAAGTTCTAATCAGCTCACACATTGTGTGAATTCGTCAGCCACATGAGGACCCAAACTTTTAAATCATGTTCGTAAGTGGTCTCTTCATGCCAAGGACTTGTATCCCAAGAAGAAGTTATCCTCCCGTGTTTCTCTAAATCTCTGTTGTCTACTCATCCTAGTGGTGTGAAGTGAATCATAATCTCTGGCAAAAATTTTGATAGACCTGAATGAATAAAGAGGTTCCTCTGTATCTACACCTATGTCGAAGAGCTGTTATAATTTTGGAATCAAAATTTCTTTTGTTGCATGATTCAAGTGTGGTTTTATGAGTCACCCATCTTTAAAGAGTGCCTCATCATCGTATCAAAGGTAGTTCAACTCCTCGCTACTTTGTCCCTTCCTATGTTGTCAAGCGTGGAACCATTGCCTACCAAAATTGAAACTTCTTCGATTTCCCCCATCTCCCTTGATGTGTTTCGTGCTTGTCATCTCAAGAGTTGTTTACAACATTCCTTCCCTGAGTTGACCATGAGATACTCAATCTTCTTGAAGATCCATCTTTCTAGAGTTATTCCCTCTTTCCTTTAGAGCAGTTGAGCTGCAATCACGAAGGAAGGAAATGAGGCTTCGTGACGTCGTGGATCAACCTCTTCAAGAAATAAGATTATCATCGTGGGATCAACAAGACCGTTGAAGACTAGTGTACCCTTGTTTCCCTTCTCTCTTGTACTACCTATGAATCTCGGGATGAGATTCTTGTAAGGGGGATAGATCTGTAACATCCCTCTTTTAGCAAACCCTAATTATGAATTGTTTGTGCATCATGAGCATCATTTATTTTTCTAAGAAAAATGCATAAATGAATTATATTTGAAAACCCAAAATATGTTAATTCTTCCTATTTGAATTGCTCTAAAAATGTTCTAAAAAGGTTTGCAAAAAAAATTTGTGGAGCTTCTACTACTTCTCTAAAAAGGCCTTGCCAATTTTCATAATCTTTGGACCTTGTTTGTTTCACAAAATATTACAAAACTTGTGTTGTTTTCAAAATTCCTTGGAAAACCTGCAAAGTCCAGGGGGTTACGTGCAAAAGCACATCATCCTCTTCCTCCAGCTGGAAGCAGGTGCGTGTCTATCCCAGGAGGCCACCGCTGCCACCTCCTGCTCGCTGTGGAGGACGAGAAGGATCCCCTGGAGGCCCCTAGCAACGCCACGCCACTCCCCCTCCTTCCTTTCCTCTTTCCCTGGCTCGCTCCTCCTCTCTCTCACCGTGCTTGCTCACAGTAGTCCATGGCTGCCACCTAGGGCCGCCATCCCGTACTCTCCTCAGCCCCGCTGATGCCCTGAGAAGGTCTGCCACCTCTTCCTCCACCTCCTGGCCAAAGGAATCGGGCCGTGGTCGCCGGAGTAGCCGCCACCGCCGCCGTTTCCCCCGCAGGTCCTGACCGCCGCCGCCGCCGCCGCCAAATTCGTAGCCGCCGGCCCATCTCCGGCCAAGCTGACCACGCCGGAGTGCTCAGGGTAAGCCGGAGGTCCTCCTGGACCGCCTCCCCCTCCTTTTCCTCGAGCCGGAGCGCCGCCTCCATGCTTCCCTGCAGGAGCCCACCATGGCCGGCTATTCTGGCCGAGCTGCCCAGCTCCTGGCCAGCGTGGCCTGGCACATGGGCCATGGGGCCCATCGGTCAGATGCCCTGGGTCAACTTGGTCTGGGTGTGAAAAGTCCTACCTCCTATTTTTAACTCCAGAAATTTGCTGCAAAGTTCTAAACCTTGTATAATTCATAGAATATTCTTCGTTTATCAGAAAAATATGAATTACATATCAAAATGTTCAGGGAAACATGATCTACATTCTTGTATCATTATCATGCATTGCTAATCAACTTTGAACCCTATTTAATTAGAAGAACCAATTGCACCCCCTCCGGTGAAATTTAGGGTTAATCGGATCCCCATTTCGGAGTCGTCCAAAAACCCCGCTACCTGACTAGTTAGTATTAGGGTTTATTTCGAGCATCCTAAACTTGTCATATCATCATTTTGTATGCGCATCGATGCCATGTTTGAATGTTGTTTTCCTTTTCCGGTGTGTTTCTGCTTCTCCCCGATAGGATCCGAAGTTGATGTGAGCAACGAGTCCGATGTCAGGATCAACATCGACGACTCCGAAGACCAATACTTGTCCATCGACATACAATTCAAGAAGAAGAATCCCGAAGATCTATTTCTATTTTGAGTATCAACGAGCAAGGCAAGCGTCTGATCCTATGTTTTCAAAGTGTTTCAATTTTTGCTATTTATCGCATCGATTCAAATGTCTTTTATCGGTAGTTAGAGTTATCCTATCTTATGCATGCTCTTGTCACCTAAATTCCCTGATCCACTGCTCCTAGCATAACTAGGTCTCGCTTGTGTGCATTGCTAGAGCCTTTATATCTGTTATGCTTAGCCATGCTTAGTTGGTAAACTCTGATCCATCCGATTGATGAATCCGAGCTGTGAATGAACCTAGTATGATAGGTTGACGTGGTATGATCAGTGAGTTGTGTGTTTAAACATGCTAAAGGCTTGGATGAGCCGCCACAGGGGATGTGGTTATTTGACTCATTCTTGCCGACCCTAGGACCCGAGTTCTCGCCTCTTGAACCAAGACTGAGCGTACAACCACACGAGGCCCTATAATGGCACCCTCTCGACTAACTAACTTGCCTAGTCTGTTCAATGAGTCACCTTACTTGGGTGTTTAAACTTTGTTTTGAATGTGGCCGGGGTTGGTTGAGGTGCGGCCTCTGGAAAACCAACCCCTACGCACAATTAGAGGGACCGACTTCGGGACTGGACCCGTTACGGCGGAGCTTCCCTCTTTTAGTGAACTCATGGTTTGGACGAAAGTAAGGTAAAGGTCGTGGTCAACTACCCTCTACCGGCTATCCAAGGAGAAAGCTATAACGTTGGCATTAAGAGTTGGTTGGCACGGGTGGGTAAAGTTGTGCACCCCTGCAGGGTTAAATCTTTTCGAAAAGCCGTGTCCACGGTTATGGACGACTTGGGAATGGATTCTGAGATCATAGAGAACTTTAACCTGATCGTAAAACTTGAAACCAAGGTGTGAATAGGATTGCTTTCCTCTGGGGTTTTGAGGATGTAATCCTAGTGGATAAGTTCAGCTGATGTTGATCGGTGGTTATGAAAGATCAAGATATTTGGTGGACTCAAAAGATGATACAATTGCTCGGTGGATCTAAATAGTAGTTGTTGATCGGTGGATATAAGAATGATGGTTCGGTGGTGTTGGAATTATGCCCTAGAGGCAATAATAAAGATGTTATTATTATAATTCTTGTTCATGATAATGTTTATATTCCATGCTAGAATTGTATTAAGCGGAAACTTTAATACTTGTGTGGTTTATGAACAACACCGTGTCCCTAGTACGCCTCTATGGACTAGCTCATTGATTAATGATGGTTAAGGTTTCCTAACCATAGACATGAGTTGTCAATTAATAATGAGATCATATCATTAGGAGAATGATGTGATGGACAGACCCAATTAAAGCAGAGCAATTAGATCGTGTCATTGTGTTCATCTTTGCAAAGCTTTTCCTATGTCAAGTATTGTATTCCTTAGACCATGAGATAATACAACTCCCTAGTATCGGAAGAAAGCTTTGAGGTCATCAAACGTCATCCTATGTGAGGGTGATCATAAAGGTGTCTCTCAGGTGATCGGAAAGTACATGTTGGGTTGTATGTATCGAGATGGAATTTGTCCCTCCTGAGTCGGAGAGATATACTTCGGGCCCACTCGGTAATCGATATCAAACACCGCTTGCAAGCACGTGGTTAAGGAGTTAATCACAA
Source organism: Dactylis glomerata (assembly GCA_007115705.1). Lineage (NCBI taxonomy): Eukaryota > Viridiplantae > Streptophyta > Magnoliopsida > Poales > Poaceae > Dactylis > Dactylis glomerata. The sequence goes on from QXEO01000546.1 coordinate 6,925,762, forward strand.
AGTGATATCGGATTACGGAACGAGTAAAGTACTTGCTGTGAACGAGATTGAACTAGGTATGCCGATACCGACGATCGAATCTCGGGCGAGTAAAATATCGTGTGACGAAGGGAATACAAATACGGGATTGATTGAATCCTGACATCGTGGTTCATCCGATATGATCATCGCTGAATGCGTGGGAGTCAATATGGATTTCCAGATCCCGCTATTGATTATTAATGGAGATTATGTCCGCACATTCTCGAACCCGTAGAGTCACACACTTAACGCATATCAACGCTAGGGTAGTCTCGGGATATATATGAAACTGTTTCGGAAAGTTACGGAATTGTTCCGGGTGGAAAATATTAATATTTATTAATTATATGAATTAATAAATATTAGTACTATTTATTTAGTAGAAATAAATAGAAAGAAAGAAAAAAAAGGAGCAAAGACGCAGCGGCCAGGGAAGTCCCTGGCTCGCCCGATCATTGCGATCGAGGCGGCCAGGCGCAGCTTCCTGGCTCGCATGCATGTGGTGCGTGCATGCCCAATGGGCCTTTTTGCCTCATGGCTTTGGGCCTGCGCATATGGCCGTGCCGATCGTGGCCGATGATACGATACGATCGTAACATTACGTGACGTGCACTGCTGGGTTTCTGGATCGATCCGGAACGAGCAACGTGTTGGAGGCGGACAGCAGGTTAGCTTGTAACTTGGCACGCGCTCCAAGTTGATCGTGTACGCGGCTATAAAAAGGCACAGGGCACCGCCGGTTTTGAGAACTAGTTCTCTGTGAAGCCGCTGCCCGGTTTCTGAAGCCTCCTTTCTCCGTTCTTTCTCCACCACGCAAACGGGCGAAGCCCTGTCAGCGTATACTCTCCACCATAGACACCACGCCGTCGTGTTGTCGATCCCATCTACCACTCCACCATATCTCGCTGGACCGGGAAGGCGGAGTCGTTGGTGTGCTGTACGTGTGCATCTCTCGGAGGCATCGCCACTTGCGGCGTTGGATCGGATCGGATCGCGAGGAGGAGACGGCTAGTACGACTACGTCAACCACATTCTCTTGAACGTTTCCGCTGTGCGATATCATCAAGGGTATGAAGATCTCATCTACCTCTCTCGTTGATTACATCTCCTAGATTAGATCTTGGCTTTCTTGTTCGCATCCGTAGGAAATTTTTTGATTTACTATGCTGCGAAACCCTTCAGTGGTATCAGAGCTAGATCTTTGCGTAGATGTGTTTCACGAGTAGAACGCAACATGCTTGTTGCGGGCGTTGATGTTTTCTATTGCAAACCTCTTTGTTTTGTATTTCTTATGGCGCGGCATAGTGAGATCGAAGCGGTCCAGGCCAACTTTACGCGACCGCGTTCGCGAGACCGGCTCCGCACTTGACGTGTGGCTTGTTCCACACATGCGGCTGGTGGATGCCAGTTTCTCTCACTATAGTAGTCATGGGACTTACATCGGATGTTTGCAACCATAATATCACCGTTGTGGCTTTCCGTAGGTAAGAATCGTTCTTAACTTGCTACTCCCATAAGCCACGTAAAACATGCAACAACAAAGTAGAGGCGTCTAACTTGTTTTTGCAGGGAGTGTTTTGTGATATGGTATGGCCCAAGACATGATGTGTATGAATTGAGTTGTATGCGATGATCATGTTTTGTAATCTTTCACGACTTGCATGTCGATGAGTTCACAACCGGCAGGAGCCATATGGTTGTCTTTATAATTGTGTATGACCTGCGTGTCAACTTCTTATACGCCATGTAATAGCTTTACTTTATCGCTAAGTAGTTAGCAATAGTTGTAGTTGCTATTCGTGGTGGAGGCAATCATGGTGGAATGATGGAGATCATGCCGGCGCGCACAAGATGGAGATCATGGCTCGGAGATTGGCTATACCATGTCACATAAAATTATATGCATGTGATGTTTATCCTTTTATGTATCTTATTATGCTTAGATCGCGACGGTAGCATTATAAGATGATTCCTCACTTAAAGATCAAGATAAAATTGTGTTCTCCCCTCGTATGCGCCGTTGCGAAAGTTCGTCGTTTTCAAGCATCTCGTGATGATCGGGTGCTATAAACTCTACGTTCACATACAACGGGTGCAAGCCAGTTTTGCACACGCGGAAATACTTGGGTTTGACTTGACAAGCCTAGCATGTACAGACATGGCCTCGGAACACACGAACCGAAAGGTTAAACATGAGTCATATGAATGATATGATCGACACTTAGTTGTCCACCATTGAAACCACATCTCTTCTCGTGAAGATCGGATTAGGTGTGGTGAATTTGGATCGTGTTCACTAAACAACTTGAGGGATGTTGAATTTAGTGGGAGTTCATCTAGTAATTTGATTAAGTTGAACTAGTTATCATGAACATAGTCTAAATTGTACTTGCAAATTTTGTAGATCAAATGGCTAAGTCCAACTTCAACTTCAACGTTTTTGCTGAGAAAGAAAAGCTTAAGAACAATGGGTCTAACTTCACCAACTGGTTCCGCAATCTGAGAATCATTCTCGCTGGCGGACAAAAAGCCTATGTACTTGACAAAGCGCTAGGTGACACCCCTGCTGCAACAGCGAAAACTGAAGAACTTGCTGACTTCAATGCTCGCAGAGATGATTGTGATGCGATTATGAGTACCATGCTGTTTTCTATGGAACCGGAACTTCAAAATCGTTTTGAGAAGTACCGCGGGCCTTTTGAGATACTTGAGGAACTGAAAACCATGTTTCAGACTCAAGCCCGTTCTGAGAGATATGAGATCTCTGAGAAGTTCTTTAACTGCAAGATGGAGGAAGGGAGTTCCGTTAGTGAGCACGCCATTAAGATGTCGGGCTACACTCAACGCCTTGAGCAACTGGACTGCAAGATTCCAGAGGAGCTCAAGATTGACAGAGTTCTGAATCACTCCCTCCTAGCTACAAAGGCTTTGTAGTTACTCACAATCAAATTGGTTCCACTGATACGATCACTGAGCTCTTCGCTAAGCTGAAAGCTGCGGAGGTGGATATCAAAAAGGATAATCATGTGTTGATGGTCAACAAGACCACTAGCTTTAAGAAAGCTAAGGGTGCAAAGGGATGCTTCAAGAAAGGCAGCGGCAAGCGCGTTGTCCCTGTTGAGAAGAAGCTCAAGTCTGGACCTAAGCCGGACACTGAGTGCTTCTATTGCAAGGTCAAGGGTCACTGGAAGCGCAACTGTCCGAAGTACTTAGCGGACAAGAAGGCTGGCACCATCAAAGGTATATTTGATATACATGTTATTGATGTCTACCTTACTAGCGCTCGTTGTAGTGCCTGGGTATATGATACTGGTTCAGTTGCTAATATTTGTAACTCGAAACAGGAGCTACGGAATAGACGGCGGCTAGCAAGGGGTGAGGTGACGATACGCGTTGGCAATGGATCAAAAGTTGATGTGATGGCCGTCAGCACGCTCTCCTTAGTTTTACCTTCGGGATTAGTTTTAAACCTTAATAAGTGTTATTATGTGCCTGCGTTGAGCATGAACATTATATCTGGATCATGTTTATTGCAAGACGGTTATTCATTTAAATCTGAGAATAATGGTTGTTCTATTTATATGAATAACATCTTTTATGGTCATGCACCTGTTGTGAATGGTTTATTTCTTCTGAATCTCGAAAGTAATGAAACACACATCCATAACATTGAGGCTAAAAGATGCAAAGTAGATAGTGATAATCCAACTTATCTGTGGCACTGCCGTCTAGGTCATATTGGCGTAAAACGCATGAAGAAACTCCATTCTGATGGACTTTTGGAGTCTCTTGATTTTGAATCATTTGACACGTGCGAGCCATGCCTCATGGGCAAGATGATCAAAACCCCATTCTCCGGTATAATGGAGCGAGCAACGGACTTATTGGAAATCATACATACCGATGTGTGCGGACCAATGAGTGTTTCGACGCGCGGTGGATATCACTATTTTCTCACTTTTACTGATGATTTGAGTAGATATGGGTATATCTATTTAATGAATCATAAATCTGAAACATTTGAAAAGTTCAAAGAATTTTAGAACGAAGTGGAAAACCATCGTAACAGGAAAATTAAATTTCTACGATCCGATCGTGGAGGTGAATATTTGAGTTATGATTTTCTCACGCATCTTAAAGCAAGCGGAATCGTTTCGCAACTCACGCCACCCGGAACACCACAGCACAATGGTGTGTCTGAACGCCGGAATCGAACTTTATTAGATATGGTGCGATCAATGATGTCTCTTACAAATTTGCCGTTATCATTTTGGGGTTATGCATTAGAAACCGCTGCATTCACTTTAAATAGGGCACCATCTAAATCCGTTGAGACGACACCGTATGAACTATGGTTTGGTGCTAAACCTAAGCTGTCGTTTCTTAAAGTTTGGGGATGCGAAGCTTACGTCAAGAAGTTGATGCCGGACAAGCTCGAACCCAAAGCAGAGAAATGCGTCTTCATAGGATACCCTAAGGAAACGATTGGGTATACCTTCTACCACAGATCCAAAGGCAAAGTGTTTGTTGCAAAGAACGGATCCTTTCTTGAGAAGGAGTTTCTCTTGAAAGAAGTGAGTGGGAGGAAGGTAGAGCTAGACGAGGTTATTGAACCTTCTCTCGAGTTGGAGAGTAGCACAACACCCGAAATTGTTCCGGCGCTGCCTGCACCAACAAGAGAGGAAGCTAATGATGAGGATCATGAAACTTCGAACAATGCTACTACTGAACTTCGCAGGTCGACAAGGTCGCGTGCCACTCCTGAATGGTACGGCAACCCTGTCTTAACCATCTTGTTGTTAGACAACAGTGAACCTGCGAACTATGAGGAAGCGATGATGAGCCCAGACTCTGAGAAATGGCTAGAGGCCATGAAATCCGAATTGGGATCCATGAGCGAAAACCAAGTGTGGACTTTGGTGGACCCTCCTAGCGACCGTAAGGCCGTTGAGTGCAAATGGATTTTCAAGAAGAAAACGGACGCAGATGGTAATGTCACTGTCTATAAAGCTCGGCTTGTCGCAAAAGGTTTTCGGCAAGTTCAAGGTGTTGACTACGATGAGACTTTCTCTCCCGTAGCGATGTTTAAGTCCATTCGGATTTTATTAGCAATTGCTGCGTTTCATGATTATGAAATATGGCAGATGGATGTCAAGACTGCGTTCCTCAATGGCAACATTGATGAAGAGTTGTATATGATGCAGCCCGAAGGTTTTGTCGATCCTAAGGATGCTAATAAGATGTGCAAACTTCAGCGTTCCATTTATGGACTGAAGCAAGCATCTCGGAGTTGGAACCTTCGTTTTGATCAAGTGATCAAGGTTCCTGGCTCGCCCGATCATTGCGATCGAGGCGGCCAGGCGCAGCTTCCTGGCTCGCATGCATGTGGTGCGTGCATGCCCAATGGGCCTTTTTGCCTCATGGCTTTGGGCCTGCGCATATGGCCGTGCCGATCGTGGCCGATGATACGATACGATCGTAACATTACGTGACGTGCACTGCTGGGTTTCTGGATCGATCCGGAACGAGCAACGTGTTGGAGGCGGACAGCAGGTTAGCTTGTAACTTGGCACGCGCTCCAAGTTGATCATGTACGCGGCTATAAAAAGGCACAGGGCACCGCCGGTTTTGAGAACTAGTTCTCTGCGAAGCCGCTGCCCGGTTTCTGAAGCCTCCTTTCTCTGTTCTTTCTCCACCACGCAAACGGGCGAAGCCCTGTCAGCGTATACTCTCCACCATAGACACCACGCCGTCGTGTTGTCGATCCCATCTACCACTCCACCATATCTCGCTGGACCGGGAAGGCGGAGTCGTTGGTGTGCTGTACGTGTGCATCTCTCGGAGGCGTCGCCACTTGCGGCGTTGGATTGGATCGGATCGCGAGGAGGAGACGGCTAGTACGACTACGTCAACCACGTTCTCTTGAACGTTTCCGCTGTGCGATATCTTCAAGGGTATGAAGATCTCATCTACCTCTCTCGTTGATTACATCTCCTAGATTAGATCTTGGCTTTCTTGTTCGCATTCGTAGGAAATTTTTTGATTTACTATGCTGCGAAACCCTTCAGGTGGATGATTCAATGATGATCAAAGTTATCGCTCTCCTCCCCTTTTTAAATGTTCCGAGTAGTCGAGCTTCTACTCTTACTTGTCTTATGCAAACAAAACTTGCTTTATGCAAAGAAACTCCAAAGAAGGCCTTTCTAGCCAACATGTAGCTACTAGGTTAGTAAGTCTTGCTGAGTACCTTTTGTACTCAACCTTGCCTCATTGATATTTTTGCAGCAGAGTAAGTTTACCATCGAAGGTTCTGGACGACATCGACATCGACGAGTAGCTTGGGGTTCCTAGGCGGCAGCCTGGAATCTATGGATTGGGACATCGTCGTTATGCTTCAGGCCTCTTAGGCCATTTGGTATTGCTATGTCTAATAGCATAACTTCGCTTTCGTTGATTGATGATTGACAGGTCAGTGACCCCTGCTTGTAATTTGCTTCTTGCTCTTTTAAGAGCTTGCTATATTACTTTTGAGTCGTAGAGTCATTGTTGTGTTACCGATTTCCTCACTGTAAGGCTCTCGAGCTCTCGGTTAGGCTGATGTCAGATGAAGGTCTGGATTTGTCTAGCCTTGATCCCGGGGGTCCCCACATCGGCCAAGATAGCTACTAACAACGGAGAGCATGCAAGATCATAAATAACATAGAGATAACATAAGATAATATTCAGCACATCAATTCAATCATAACACCAATATTCATTGGATCCCAACAAACACAACATGTAGAATTACATAACGGTGATCTCGATCATGTAAGGCAGCTCACGAGATCTAAACATGAAGCACATGGTGAAGAAGACAACCATCTAGCTACTGCTATGGACCCATAGTCCAAGGTAGACTGCTCACTCATTGCGCCGGAGGCAAGCATGGCGATGAAGAAGATCTCCTGTGGCGATTCCCCTCTCCGGCAGGGTGCCGGGAAGAGCTTTTGGACCCTCCCGATCTCGGGTCGACGACGGCGGCGGATCACGATGTGTTTCTGGAAAAGTGATCAGGTATTTAGGTTTTTCCCGTCGGGGGGGTCTTTATAGGCGAAGGGGCAGCGCCAGAAGTGGACCAGGGGGCCCTCACCACAGGTGGGCACGGGCCAGGGGCAGGCCGCGCCCCCTGGTGGTGTGGTCGCCCTGTGGCCCTTCTCCTTCTCCTCTTCGGTTCTCTGGAAGCTTCGGTAAATTTCTGGATGTTTGGCTTTTGTTTCATCCAATTCCGAGAATATTTCCTGTGTAACTTTTCTGAAACACAAAAACAGCAGAAAACAGGGAACTGGCACTGTGGCATCTCGTTAATAGGTTAGTTCCGGAAAATGCATAAAAATGCCACGAAGTGTAACGAAACACTAAGCAAATGGTGTAAAAACAAGCATGGAGCATCAAAAATTATGGATACGTTTGAGACGTATCAGCATCCCCAAGCTTAACTCCTGCTCGTTCTCGAGTAGGTAAGTGATAACAAAAGAAATAATTTTTGAGATGACATGTACCTACACAATCTTGACCATATATGTAAGCGTTGTGCGCTGGGATCAAAAGAACTTAAAACATGGGCATGAAAGATATAATCTTGATAGAAGAAACTTAGCAACTATGTTATAACATGAAAAAGAACACAAACAAAAGATCATGAAAATGAAGCAATGAAAGTCAAACGTGTGTTCAAATCATATGGAAAAACATACAAATGGTTTTCAGCTTGTCCTTCATAAGAGAGCAAAACATAAATGCATAGGACACCTTCAAGTTTAAGAGGGCTACTAGATATAAATAATTTAAGAACAAGTGAAACCAACATCATGAATCAATCAATGAAAACTTTGGGACAATGCACATTATACTCAGAATGACAACTATGCTCTCTTAGACGGTGCATAAAGATAGAAGGTGGAGACTCAACATAAAAGTAAAAGAAAGGCCCTTCGCAGAGGGAAGCAGTGATTAAACATATGCTAGAGCTTTTCATTTGTAAAACAGAGAGATAAAAATTAGGTTTTGAGAGGTCGTTATTTTTGTCAACGACTGGCAATGGGGTTCTTACTATCTTCCATACAAAAATGAAGCAAGTTTTTGAGAGAGATTGACACTTTTTGTGCTCTTTTGTAAAACTTGGCACTCCCCCCCACCTTTTTTCCTTTCACAAACCATGGCTAACCGATTCCATCGGGTTCCCACCAACATTCACATACCATGGAGGAGTGCCTTTTTTCTTTCTTTTACCTTTTTTTCTTTTTGGAATAAACAATATGGAAGATAGCAAATCGGACCACTACGTCCCCATGAGCAGAAAACAGTGTCACAAAAAAAGAAGTATTTTGAAGGTTTTTTCAAAGATAGCTCATGAAAATTTACTTGGAATGGCTTACAAATACCATGCATAGGAATTTATAGTGGACACAATGGAACAACTTGGTTTTTAGGAGTTGGATGCACGAATAGAGCTCATACTCAGTACAAAATGAGGGCTAGCAAAAGACTGGGAGCGACCAACTAAGAGAGCAATAACGGCCATAATCATGCATAGCGACAAAGCAACATTAAAAAAATAAGATGGCATCAAAAGTCAAAAACTAAATGATCATAGAGGCAATGGCGACTTTGTATGAGTCTAACATGTGTGAGCATGCGCCAAGTCAACCCAAATAAAGCATCAAGGAGAAAACCAAAATAATGCTTCCAAATAATTAAAACAACGCATGTTTTTTTCAAAGGCTCATTAAGCAATCTCAGTCATTTCAGACAAGTCATGCTATAGCAAAACCACTAAGCATACTATCAAAAGACATCAAGCACGACATGCAAAAGCCTAGGCCGCAGTCTACACAAGCTCCTTCTTGTACCACTTTTTTGCATAGAGCTTTTTCTCTTTTCCAACACCCACTAGTAGGAAAACCCTTATAGGTGGGATGAAATTCTGTGGCGCACTAGCCAGCAGTGCGCCACAGAAAATAATTCTGTGGCGCACCAGGCAGGGTGCACCACAAAAATACAGCATTTATGTGGCGCACCAGAAGGACATGCGCCACAGAATTTTGGTGGGGCCCACTCCCTGCCAGCCCCAATCATTGGTTCCACTAATTCTGTGGCGCATCTAGTCTGGTGCGCCACAGAATTAGGACATTCTGTGGCGCATCTGATCTGGTGCGCCACAGAATTACCTAATTCTGTGGCGCATCTGGTCCAGTGCGCCACAGAATTAGTGTAATTCTGTGGAGCACTTCACCAGATGCGCCACAGAATTAGCTCGTCCCACACCTTTAAAGTGCCAACCTCCCACACTCCCAAGCCATTCATCTTCCTCTCCTCCATCTAGATCCAGCTCTAGGTCCCTACCCTCTCATCCCATTTTGGCCATAGTTTTCACTTTCTTTGGTACTTATTGTACTTACTTTGGTTGATACATAATTGGCAGTGAGGAGAAGCCTCTCCATACTCTCCCCTCCTCTCCAACTCATCGATCGCGGTCTCGTCTCGGTATCGAATCTACAAGGTGAGTATTTCGAGGGGACATGCATGCGCATGTCGATCTTGTGTATGGATGATTGTTGCACGTGAAGCGCTTGTGTGTGTGTGCCGGTGTGGTGCATGGATGTTTGTCAAGACGTTGATTCATTTCTGTTTTGACAAATTTTTGCACTACCCATACGTCCTACCCTTAGGAGAGGTCATGCCGAATTTTTCCGCTCTATGTATACCTTTAGGAGAGGTCCATGCATGTGTGTGCATGTGTTGCGGTTCTAATTTTCTGCTCTATGTATACCATTTGCAGACAACAATGGTCCTCTCGATGAGTTCCGCTCGAATTAGTAGATACAAGAAAGACGCGAAGGAGGACATGATTCGGAACAATAGGCTCCAGATAAGATGTCCGTGTCGATCATGCAAACTCGAGCGCTGGATCAACCCTGATTCCGGACAACTGGAGGATCACCTGCTGAGGCGCGGTTTCATGCAGGACAACCAGGCGCAACCGGCCCCAACAAATGGTGCGCATGAAGACCATGGTGGCGAGCGAGATGACGAAGCACCACATGTCGGTGGAGAATATCATCATGAAGAAGAAGTCAGCGGAGAAGATCATCATGAAGTAGAAGTTGCCGGCGGAGAAGACCATGATGAAGAAGAAGACTCTGGCGCGACTCCGCTAATTTCGGCCTTGCGGGACTCTCATGTTCAAGATCTGCTCCTCCATGAGACGAGCAACGACAGAGCTGCAGCCAGAGAGAGAGCCAAGCTGGCGCAAATGGAGAAAGATGGGATGACTCTGATATTTCCTGGGTGCCGTCCGCAGGATACGTGCTTGCATGTAACGCTTGATTGTCTGCAGATGAAGACGCAGAACAAATGGACCGATTCCAGCTTCAGCAAGAACATGAAATTCTGGCACGATCGTCTCCCAGAGGGGAACACATTGCCAAGTAGTATAGAGGAGGCCAAGAAAGTTGTGTGCCCTCTTGACCTACCGCATGAAAGATACCACGCCTGCATCAATGATTGCGTGATTTATCGGGGGGAGTACAAGGACATGACCACATGTCCGGTGTGCGGCCACGGACGGTACAAGGTTGGGAACAAGAAGGTACCTCGAAAAGTGGTATGGTACTTTCGTATCACTCCCCGTCTGTAGCGGTATTTCGTGGACCCTAAGGAGGCAAAGCTCATGCAATGGCATGCGGAAAGGGAGAAGCCCGAAGAAGATCCGGAGATGGGCTATATGCTGACACACCCATCAGACGCTGGCCAGTGGGAAGCATTGGACATTGCCTTCCCTAGGTTTGGGGGCGACGGAAGGAACATCAGGCTGGGTATGAGCACCGATGGACTCAATCCGTTCGGCAACCAGAGTAGCACGCATAGCACCTGGCCTGTGTTTGTATGGCCTTACAACCTACCCTCGTGGCTGTGCACCAAGCAAAGGTACATACACCTGAGTATTCTCATTCAGGGGCCGAAACAACCAGGTGTCGACATGCATTTGTATCTCTGGCTGCTGAAAGAGGAGTTAGACACGTTGTGGAAGACGCCACCCCGTACGTGGGACGCCTACAGGTGAACTTATTTCGATATGAGAGCCGCGTTGATCACGACGGTCACGGACTATCCTAGTTGCACATACGTATCTGCCCAGGTCAGCCACGGATTCTGCGGCTGTGTGAAGTGCATGGATGAGACCCCGCATCTACAGCTACCAAGGGATCCCGGGTCCTCGAAAACTGTGTACCCAGGTGCTCGAAGGTGGCTTCGCTTGGATCACCCGTGGAGAAAACGCGGTGATCTGTTCAATGGTAAAGATGAGCCCGATGGACCCCCGCGACAGAGGAGCGGTGCAGAAATCGACGATCTTCTAAAAAATTGGAAGGAGTGCCCAGCGCCGGGAAAGAAGCGACCGAAGCCAGAGCCGCTGCTCGGTGTATGGAAAGCGAGGTCTATTTTCCACGACTTGGAGTACTGGAAGGTCCTCCGCACGCCCCACAGCCTTGATGTCATGCACATTACGAAGAACGTTATCGAGAGTCTGCTTGGCACTCTTTGCAACTCGGAAAAGTCCAAGGATGGGCCGAAAGCAAGATACGATCTGAAACATTTAGGCATCAGAAAAGCTCTTCAAGCCCCCGATACAGATGACAACGACGACGATGATAATGATGATCAGACGGAAGGGACTCAATGTCTCCGTAAAAGGGCTAAGAAGAACGCGGTGGTGCTTCCCGCTGCCTGCTTCACAATGAGTCCGGAGGAGCTCGAGCAGTTTTTCAGGTGCCTCCTACGAGTGAAACTTCCTCACGGTTACTCGGGGAATATAAGCAGATATCTAGACGTAGCGAAGAAGAGGTTCACCGGGATGAAGTCTCACGATTGTCACGTGCTCATGACGCAGATACTTCCCGTTGTGATCCGAGGGATAATGGACGAGCACGTCCGTGATACGCTGTTTGGCCTTTGCAACTTCTTTGACGTTATCACTAGGAAGTCGATCGGCGTGAGGCAGCTCAAGATGCTATAGGATGAGATCGTGGTGATACTATGTGAGCTCGAGATTTACTTCCCGCCCGCATTCTGTGATATATGCGTCCATCTCCTTCTCCATGTCGTTGATGACATCAGGCAGCTCGGCCCGACGTTCCTCCACAACATGATGCCTTTCGAAAGGCAGGACTGTGTCATGAAAGGATACGTTCGCAACAGGGCCCGTCCAGACACAAGCATGGCCAAGGGGTTCCTAACCTACGAGTGCATCTCCTTCTGCCAGAATTATCTAAGCACCGAGGACGACCAGGATCATGTTGGTCTGCCCAGCAGGACGCACCTCAGCAGGCTCGCTGGAGTCGGTTACCGCGAGGGCTACCGCTCAGTCCATGTGGGCATTGTCAATCGACGCGACGACTTTGGAAGGGCTCACCGGGTTGCGCTACAACACTTAAAATTGGTCGAACCTTTTGTGCAAGAGCACAAAAGCATAATCGAGCAGAATTACATCGATATGAGCCGGCCAAGGAAGATGGGAGACGTAACCAAAGAGCACAACTCCGGCTTCACGCTTTGGTTTAAGCAAAGTCAACTGCTTCAAGCACAGAGCAGAAGGCCTTCTACCAAAGATGAAAAACTCATATACACCTTATCACAGGGCCCCGGGCATAATGTAAGGACCTATCAGGGGTACGACATCAACGGTTACAGATTCTACACCGAGGAAAAGGACAGAAATAGTGAAAATCAAAACTCAGGAGTAACTATGCTATCATACGCCGATGACGAGACTAGTGTCAAGGAAAGATTTTTTGGAAGGATCGAGGAGATATGGGAGCTCAATTACTGTGGAGAGACGGTGCCAATGTTCCGTGTGAGATGGGCCAAGAAGGTCGAAAAAGAAGGCCGATATTTCACCACCATGGTTATACCGGATGCCAAATCGAAGAACGCATCCGCGAAAAATGAGCCATGGGTACTCGGTAGCCAAGTTGACCAATGCTTCTTCATCACCGACCCGTCGAGGCCTAGCCGTGTTGTCGTGAGGAGGGGCAAGAGGAGCATCATAGGAATGGAAGGAGACGCAAACGAGAAAGACTTGGACAAGAACGGTGACCCAAAGATCGAGGAGGAATTCGACAAGCACTTCGACATGCCTACTACTAGTAAAGTAAGAAGGAAGACCTCCCTACCTACTAAAGGTTGTCCGTTCACATGAAGAAATCTCAAGGTGGCCGGCATAAAGTATTCAACCGCCAACAAGAAGGGCAAGAAGATCGTGAAGAAACGCTAAGCTAGCTCAGAACCGGACGGAAAAGACTTTTTTGGTGTGTGTGATCGAGACTTTTTTGTGTATGCACATTCCAAAGCATAAGGCTTATATTTTTAGAAACTATCGACAACTATAATATTATATAGACATCATATGAAAATTTGGTCAAACTTCATGTTCTTTGAATTTTTAGAAAAAATATAAGCCTTATTCATTGAAACCGAGGGAGTAATAACTAAAATAATTAAAAAAAAGGAAATAAATTCTGTGGCGCATCTACTAGTGGGATGCACCACAGAATTAGCTAATTCTGTGGCGCATCCCACCAGTAGATGCGCCACAGAATATTGACACTTAGTAAAACTGGGGATCGATCCCCTCCCCCGCGCATGCTGCTTCTTCTCTCTCTGTTCCCCTACCAGATCGAGATCGACACCCTACATCGCGTCCACCCTAGCCGCCGCCCCTCTCGAGCGTTGTCCCTCCTCCACTCCTCGCCCCTCTAGAGCGCCGCCCCTCCGCGGCCCACGGCGCTCGACCTCGCCGCACCAAAGCCTGCCCCGCCTCCGAGCCGCACGGCGCTCGACCTCGCCCACGGCGCCCACGGCGCCGGCCACCACCCCCTCCCCCGCCCCACCAAAGCCTGCCCCGCCTCCGAGCCGCACGACGCTCGACCTCGCCGTCGCCTTCGACCCCGCTAACAAGGTCAGCGTCTCCCACGCGCTCGGCTCGGGCAGCTGCCGCACAGCGCTCGACCTCGCCGTCGCCTTCGACCCCGCTAACAAGGTCAGCGTCTCCCATGCGCTCGGCTCGGGCGGCTGCCGCACGGCGCTCGACCTCGCCGTCGCCTTCGACCCTGCTAACAAGGTCAGCGTCTCCCACGCGCTCGGCTCGGGCGGCTGCCGCACGGCGCTCGACCTCGCCGTCGCCTTCGACCCCGCTAACAAGGTCAGCGTCTCCCACGTGGTTCGCCGTCGCCAGGAGGTTCGACGGCGGGGACGCTGTGAGGGGCACCTACCAGGCCTCCACGAAGCAGCTCGGGCTTGAGTGGACAAGGAGCTCCAGCGTCGGGGGATCCTTCAAGGTATGTTGAATTTGCATGTGGTTCTGTGGATATGACAACGCATGATAATGGTTTTTTGTAGTATTGGATGACAGCAATGTAGACTCCCAGTAGCTATTTTCAATCGTTTAGTATCCACGAGAAATTCATCGCAAGGAATATATGGTTTACATTATACATTTTGGTTTTAATTAATATCTTATGCTAGTCTGTGAATATTGCTGATGTTATGTGTTATGCAATGAGATATTTTGACCATAATCTGCTGTTATATATGCTTATGAGATGCTGTCAAGTGTGGATGAATAAACTGAGTTGCCCATTTCTCCCGAAGTGTTGATTCGCTTCCGTTTCGGTTGAGAAATGGGCACTCATAGGTAGAAAAATTAGCAAAAGTCATGCCGAAATTTTGAATTTTTCCGTTGCATTATGTACTAACTATTTGCCTCTTTTTAATGAAGTGCAAATAAACATGTCGGGCACTTCTAACCCTAAGAGCCAGGAGGAAGTCGCTAGAGAGGCCAACAAGGAATGGTGGGAGGAATACGATAAGAGAGAGGGCCGGGGGGGCGCCGCCGATCGCGGCGATGAGGAAGAGAGCTGGGGGCCGCCTCCGAGAGCGGCGATGAGGAAGAGGGCCGGGATGGTGCCGCCGAGACCGGTGAAGAGACCACCGACCGCACGGAAGGTGATAGCGGCGGCAACCCTGAGGAGGCCAAGAAGAAGAGGAAGGCGAAGAGGCCAAGGGCGGATCGGAGGCTGCAAGTGCTAGCCAACATCACCGATCCTTTCACGTTGGTCTCCGAAAGTGGCCTACCCTTGGAGCCTTCTAAGGTTGCCAAAGGGTACGCGATGCAACTAGGGTGCATCGTCCGTGAAACCGTGCCGCTCAACACTCAAGACCTCAGAAGCGAGGCCAACGCGGCTTTGGCCGCAACCCTCCTCCAGAAGCTTCACCAACGATACACGTTCCCACAGCCGTTCAATAAAAAGGTGGACTCTTTAGCTCTCACGAAGATGAGCACTGCCTTGAGCAGCTGGAAAACCCGGCTGAAGGACAAGATCAAGAAAGGTAAAAGCTGGGAGCAGATAAGTCGCAAAGACCCGACGCTCTCTAGAGAAGACTTCGAAGCATTCAAGTCGTCCTTAGAGACTGATGAGGCTAAAAAATGGACCGCCTGGGGGAATAAAATGCGGGAATTGAACCTAGGGGCTCACCGTTGCGGAAGCGGCGGTTACCGAGGAAAACAGCCCACTTGGGACAAGGAGAATGCCGAGATGATACGTCTGGGCAAAGAAAACCCTTGGCTAAAAATCGCGGATATACAGACTAGGAACTATGTTCGGTCCCGCTACTACTTAGACTAGGAGACGGGGGAATTTGTTACGGATTACCCTGACGTGAAGAAGTTCGAGAAACTCCTGGTAAGGATAGTCTATATTATTATTGCGCTGATCTTATTAAGCAATGAAGCCAAATGGGCTAACCTTAAGTTCCTTTGTCTGAAGGACGATGAGTTGAAGGGTAGTACTACGGCTGGCCCATCGTCCCAGGGGTCGACGGAACCGTCGGACACGCCTTTCAACAGGGCGACGAACGCATACAAGGAACGGGACCCGGACAAGCCACCGACGTCGGCTGGCCATGTGTCCGTCTTTGGCACAAGTATGAAGGTATCCGAGTACTACGGATCGGATGCCAAGTCGAGAAAGGAGAGGAGGTTGACTAAGCAGGATAAAGCCGAGGTTCAGGAGATGAAGAAGAAGGTGGAGTCACTAGAGAAAATAGTGGACCCGACCGAGATGAGTAAGTTACTGGACGAGAAGCTGCAGGAGAGGCTCCGGCAGATCATCCCCCCTGGTTTGATGGAGGGGTTAGCTGCTTGGAATGCGGCAGGTCAACAGGGGCCGATATATGTGCCCAGCGTCAGCGGCAGTAACTCAAGTCACCAAGTGTCACCGCTGGTGACCCCGACGCCGCCGCTCCACCTGGTCACATCGACGCCCCCAACCGCGGAAGCTGATAGGGTGGTGGTGCCTGATAATGCACTCGAGAGTGAGCGGCCCGGCGCCGGCACCGACGCCCTTGTATCAACATTAGCAGAGATCAACGCCGTCAAGAAGGTAACTCATTAGTTAGTCCTCCGAGTCATCTTCTTTAACTATATATGCCTTGCGCTGATCTTATCCAACATGCCCCTGACTCAGGCCGAACCTTGCATACTCCTGCATGTGGTGGAGCCCGGCGGCAAGTTGATGGATGTTGCTAGCGGCACTGTCATGCCCAGCCGAACTATGCACCACAGAAACATTGCAGATCATTTGGTGAAGGTGGAGTTGGCAATGGTAGTGCCGGAGTACCACAACCTCCTCCCCCCCGATCGACCTCCGGGCACAGACGAGGACGACGTTATGGTCCTTGGGAATTGCATCGGCTGGCTTATGACATGGCCGAAGAACCAGATTCGTCTGGGTGGGGGTCTTCTGAGTGTCAGGCGCAACATCGGCGCCACCTCCCCTATCATCCGGCCCAAGGTCGTCCGGCCCGGTGCCGGCCCCACCCTTAAGGAACCGGCGGTCGCCGCCGCCACTACCCTGAAGGAACCGGCGGTTGCCGCCGCCACCCGAAAGGAACCGGCGGTCGCTGCCGCCACTACCCTGAAGGAACCGGCGGTCGCCGCCGCCACCCGGAAGGAACCGGCGATCGCCGCTACCACCACACGCCACCAACAGTTGTTGGGAAAGCTTCCGCAACGACCGTCGACCAAACGCAAGGTACGCCAAGCGGCGGCATCGCAACCGCCACCACCTAACTTCCAGGACATGGCGCCGCTTGATGGCAACGATGATGATGACGTCGATGCCTACATCAACACTGGCGCCTGCAGCCAAGATATGTACATGCCTCATATGGATGAAGAAGCCTTCCATACTCACGGCGATCAACTTGGTCGTCCCACTACAGTCACGCAGCGCCTGACCTTCACGGGTCTTTCTCTGCAAGACACTCCTCCGGAGGCTGGCAATCCAGCTCAAGTCAAGCCGGCTACCATTTTCAGCCCTAACACGCTGTATAAGACGATCGTCGGGGAGCCACGCGAATCAACCCCAGCACCCCAAGCTCCACCATCAGCACCACCAGCACCCCAAGCAACCCAAGCACCTGTTGCACCACCATCATCACCACCAGCACCCCAAGCAACCCCACCATCAGCACCACCAGCACCCGAAGCACCCCCAGTAGGTCAGGTGAAGAAGCAAAGGAAGAGAGGAAATAAAAAGGGCGCATCTTTGAGCCAGACTCTTCCTAAGAAGATGCGGGCCGACGACATGGTACCACGGACACCTGGTGGCTTGTCCCGGCTTCATGAAGCTGGTAAACTGATACTGCCTGAGGACCTCGAACACCTCGCAAGTGGACCAATGATCAGTTTGCAGCAAAATATTCAGTTTCTAGAGAGCCTCCTTCTTCAAGACAAGGATCCAAATTACCCGGTGTTCACGGTCAGGGTGCCAGCAGCAGACCCGAACTTCGTCCAAGCATACCCCGCGGATATCTTCTTCATAGCGTTCGAGGACGTCTTCAATCTATTTCACTGGAAACGGCTCGACTATAACTTGGTTCGCCTATACGCGATCAATCTTCAGATGAAGATCAAGAGAGAGAGACCCCCCAACGTCGCGGTAGCGGATCCCTACTACATGCGTGATAGCCAGCTGGTGGATGGCTCAAGCACACGGACCGCGGCGGTGCGGTACCTCCAGAGCTTCATGCTCATGAACAAAGAGAAGAACACCATTCTTCTGTCTGTCTTTCCTGAGTAAGTACACATTCGCTCTCGGCCGTCGTAACTTATGCTTTCTTATATATTTCTTCCATTGCCGATCATTTCCAACATTCCATTTAAATTGCATGTGTTGAGCAGGGACACATACTGCACACTCGTCGTTCTTTGCCCGAAGTGGTCCCTAGCCCAGTACTTCGACTCGTCGAGTACGACGACGAAGAAAGACTACAACAGAATAAGGAGTGTTCTTGATGAGGCTATCCTTTTCTACTCCAAAAATGGAGGCATCTTCCACGAGAAGCGGAAATTTATCAGGCCGGACACTAAAGAGCAGGGGTTCAAGCACGTGATCAACTTCCCTTGCATCAAGCAGCCAGATGACAGCATGAAGGAGGCCTTCTATGTCCTCCATCACCTTAAAGGGTTTGTCGCGGATGCAGAGATGATGCGTCTGCCACCTAGTAAGCGAGACCCCAAAAAAATGGCGGGGGAGATCAGCGATGCTGATCTTAGAGAAGACTTCCATCGCATCCAAGTAAAGCTATCAGAAATTATCGTAGAAGATGTATGCAACAGATCGGGGCTCTTACACCAACTCAGAGGGTTGTGTAAGAGGGATATAGAAGAACGCCTACATAGGCAGGGTGATGGAAGGACATGGACGACGAAGGACATGTACAAACCGTTCCCGGAGCCCATGAACAAGACGTCTCATTGATCGAGAGGCCGGTGTGCCTACTGTGTTGTAAATAAACTTGCTTAGTGTCATTGTTGGACTTCAATTACTATTGTAGTCGATGTAGTTGAACTTGATTACTTATGTGATACCGATGCTATATGACTTTTAGGTTTATTATTATTTCCTTGCTTTAATTCTTGTGAATATGTATGCATGTGAACCCTCTAATTCTTTCCATTGCATTATATACTAATATGCCTTGTGTCCATAGAGATGACGTGGTACGTCGTGTTCGAGGGGCGGGTTCCAGGAGTCTACGAGGAGTGGACGGACTGCAAGGAACAGGTGCACAAGTTCAGCGGCAACTGCTACAAAGGCTACCCGACTCAACAAGAGGCGGTTGCGAAGTGGAGGAAGCACCAGTCGAACAAGAGCAAGATGAAGACCTTCATTGTGCTCTCGCTCTTGCTCACCATCGTCGGAGCGGTACTCTATTTCATCCTAGTGTAGGCGGCGGCCGGTGTCACTTCATTTGTATCTTGAGATGATGCACTTAATTTGCATGGATTATGAGTTGTATGGAGATATATATGTATGATGAGTTGTATATGCATGGAGCTATATGAAATCTGTTAATATTCTATATGAAATGAGTTGTATATGGAGATATATAATTGTGCTACATGAAATCTATTGATATATCTATATACTGCTATATTATATCTGTTAATACCTGTATATATACGCCAGACAGAATAATTTCTGTATAAAACCTATAATATTTCTGTGGCGCACTAACTTGTAATTCTGTGGCGCACCTAATTCTGTGGCGCACCAAGCCAAAATGCGCCACAGAATTCCTTAATTCTGTGGCGCATTAGGTCTTGGTGCACCACAGAATTCCTTATTTCTGTGGCGCATGTGCTGGTGCGCCACAGAATGCTTATTTTTGTGGCGAAGATTCTGTGGAGCACCACCCATGCGCCACAGAATGCATATTTTGGTGCGCCACAGAAGAGGTTTTCCCTACTAGTGACCATTCGAACTTTTTATAAACAACTCTTTTTTGATGAAAACCAATATGGGCCAGAGGTCAAAATACACCTTGATGCAAAGATAAAACAAGATCTGAACATAAATCAAGGTGAAAATAAAAGCTAAATGCAGTTCTAGAAAAAGAGAACACTCGTTGAAACGATAAGAGTGAAAAATAGAGTGTTCTTGGCAAATGAAAAGCAAGGCAACTTCTCCAAAAGGAATTTGTTGGGGTCCAACCATTTATTGCAGCAAACAAAACTAAACAAAACTGAAAACTAAAACAACTGACGCTCCAAGAAAAATGCATAATGCATGAAGCAATAAAAATATAGTGTGTTGAAAGGTGACCTAATTTTTGCCGATGAAGAAGGGGTGCCTCGGGGGCATCCCCAAGCTTTGACGCTTGTACCTCTTGGATATTTCTTGGAGTGCGTGGGCATCCCCAATCTTGAGCTTTTTTCCATTCTTCAACTCATCTCATCATTCTCTGATTCCTACACTTGAAAACTTCCTTCATACAAAACTAAACACAATTCTATTAGCAACATTAGTGTAAGCATAACAATGAATCAACCCTTTTTGCTTCACGTTTCAACTCAAAACCGCCACATATAAAGCATATACTACTGTAGCAACTTCCCCAAAAGTTCCGTGATCAAAAGAACTCAAAAAGAAAGCGATAAAGTGGCAAACACAAATATTGGCAGAAATCTGTCAAAACAGAACAGTTGACAAAGGTAGAATTTTTAGAGGGTTTTCTGCTGCTCAAATCAAAAAGTGTTAAAATAATAAAAGTTTGGATATAACCTGGGGCATATGCACAAGAAATCGCAGGTCCAAAAGATATACAGAGAATTTTCACAAATTTTTATGGTGCAGCACCGAAAACTGTTTCAGGACAGCAACATCCCCAAATCTTACCTCACTCAAATTAGAGGCTTCTCTTGGCACAACAACGAAATAAAAAGGATAAGGAGAGGTCATTACAGTAGTAATAACTTCCAAGACTCAAATAAAAGAAAAATAACTGAAAGTAAAACAATTGGGTTATCTCCCAAGAGTGCTTTTCTTTATCGCCTTTGAGCTAGGCGCAGAAAGTGCGAATCAAGTAATATCAAAAGAAGCATTAAGATCAACTGTAGAAGTCTTTTCAATAAGGCATTTTATTTCATCCACATAAGTTTTTGAAGACCCCTTGTGATCATGCTTTGGTTCACTCAATTCACTAAAAAGATTTTTGGGACAGATCCAATCAAAATTATTTTCAAAAGCTTCATACAATCCCAAGAGTTTGCTAGGTATTGGTATTTCGGTTCCCTCATTGTTTGTACTAACAACCTTTATATGTGAGCCAAGCTTATTAAAACTCTTAAGAACTTTCCTAGCTTCAATGGCAACATCTCTAAATTCTATGCGCAAAGTTTCCAAGATAAAAGCTTTCTTTTCAGGATCCTCAATATCATGAAGCTTAAGAAACATGTGTTGCATAAAAGGATTAAAGCTAGCAAACCTAGCTTCCAACATGTGAACTAAAAAGCAGAAGCAACTTCATAACTAGGAGCAAGCTCAGCCAAAGACTTTTCGTCAACATCTTTATGCATACTAATATGATTAAAGAACTCCTCAATGTTACTTTTCCCAATAATTAAACCACTACCTACTGAGAGGTCCTCCAAAATGTACTTAGGGAACAACATAATGAACTAAAAGTAAAGAAATAACAACTATAAAGGAAACTAATTTTTTTGTATTTTTGATAAAACGAAACAAGTAAAAAATAAAGTAAAGCAAAACTTAAAACTAAGTAAAGGATGTGTGTGCGAAACTCCCCTTGCAGAAGTCTTCTTTTTCCCCGGCAACGGTGCCAGAAAAAGTCTTGATTGCGATTGATGGTGCGGTGAAATGACCAGCCAGTTGGGAACCCCAAGAGGAAGGTATGACGAATATAGCAGCAAGTTTTTCCCTCAGTAAGAAACCAAGGTTATCAATCCAGTAGGAAAAAGCCAAACTCCAGAAGGTAATGCTTGCTAGCCTAGCGACACTCTAACAAGGGCACCATTAACAATAACGTGTTAGCGCATCTTCAACTAGTAGCAACGTGGAACCTGCATACAAAACAACCAAATACTTTGTTCCCAACTTACGATGAGGTTGTCAATCTCACCGGTTTGCTTGAAACAAAGGGTATGAGCATATCGAGTGGAAAGCAATAGTAGTATGCGAGTAAAGTAAACAGGTGATAGCAATATAATAGAAATAGGACCGGGGTCCACAGTTCACTAGTGGTGTCTCTCCATAAGATAAAATAACACATGCTGGGTAAACAAATTACAGTTAGGCAATTGATAGAATAAAGACAACGTGCATATGTCGAGAGGATCACTATGAGATTTACTCTGGGCATTACAACAAGATACATAGATCGCCATCCAACTGCATCTATGACTAATAATCCACTTGTGGCGAATCAATCCGAGAACTCCACAAGTATTAAGTTGCGAACAACAGATAACTGCATTAAGCAAAGTGTGTAATGTAAACAAAGCATATGCCCTTGGACATATGAATGTTGTTTTCCCCCTAGTGGCAACAACACATCTACAACCTTAGAGGTTTCTGTCACTCCCCCAGATTAAATAGAGGCATGAACCCACTATCGAGCATAAATACCCCGTCTTGGAGTCACTAGCAACTACTCGGCCAAGATAGCTACTAACAACGGAGAGCATGCAAGATCATAAACAACATAGAGATAACATCAAATAATATTCAGCACATCAACTCAATCATAACACCAATATTCATTGGATCCCAACAAACACAACATGTAAAATTACATAACGGTGATCTCGATCATGTAAGGCAGCTCACGAGATCTAAACATGAAGCACATGGTGGAGAAGACAACCATCTAGCTACTTCTATGGACCCATAGTCCAAGGTAGACTACTCACTCATCGCGCCGAAGGCAAGCATGGCGATGAAGAAGACCTCCGGTGGTGATTCCCCTCTCCGGCAGGGTGCCGGGAAGAGCTTCTGGACCCTCCCGATCTTGGGTCAATGACGGCGGTAGATCGTGATGTGATTCTGGAAAAGTGATCGGGTATTTAGGTTTTTCCCGTCGGGGGGTCTTTATAGGCGAAGGGGCAGCGCTAAAAGTGGACCAGGGGGCCCTCACCATAGGTGGGCGTGGGCCAGGGGTAGGCCATGCCCCCTGGTGATGTGGCTGCCCTGTGGCCCATAAAAACAAGCATGGAGCATCAAAAATTATGGATACGTTTGAGACATATCACGCACCAGCAAAACTCTGGTATTCAGTACCATCCGAAAGCAAGTCACCATCAGTATCGGAGAGCTTGGACTGAGTATCAATAGGAGTCAGTGAAGGGTGACACTCGGCCATGCCAGCTCGCTGAAGAAGATCCGCAGCTGACGCTGTGAGAGGAATAGACCAGCAGAAGATCGGGTGATGACAATACCAAGGAAGTAATGCAGATCACCAAGATTAGTCATGGAAAACTCACTGTGAAGACGATTCAGAATACGTTGTGGGAAGACACTAGAAGATGCAGTGAAAATGATATCATCAACATAGACGAGCAGGTAAGTGGTGTCAGAGGAGGACCGAAGGACAAAGAGTGAGGTGTCGGTGATGGAGGCAACAAATACCAATGTAGAGAGGTAAGAGGCAAACCGCTGGTACCAGGCATGAGGAGCTTGCTTCAGACCATACAAGGAATTGTGGAGGCGACAGACGTAATCCAGATGAGAAGGATCAACAAAACCGAGTGGCTGCTGACAGTCGACGACTTCATCAAGGGTGCCGTTGAGAGTAGCCGCAGACTACCCAACGAGCTTTGTGACGAGCAAGCGTGCCGTCAGAGTGGAATTTATGGTGATAAATCCACTTTCCGGTGACGATGTTGGCGCAAGGGAGGCGAGGAACAAGCGACCAGGTGTTGTTGTCGAGGAGGGCCTGGTGCTCGTCCGCCATGGCAGCACGCCAGAGGGGATCCTACATCGCCTGACGAAAGGTGGTTGGCACAGCAGGGACCGAGGTGACGATGGTAGAAAGATTCAGCCGGTCCGGACGACAAAGTGCACGCCCAGCACGTGAAGTGTGGGAGGCGGGCGGTGCAGTCGCAGTAGCGTCGCGCGAGGTGGTGGTCGAGGCCGCTGCCGCGGCAGAGGAACGTGATGCGGCAGCAGGTCGAGTCATAGTAGCCGAGTGAGGAGGAGCGGGCTACCGCGACAATGCGAAAGAGGAGTTCTCTGCCACGGCAGAGAACCGGGGCGCGGAAGCCTGCTATGGTGGCACGGCAGACGATTCTCTTGCCGTCGCAGGAGAAGAAGTCTGCGGTGCGGCCAGCGCGGCGGCCTGTGTCGAGATGGCCGTGGTGCGAGACCGCACGGCTAGTGGCGGGTCGATGTAGAGGAAGTCGAGACACCGCGGAGGAGGCGGTGTTGACACGACCTGTGATGCTGCAAGCTGAAATGGAAATACAGTTTCATCGAAAATCACATGACGAGAGATTAGTATCTTGCCAGAGACGGGGTTGTAGCAGCGATAACCGCGGTGTTGGGATGGGTATCCTAGGAAGACACATGGCATGGAACGGGGACTGAGTTTATGAGGCGAAGTAGAGGCAACATTGGGGTAACATAGACAACCAATGACGCGAAGAGTGGCGTAGGTGGGTTGCGAGCCATGACGACTCATGTAGGGAACAAGCGAGTTGATGGCTTTGCACAGACGTATGTTAACAAGATATGTTGCGGTAGCTAGCGCCTCAGCCCAAAAAATTTCTGATAGGTGGGCTTGAAACATGAGGGTGTGCATAGTGTCATTGAGGGTGCGGATAGCACGCTCAACCTTGCTGTTCTGCTGGGAAGTGTAAGGACACAAGAGTCGGAGGACCGTACCATTGGTGGACAAAAGTGTATCCACTGTGGAGTTTATGAACTCGGTACCATTGTCTGTCTAGAGAGAGCGTATGGTGGCCCCAAACTGAGCACGAGCGTAAGAGAAGAAATTTTGTAAGGTACGCACAGAACAAGATTTCTGTTTAAGTGGGAAGGACCAATAAAAGTGCGAAAAATCATCAACAAGGTAGTATCAAAAACCAAAATTACTTATAATTGGAGACGTCCACAAATCACAGTGTATCAACTAAAAAATGGCACTAGTCACGGATGTAGACAAACTGAATGGCAACCGAACATGTTTGCCAAGCTGACAGGCGTGGCAAAAAGGAGAATGGCGCACTTTATTACACTTGATAAATATAAACGCTGAAGTGTAGACATGGCATCTTGACCGGGGTAACCGAGACGTTGGTGCCACAAATCAGCAGCTGCGGTGGCGAGTAGGGCAATGGTAGGCGCCGGGCGCAAGGGTGCACCAGGAAAGGTGTAGAGGCCCTCATCACTATTGCAATGAAGAATCTCTCGACGGGTCTTCAGGTCCTTCATAGAGAAACCAAAGGCGTCAAACTCAATAGAACAACGGTTATCCCGAGTAAACTTGCGACTGGAAAGCAAATTACGAGTGAGATGGAGAACTAGAACAATGTTGTTGAGATTAAAGCTATGACCAGAAGATGACTTAAGAAGTGCGTGTCTAGAGGAAGAGATGGGCACGGCATCGCCGTTACCAACGGTGACAAAGTGTGGTCGAGAGAGAGAGGGGTGCAACGAGAGAGATTACCATCATCATGAGTCATGTGAGAGGATGCTCCCAAGTCCATGACCCAGCTGCCCTACTGCATGGCGAGGTTGTTGAGGGCGACGATGAGGGCAGAGTTTTCCCAAGTCGGCAAGGATGATGGCATAGATGGCGCAGACTGGTACAACGGCGTGGTCATTGTGGTGTAGTAAGCCTGGGGGCAGGGCCCGAGGATGCTCGGACCAGAGGGAGCACACCATTGACCGGCCTCGGGGGAGAAGCAGACCCACGGTCCAGCGGGGCGGGTGTAGTCGTGTGGGTCGGTGCGGTGGCGCCTCCACCTTGGCGAGCTTGGCCGCCCGTCTTCGTCTTCGGCTTGTAGTAGGGTTTGGGCTTGCCTGACGTAGAGCCCTCACCATGGCAGCCCTGGCCGGTGCAGGTGGGAGCGGCGGGACGGTGCTATGCGACGAGGGCGGTGGAGGCGGCGTTGGCTGCCGCGTTGGCCTGCTGCATCTTTTCCCTGAGGAGCATGCTCCAAACACGGAGAAACGACGGCAGCGGGTCGGTCATAGAGATGACGGTGGAGGCAGCAGCGAACCGAGGTCCAAGGCCACGGAGGGTGTTGAGGACGAGGGCCCGGGCGGTGGCCTAGGGGTTGGTGGCTAGGGTAGGCACGATTAGTTTGATACCATGTAGAACGGTAAGACAGGTTTGGAGAAAGCCTCGCACGCATAGAGGCGTGAGGTTTCGGGGTATTTATATTAGGCTCAAAAACAATTAGAGTTAGTTACAATACTTGTACAATAAATCATATCTACATGCTAACATATATCAATATTGCGACGATTCAACTCAAGCTTTGAAGCTTCGTCAGTAGCAGTGAAGGTATGGCTGACCAGGGGAGAGCTGGATAGGAAATGCAGGAATCAGTGAGCGATTGCCGATTGCGACTTGCTAGGCCCGCTGTGTCTCTCGTTTGGAATCTCTTTCGCACAGTTTCAAGTTTCAACTTGGACTTTTCTTAATTCTCGTCAGGTCAAAGTTGTTTCCTCGGCGTGTGTTAATGTGGAGGAAAATGGTTCGGCGACTTCGCGGTGCAAGACTCGGGCAAAGTCTACGGTGCACGCCAACCGGCAGGCAAATTGTACGTTGGGGCTGTTTTACAAATAGAGAGAGTAAAAAATCTGCAACTTGATCAATAGGGCCGTGCTAGGTGTGGGGTGGGCGAAGGAATCTGCCCATCAGCCACTCCCCGCGGATGGATGCCAGTAAGCACGAAATTTGGGGCATCTGAACGTACACTCACTTGTGTCCTACACACTAAAAGATGTCTAGATACACTTGTTTTATAAAGTTAAAATATTTTATATCTTGAAACAAAGGGAGTATTTTTTTCGTGTTTGTAATGTCGTCGAGAGTTTTTCCATTGTGTGTGAGAACCATGCAAAAATAGTTGCATCAATCCCAGAACACCAATGCAGCAAAAAAAAAAAGTACGTATATGCAGTAAATCCTTACTGATACAGTGGACTGTGGAGGAGGGAGTAGAAGAATGCTTGTGGTCCGTGAAGGGAGGTCGTGTGGGCAATTGATTGTTCCACTTTTGGGGTGACCTACATAATCACCGAATTTAATACATCTCTAGGAGATCCTGCAAACTGAGCTCTTAAAAAAGAGTAATGTAGGCCACCTGAAACAAGTTTGCAGATTGCCAAGTAGGTCGCGTAGAACAGAATCAGTATTTCGAATTGCAAATTTGAAAAAAAATGCATTCACGGGAGATTGCAACATCGATAGTTCATACCATTGCGAAAGATCATCAGCATGATGTAGCATACGATTACAGTTAAAACCTAGTTTATAAACAAGGGGTGCTCACCGCCAAACCCTGCTGATTACCAAAATTCGGCTCCGGCGAGACGTCGGAGCCTACGGAGCGGCAGCGATGCTCGTGGACTGTGGCCACGTAGTGGTCGAGGACGACGACGTTCGTCGGCGCAGAGGCCTACAAGCCCTCCTGGAGAAGAATGTCATCGAGCTCGTCGTCTGCGCGGCGGCGCTTCGCCCAGCTGACTGTCACTCGCGTGAGATCATTCGGCACGTAGTCCTCGGGTCCGATGGGCCCCTCCTCGTTGGTCGACGCCTCCCAGATGTTGATGGAGGAGTCGCTCTCGACGCACGGCTGCAGCGTCATGCTCCTCCTTGCTGCCACGCGTGAGCTCTCGGGCTCGCGAGCGGCGGCGGTTCACAGCTGATTCATACCTTCGGAAGCGGGGGGCGGCTCCAAGCCCCAATTTAGCCACCTCTGCGCGCCGCACTTGCGAGGAACGTCGGACAGGAAACGCCTTTGCTCTTCCTCCTCCGTGCTCGCGGCACCCCCACGTCCGTCTCCACGCGGCGCCTCTAGGGATGCGAAGATCTGCACGGGTAGTGTGTTTGGTAGCCCGGGTCTACTCAGATACATCTCAACCGAGATTTCTAGAAATTTAAGTGTTTGGTAGGTCGGTTTTTCCAGAGCACTGCCCACTTCATACAAAAAGAGGCTCTCAGCCCTGCCCCGGTAGAGAAGCTCAGATCAAGCTTCGCTACTCGGCAGGTGACGAAGGAATGACAAACGGGCCCCCGATATTCGCCTACCTAGTTTTCGGTCCAGGAAAGGTTTCTCTCGGAAAGCTCTTGAGGCCCATCAAGGTAGCGATCTAGCTTGGCCCAGGAGCTAAACTTGGCGTGCAAGCAAAGGTCCGAAGAATTAGAATTGGATTAGGTTTCGTCTGTTTGAGTACCGATCCGATCTGTATCGGGTTTGAGGGACCATCCCGAGACCCAGTCTTCACATATAAAAGGCTGGGAGGGAGGCCTCAAAACCCTAGACGCTTTTTCCACCCACCTTACGCCTGAGTGCTCGACAACTTAGAGCTCTCTAGTTTGGCTAGATCCAATCTATGCCACCATTGTAACACCTTCATCAAAGCCACCACATCAATACAAAGTCAGACAAGCAGGACGTAGGCCTTTTACCTTCCGAGGGGGCCGAACCTGGGTAAATCCCTTGTTCCTTTGCTTTCGTCTGATCGCCGTCGAGTTCGCCAGGTCCCCAATACGCTTCCTAGATCGAAAGCCCTTCGACATGGGCATTGCCGGGGATAAACCTCGTCAATTGGCGCCGACCGTGGGGACGACGGGATCTGGATCCACGGATTCGCCGGCTCCATCACCAACCACCACCAAGATCGACATCGACACCGTCGTCGGCATCGCTGTGCCGACCGACGTCACCGCCAAGATCGACATCGACACCATCGTCGGCATCGCTGTGCCGGCCGATGTCACCGCCAAGATCGACATCGACACCGTCGTCGACATCGCTGTGCCGGCTGTCGTCAACGCCAACTCGACAGAACCGGGGGTCGACGTCGCTGATTCGATCGTCGTTGACAATGTTGCGCCAAGCACCGCCAAGTCCACTCCAGCGGCGAACGTCATCGACCCCATCTCAAGCGCAACAGGAGCAGCGTTCGGAGGCTATGACATGGCCTTCGGACTGTTCAACTTCCACGTGGACAGCAACGGAGCGATGGAACTACTCTCCATCGGTGAATCGGCTCCACTCATGGCCGAAGCGACAACACCATCAGTCGTCGGGGGCAAACCCTCGACAAGTGCGCTACTAGCACCATCGGAGGAGGAACCGAAGCTGAAAACTTCGACCCCATCAGTCGGGTCGAATGATTTCGAAGACCCACCTCCATCCCCAACCACCGCATACTGCGTCGATTGCGACGCATACCACTACGTGGGCGCCGGAGATTTCTCATCCCACGAGATCGCCGGCTGTGAAGATCCTCGGGGGGGCACAGCAGTTGTCTACCCGACGATATCTGAGTGCGATCGGGCTCTCAATGCCCTCACGCTCCACACTGCACCGTATGACCTTGACTACGTCGAAGGGTTATACTCGGACTACACATGCTCAGATGACGACGACGATGTCTACCCCGAAGCTAAGGGGAAAATCGGCAATTCAGCAAGCTCCGCCTCACACTGCGAATCTGCCGCATCTAGCGATGGCTATGTGGCTGATTACGATTCTGACTTCATGATCGAAGTCAGGCCCTACGTCGAAAGCGACGACGTCTACCCTCCAGCGCTAGGCGAAATCAGCGACGATTCGGCCCCATGGACCGGGGGCCACTGCATAATGGCATTGCACGGCGACGGAAACGAGAACAAAGACAACGACGGCCGAAATCGGGCAGACAGCGGCCGCCAGGTGGTCACGCATGACCAGATCCGGTTCGCAAGAAGGGTTTACGCGGGCGAGGTGAACTTTGGTCCCAACCCAAGCCCGAGCGATCTGGCTGCACTCCGGTTCGTCGTCCAGGAGCAGAAGGACCAGATCAGTGCAGACAGGCGAGTGCTAGAATGGCACAGAGAGGAGGCCGATGCGTCCATCAGAAGACGGGCTGAAAGATCGTCCCATTACTTATCAAGCGTCCAGCACAAATCGAGGTCACGCACTCAGCCGGGGGGCGATATGCACAATATCACCCAAAATTTAGAGGCAGAGTTCAACGAGACTGAACTGATGCCCAAAACCAAGGAGGCGACAATCATGGCCGCGGCAGCTTACATTGCAGCAAACGCATCCAATGGCGACGAGCATATGCGACACCTGAGAAACCTGGCACTCGAAGGAGTAAGGGTACTTCAAAGCACGCCCGACTCCGGACATGATGCGACAGCAAGGAGAACCGCCCCACCAGTGGAGCAGGCCAGACACCCAGCGCCGGTGCCACCCGTAGCGCCTCGGACGCAAGCGGTCGAACCTCTCAACGGAGAACTTCAGCACGGTCTGGCCCAGAACAGAGTCGACCAAGGGCGAGCACGGCGCGAGGCGCGCTGCTTCGAGGGAGATCGCGAAGCGAAAACGTTCGGCGGCACCAACGATGGACTGTGCGGGACAGATTGCTTTAGCCTCTTAATCCGCTCCGCACCGTTGCCGAAGGGAATCAAGCTCAGCGACGACATAGTCAAGTTCAACGGGCAGCAGGACCCCCAAATTTGGCTCGATGATTTCATAACTACTCTCAAAATTAGCGGCGGATCTAGAGACAACGCCCTCCAGTTGTTGTCGCTGCATCTAAAGGATAACACAAGGGCATGGCTGAATAATCTCGCCCCAGATAGCATCCGCTCTTGGGAAGAATTTTGGCAAGCGTTCATCGCTAACTTCCAAGACACTTCACGATGAACTACGTCATTCGAAGAACTACGGCTATGCGTGCAGAGAACCGGAGAAAACATGAGATCATACATCTCACGGTGGATCAGCCTCCGGAACACGATGGAAAACATCTCGCCCGAAAGGGCCATCGATACCTTTCGCGATGGCCTCTTCATACGCGATTTCAAGGAAGAGCTTGGACACTGCAAGCCAAGGACCGTCGACCACCTCATGAGCTAGGCGAATGAGTGGACCGATGGCGAAGACTCCATCGCGGCTCCCAGAAGTCGCCGTCGATCAGCAGAACGCGACGTCGACGCGAAAGACCAGTTCCACTCCGGGTCCCGAAAGAAGGGTCGTCGGAACCGCTACGACAACACGGAGAACACAGACATGGTAGCAGCAGGCTATGTACATGAAGATCGTGAAGACAACCGTGACTTACCGCGGCAAGGAAACAATTACCATGGCAGCAGCAGCAGAAGTACCGGTCGTGACTCGAGGCCAAGTAAGGAGTGGCGCCGACGACAGCCACAGCTGTCGGCAGAGGAGATGCTTGATAGTGGATGCCTGCGGCATACGTACCTCGACAAGGATGGAGTACGGAGACCTGCGCACCTCCTCATCAAGTGTAGAGAGTTTCTTCGCCTCAACCGAGCACTCCAAGAGAGGATGGGCACCGAGCAGCTAGTGGCGGGGTCGATAGCCTACAACGCTCCACCACCGCCACCTAACCCACCAGCGAATGTCGTACAGCAGGGTCACCAGGCCGCCACGATCCAGCAAGTCGAACCACGACAGCCGGCTAATAAGGAAGAAGAGTTCCCACCGCCAAGAGGTTTCGTGCCCATGATCTAGAGGGGGCGCCCGACGAATAAAGTCTAGCGGAAGCGCGCAAGAGAAGCGTTTCACGCCGAACACGCGCCACCGGCCACTCCCGAATATCTGAACTGGTCCGAACATCCGATCGGTTTCGATAGATCAGATCATCCACCGAAGATCCCACGCCCGGGACACCATGCCTTGGTTCTCGAGGCACAGATAGGGGGTTTCACCTCGAAGAAGGTGTTTATGGATGGAGGCAGCAGTTTGAACCTCATCTACGCAGATACACTGTGAAAGATCAAGATCCCGATGAACAATCTCCTGCCAACGGAGACCTCCTTCCATGGAATCGTCCCAGGAAAGCCAACGTACCCACTAGGGGTGATACATCTCGACGTCATCTTCGGCACGCCAGCAAATTTCAGAAAGGAGAAGATCAAATTCGAGGTCGTCGACTGGCCCTCGCAATACCATGCCATCCTCGGACGACCAGCGTTCGCCCGATTCGTGGCAGTACCACACTACGCTTACCTCAAACTGCGGATGCCCGCAAACAGAGGACCACTGACGATCAGTGGCAGCTTCGCCCGATCCGAAAACTGCGACAAGGACTTCAATACCATGTCCCAAACCTTCAGGGTGCACGAGGAGCTGCACCATATTTGGGAAGCCACTGTGATGGACATCGATCCACCGGCGCAGCAGAACGCCCCAGAACTGTCGTTTGATGCCACCAAGGACACCCGAGAGCACCAGATCCACCCGACAGATCCAACCAAGACGGCGCGGGTGTCGAACTCCCTCTCTCCCGCATAGGAAAGCGCGCTCGTTGAGTTCCTCCGTGAGCACTGGAGGATGTTCGCTTGGTGTCCAGCAGATATGCCAGGCATCCCCAGGGAACTCGCCGAGCACGAGCTCAAGATCTTTCCCAACACGAAACCGGTCAAGCAGTCTATGCGCCGGTATAATCCAGAGAAGGCCAAGTCGATGGGCGAAGAAATCAACCACCTCCTCGAAGCCAAGTTCATCAGAGAGATCAAGGAAGCTACGTGGCTCTCGCCACCGGTCATGGTGGAAAAGAAGGACACCAAGGTCTACAGGATGTGCATCGACTTCACAGCCTTAAATAAGCACTGCCCGAAGGACTACTTCCCCCTACCCTGAATCGACCAGATCATCCATTCCACGGCAGGATGCGAGCGCCTTTCATTCCTCGACGCCTACTCCGGGTACAACCAGATACGACTGAAAGTAGAAGACGAAGACAAGACGGCGTTCATCACCCCGCACGGGGTATACTGCTACATGACGATGCCCTTCGGGATCAAGAACGCCTGAGCCACCTATCAACGGTGCATGCAGGCGTGTCTAAAGGAGCAAATTGGCCGCAACATCGAGGTCTACGTAGACGACATTGTCATCAAGAGCGCGAAGGCAGACAGCCTGCTCGATGACCTTCAAGAAACCTTCGCCAACCTTGACAGATACATCATCAAGCTCAACCTGAAGAAATGCTCTTTCGGGGTACCCACCGGCCAACTACTGGGCTACCTCATCTCCGAGAGAGGAATCGAAGGCAACCCAGAGAAGATACAGGCCATCATCAACATGCAGCCTCCAAGGATGCTTCGACATGTCCAACAGTTGACAGGTCGACTCGCAGCGCTTAGCCGCTTCATCAGCAAGCTCGGCGAAAAAGCACTCCCTTTTTATCGGCTGCTTCGGAAAACAGACAACTTCACGTGGACCGAAGAGGCGCAAACCGCGTTCAACGACCTCAAACGTCGCCTGTCGACCTCCCCAGTTCTCGTCACACCTCGAGAGAAAGAGCCGATGTTGCTATACATCGCGGCCACGAATCAGGTGGTCAGCTCAGTACTCGTGGTCGAACGCGCGGAGGAAGGTGATACGTCTCAAACGTATCTATAAGTTTTGATGCTCCATGCTTGTTTTACACCATTTGCCTATTGTTTCGTTATACTTAGTGGCATTTTTATGCATTTTCCAGAACTAACCTATTAATGAAGTGCCACAGTGCCAGTTTCCTGTTTTCTGCTATTTTTGTGTTTCAGAAGTGATACACAGGAAATATTCTCGGAATTGGACGAAACAAGTTCCTGAAGTCTTATTTTACCCGGAAGCTTCCAGAGATCCGAAGGAGAGTAGGAGGCGGAGGACCAGGGGCCCACACACAGGGGTGGCGCGGCCAGCCCCTGGCCCGCGCCACCACTGCGTGAGGGAGCCTGGCTCCACCTCCGACATCGCCCCTTCGCCTATAAAGACCCCCCGACGAGAAAAACCTAAGTACCCGATCAGTTTTCTAGAACACATCGCGATCCGCCGCCACCGTCGACCCAAAGATCGGGAGGGTCCAGAAGCTCTTCCCGGCACCCTGCCGGAAAGGGGAATCGCCACCGGAGGTCTCCTTCATCGCCATGCTTGCCTCCGGAGCGATGAGTGAGTAGTCTACCTTGGACTATGGGTCCATAGCAGTAGCTAGATGGTTGTCTTCTCCACTATGTGCTTCATGTTTAGATCTCATGAGCTGCCTTACATGATTGAGATCACCGTTATGTAATTCTACATGTTTGGTTTGTTGGGATCCGATGAATATTGGTGTTTATGATTAAGTTGCTGTACTGAATTATATCTTTTGTTATCTCTATGTTGTTTATGATCTTGCATGCTCTCCGTTGTTAGTAGCTATCTTGGCCGAGTAGTTGCTAGTGACTCCAAGAGGGGGTATTTATGCTCGATAGTGGGTTCATGTCTCTATTTCACCTGGGGAGTGACAGAAACCTCTAAGGTGGTAGATGTGCTGTTGCTACTAGGGAGAAAACAACATTCATATGCTCAAGGGCATATGCTTTGTTTACATTACACACTTTGCTTAATGCAATTATCTGTTGTTCGCAACTTAATACTTGTGGAGTTCTCGGATTGATTCACCACAAGTGGATTATTAGTCATAGATGCAGTTGGATGGCGGTCTATGTATTTTGTTGTAATGCCCAGAGTAAATCTCATAGTGATCTTCTTGACATATCACGTTATCTCTATTCTATCAATTGCCCAACTGCAATTTGTTTACCCAGCATGTGCTATTTTATCTATGGAGAGACACCACTAGTGAACTGTGGACCCTGGTCCTATTTCCATCATATTGCTATCACCTGCTTACTTTACTCGCATACTTTTACTGTTTTCCACTCGATACACTCATAACCTTTGTTTCAAGCAAACCGGTGAGATTGACAACCTCATCGTAAGTTGGGAGCAAAGTATTTGTTTGTGTGTGTGCAGGTTCCATGTTGCAGCTAGCAAGCAAAGCTTGGACGAGGCGCCATATATAAATTGTCCGCTGCTGTCGCAAACTAGCAAGCATCACCTTCAGTCGTCATTGTCTCTCCTCTCCTGATCGATATTAAACCTTGGTTTCTTAACTGAGGGAAGACTAGCCGCTACACTCATCATACCTTCCTCTTGGGGTTCCCAACGGGCTGGTTATTCACCACGCACAAGGACAGTCTGCTTCCACATCAACTGGTCGCCATCAGCTAATTTTCTGGCACCATCACCAAGTAGTAGCTAATTTTCTGGCGCCGTTGCCGGGGAGGAAGAGAAGACTTCTGCGAGGGGAGTTCTTCGCACACACATTCTTTACTTTGTTATTGTTTTGCTTTACTTTATTTTATTTTACCTGCATTGCTTTTTATATCAAAAACTCAAAAAAATTAGAATCCTTGGTAGTTGTTTTTACTTCTTTACTTTCGTTTTGCTGAAATGGCCAATACTGAAAACACCAAGTTGTGTGACTTTACTAGCATGAACAATAGTGATTTTATCTGCACTCCTATTGCACCACCTGCTACTGCTGCAAATTTTTATGAGATTAAGCCTGCTTTATTGAACCTTGTTATGAAAGAGCAATTTTCTGGTGCTAGTACTGAAGATGCTGCAGCTCATCTCAACAATTTTGTTGAGCTATGTGAGATGCATAAATATAAGGATGTTGATAGTGATATTATTAAGCTCAAGTTGTTTCCTTTTTCTTTGAGAGGAAAGGCTAAAGATTGGTTGCTATCTTTGACTAAGAATAGTATTGATTCATGGGCTAAGTGTAAGGATGCTTTTATTGGTAGATACTATCCTCCTGCTAAGATTATAGCTTTGCGTAGCAATATTATGAAGTTTACTCAGTTTGATAATGAACATGTTGCTCAGGCTTGGGAAAGAATGAAATCTATGATAAAGAATTGCCCCACTCATGGACTGACTACTTGGATGATTATCCAAACTTTTTATGCAGGACTGAATTTTTCTTCAAGGAACCTACTTGATTCAGCTGCTGGAGGCACTTTTATGTCCCTTACCTTGGGCGCCGTGTCAAAGCTACTCGACAACATGACGGTAAATTATTCTGAATGGCACACCGAGAGAGCTCCACAAGGTAAGAAGGTAAATTCTGTTGAGGAAACCTCTTCCTTGAATGATAAGATTGATACCATTATGGCTATGCTTGCTAATGATAGGACTCATGTTGATCCTAATAATGTTCCATTGGCCTCTCTGGTTGCTCAAGAAGAGCATGTTGATGTGAATTTCATTAGAAACAACAATTTTAACAACAATGCTTATAGGAACAATTTTGCTAGTAACAATTATAGGCCGTATCCTTCTACTAATGGTAATGGTTATGGTAACTCTTATGGTAATTCCTACAACAACACTAGGGCCGCGCCCTCCGAGCTTGAGGTAATGCTCAAGGACTTCATCGGTAAGCAAACTGCTTTTAATAAGTCCGTTGAGGAAAAGTTAGGCAAAATTGATATTCTTGCTTCTAAAGTTGATAGCCTTGCTCATGATGTGGAACTTCTGAAATTAAAAGTGTTTCCTAATGATGTGAAAGAGGATAAATTTCTTGCTACCGCTAATGCTATCCAAGTTGGAATTGATGAAAATATTAGATTATTAGCGGAATTGCATGCCAGGTGAGAAAGAGAAGATGAGATGGCTAGAGAGATGAAGGTATGTACCATTACTACCTCTAATGATGTTGCTCCTACTGATAACAATCCTTCTACTTTGATTGGTGTAGAGAAAACTCCCACCCCTTGTGTTAAAAAGCCTAAAACTGCTAAAACTTTTTCTCAAAAGAGTGCTGAAATTTTTCGGAGTGTGGGAGATGATAGCTCTACTTCTTTTAATGATTTTGATGTTGATGGCTGCAATATATCTGAAGTAATTTTGTTCTTGCAAAATCTTGCTTTGACTCCCAATGCTAGTTCTTTAAATATTGCTTTTACTAAGCATATTACCAATGCTCTTATAAAGATTAGGGATGAAAAGTTGAAGCAAAAAGCCTCTGTTCCCAAGAAGTTAGAAGATGGTTGGGAACTCATCATTGATATGCATGTTAATGGATATGATTGCCATGCTTTATGTGATCTAGGTGCTAGTATTTCTATTATGCCTAGAAAGATTTATGACATGCTTGATTTACCACCGCTTGAAAAATGTTATTTTGATGTTCCTATTGCTGATGTTGCTAAGAAGAAACCTTTGGGAAGGATTAATGATGTTCTTATTGTGGTTAACAATAACCTTGTTCCCGTTGATTTTCTTGTTATGGACGTTGAATGCCATGCTTCATGTCCTATTATTTTGGGAAGACCTTTTCTTCGAACTGTAGGTGCTATTATTGATATGAGGGAAGGCACTATCAAATATCAATTCCCACTTAAGAAAGGTATGGAACACTTCCCTAGGAAAAGAAAGAAATTAGTTTTTGACTCTATTCTTAGAGCAAATTATGAGCTTGATGCTTCATCACCTGATATTACTTGATTCGCAATTTTCTGCGCCTAGCTCAAAGGCGTTAAAGAAAAGCACTCTTGGGAGATAACCCAATATTTTCTTTTCAGTAATTTTTCTTTTATTTGAGTCTTGGAAGTCATTACTACTGTAATGACCGCTCCTTATCTTGTTTATTTCGTTTTTGTGCCAAGAGAAGCCTCTAATTTGAGTGAGGTAAAGATTTGGGGATGTTGCTGTCCTGAAACTGTTTTCGGTGCTGCACCGTAAAAATTCGTGAAAATTCTCTGTTTATCTTTTGGACCTGCAATTTCTTGTGCATATGCCCCAGGTTATATCCAAACTTTTCTTTGTTGAACACTTTTTGATTTGAGCAACATAAAATCCTTCAAAAATTCGACATTTGTCAGCTTTTCAGTTTTGATAGATTTCTCCCAATATTTGTGTTTGCCACTTTATCGCTTTCTTTTGAGTTCTTTTGATCATGGAACTTTTGGGGAGGTTACTACAGTAGTAAATGCTATATATGTGGTAGTTTTGAGTTGAAACCTGAAGCAAATAGAGGATTGATTATATGTTATGCTCGCACTAATGTTGCTAATAGAATTGTGTTTAGTTTTGTATGAAGGAAGTTTTCAAGTGTAGGGATTGGAGAATGATGAGATGAGTTGAAGAATGGACAAAAGCTCGAGCTTGGGGATGCCCATGCATCACCCCAAGAAATATCCAAGAAGTACAAGCGTCAAAGCTTGGGGATGCCCCCGAGGCACCCCTTCTTCATGCACTATGTGTTTTTCTTGGAGCGTCAGTTGTTTTAGTTTTCTTAGTTTGTTTAGTTTGTTTGTTTGCTGCAATAAATGGTTGGACCCCAACAAATTTCCTTTGGAGGAGATGTACTCATTTTCATTTGCAAAGAACGCTTTAGTTTTCACTCTTATTTAAAATCATGCGTTCTTCTTTTGCTGCTACTGCTTTTGGTTTTTGTTTTCGCCTTGATTTGCATTCAGACCTTGTCATATCTTTTCATCAAGGTATATTTTTGCCTCTAATCTTCATTGGTTTTCATCAAAAGAGGTGTCTTTAAAAAATTTCAAATGGTGTTGGAAAAGAGAAAAAGCTTTGTGCAAAATAGTGGTACAAGAAGGAGCTTGTGTAGACTGCGGCTTAGGCTTTTTCATGTCATGCTTGATGTCTTTTTGATAGTATGCTTAGTGGTTTTGCTGTAGCATGACTTGTCTCAAATAACTGAGATTGCTTAATGAGCCTTTGAAAAAATCATGCGTTGTTTTTATTGTATGGAAGCATTATTTTGGTTTTCTCCTTGATGCTTTATTTGGGTTGACTTGGCGCATGCTCACACATGTTAGACTCTTACAAGTCGCCAATAGCCTTCATGATCATTTAGTTTTTGACTTTTGATGCCATCGTATGCTTCTTTTAATGTCGCTTTGTCGCTTTGCATGATTATGGCCATTACTGCTCTCTTAGTTGGTCGCTCCCAGTCTTTTGCTAGCCCTCGCCTTGTACTGAGTATGAGCTCTACTCGTGCATCCAACTACTAAAAGCCAAAGTTTTCCAAAGTGTCCACCATACATACCTACTAGCAATTTGCTATTCCAAGTAAATTTGACTTGCTTTTATTTTCTCTTCAAATTAAACTCTTACCAGTGTTATGCGAAATTCGGTTAGTAAAGCTCTCACGAACCGGAAGGCACACTTTACTTTTTCCTGTTCTTAAAAATTTGACATTGTGGTCTCTTATGTTGAGTTGTTATGCTTGCAAGTTGTAAGTTGGATTCTAGCCCAGCCATGCTGTCATGGGTAAGCTTTCAACATTGCACTTCTTATTTGAGTTGATATCGTGATCTTTTGTTTATGGATGCCCGCGGTGTGAAATGAATTGGGAATCTTGTAGGGATCATGGAGTTTGTATATGTGTTAGGGAAACGCTGGGCCGCCAATCTAAGCCATGCATAATTCATGGTGGAAATTTGCAGCATACCCATGGTGAACATTCGACGACGCATCTCACAATAAAAAGCTAAACAATATAGCAAATAAAAGAGATGTCGAGATGTTCATTGTCTGCTTGTCCTGTCATTTTGGTGTGGGCTTGTTCCATGTCATCGGGCACGGAGGTACCCCATTGGCGGTTCTCAATGATATGCATATACTTACAATGACAAGAGCCTTGCTTGGGACTCTAAGTAAAGTAGCATGAGGTTTGGGTACTCGTATTCACGGGGCACGAGGTTTTCAACTTATGATTTGTCAAGCATATGCATCATAATTGTTCTCGCATTAACTTTAACCATTCAAGATGCTTATGATAGGGGCAATGAGAGCTCAAAGCCGGTAAGTACCATAATTTTTGAAGGTTATAAAACTTGCAATCACTGCTTCCCTCTACGAAGGGCCTTTCTTTTACTTTTATGTTGAGTCACCACCTTCTTTCTTTATGCACCATTAAGAGAGCATAGTTGTCATTCTTAGTGTGATATGCATTGTCCCAAAGTTCATTGATTGATTCATATTGTTGGTTTCACTTGTTCTTAAATTATTTGTATCTAGTCGCCCTCTTAAACTTGAAGGTGTCCTATGCATTTATGTTTTGCTCTCTTTGAAGGACAAGCTGAAAACCATTTGTATGTTTTTCCTTATGATCTGAACACATGTTTGACTTTCATTGTTTCATTTTCATGATCTTTTGTTTGTGTTTATTTGCATGTTTACAACATGGTTGCTAAGTTCTTATTGTCATGATTATATCTTCATGCCCATGTTTTAAGTTCTATTGATCCCAGCTCACCAATGCTTACATATATGATCAAGATTGTGTAGGTGCATGTCACCTCAAAAATTATTCTTTTGTTATCACTTACCTACTCGAGGATGAGCAGGAGTTAAGCTTGGGGATGCTTGATACGTCTCAAACGTATCTATAATTTTTGATGCTCCATGCTTGTTTTACACCATTTGCCTATTGTTTCGTTACACTTAGTGGCATTTTTATGCATTTTCCGGAACTAACCTATTAACGAAGTGCCACAGTGCCAGTTTCCTGTTTTCTGCTGTTTTTGTGTTTCAGAAGTGATACACCGGAAATATTCTCGGAATTGGACGAAACAAGTTCCTGAAGTCTTATTTTACCCGGAAGCTTCCAGAGATCCGAAGGAGAGTAGGAGGCAGAGGACCAGGGGCCCACACACAGGGGTGGCGCGGCCAGCCCCTGGCCCGCGCCACCACTGCGTGAGGGAGCCTGGCTCCACCTCCGACATCGCCCCTTCGCCTATAAAGACCTCCCGACGAGAAAAACCTAAGTACCCGATCAGTTTTCCAAAACACATCGCGATCCGCCGCCGCCGTCGACCCGAAGACCGGGAGGGTCCAGAAGCTCTTCCCGGCACCCTGCCGGAAAGGGGAATCGCCACCGGAGGTCTCCTTCATCGCCATGCTTGCCTCCGGAGCGATGAGTGAGTAGTCTACCTTGGACTATGGGTCCATAGCAGTAGCTAGATGGTTGTCTTCTCCACTATGTGCTTCATGTTTAGATCTCATGAGATGCCCTACATGATTGAGATCACCGTTATGTAATTCTACATGTTTGGTTTGTTGGGATCCGATGAATATTGGTGTTTATGATTAAGTTGCTGTACTGAATTATATCTTTTGTTATCTCTATGTTGTTTATGATCTCGCATGCTCTCCGTTGTTAGTAGCTATCTTGGCCGAGTAGTTGCTAGTGACTCCAAGAGGGGGTATTTATGCTCGATAGTGGGTTCATGTCTCTATTTCACCTGGGGGAGTGACAGAAACCTCTAAGGTGGTAAATGTGCTGTTGCTACTAGGGAGAAAACAACATTCATATGCTCAAGGGCATATGCTTTGTTTACATTACACACTTTGCTTAATGCAATTATCTGTTGTTCGCAACTTAATACTTGTGGAGTTCTCGGATTGATTCACCACAAGTGGATTATTAGTCATAGATGCAGTTGGATGGCAGTCTATGTATTTTGTTATAATGCCCAGAGTAAATCTCATAGTGATCTTCTTGACATATCACGTTATCTCTATTCTATCAATTGCCCAACTGTAATTTGTTTACCCAACATGTGCTATTTTATCTATGGAGAGACACCACTAGTGAACTGTGGACCCTGGTCCTATTTCCATCATATTGCTATCACCTGTTTACTTTACTCGCATACTTTTACTGTTTTCCACTCGATACACTCATAACCTTTGTTTCAAGCAAACCGGTGAGATTGACAACCTCATCGTAAGTTGGGAGCAAAGTATTTGTTTGTGTGTGTGCAGGTTCCACGTTGCAGCTAGCAAGCAAAGCTTGGACGAGGCGCCATATATAAATTGTCCGCTGCTGTCGCAAACTAGCAAGCATCACCTTCAGTCATCATTGTCTCTCCTCTCCTGATCGATATTAAACCTTGGTTTCTTAACTGAGGGAAGACTAGCCGCTAGACTCATCATACCTTCCTCTTGGGGTTCCCAATGGGCTGGTTATTCACCACGCACAAGGACAGTCTACTTCCACATCAACTGGTCGCCATCAGCTAATTTTCTGGCACCATCACCAAGTAGCAGAAGGCAAGGAGCACGGAGTACAGAGGCCTGTGTACTACCTAAGCGAAGTCTTATCTCCGACCAAGCAAAGATACCCCCATTATCAGAAGCTAGCATACGCTATCTATATGACGGGGAAGAAGTTGCCGCACTACTTAGAATGCCACTCCATCATAGTGGTGGCCTCGAATCCAGTTTCCAGCATCCTCAACAACCCAGATGCCACAGGGCGTGTATCGCTATGGGGAATCACGCTGGGGCCCTGGGAGATCACGTACCAGCGCCAGTCCGCAATCAAGTCCCAAGTCCTACTGGATTTCATAGCCGAATGGACGAAAGCTCAGATGCCCGAACTCCCAGACCTGTCGAATAGCTGGACCATATTTGTTGACGGATCCAAGCGGGTTTCGGGAGCAGGAGCAGGAGTGGTTCTCGTATCACCACAGGGGGACAGGATGTGCTATGTTCTCCGCATGCGTTTCCCTAATCCCTCGAACAACGAGGCAGAGTACGAAGCCGTTCTTCATGGTATGCGTATGGCAAAAGCCTGCGGGGCTACCCGCATCAAGATCCATGGAGACTCAAACCTTATCGCCCAGCAAGTCATGAAGGAGTGCGACGCAACCTGTACAAACATGATTGCATATCGAGCCATGTACGATAAGCTTGAAGGCGAGTTCGAGGGCTGCGAAGTGACGCACATCGGCAGAGAAAGCAATGAAGAGGTAGACAACCTGGCCAACGTCGGGTCGAGGTGCCTCCCAATACCACCCAGAGTCTTTTTTGAAGAGATATTCGAGCGCTCCGCCAAGATCAAACCAGTGACCGACCCAGCGTTAGCAACACGCTCGGGGGCTCGGCAGGCCAGCACCGCCCCAGCAACAGGAACGGAAGATCTCCCGAAAGACGCGGGCACAGTCATGCTCATCGAAGCAATATGGACAAAGCCATATCTGGCCTACCTGTTGCGGGGCGAGCTTCCAGAAGACCCTATCCATCGCCGCCAAGTCATGCGGCGCTCCAAGGCCTTCACGATAATCAACGGGGAGCTCTACAAGTGCAGCACCACAGGAGTGCTCCAGCGGTGCATAGCGTAGGAAGATGGAATCGCTCTCCTTTGAGAAATCCATGAAGGAATCTGTGGGCACCAGGCTTGCAGCCAAACCCTCGTGGCCAAGGCTTTTCGGTCAGGATTCTACTGGCTATCCGCCCTCTACGACGCCAGGAACATCGTCCAGCACTGCGAAGCATGCCAGTTATTCGCCACCAAACCTCATGCACCTGCGTCCGAACTGCACACCATCCCTGTGGCCTGGCCCTTCGCACAGTGGGGGCTCGATCAAGTGGGGCCTCTCCCCAAATCGTCCCGAGGAGGTCATACCTACCTGCTAGTCGCAGTGGACAAGTTTTCCAAATGGATAGAAGCTGTTCCGGTCACCAACCAAGAGGCGACCACGGAGGTCAAGTTCTTCGAGTCCATAGTTTACCGGTACGGCGTCCCGAACAACATTATCACCGACAACGGCACCAACTTCACTTCGGGCGAATTCCAGGACTTCGCCAAAAACCTCGGCATCAAGCTCAAATACGCTTCGGTAGCGCACCCCAAGTCCAATGGCCAGGTCGAAAAAGCCAACGGACTTGTATGCGGAGGCCTGAAGAAGCGACTGCTTCGACCTCTCAAACACGCAGCAGGCGCCTGGGTCGAGGACTGCCTTCGGTGCTCTGGAGCCTGCGAACAACACCAAATTCTTCGACGGGCTATACACCTTTCTTCTTGCTTTTTGGAGCAGAAGCAGTGCTACCTACCGATGTGCGCTACAGCGCGCCCTGCGTGGTCGCCTATGTCGAGGAAGATGCGGACAAGGCATTGGCGGACGCTCAAGATCTACTAGACGAAGCTCGAGATGTCGCCCTCGTTCGTTTGGCGGTTTATCAGCAGAGCCTCCGCAACTACCACAGCAGGCGGGTGCGCGGATGCTCATTCGAGCCGGGCAAACTTGTGCTCCACCTAAAG
Organism: Dactylis glomerata; assembly: GCA_007115705.1. NCBI lineage: Eukaryota > Viridiplantae > Streptophyta > Magnoliopsida > Poales > Poaceae > Dactylis > Dactylis glomerata. The sequence goes on from QXEO01000546.1 coordinate 6,969,771, forward strand.
CAGACAAGCACGTCGAAGCTGGAGCCACCATGGGAAGGCCCGTACCTCGTCCATGAGGTCATCCCAGGAGGGGCATACCGCCTACGCAACCCAAAAATGGGGAAAGACATAAAGAACCCATGGAATACCGCGCAGCTGCGCCGCTTCTACCCTTAGCTAGCAAAGCTGTTTCTTCTACCCCCCCTACTATGTAATCAAGCATCGGCAGCAGTCCACGCCCAACACTATGCCTTCGGCACCAAGCAATAAAGTTCAAATTCTTCACTTCATGAATCGACATCTGTGTATGCTTACGCTCGGGGGCTTCACCCGTGCTCGGGGGCTTCGCCTTTTGACCCGTGCTCGGGGGCTTCGCCTTTCGACCCGCGCTCGGGGGCTTCACCCGCGCTCGGGGGCTTCGCCTTTCGACCCACGCTCTGGGGCTTCGCCTTTCGACCCACGCTCGGAGGCTTCGCCTTTCGACCCACGCTCGGGGGCTTCACCCGCGCTCGGAGGCTTCGCCTTTCGACCCACGCTCGGGGGCTTCACCCGTGCTCGGGGGCTTCGCCTTTCGACCCACGCTCAGGGGCTTCGCTTTTCGACCCACGCTCGGGGGCTTCGCCTTTCGACCCATGCTCGGGGGCTTCGCCTTTCGACCCACACTCGGGGGCTTCGCCTTTCGACCTGCGCTCGGAGGCTTCGCCTTTCAACCCACGCTCGGGGGCTTCACCCGCGCTCGGAGGCTTCGCCTTTCGACCCACGCTCGGGGGCTTCACCCGCGCTCGGGGGCTTCGCCTTTCGACCCACGCTCGGGGGCTTTGCCTTTCGACCCGCGCTCGGAGGCTTCGCCTTTCAACCCACGCTCGGGGGCTTCACCCGTGCTCGGGGGCTTCGCCTTTCGACCCACGCTCAGGGGCTTCGCTTTTTGACCCATGCTCGGGGGCTTCGCCTTTCGACCCACGCTCGGGGGCTTCGCCTTTCGACCCACGCTCGGGGGCTTCGCCTTTCGACCCGCGCTCGGAGGCTTCGCCTTTCAACCCACGCTGGGGGCTTCACCCGCGCTCGGAGGCTTCGCCTTTCGACCCACGCTTGGGGGCTTCACCCGCGCTCGGGGGCTTCGCCTTTCGACCCACGCTCGGGGGCTTCGCCTTTCGACCCACACTCAGGGGCTTCGCCTTTCGACCCGCGCTTGGAGGCTTCGCCTTTTGACCCACGCTCGGGGGCTTCACCCATGCTCGGGGGCTTCGCCTTTCGACCTACGCTCGGGGGCTTCACCCATGCTCGGGGGCTTCACCCACGCTCGGGGGCTTCACCCACGCTTGTGGGCTCCGCCTTTCGACCTACGCTCGGGGGCTTTACCCACGCTCGGGGGCTTCACCCATGCTCGGGGGCTTCGCCTTTTGACCTACGCTCGGGGGCTTCACCCACGCTCGGGGGCTTCACCTTTCAACCTACGCTCGGGGGCTCCGCCCTCCTGACCTACGCTCGGGGACTTCGCTTTTTTCACCCCAGACAAACAAGATATACATATACAATATATACACAACGTGGAGGTACAGACGCAGCCACAGGGCTAGTTCATGGCGCCGCGGCGCCTTGGTTTGCTCTCTGACGGTCACTTTCGGTGATAATCTGTCGAGCAATACAGTCGGCTGTGCCTCTGTAAGCAGCATAGTGGTGCTCCATATCAAAGCGACCACTAGGAGACGGAGGAAGTGTCTTCAGAAGCTCCAGGTCGACCTCAGGATAGTGAGCATGTACGAAAGCAAGGCCGACCACGGCTCCGCAGCGCAAATGCTCCCGAACAAAGGAGTACACAGCGCTTCCGTTCTCAAACCGTTCGAGCAGTGCCGGCACACCTTCGGGTTGTTTATTCAAAGGAAACATCACCTCATGCACCAGAGCAAGTGCGCCTCGGCTCTTCTTAGCCAACACTCCGGCTTGGGCGATCCTGTCTTAAAGAAGTGTCAACTTCATCGCCTTCGACCGGTCTGCCCAGAAATTGTCAGCAGTCGAATTGGCATGTGTTTGGGCAGCGATAAGATGCGCATTCACACGTCGGGCTTCAGCCGTGCTGTCGAGGCACACATCTGCAGGAGAAAGATGAAGATTAAATTCAACAAAATTGAACAGCGAAGCAAAGGACACCGAAGACTCACATTTTAAAGCCTTCCCCAAGTTCTCGATTTCGTCAAGCAGAAACTTCTCGGTGTCGGCAGCCAGTGACGCCTTTGACAGAGCGACATCGACCTTAACAGTAACTACCTTTAGCTGACGCTGCGTGCTCTGGAGTTGGTCGCGCAGGGAACTGATCAGAGTCAATTCGCTCGAAGAAGGCGCCCTCCGCTCAACGGCACCAGAGGTACTACCAACTGTTTCATACTCAACAGGCCAGGCGCTAGAGGTCGCGGACGGCTCCTGCATAAGATGCCTAGCATCACACACAAGCATCAACAACCAAATGACAAGCAAATTAACAGAATAGAAGAACAAGTTTTACAGCAGAAAGGGGTCTTAATCAGAGTCAAAGCCCTCGGCGCGGTACCACAAAAGTTAATTACAGAGGTGAGGCAGGAGCACTACTCGCACTACGCTGAGCTACCAGCCTTGCTAGACGGTGCGCCAGATGCGCCACCTTTTCGAGCTCTCGCCGCCGCGTGTTTCTCGTTCCTCTTGGCCAAGAAGCTCGTCATCCGGGCAGCCAGATCACGAGCACGAGCAACATAACTTTTGGCGGACCTGTCGCGTCCGTCCTTGTCTTTTGGATAGGTGCTCGTGATCTTGTCAGCATCGGATTCCACATCGTGCATCATCATCATGGAGAAGACAGACTCTGAGCCGATAGTTACCTATCGGCGAACCGCGGCAACTAACGGGTCTTCGCCGTCTGCCCTCACCGCCAGAGCTTCGAGGATCCCCGCAATGGTGTCGCTGACCGAGTTAGGGATAGACGTATCCCGAATGCGAACAAGTGTCGATCGCACCCTGGCCAGGAGGTTGCCAACCTCTTGACTTAGGCGCTCGGCAAGGCCGACGCTGGATTCGAGTCTGGCGGGCTCCTTCATAGCTCCGACGTCCAATTCGGCAGCGGCTACAAGAAGAAACAACCTGCCAGGTCAACAATAGGACCCTTTGGCACAAAATCTAATTCAGACGAGGTCAAAGACTCACCACGCAAAGCATCGATCGAAGATTGCAGACGCTGCTGCATGTCTTTTTCCCTTGTTTCGGCCTCTATGTGACGCGTCCTGGCAAGCTGCTGAGCCTTGGTCAACTCGGCCTTTAGCTGGGCGACCTCGTCGGCTAGCTCAGCGGTCTTAGCCTTCAGTTCCGAATTTTTTGCCGCAAGTTCATCCAGCTGCGCCTTCAAGGATGTCTTGTCAGCGGCAGCTTGTGTGGCGATCCCTGACCATTCGGGAAAGAGCAGTGTTACGGATAAAAAAGTCAAGGTTACAATCAGAATGGGGAGTTAAGGAAGAAGAGGCTGTACTCACGTCGAATGTCCTCGAGCTGCTCGGACAATTTTTGGTTTTCTTCTTCCAAGGAGAAGAAGCTTCTACAAACTTTTGATAGATCCCTAACAATGGGCTAAAGAAGGCAACAAGAGATCAACCCTCGAGTCATTGTTCGGAGGGCAAGCCTAAGTCTAAACACTTAGGCTCACCCTCGGGGGCTACTGATGGTCAATCACATGAAACGCAAGTTTGGAATCTTCGGACTTACATGGTTGTTAGGACCGGAAGGTTCGCCAGACGAAGAAACGAGGACGAACTCGTGCTCCATCATTTTCTTCTTCGAAGAGGTCGAAGGCTTCATAAGAACGGCTTCGGGGGCGGCGACATCAGCAGCCTTCTCCTGCGAGTCCGCTATCTCTTCGAGGGCGTCATCATGGGGCTGGACTCGATATTGGTCCTGGTCTCCCGGACACGTCGATGTCCCCTCGGAAGAAGATCTGAAGCAAATATTGATGTCAATACAAATCGACGAATTCAAAGCAAGTTCACAGGAAGTATGAGTTCTACAAGGAAAACTTACGACGTGTCGATCCCGAATTTTGGAATGATCTTCTTCTCTATTCGAGGAGGAGGATAGCGGCTCAAAGGTGAGGCAGGAATCGTGCTGTTACCATCATCGCCCAAAGTGAAACGGGTGTCATCGAAGTCTTCCGAGTCATCGACAACATCTGTAATTCGCTGCTTTTTCGGGGCTTTCGACGAAGATGGAGCAGCGGAGGTCGATCCCTCCGGCACTTTGGTAAAATTGCGCCCCGGATACTCGCCCATCTCGGGCTGGGGCGGATAGCATCGAGCCACTTCGATTACCTGTGCAGGGATATAAAATGCGTTCAATACTGGTCGATACAGCTATGGAAGCAAAGTGGTGTCCGATTGAGATCAGAATCGTACCTCGGTGCGGGGAAAGGCCTTGCTGAAGGCCACCGCGCCGAAGATTTTCGGCACGGGATTTTTCTTCTTAATGTTCATGATGGTGCGCACGCACTCATCGATCTCGGCCTCGCGCAGCTCATCTTGGGAGATGCGGGTCGAATCCCGACGGTCGCTGTAGTCCCACATACAGTGGGCTCGAGCAGCAAGGGGCTGGATTCGGCGCTCGATGAAGGTTCGGATGAGCTGGATGCCCGAAAGCTCTTTCTTCGGAGTAACTCGGAGCTGCTGGATCTTCTCCATCAGCGGCTCTGTAATCTTGATCTCCTCATCAGAAAGGTCATGCTTCCAAGACACGCGAGGTCGGAGGGTGCCAGTAGGTTGAAATTCCTCGAGTCCGAAATTTTCATCGTCGGAGGATTTGTCCTTGGCATAGTACCACTTCGTCCTCCAGCCGGGATTGTTTTTGGGCGTTTGGAGATTGAAGTATTCGACGTCCGGGCGCACCTGGCAGCCGAAACCACCGGTCTGGAATGGCAGAAGGCGCCGAATAGCGAAAATTCAGCGCCACAGCGCCTAGTGGGGTTCAATCCCCAGGAAACATTCACAGAGCGTGATAAAGCACGCAGTGTGGAGGATGGTATTGGGATTCAGATCATGGAGCTGAATCCCATAAGCAAAAAGAAGACCGCGGAGGAAAGGATGCGGAGGAAGAGACAAACCCCGCAGCAAGAAGGCAATAAAAATTACCCGGAATCCAGGAGGAGGCCGGGGAATGATCTCAGGGCCGGTGGCAAGCGACTCCGCTGGCGTGTTCTTCAGGAGGCCCATCTTCTTGGCCTGGGACAGCTCCTTGTCCCCGACCTTGGTCTAGACCCAACGGCCAACGGCGGAGCCGTCGGCATCGGCCGTCTTGGCCTTCTTGGCAGCAGGGCCAGTGGTGGCGCCGGCGGCTGTGGAGCTCCTCTTGCCCATGGGCTCGGTGCACAGCGGGAGCTGTGGAAATGGGTGCAGGTGGAGGAGGCAACTGCTATGAGGCGCAAGGAGGAAGACGGTGGCGGCGGAGTAGGGTGAACTGTTTACCCCGCCGCTGTTATTTATTTCTCCTCTGGAAATCTACGCCAGATCTTAGCCGTCCGCGATGAAGTGGAAACGACCAAGCCAATCCAGCCATCCATGTGTCAGCGCGTGGGAGCCGCGGCATCCACTACGCACGGTAATCAAGGAAACCATGCCGGTTATTTCTCACTCACGCGTGGGACGTGCGGTCAAACACTGTCAACGGCTAGGATGTGCGGCCGGTGGGCCCACCATACGTCTAGTCCTGGCAGGATCAGGCCATTCCTGCAGAGGATGGTGTGACAACTCGAGGAAGCATTTCGTCAGCAATGACGCGATTCTTTGGGCAGGCTGATTCTTTTCAACTCGAAGGTCGAGGCTGGTAAGAGTTCTTTCGAACCTTAAAGGTACGCACTACTTGCAGTCAGATGATTTCTCGACCGAACTTTCTTTGGGGTTTTGGTATTCCTCCTTCTTGTGTTACCCAAACACACTCAAGGTTTTTCGACGACTCTGTTTTGCTTCAAATTGGGTTTTTGAGCAAGGAATCCTTGCTCATTCGAGGCCGGACTTCAGTCCCTCGAATCGCCTTTTTCGGGCCAACAGTGCCTTCAAGTTATTCGAGGCCGGACTTCGGTCCCTCAAATTGTCTTTTTCGGGCCAGCAGTGCCTTCAAGTTATTCGAGGCCAGACTTCGGTCCCTCAAATCATCTTTTTTGGGCCAGCAGTGCCTTCAAGTTATTCGAGGCCGGACTTCGGTCCCTCAAATCGTCTTTTCCGGGCCAGCAGTGCCTTCAAGTTATTCGAAGCCAGACTTTGGTCCCTCAAATCGTCTTTTTCGGGCCAGCAGCACCTTCAAACTATTCGAGGCTGGGCTTCGGATCCTCAAATTGTTTTTTACGGTCTAGCAATACCTTCAAAATGTTCGAGCTTGAATTACGGACCCTCGAAATGCATCCCGAGGCCGCCTGCGTCTTCATTCTGTTCGAGTAAGGGCTGATGCCTTTTTGAACCTTTCTTTTGGGCTATCAACGCTCCTCATTCAATATGCCCGAATCTTGGTGGCCATATACCAGTTCGGATGCCGTATGTCAAATACGAAGGTAAGTCCACAGTTAGCAACACTGGATGGCCCGGTATTCGTATCAAACGTGCTCTGTCAGAAATTTTCCATACCTATGGTATGAAGTTTGCACCGATGGACGCATTGGGTGCCTCACAAACGAACTAGGCTCCGACCTGGTAAGTCCAACGCGGCCCAGGTCGGGGTAGCGCCAACCCACGCGGGTTCGAGTCGGGGGACTCGAATCTGAGTAAACTAACCGAATATTTTTGCTGCTGTGCAATTAACTGAGACCCGACGAGAGTCTCAGGCCGGTTATGCGCATCCCTCTGCAAACTCGACTTAGCATTTTCGAGGCTCTGGATGAGCGTAGCTTGAAAACTTCATATCTAACAAGTGTATTACTCGAATGCTCTCTATTTTTGCGATTTACAGACCAGGTGCGCATATCGGGTGCGGCTGAGAAGATTTTTGGGTGGAGTCCCTGCCATAGTCTTCGGCTATCCTAGGCACTCGGGGGCTACTGACGAAGGAATGACAAACGGGCCCCCGATATTCGCCTACCTGGTTTTCGGTCTAGGAAAGGTCTCTCTCGAAAAGCTCTTGAGGCCCATCAATGTAGCGATCTAGCTTGGCCCAGGAGCTAAACTTGGCGTGCAAGCAAAGGTCCAAAGAATTAGAATTGGATTAGGTTTCGTCTGTTTGAGTACCGATCCGATCTGTATTGGGTTAGAGGGACCATCCCGAGACCCAGTCTTCACATATAAAAGGCTGGGAGGGAGGCCTCAAAACCCTAGACGCTTTTTCCACCCACCTTACGCCTGAGTGCTCGACAACTTAGAGCTCTCTAGTTTGGCTAGATCCAATCTACGCCACCATTGTAACACCTTCATTAAAGCCACCCCATCAATACAAAGTCGGACAAGCAGGATGTAGGCCTTTTACCTTCCGAGGGGGCCGAACCTGGGTAAATCCCTTGTTCCTTTGCTTTCGTCTGATCGTCGTCGAGTTCGCCAGGTCCCCAAAATGTTTCCTAGATCGAAAGCCCTTCGACATGGGCATTGCCGGGGATAAACCTCGTCAGCAGGGCTCGGCTCGCCCGAAATTCCCACCTCCTAGCGGGGCCCATGCGATTGGCCCGCAGGGGTCACCGCCCCCAACCCCCATCCCCCCCGAACGCAATCTCTCATCTGCGCCGCAGCACTCGCCGCACAGCGCCGCCAGCTCGCGCCCCCACCTCACGCCGCCCAACGCCGCCGGAGCTCCTCCTCGTGCCGCCCAGCGCTGCCGGTGCTCCTACTCACGCCGGCGTGTGCGTGCCTAGCGCCCAATGCCGCCGGAGCTCCTCCTCGCGCCTGCCCTCCGCCCCAAGTCGTCTGCGGCCAAGGTCCTCTGCCTGCCGAGCTCGTCTGTGTCGTGCTTGCTCACCGGCGTTTGCGTGCTCGCCGGAGCACCCTGAATCGAGCTCCTCTCGCCGGCATGTGCGTGCTTGGCGACCACGGCCTGCCTCCGCCACGGCCTGCCTCTGCCAGCCACGGCCTGCCTCCGCCACGGGCAAGCCTCTGCCAGCCCCGCCACGGCAAGCCACGGCGAGCCCCGCCACGTGTGCGCCCAGAGCACCCTCGCCGGAGCACGCTCGCCGGAGATTGCTCGCCGACTGGACCGGATTGCTTTTACAGGGACCCGATTGCTTTTACAGGGACCCGATTGCTTTTATATTTTGTATACAGGGATCTAATTGGATTTTATTTTGTGTACAGGGACCTGATTGTGTTTCATCTTTGTATTTAGGGCTTTTTGTGTAAATTTTGGGTCTTCTCATCATCTCTCATCACATACAACCTACTAAACACTGGACGCACTGAGAATATCTCAACCAACACAGGCTACCAAACAAACGAGAAAATCTGAGTTTAGCTTAGCTAGGGTCAGCCTAGCTGAGGTGAAATAGCTATTCTCTCTTGGACCGACCTACCAAACACACCCTAAGACGCGGCTGGAGGTGGAGGATTGATTGGGTGGGATGCGCTGGAGGGGATTCTCAATCCCCTCCAGCGCATCCCACCCGTCAACCTCCACATATAGCGGTGCGACACATCCGGTTGCAGGGATCTAAATGGACTTTGTAGGCCTGTGGACCGTTGCGGTTCCTCCTCTCTATCATGTTTTTCAGCCCAATCGGCATAGTCGCCGAACTCATGCAGGTTTCAACAATTTGTGGGATCTCCTAGAGATGCTCTTACCAAAGAAGATAAAAGGTAGGGATGACTCGACTTAATGTGTACATGAATTTAGATGGTGTGTTGCTGATTTAGCATCGCGGGAGTATAATTGATATCACGGTAATGATGTACACGTTGACGAAGATAGCTATAGTAAAGATTTGCGAGATTCCAATATTTTCTCGCTGTAGTTTGGAAGCTTCCATAACTTTTATATTTAACAGTGCTGTAGACCTTTATCAAAAAAATCAGTGTTGTAAACATATAATCAATTTTATTTTTTAAACATAACATATAGCATCAACGAATCTGTCCATTTTCCCCAGTTTAAAAAGTTCTAATGAAGAAGAACTTAATTTCTAAGTATGGTCACAACTTTTGTGTATTCAATTTGGCATATTTGAGGTGATCGGAAAAAAGCTAGCATCACCTCCTCAAGAGGCTGGTGATGAGTGAGAGAGCCGAAGAATTGCAATTTTTGTTGTTCCGTGGGAGTGCAATTAGGGCTAAAAATAGAACTGAAAACTTTCGAGCTAAATGAGAAACTTGTGACTTGGCGAAAAAGTTGTTACACCTAGCGGTGCTGAACAATGGGAATTTTTTCCACCGCCATAACGCAATAGAACAACGCGGTCTCCAGATCGCATCCACCATGGCGCCGCTGCCCTCTTCTCAACCAACAGCCCTCCTCCCCCTCCCGTCCCCTCCCTCCCTCACCACCACCTCCCACGTCGCCTCAAGTGGGGCGACTCGAGATTCCCCTCCCATGTCAGTAGCTCTAGTCCTCAACTCAAAAATGATAGTCCGAATATCCATTGCAAGTAAAATCCTACGAAACCATGTTTATGTATCTGAGACCAAGCACAACCAAATCAAGAATAATAGTCCAAATAAAATTTGAAGGCATCCAAGACATACGTGCACATGACCAAGCACAACCAAATAAAGCTGCCAGCACCACCGACGAGGTGGGCGAGGCACCGCCTGGCCGTGGCGGCCACCCGCCGTCGCGCCAAGGAGGTGGGCGAGGCGTTGCCTGGCCGTGGTGGCCACCAGCCGCCGCGCCGACGAGGTGGACGAGGTGCTGCCTGGCCGTGGCGGCCACCCGCCGTCGTGCCGAGGAGGTGGCCATGGCGGCCACCCGCCATCGCGCCTTGGAGGTGGGCGAGGCGCTAAAGTTGCGGTGGCCACCCTGCCGTCGCCGAGGAGGTGGGCGAGGCGCGCACCAAGGAATTGGGTGAGGCGCCGCCTGGCCGTGGTAACCACGCGCCGTCACCGCCGCTGGTGGGCCAGCGCCGGAGAAACAGAGCCACGCGCGGTCGACCTCGTCTAGGTTGGGCCGGCGCTGGAGGAACAGAGCCGCACGCAGTCAACCTCGTCTAGGTTGATTCTCCACAGCTTTGACCCAAATCGGCGGAGCAGCGAGGTCCGTCGACCAGATGCGGCTAGAGACCGGAGGAACTAGAGCACGGCCAGGGATCTCACCGGACGGCTCACCTTCCGCTCTTCATTCCATAGTCTAGCTCTTGTTCAGACAGGAATTGGATAAGGAAGGGGAACTGGAAGGAGAAGCAATTGGTATTCGATACACGCCGGGCCTGGGAGGGATACGACTAACGACGTATTTGTGGGATCTTTTTTTTTACTAAAAGCCACACGGAGACTGCCGCTGGATGCCGTCCATGCCTCTTGTCGCACAGATGGTCGCACGCGTTGGCGACAGGCAAGCCGCGTCTGGTGGGGACGCGGCTTGCCTGTCGCCAAAGCATGCGACCATCCGTGCGACGAGAGGCGCGGATGGCATCCAGCGGCTGGGCCTCCCGCACCTCCAGCGTAGCTTTTCATTGAAAAAAAATGGAGAGACGATACAGTCCCGTACGTATTATCTCCCGTGTACTGATTCAGTTCCGTAATACAAACAGAACATTAAAAGTAAACACAAAATAGGAGAAAAGTAATCAAATCACGCGGGAACACATGATACAGCCGCGCGCCAAAATCCTATCTCCCGCTAATGCAAATAGATACGGGAGGTTTGGTCAACACGGGCATATTACAAACGAAAACAAACAGATCCAGAGATCAAGGGATCAACAGTAATCGCTACAAACGAACAGATCCAGAGATTGAGGGATCAACACTAGTCGCTGATGGATTCAAGTAATCATGGGCATGATGATGGCGTTGATTCTCACCTAAGACTGTAAGAGATCTGAACAACTCTTCATGATAAATCATAGCCGAAGATTTCAATTTCTTCTTTTTTAGCCGGTTGTGGGAATTCTTCCACTGCTGCCATCCCCTTTCTTTGGTTTCCATCCTCAGGCATGCCTTCCCACCTAGATGTACATGAACTCCTTGCAAAATTTCATGGTGTTAGTTGCAAAATAATTGATTTGCTACTATGTATATACTGAATTAATTATTAATTCATATAGGATTCCCAAGAAACTGCAGAAAATCATACTCGTGAAAGGGTACCAAAACTTGGCATGAAATTTTTATCTGAAGAGGAAGCTTATACCTTTTATAACAAGTATGCTGAAACTATTGGTTTTAGCATTAGAAGAAGCAGTGGCCATAAAATGAAGAACTCCTCTATAATGCAACAACGGACATTTACGTGCTCTCGTCAAGGTATGGGCTATATGCATTTTTTAATGATTGCAATCACATTTTTATACACTAAGAATATTACTTATATAGGCTTTCGAGGAGATGATAAAAGAGAGGACACATTCAGCTATAGCAGACCTCAAACACGAGGCCTGAAACACGATGTGGGTGTTCCGCCCGTATGAAGATAAGCCTCAGAAACGGATTGTATGATGTGTATGAATTTGAGGCGTCACATAACCACATTCTTGCTCCTGGGACCATGGCACACTTTTGAGATCCCAGAGAAAAGTAACAGAAGCGCAAATAGCAAATGCAGAGGTTGCAAAGTCTGTAGGTATTTCAAATAAAACAACAGTTGATATGATGATCAAACAAATAGGTGGATTTGAAAACCTTGGTTGTACAAGTGAAGATATAAAAAATCAATTGTACTCAAAGAGAACAATACAAGCAAAGGAAGGTGACACAGGGGGAGTGTTAGAATACATTGAGAAGAAGGTATCAAAAGATGTCAATTTCTTCTATGCAATTCAAGTAGATGAGGATGATTTGATAACTAATATTTTCTGGGCTGACTCCAAAATGGTCTCGGACTATGCGATGTTTGGTGATGTTATATGCTTTGACACCACATACAGGAAACTAGATGATGGACGTCATTTGGTTTGATTGTTGGTGTAAATAATCACAAGAAAACTGTTGTCTTTGGTGCTGCACTTCTCTATGATGAAACCGCTGAAAGTTTTCGTTGGCTATTTCAAACTTTTTTGAAAGTTATACCGGGAAAACATCCACGGACAATTCTGACCGATGAAGATGCAGCAATGGCGAAGGCAATCAGTGAATTCTTAATTTATACTATACATAGACTTTGCGTGTGGCATATGAACCAAAATGCTTGCAAGCACCTCGGTGGAGTCGTTAAAGATTATAAGAAGTTCAATGTAGATTTTCAGCATTGTATCTATGATATAGAGGAGGAAGATGAATTTATAAGTGCATGGGATGGAATGCTTGACAAGTATGGACAACGTGAGAATGACTGGCTTCAAAGGTGGTTCGATAAAAGGGAGCATTGGGCACTTGTGTATGGCAGAAATACGTTTTGTGCCCAAATGACCACTACTCAAAGAAGTGAAAGCATGAACAATGAATTGAAGAGGTACATCAGTGTTAAATATGACATTCTTACTTTTTTCCATCATTTTGAGCGGCTAGTGGGGGATAATTTTTTTGAAGAGGTGAGGTGTGACTTCAAGGCAACACAGACTAGTCCCAAGCTAAAGGCAGAAGCTAGCTATATGTTAAGGCAAGCTGTAACCACATATACTCCATCAATATTCAAGTTGTTTCAAGAGCAAGTGCTTCGGACCCTAAACTATGACACATTCCTTTCCGATGAAAGTGAGGCAGAGGAGAAGGATTACATAGTAAAATTTCATGGCACACAGCGTGACCATGTCGTTAGATTTATTCCAAAAGAAGAAAAGGTCACCTGCAGTTGCAAGAAGTTTGAATTTGCTGGAATACTTTGCTCTCATTGCTTAAAGGTACTTGATATTAATAATATCAATCATATCCCTGAAGAATATATCTTAAAAAGATGGACAATTGATGCAAAAGTTCTGGAGATAAAAAGCAAACGCAACCAGCATGAGGATCCAAAAGCAAGAATGTCTAATCACTACACAGATTTATGCAAAATGTTTATGCAAATAGCTGCTGGTGCCACTGAATCTGATGAATCATATGATATGGCTGCTAGCTGTGCAGAGAAATTAGCACAAGATGTGGAGAAATGTTTGAAAATAAGAGTCGACCCCGAATTGAGTAATCCATGTACCACAGAAGGTGCATCTTGTACTCATGTGGCAGGATTGAAGATCGACTCTAGTAGAATTTCAAAACATAATCAGGCGACTGGCCAACCAAAAGGTATTAAAGTCAAGGAGAAGACTACCAGAGGATCAAGAAGACCCGTTGGTGGCTTTGAGAAAGCAACTTCAAAGAAGAAAAAGAACAAGGATGATACTGCTCAAGTACAGCCGCAAGTATGGCCGCAGGCCACTTCAACGGTATAAAATTTATAGTTTGTTTCTTATAAAACCTTTACCTATACTAACATTTTGATATCATATGTGACAAGGTCATTTAGAGTTCTTCGCAAATCAAATGGCTGCATATCAATTACACTACAACACTATGCTAAATGCTACAATGACTCCATCAGTTTGTAATTCCAACCCAATGTCACTACATCCACAAGAATTGCTGGCAGGATTTCAACCCCATGATACACTAGTGGTATAAGTAGTTCACACTTTCAAGTTTTCCAATTTTCAACCTTCGATCAAATTTAACTTTAACCTTTCGATGTGCAGAGCCATCCGACAAATCACATGTATTCGTATTTACCCCAACAGAACTATGCTCTAAATCCCTCACTCCAAGAGAACAATGGCACTGGAACATCTAGCTCGGTGACAGGACAAAACCATGCCTTTCTCCATCAACAGAAGCCAGCATAAAAATTTTCTATATGGGTTTTTTTTTTTACTTCTAAGTTGCCAGACTTTGGCATGATATTTTTTTGCATCTCTTTTATGAAGTTGTGTAATGTAAAATTATGCATTATACTTTTTGCTAAAACAGACGAAATGGCTACCAAGCAAACTTAAATGATCTAAAAGTACCTGAGAATGAGATCTTTGAGTCTGTGGCTGAGAAGCAATATATTGAAGGATTTCATATATTGTGTGGAACCTTGTCTGGCTGTAGTCTGCAACCTTATGGATATAAAAATGGCCATGTCAGTAGCTCTAGTCCTCAACTCAAAAATGATAGTCCGAATATCCATTGCAAGTAAAATCCTGCGAAACCATGTTTATGTATCTGAGACCAAGCACAACCAAATCAAGAATAATAGTCCAAATAAAATTTGAAGGCATCCAAGACATACGTGCACATGACCAAGCACAACCAAATAAAGCTGCCAGCACCACCGACGAGGTGGGCAAGGCACCGCCTGGCCGTGGCGGCCACCCGCCATCGCGCCAAGGAGGTGGGCGAGGCGTTGCCTGGCCGTGGTAGCCACCAGCCGTCGCACCGACGAGGTGGACGAGGTGCTGCCTGGCCGTGGCGACCACCCCCCGTCGTGCCGAGGAGGTGGCCATGGCGGCCACCCGCCATCGCGCCTTGGAGGTGGGCGAGGCACTAAAGTTGCGGTGGCCACCCTGCCGTCGCCGAGGATGTGGGTGAGGCGCGCACCAAGGAATTGGGTGAGACGCCGCCTGGCCATGGTAACCACGCGCCGTCACCGCCGCTGGTGGGCCAGCACCGGAGAAACAGAGCCACGCGCGGTCGACCTCGTCTAGGTTGGGCCGGCGCTGGAGGAACAGAGCCGCACGCAGTCAACCTCGTCTAGGTTGATTCTCCACAGCTTTGACCCAAATCGGCGGAGCAGCGAGGTCCGTCGACCAGATGCGGCTAGAGACCGGAGGAACTGGAGCACGGCCAGGGAACTCACCGGACGGCTCACCTTCCGCTCTTCATTCCATAGTCTAGCTCTTGTTCAGACAGGAATTGGATAAGGAAGGGGAACTGGAAGGAGAAGCAATTGGTATTCGATACACGCTGGGCCTGAGAGGGATACGACTGACGACGTATGTGACGACCTCAAATTTGATAACAAATTCGAAGTGCCCGTTATGTAATCCATCACAATCCCAGAATCAATGTTGTGATTTACATAACGTAGTTGATACCACAGTTCCATAGCCATTACAATACGAGGGTTCAAATATAATGGTCATACAGACCAAGTCATATTACAACACAACATAGCAGCGGAAATAACGTCTTCGGGTCCATGCCTTCAACCTACAGGCAATGGCGACTCATGGAGACGAGCTTAGTTCTGGTACTCTTCTTCATACCCTTCCTCCTGGTATTCCTCCACATAGTCTGGCCAAGTTGATAGCCAGGGACACAGCCGTGAGTACATTGGATGCACTCGCAAACCATCTTATAACGGAAAAGATGAAGTAGATATGCAAGGTTTGGTATAGTGGACTAAGCACTAAGTTTGTTTGTAAAAGCTAGTTTTATTTCCCAAGAATGTTCATTTGTAGAAAAGAAGTTTAGTTCTCTAGGTTCAATCTAAAGAGGACTTCAAGTGTGTCAACATCATTGTCAAGTCAAGTCATTCACCCAGTTCACCATTTTCACTTTTAGTCCTGACAAAAGTCAAGTACAGCTTGCCAACCGTCCATGACCGCGGACGCGGCTATTCGAATAGTTTGAAAACCTCTGCAGAGGGGTACACTTTACCCACAAGATTCGATAAATCTGCCAGGAGAAATCCACGGTTCGTCATACACAAGTATGCGATTTTCAGATAATCAAACAAACTCTTTCACTTGCTCATCCTAGTATAGGATCCTTCCCTAGAGCCCGGGGTACGGAATCTCCCGCTCCGGCGTCTCTAGTTCTGCCCATCCCGGGTACCGGGTTAGTGGAATCCACCTGGTCCAGAAGTAACCGTTTCGCGGTGTCCTTCCATGAAGCTTTGATACAAGGCCTCCCATACTAAGATAAACAAGCTACGGATTAAGCCCCTTCCCATATAGGGGTAATGTGGTCGTACGGTATAATTGGCTCCCATGGTACATCACTCGTTGTCATTGAGAAATATATTTCATAGTTCTTAGTCACGATTGATTTTCTTTCCTAAAACCATCAGGTAGGAACAATCTCCATTTCAAGTTTCAAGTGCAAGGCACCAAATTCAACTAGAGTTTCCCCTTATAAAAGGCCTCAATATTATTAGCGACTAAGCAACTACCTTGAGTAATGACCACTAAATAGAGTTGGATAAACTCAACTTGATGCTCTTGTTAAGCAAGATATCACTATGCTTCTATCATTCTACTCTAGCAATTCAATCATGCAATTTACTTAAAACAGTAGCATGCAAGAGTAAAACTAGGCATGGGAGTATGAATCAACAGATGGCTTGCCTTGGTTGGCCAAGTGTCCGGGGTATTCTTCTTCTTCTTCTTGATAATAATTCCCTCCAATATCCTCCTCGGCAACACTAGCGTCTGATAACGAATAAACACAAAACACACAATCACTATACCATGCTAACAACACACCAAAGCACACATCTTTGTTTGCTCACAATAGCATTCATGGTGTATTTTAATTCATGTTGCATTTTTATGGTGTTGGATTGTAAGTCTTTCTTCCAAGTTTTTCTTCAAGTGTGCAAGCGAGATTCTCTACTAAGTGTCCTAGATTGTTTACTTGCTAAGCTTTGGTAAAGGTTGAGGGTTACTAATACTAGTTCAAGTGGGGGTGAGTAACTAAGTGAGTTGGGAGGGATGGCAATTTAATTCTAAGTGTGCAAATAGGTTTCCATCATTTTATGCTATAAAATAGGATGGGTTTAGGGTCTAATTGATCACTCTAATAAGGTTTGGGGTAGATTAGTGTTGGCTAACAGTAAGAGGGGTCATTAGTGAGTTCACATTTTAATTTTCATGATTTTTGATGGCTTAAATAATTTTCTAGAAATCTTTCATTATTAAACAAGCTATGGTCACACTATTCATATCTAAATTAATTCTTAACTTAATTTGAATTCTAACCAGTACTATTGTGTAGAGTATTTCATAGGCTTTCCAATGCATATTTATTTGCTAGATTTGGATTTGTAAAACTCTAGGAATTAAAGTTTGAAAATAGCATCTGAAAGTTATTTGAAATAAATAAAAAGGCGGGAATTAATTTAAAAACGAAACGGACCTAAACTGAAACGAGCCGGGCCCTATTCAGAATAAAGCCGAACGGGCCGGCCCATACCGTTTTGCGTGGGGGAAAAAGAATAAAAGGGGAGCTGACAGGTGGGGTCGCGATGTCAGCTCACTTAACGATTCCCGAATCGGTATGCTAGCGTCGGATCAGAATCGGACGGCTCAGCTTCATCGTCTTCCTCAGCACGGCGGGAGCTCACCTACGAGCAGTGGAGATCGTTCGACGGCGATGGCGAGGCGTAGGGGATGCAGAACTTGACGGCGGTGCGCGGGATCGGCTGCGGTGCTCCTCCTCCTCCGATTCCCTGCAGCAGCTGGCCTCCAGGTGGTCGAACGCGGCGGCGCTTCTCGCGTCCAGTACCTCGCCGGCGTGGCGAGCGTCGATGAACCAGGGCAAGCGGGGCTAAGCGAGAGTGTCTGGGAGGTAGAGGGGAGTGAGGTGCGTCTCTGCGTTTGATCGGCGGGGCCTTTTATAGGCCGGAGCGACGAGGGCGAGAGCGTCCAGTGAACGACCGGCGCAGGACATGCTGGCAGCGTGCACGAGCGACACTGGCCTCGTCGGCCTTACTCGCGTGCTGGAAGGGGTTGGTCTCGGCCGCGGAGTGCTGTGGGTCGGTGCTGGCGAGGGCAGGGCGGTCGGCGACGTGCAGGTTGCTGGGAAGAAGAGAGGGGGGTCCGGGGGTGCTGCCTCCTCTTCTCCTCCTTCTTCCAGGGCTTGGGTCGGGGCAGAGGGGGCTGGCATCGACCGAACATCCTCCCAGGGCATGGCTACAGGCGTGGAGCGAGCTAGAACAGTGCAGCACCAGTAGCTTTGATTTCATTTGATTTTTCTTCTGCCAGTGTTCGACGAAATGCCCGCAAGAACTCAAAATTTGAATTTTCAAAATTTTCCACTTTGGGTGCTCATCATATTGGCTAAGGTACCCAGTCATATTTTTGTTCTGGAGAAAGAAGGAGTTTTGCAAGAATTTATATTTCAAATTTGGTATAGTTCCTATTTCAGATTCAAACTTTGGCTCAAGTTTGTGTGGTGTTCCAATTTGAAATTTTGGTAGATCTTTGTTGGTTGAGTTAGTCCATAACTTGGTTAAGCTCAACTAGTTGGCCCATCACTGATTTGAGTTACAGATTTCTTAATCCAATGGCTCAAAGTGGTGTAGTCAATAACAATTTCTAGATCATATTAACTTTATCTCTTTCTTTCTTATTTCTATTTCTGGTTTCTTTGCTTCTTCTAAATCTTCTCTTTTGCTTCTGTTGGTTACCTTAGAACTAACTAATCAATGCCCAATCAAAAATAGCACACATAAAATCATAGAATACAAATAAGAGAAAATGTATGTATGCATACAATAATAGATAAAAAGTTTTATTTGGGTCCAAAATTTGGCACTTTATTTATTAAGATGTGGATTACAATTTCTGAGTTGTTACAATCTTCCCCCCTTAAAAAGAATCTCGTCCCCGAGATTCACTAGTTTAAGAACTGAAAAGATTGGGAAACTCTTTCTGCAGGTAATCTTCTCGTTCCCAAGTAGCTTCCTCTTCGGTGTGATTACTCCACTGAACTTTCAGAAACTTGATGCTTCGGGTTCGAGTGGTTCTATAAGCTTCCTCGAGGATACGAATAGGCATTTCACGGTATGTCAAATCCTTGTTGATGTCCACAGAGCGGTGATCAATATTCTTGAAGATTTCGGGCTTCTCCGGAACTTCAAGACATTTCCGAAGTAAGGACACGTGAAAGACATCGTGCACTTCGGACAATTCAGGGGGCATTTCCAACTGATAAGACACTTCTCCTCTGCGGTCTAGTATCTTGAAGGGTCCAATATATCTTGGTGCAAGCTTTCCTTTTACTTGGAATCTTTGCATTCCCTTGAGAGGTGATACTCTAAGATAAACAAAGTCTCCACTCTTGAAAGTTAATTCTCTCCGTCTCTTGTCGGCATAACTCTTTTGTCTTGACTGGGCTGCCTTGAGATAGTCAAGAATCATGCGAACTTTCTCCTCGGCTTCTTGCAGAATGTCTGGTCCGAATATCTGGCTATCTCCGGTTTCTGACCAATTCAAAGGGGTACGACACTTTCTTCCATACAAAGCTTCAAATGGGGCCATTTGCAAACTGGCTTGATAACTGTTGTTGTAGGAGAACTCCGCGAAAGGCAGACAATCCTCCCACTTAGCTCCATAGGCTAGAACACAGGCTCTCAACATATCTTCAAGTATTTGATTTACTCTTTCAGTCTGTCCATCAGTCTGAGGGTGGTAAGCGGTGCTGAAAGCTAATTTGGTTCCCAAGGCTTGATGTAAACTCTTCCAAAATCTCGAGGTGAATTGGGTTCCTCGATCGGAAACTATGGTTTTAGGGACTCCATGCAAACTGACAATTCTGGATAAATATAGATCTGCTAGCTGTCCCGAGTTGTAAGTGGTCTTGACAGGAATAAAGTGGGCAACTTTGGTCAATCTATCCACAATGACCCAAATAGAGTCATTGCCACGACTAGACCTTGGAAATCCAGTGATGAAATCCATTCCAACAGATTCCCACTTCCATTCCGGAACTTGCAGAGGTTGTAGCAAACCAGCAGGTCGTTGATGTTCAGCCTTGACTCTTTGACAGATATCACACTTAGAGATGAACGATGCAATCTCACGCTTCATTCCATGCCACCAAAATTGTTCCTTTAAATCTTGATACATCTTAGTTCCACCTGGGTGGATGGAGTAAGGTGTCTCATGAGCTTCCTTCATAATCACTTCCTTCAATTCTGTATCCGCAGGCACACAAATACGGCCCTTATACCAAAGAACTCCTTGATCATCTTCTTCAAATCCTGGCACCTTGCCGGAACCAATTCTACGCTTGATTCCGTCAATACTCTCATTTCCCTTCTGGGCTTCTTTGATTTGGCTCATCAAGGTAGGTTGAAACTCAAGGCTGGCTAAGAATCCTTGACTGACTAGTTCCAATCCAAATTTTTCAAACTCTTGGTGCAACATGGGTTGCTCTTCCTTGATCATCATGTTCAATGAACACGGCTTCCTACTCAATGCATCGGCCACTACATTGGCCTTCCCGGGGTGATAGTGAATTTCCAGATCATAATCCTTGATCAATTCTATCCATCTCCTTTGCCTCATGTTCAACTCCTTCTGGGTGAAGATATACTTCAAGCTCTTGTGATCAGTGTAGATCTCACAACGGTTGCCCATCAGATAGTGCCTCCAAGTCTTCAAAGCTAGAACAACAGCTGCTAACTCCAGATCATGGGTCGGATAATTTTCTTCATGAGGTCGAAGCTGCTGAGAAAGGTAAGCTATGACCTTGCCTTCTTGCATCAAGACACAACCAAGTCCAAGTTTGGAAGCGTCGCAATAGACATCAAAGTTTTTGGTGATATCGGGCATGGTTAGGACGGGGGCGGTCACCAATCGCTTCTTGAGCTCTTGAAAACTCTCTTCACACTTAGGGGTCCATTCAAACTTCTTGTCCTTCTTCAACAATTGCGTCATTGGCCGGGCAATGCTCGAAAATCCTTTAACAAACTTGCGGTAATATCCCGCTAATCCGAGAAAACCTCTAACTTCAGTCTGAGTGGTAGGGGCTTCCCATTCCATGACTGATTTGATCTTCTTGGGGTCTACCGATATTCCTCCGGCTGATAGTACATGGCCTAAGAATCCAACTTCCTTCAACCAAAACTCACATTTACTGAACTTGGCATACAGCTGATGCTCCCTTAAGGTTTCTAGAATTAATCTCAAATGGGTTGCATGCTCCTCTTCGGATTTGGAGTAGATAAGAATGTCGTCAATGAAGACAACAACAAACTTATCCAAGAACTCCATAACAACCTTATTCATGAGGTTCATGAAATAAGCAGGGGCATTGGTCAATCCAAATGACATTACGGTGTACTCATACAATCCGTATCGGGTAGTGAAGGTTGTTTTGGGGATATCCGTTGCACGGATCTTCAGTTGGTGGTATCCAGTCCTAAGGTCTATCTTTGAAAACACTCTGGCTTCAGTCAGTTGGTCAAACAAATCCTCAATCTTCGGGAGAGGATACTTGTTTTTGATGGTCACATCGTTTAGCTTGCGGTAATCAGTGCATAGTCGGCTAGAACCATCACTTTTATCCACAAACAGAACGGGTGATCTCCAAGCAGAAGAACTTGGCTGAATCAATCCTTTACTCAAAAGGTCATCCAACTGCTTCTTTAACTCCACTAATTCCGCTGGGTTCATACGATAGGGTCGTTGGGCTATAGATCCCGTTCCGAGGATAAGCTCAATGATAAACTCAATATCCCGATCCGGTGGCATTCCGGGTAGCTCATCGGGAAAGACATCCGGGTATTCACAGACAATGGGGACTTGCTCCAAAGTCGGTCCTGAGATACTCTTATGACATCTGGGGAGTGGGATGGGTTTGACTGACACATGTTTTACTAGAACTCCATGGCTACTCCTCATGGTGATGGTCTTTTTAGCACAATCTATAATTCCTTGGTGTTGGGACATCCAATCCATACCGAGGACTACTTCCAATCCTTTGGTTCCTAACACAATCAAGCTGGCTAAGAATGAGATCCCATGGATTTCTATGGGCACTGCCAAACAGGTACAACTGGCTTTGGTTACTGACCCGGGAATTTGCACAGACATGATATCTTTCAAGGGTGTAGGTTGAAGTCCACTTTTATCAACGAATAATTGGGTAACAAATGAGTGTGATGCTCCAGAATCAAACAGAACTCTTGCAAGAACTGAGTTAACAGGGAACATACCAAGCACAACGTCGGTTGCTTCCTGAGCTTCCTCAACATTCATGTGATTCAGACGGCCTTGAGGGCGGGGCTGGTTCCTTGGGGGATAGTTCTTGCCATTTCCTACACGGCGCTGTTGCTGAACAGGGGCAGTGGTCTTGGATGCATCATTCAGCTTCTTGGGGCACTCATTGGAGTAATGCCCTTTGAGTCCACACTCATAACAGGTAATACCCGACTTGTCACCAGTCTTGGGTAACACCGGGGCGCCATTTGGCCTTGGAGTATTGGTGTTGAAGTTGTTTCCACTCGGTCTTGGGGGTGCACGGTTGAAGTTATTGCCGGGTGGACGGTTGGGATAGTTGGGACGTGGAGCAGGTGCAGACGGCCTCATAGGTCTAGGGGCGAAACCCATAGGTGCATTTCCCCTTGGCTTCTGCGAGTTGCTCGAGTTGCCTTGATACATCATACGGCGCTTGCGATTTTCTGTAGCTTGCTTGAGTTTGCCTTCCATCTGAATGGCAGAGTCAACCAATGACTCCAGGTCGGCAAAGTGAATGCTGACCAAGACACATTGCATCTCATCATGCAGTCCATCCAGAAACCGTTCTTGCTTCTTCTCAGTGGTGTTGGCGTCATCTGGGGCATACCTAGGCAAGGTAAGGAACTTGTCACGGTAATCCACCACAGACATGGAACCTTGCCTCAGATTCCTGAATTCATCCCTCATCCTTTTAACCAATCCCAAAGGAACATGGGCTTTGCTAAACTTGCTCTTGAACTCCTCCCAAGGCATCACATACCCTGGGGCTTGCATTGCACGGGTGCTATCCCACCAAGCTCTCGCTGCTCCAGCAAGATAGTGGGTGGTGTACAAAACCTTCTCATTTTCCCCAACTTCGGCGACGGCCAAGTTGTTTTCCATAGTGCGAAGCCAATCATCGGCATCTAAGGGCTCTTCAGATTTAGTGAACATAGGAGGGTTGGTGTTTTGAAAATTCCTCAACTTGGATCGGTGATCACCATTGCCATTGTTTTCTCCTTCACCATTGCCATGGCCATTGCCATTGTTGTGGTTCATTGCCATCTGGGTTATTTGCTGAAGAGTGGCCAAGTTAGCTTGGCGCTCAGCTCGTGCTGCTTCCCGGTCTTCCATGATCATCCTTAGCAGTTCGGCCATTTCCGGGTTCGGGGGTGGGGGTGCTCGCGGCATCTGAAGATAAGGTGTGTAAGACAAGAGGGAAAAGCTAATTTGCTAAGATTCAAAGGTAACATGGATGATGCAATTTTTGTCTTACTAAGGCCTTAAGGGCCAAATTCATATTTCATTCAACACTCAACAAACATATCATACATACGAGCTCACACATTACAAATGGTTTACATCAAACCATTGCGACTCGTCTACTAGGGAGGGGGATACAGCTCACACCTACACGAAGTGAAAACAAAGTGGAACTCATAGCTAGATAACACGTGGATCTCGAATCTAAACAGCGGGCTCCTCGGGGTCTTCCTCCTCGTCACTCACAATGAATCCATTGTGCCCACCATCTTCCGGATCATCAAGGTCCTCCATGAAGTCATCCTCGTCGCTGATGAGGGCATTATCCTCCTTGCGGAGGTCAATGCCTTCCTCCTCACCAAGGTGATCCTCAAGACTCTCAATGTACTTAGTCAACTCCGCCACATTGGCCTTCAACTCCTCAATGTCCTGATCCTTCTCATTGCGCTGGCGACGAAGGCTCTTGCGCTCCTTCGCAAGTATCCTGATAGTGTTCCTCGCCTCCACCAGGGCGAAGTGCTCAAGGTTGGCCTTGGTACGGGCACGATCGGCCTCCTGCTGAGTGGAGTACAGCAAGAAGTCCATGTGATCGATGTAGGTACTCGGCTCATTCTGCCCGGGCATGTTTGCGGGACGTCCATCCGCATCACGCCGAGCAAAGTCCCTGAAGCGTCCTCCCTGAACCTCCTCAACATGCAGTCCGCACAAGCGGGCGTGCATCTCCTGCATCGCTCGGACCAAACCATCGGCCCAAGTGTTCTCCACCAGCTCAAACTTGACCCTTGGAGAACCCAATTTCCCCTTTTTGCCACGGCAACTGGCCCTGATCAGCCACCGTAGCTCTCCATCTGGGTGCTCATTGAGTACGGCTCCCTTGAACTCCGGATACAGACGATCCAGGAACAAGGTCAAGGTGGTGAGGTCGCGCTCGAAACAAAGGCTGCCACCCTGGCCCAACTGGTAGTGCTCAACAAACTCCAGGGCCATCTACAAAATTTTAGATTGGTTCGAGTTAGTGATCAACTCAAGTGTGCAAAATTTTAAGTAGGCAAAACTAAAGTATGAATAAAACTTTGCAACTAGAGAGGAAAGACTAAGCAATTTGTGCAACCGTTCTTGTATCTTTGTTTTTATCAAATGTTCATTTAACGCCCATTCTAACTAAGGTCTCCTATGGTCTGCCTTGGCTCTAATACCAACTTGTGACGACCTCAAATTTGATAACAAATTCGAAGTGCCCGTTATGTAATCCATCACAATCCCAGAATCAATGTTGTGATTTACATAACGTAGTTGATACCACAGTTCCATAGCCATTACAATACGAGGGTTCAAATATAATGGTCATACAGACCAAGTCATATTACAACACAACATAGCAGCGGAAATAACGTCTTCGGGTCCATGCCTTCACCCTACAGGCAATGGCGACTCATGGAGACGAGCTTAGTTCTGGTACTCTTCTTCATACCCTTCCTCCTGGTATTCCTCCCCATAGTCTGGCCAAGTTGATAGCCAGGGACACAGCCGTGAATACATTGGATGCACTCGCAAACCATCTTATAACGGAAAAGATGAAGTAGATATGCAAGGTTTGGTATAGTGGACTAAGCACTAAGTTTGTTTGTAAAAGCTAGTTTTATTTCCCAAGAATGTTCATTTGTAGAAAAGAAGTTTAGTTCTCTAGGTTCAATCTAAAGAGGACTTCAAGTGTGTCAACATCATTGTCAAGTCAAGTCATTCACCCAGTTCACCATTTTCACTTTTAGTCCTGACAAAAGCCAAGTACAGCTTGCCAACCGTCCATGACCGCGGACGCGGCTATTCGAATAGTTTGAAAACCTCTGCAGAGGGGTACACTTTACCCACAAGATTCGATAAATCTGCCGGGAGAAATCCACGGTTCGTCATACACAAGTATGCGATTTTCAGATAATCAAACAAACTCTTTCACTTGCTCATCCTAGTATAGGATCCTTCCCTAGAGCCCGGGGTACGGAATCTCCCGCTCCGGCGTCTCTAGTTCTGCCCATCCCGGGTACCGGGTTAGTGGAATCCACCTGGTCCAGAAGTAACCGTTTCGCGGTGTCCTTCCATGAAGCTTTGATACAAGGCCTCCCATACTAAGATAAACAAGCTACGGATTAAGCCCCTTCCCATATAGGGGTAATGTGGTCGTACGGTATAATTGGCTCCCATGGTACATCACTCGTTGTCATTGAGAAATATATTTCATAGTTCTTAGTCAGGATTGATTTTCTTTCCTAAAACCATCAGGTAGGAACAATCTCCATTTCAAGTTTCAAGTGCAAGGCACCAAATTCAACTAGAGTTTCCCCTTATAAAAGGCCTCAATATTATTAGCGACTAAGCAACTACCTTGAGTAATGACCACTAAATAGAGTTGGATAAACTCAACTTGATGCTCTTGTTAAGCAAGATATCACTATGCTTCTATCATTCTACTCTAGCAATTCAATCATGCAATTTACTTAAAACAGTAGCATGCAAGAGTAAAACTAGGCATGGGAGTATGAATCAAAAGATGGCTTGCCTTGGTTGGCCAAGTGTCCAGGGTATTCTTCTTCTTCTTCTTGATAATAATTCCCTCCAATATCCTCCTCGGCAACACTAGCGTCTAATAACGAATAAACACAAAACACACAATCACTATACCATGCTAACAACACACCAAAGCACACATCTTTGTTTGCTCACAATAGCATTCATGGTGTATTTTAATTCATGTTGCATTTTTATGGTGTTGGATTGTAAGTCTTTCTTCCAAGTTTTTCTTTAAGTGTGCAAGCGAGATTCTCTACTAAGTGTCCTAGATTGTTTACTTGCTAAGCTTTGGTAAAGGTTGAGGGTTACTAATACTAGTTCAAGTGGGGGTGAGTAACTAAGTGAGTTGGGAGGGATGGCAATTTAATTCTAAGTGTGCAAATAGGTTTCCATCATTTTATGCTATAAAATAGGATGGGTTTAGGGTCTAATTGATCACTCTAATAGGGTTTGGGGTAGATTAGTGTTGGCTAACAGTAAGAGGGGTCATTAGTGAGTTCACATTTTAATTTTCATGATTTTTGATGGCTTAAATAATTTTCTAGAAATCTTTCATTATTAAACAAGCTATGGTCACACTATTCATATCTAAATTAATTCTTAACTTAATTTGAATTCTAACCAGTACTATTGTGTAGAGTATTTCATAGGCTTTCCAATGCATATTTATTTGCTAGATTTGGATTTGTAAAACTCTAGGAATTAAAGTTTGAAAATAGCATCTGAAAGTTATTTGAAATAAATAAAAAGGCGGGAATTAATTTAAAAACGAAACGGACCTAAACTGAAACGAGCCGGGCCCTATTCAGAATAAAGCCGAACGGGCCGGCCCATACCGTTTCGCGCGGGGGAAAAAGAATAAAAGGGGAGCTGACAGGTGGGGTCGCGATGTCAGCTCACTTAACGATTCCCGAATCGGTATGCTAGCGTCGGATCAGAATCGGACGGCTCAGCTTCATCGTCTTCCTCAGCACGGCGGGAGCTCACCTGCGAGCAGTGGAGATCGTTCGACGGCGATGGCGAGGCGTAGGGGATGCAGAACTTGACGGCGGTGCGCGGGATCGGCTGCGGTGCTCCTCCTCCTCCGATTCCCTGCAGCATCTGGCCTCCAGGTGGTCGAACGCGGCGGCGCTTCTCGCGTCCAGTATCTCGCCGGCGTGGCGAGCGTCGACGAACCAGGGCAAGCGGGGCTAAGCGAGAGTGTCTGGGAGGTAGAGGGGAGTGAGGTGCATCTCTGCGTTTGATCGGCGGGGCCTTTTATAGGCCGGAGCGACGAGGGCGAGAGCGTCCAGTGAACGACCGGCGCAGGACATGCTGGCGGCGTGCACGGGCGACACTGGCCTCGTCGGCCTTACTCGCGTGCTGGAAGGGGTTGGTCTCGGCCGCGGAGTGCTGTGGGTCGGTGCTGGCGAGGGCAGGGCGGTCGGCGACGTGCAGGTTGCTGGGAAGAAGAGAGGGGGGTCCGGGGGTGCTGCCTCCTCTTCTCCTCCTTCTTCCAGGGCTTGGGTCGGGGCAGAGGGGGCTGGCATCGACCAAACATCCTCCCAGGGCATGGCTACAGGCGTGGAGCGAGCTAGAACAGTGCAGCACCAGTAGCTTTGATTTCATTTGATTTTTCTTCTGCCAGTGTTCGACGAAATGCCCGCAAGAACTCAAAATTTGAATTTTCAAAATTTTCCACTTTGGGTGCTCATCATATTGGCTAAGGTACCCAGTCATATTTTTGTTCTGGAGAAAGAAGGAGTTTTGCAAGAATTTATATTTCAAATTTGGTATAGTTCCTATTTCAGATTCAAACTTTGGCTCAAGTTTGTGTGGTGTTCCAATTTGAAATTTTGGTAGATCTTTGTTGGTTGAGTTAGTCCATAACTTGGTTAAGCTCAACTAGTTGGCCCATCACTGATTTGAGTTACAGATTTCTTAATCCAATGGCTCAAAGTGGTGTAGTCAATAACAATTTCTAGATCATATTAACTTTATCTCTTTCTTTCTTATTTCTATTTCTGGTTTCTTTGCTTCTTCTAAATCTTCTCTTTTGCTTCTGTTGGTTACCTTAGAACTAACTAATCAATGCCCAATCAAAAATAGCACACATAAAATCATAGAATACAAATAAGAGAAAATGTATGTATGCATACAATAATAGATAAAAAGTTTTATTTGGGTCCAAAATTTGGCACTTTATTTATTAAGATGTGGATTACAATTTCTGAGTTGTTACAACGTATTTGTGGGATCTTTTTTTTTACTAAAAGCCACACGGAGACTGCCGCTGGATGTCGTCCATGCCTCTTGTCGCACGGATGGTCGCACGCGTTGGCGATAGGCAAGCCGCGTCTGGTGGGGACGCGGCTTGCCTGTCGCCAAAGCATGCGACCATCCGTGCGACGAGAGGCGCGGATGGCATCCAGCGGCTGGGCCTCCCGCACCCCCAGCGTAGCTTTTCATTGAAAAAAAAATGGAGAGACGATACAGTCCCGTACGTATTATCTCCCGTGTACTGATTCAGTTTCGTAATACAAGCAGAACATTAAAAGTAAACACAAAATAGGAGAAAAGTAATCAAATCACGCGGGAACACATGATACAGCCGCGCGCCAAAATCCTATCTCCCGCGAATGCAAATAGATACGGGAGGTTTGGTCAACACAGGCATATTACAAACGAAAACAAACAGATCCAGAGATCAAGGGATCAACAGTAATCGCTACAAACGAACAGATCCAGAGATTGAGGGATCCACACTAGTCGCTGATGGTGTCAAGTAATCATGGGCATGATGATGGCGTTGATTCTCACCTAAGACTGTAAGAGATCTGAACAACTCTTCATGATAAATCATAGCCGAAGATTTCAATTTCTTCTTTTTTAGCCGGTTGTGGGAATTCTTCCACTGCTGCCATCCCCTTTCTTTGGTTTCCATCCTCAGGCATGCCTTCCCACCTAGATGTACATGAACTCCTTGCAAAATTTCATGGTGTTAGTTGCAAAATTGTAACGCCCCGCCTTTTGCTAAAGGCAGAACTCCTGTGTATCTGTGCCATTCCCTGGATCAGTAGATAGCACCACCGTACAAAATGAGAAATCATTGCAATAGCATCAATATTACAACGTAAATCCAGTTACATAGGTCTTCTACCTTATGAGTACACAGCATAAAGCATAGTTATAGTGAGCTTCCATCTTCATCAAGTGCCACAGGCAGACGTGTTGGAATGTAAGCTCGAGATCCTACTCCTGGTTCCTTACTCGAAATAAAACCTGCACGTTTAAATATGCAGCCCCAGAGGGGTCAGTACAATGATGTACTGGCAAAAGACACATATTTGGTGGCATTTTGTGGAAAGACTATACTACATGATATTTGGCTGGTGGATCTTATGGCTGAATTGCATAAAGCCAATTTTATCCTATAATCATTTTTAATACTTTTTATTAAATATTCAAGATTTTTAAAGGTCAAGATAACCCCCAAAGTCCACCACATACTTGGAAGGTATGTAGCTCTGGGGTGCCTCTCAACAAAATTAGAATAACCCTCAGAGTTCACCACATACTGGAGGCATGTAGCTCTGAGGTGTTATTCAGAATAATTTAGGATAACCCTCAGAGTTCACCACATCCTTTGAAGGTATGTAGCTCTGAGGTGTTATTCAGAATAATTTAGGATAGCCCTCAGAGTCCACCACATCCTTGAAAGGTATGTAGCTCTGAGGTGCCCCTGTCCTAAGTGTTTCTAGACAAATTTTAATTTATTCAGAAACGGTGATGAGATTCTTCCGTACATTCCATGTCTAGAGACTCAATTGTCCATAACCGAGGACACGACTAATCGATTAGATTTAAACACCTTGCAAGGGTTGTGCACTTTCACCTTACGATTCATTTTATGCCCATACATAAAATGAAACGAGACCTTTTTGAAGGAGAGGGCAACTAACTGGCAAGATCCGTTCCCAACCTATAATTTTTCTACCACCGTCTTCTTGCACCTAGTTGCACTCCCACATCAAATCAGTCAAGACAGAGCCCATAATGTCATAAGGCTGCACTGGAAGTACACTAAGCATGGAAGATATAGCCATCTCTTTGTTCCTGGGTGGCCATCCACAAGTGTACGTCCAGGCAGCAACTACACGTAGTGTAGTCCCAGGTCGCCACTCAACACCACCACCTTCATCAAACCAATCCACCCAGGTGTTTCATTTTAGTTGAAGTTCTTAACTTTTCACAAAACACTTTTCAAGTGGTCTTAGCATGGCATCAAATTAACAAGGTACTTAGCATCCTAACAGGTGGGGTTTTGAGGGATAGCTACACACTACTAGGATCTAAGCATTCGATAAAACAGTTGAGTAAAACACCTATCATGCATACTACAAGAGGTGAGTATACTAATGCATAAGTAAAATGGGTGAGGGACATGTGTGTCACTTGCCTTTTTGAAGAACACGATCTTTCAACTTCCCTCAACTAAGCACGTAGTCCTTCGCACAAACTATAGCACAGAAATAACATGCCATAAACACACCATACCAACACAATCAAACAAATCAAACAATTGAAAAGTGTTTGTTTAACAATTTAGATTTATTGAGATGTTATGACAAGAAAGATATGGCAAGGAAATATGAATTGTGAGATATGAATCAGAGAGCTTAGTTGGGGAAAGGTCAATATGATTTGAGAGAGAGAATTGGATTAGGCAAATATAATTGATGAAGTCTTTATGCTTTATCAAAGCATAAATGAGTTTCAGAGTAGCTCATGTGAAATAGATCACATAGGTGTGGGGTAGTGCGACCACAATACTATTTGAATAAGTGTAACAACATTTATTCTTTAAATAGCATATATCACACTTAGGCACTAGGCTAGGTTTTAAGAATGTTTGAAATACTCAATTAGCACATTTGCAAGTTGAACAGTTCAATACATGTGAACAAAAACTAAGTGGGTATCGGGTTCGGTATGAAAGGTTGATATTTGGGGTAGGGCTCAATGGCTCGTTGATCAACATGGTGTATAACACATACTATGGTACGGGTTATAATAACTCCGTATTAATAGAACCTAAGTTTGAGATGAATTCATATTCTACTCAAGTAGTACAATTGCAATTTGAGTACATGAATTAGACAAAGTATAATGAGTGAGGTCTTTATGCTTTATCAAAGCATATTGAATCTTAGAATATCTCATGTGGGTAAATCACATAAGAGACAAAATAGTGCAGTAGCAATACTATTGAATAAGTGTAACAACAATTATTCTTAAATAGTATACATTACACTTAGACAATGGGCTAGGAAATGTGAAGCATTGAGTTACTCAATTAACTCATTTGTTAATTGAATAGTTCTATGCAAGGTTAAGATTGAGTAGTCATGAATAAATGGCTATAGGTAATGGATATGTATTGATGATGTGTGAAAACATGGCTTAAGGTTTCTATTGGGTAAATTGGATTGGGTTAAGTACTATGATGTTGATTTGATCAATACCATAGTAGCAAAGGTAGAAACTAAGATTGAAAGTATCACACCTTACTCAAATGACACAATTGTAATTTGAATAAGTGGGTACTATGCAAGATAGGTCTAAGTAGATATGATCTTGATCAAGATGTTATTTAGATAACAATGATGATTAGGTATGAACATAAGATCTGCTAAAGTAGAAAGGATTCATTTTTGAACAGATATAGATTTACTCTTATAATGGAAATTACTCAAATTCACATATTAGAATTTGAATAATAGTGAAGTGACTTAATAAAATTAGGGAGTGATGCTACTGGATAGCTTGCAGCAAGACAGAGCTACTGCAATTGGATTTATCCCAAACTAAGTTATAGAATTTGAATTGTGATCAGAATAGTGATTTGGACAAATTTGAATGCACAAAGTGTGTGCACGTATCAAATTTGGATTTTATTAATCCTATGATGTTCTACTAGTTGAGAGGATTCCAGAGGCTACAAATTTATAATTTTTTGGACACTTGGTTCTAAAGATATGAATTGATTAAGCTAACATAAGGTTTGATTCAATTCTGCAAATAGATTCAGATTGAACCCATAAAATATAAGATTTTATGGTACCACTAGATTCTACAAGTTTCAAGGATTCCAACGGTATATCATTTGCTATTTTTGGACCTACTGATCAAAAGATATGATTTTCTGAAGATCTAGATCAAATCTGATTTCAATTTCTGGTTTTAAACTCGGTTTGAATCTGGGAAGGCCACGTGGTGTGTTTTGATTGGTAGGTACCGGTTCGGCCGGATCGGCTTCGTGGATCGTCGGATTCAAGTGGATCTGGACGTACAGGATTGCTCGGTACCTCTTGGCTTAAGTGATCTGTTTTGGACCCTTGGATCTAGATCAAACGAACCAGATCAGACCTGGAAGAGGCTCACCGTGGGGGCTAGGGTTCCGACCGCCGGCGGCGAGCTTGCGGCCAGGGATGGACGCCGGCGACGTTTCCGAGGGTCTCTGGGCAACGGCGAGGCTACGACGGTCTTCAGCGCTGCGTGGGGAACTCAGGAGCGTGGTCTTCGTCGGTATTCGCTCCCAGAGGGAGGCGAGGAAGGCGGCTAGAGGAGCTTCGGACGCCGGTGATCTTCGGCCGACGATGCTTGCGTCGTTTGGCTGCAAAATAGGATGAGCTAAGGACTTGAGGTGGTGCGCCAGGACGAGGCGAAGAGCATAGAGGTGAGGGGAGGGGCTCGGGCTCACCGTTGTTGGCGAATTTTACTGGGGATGCTCGCAGACGTGCGGACCTCCGACGAGGAATCCCTCGGTCTTGGCAGTGTCTCGAGCGGAAGAACGAAAGGGAGATGGGGGAGGTGTCCACGGGCTACTTATAGGCGAGGTTTTGATGGCTATTTAGTGCGCGAGGTTACAGCGGGGAGTAAGTCACGCCGGCCGTTTCCAGTAACTGAGAGAAGGAGGAGAGAAATTGGGGGAGAAGAAAGAGCTGACACGCGGGTCCCATCCGTCGGTGAGAGAGAGGGGAAGAGGTAGGGGAGCTGGGCTGCCGGGCTGGCTCTTGCCTTGCTGGGCTGGATTGGGTCCCGGGCACGGCCCAAGTTGGGCTGCTGGCTTTCTCTTCTTATTTTTTTGTGCTGTTTCTTTTCTTATTTTCTGTTTTCTTATTTCTTTCATAGATTTTGCATATTGAATCCAAACAAGGTCAAACCAATTTCTAAATTTTTGTAAAATTCACCGAAAGGTTTTAAACCAACATCAAACATGTTTTCAGAATCCAAAACAAGGTTTTTAATAAAAGGTCTCAATTAAGCCTAAGGGCTTTGCTTGCATAAAATGATAGAAATAGTGTTTGAACTTGATTCTTTCTAAAATAGTAAAATAATAGTTTATAAAATAATGATTGAGAAACACACTCAAATGTGGTTTGAAAAAGCAACCTTTATTGAATAAAGTAAACTTGTAAAACAATCTTTTGCAAGCAAGCTTGCATAAAGCTGAATAGGGTTTGAATAAAGGGAATGAAAATAACATTTTAATACTTGTTCTTTCTCAAAGAAGTTCTTCAAGGAATAAATAGAGGATTTTAATTAGTTTTCAAACAAAGCTTTCAAATAAACACAAAAAGTTTTAAATCCCTGTGAATTTTCAATCAACACAAGCAAAACAAAAACGAAAATTTTCCCCCAAAATTTGATAAAATCCTGGGTCGTTACAAAAATAATTTATTTGCTACTATGTATATACTGAATTAATTATTAATTCATATAGGATTCCCAAGAAACTGCAGAAAATCATACTCGTGAAAGGGTACCAAAACTTGGCATGAAATTTTTATCTGAAGAGGAAGCTTATACCTTTTATAACAAGTATGCTGAAACTATTGGTTTTAGCATTAGAAGAAGGAGTGGCCATAAAATGAAGAACTCCTCTATAATGCAACAACGGACATTTACGTGCTCTCGTCAAGGTATGGGCTGTATGCATTTTTTAATGATTGCAATCACATTTTTATGCACTAAGAATATTACTTATATAGGCTTTCGAGGAGATGATAAAAGAGAGGACACATTCAGCTATAGCAGACCTGAAACACGAGGCCCGAAACACGATGTGGGTGTTCCGCCCGTATGAAGATAAGCCTCAGAAACGGATTGTATGATGTGTATGAATTTGAGGCGTCACATAACCACATTCTTGCTCCTGGGACCATGGCACACTTTTGAGATCCCAGAGAAAAGTAACAGAAGCGCAAATAGCAAATGCAGAGGTTGCAAAGTCTGTAGGTATTTCAAATAAAACAACAGTTGATATGATGGCCAAACAAATAGGTGCATTTGAAAACCTTGGTTGTACACGTGAAGATATAAAAAATCGATTGTACTCAAAGAGAACAATACAAGCAAAGGAAGGTGACACAGGGGAGTGTTAGAATACATGGAGAAGAAGGTATCAAAAGATGTCAATTTCTTCTATGCAATTCAAGTAGATGAGGTTGATTTGATAACTAATATTTTCTGGGCTGACTCCAAAATGGTCTCGGACTATGCGATGTTTGGTGATGTTATATGCTTTGACACCACATACAGGAAACTAGATGATGGATGTCATTTGGTTTGATTGTTGGTGTAAATAATCACAAGAAAACTGTTGTCTTTGGTGCTGCACTTCTCTATGATGAAACCGCTGAAAGTTTTCGTTGGCTGTTTCAAACTTTTTTGAAAGTTATACCGGGAAAACATCCACGGACAATTCTGACCGATGAAGATGCAGCAATGGCAAAGGAAATCAGTGAATTCTTAATTTATACTATACATAGACTTTGCGTGTGGCATATGAACCAAAATGCTTGCAAGCACCTCGGTGGAGTCGTTAAAGATTATAAGAAGTTCAATGTTGATTTTCAGCATTGTATCTATGATATAGAGGAGGAAGATGAATTTATAAGTGCAAGGGATGGAATGCTTGACAAGTATGGACAACGTGAGAATGACTGGCTTCAAAGGTGGTTCGATAAAAGGGAGCATTGGGCACTTGTGTATGGCAGAAATACGTTTTGTGCCCAAATGACCACTACTCAAAGAAGTGAAAGCATGAAAAATGAATTGAAGAGGTACATCAATATTAAATATGACATTCTTACTTTTTTCCATCATTTTGAGCGGCTAGTGGGGGATAATTTTTTTGAAGAGGTGAGGTGTGACTTCAAGGCAACACAGACTAGTACCAAGCTAAAGGCAGAAGCTAGCTATATGTTAAGGCAAGATGTAACCACATATACTCCATCAATATTCAAGTTGTTTCAAGAGCAAGTGCTTCGGACCCTAAACTATGACACATTCCTT
Organism: Dactylis glomerata; assembly: GCA_007115705.1. Lineage (NCBI taxonomy): Eukaryota > Viridiplantae > Streptophyta > Magnoliopsida > Poales > Poaceae > Dactylis > Dactylis glomerata. The sequence goes on from QXEO01000546.1 coordinate 7,004,881, forward strand.
TCCGATGAAAGTGAGGCAGAGGAGAGGGATTACATAGTAAAATTTCAAGGCACACAGCGTGACCATGTCGTTAGATTTATTCCAAAAGAAGAAAAGGTCACCTGCAGTTGCAAGAAGTTTGAATTTGCTGGAATACTTTGCTCTCATTGCTTAAAGGTACTTGATATTAATAATATCAATCATATCCCTAAAGAATATATCTTAAAAAGATGGACAATTGATGCAAAAGTTCTGGAGATAAAAAGCAAACGCAACCAGCATGAGGATCCAAAAGCAAGAATGTCTAATCACTACACAGATTTATGCAAAATGTTTATGCAAATAGCTGCTCATGTCGCTGAATCTGATGAATCATATGATATGGCTGCTAGCTGTGCAGAGAAATTAGCACAAGATGTGGAGAAATGTTTGAAAATAAGAGTCGACCCCGAATTGAGTAATCCATGTACCACAGAAGGTGCATCTTGTACTCATGTGGCAGGATTGAAGATCGACTCTAGTAGAATTTCAAAACATAATCAGGCGACTGGCCAACCAAAAGGTATTAAAGTCAAGGAGAAGACTACCAGAGGATCAAGAAGAACCGTTGGTGGCTTTGAGAAAGCAACTTCAAAGAAGAAAAAGAACAAGGATGATACTGCTCAAGTACAGCCGCAAGTATGGCCGCAGGCCACTTCAACGGTATAAAATTTATAGTTTGTTTCTTATAAAACCTTTACCTATACTAACATTTCGATATCATATGTGACAAGGTCATTTAGAGTTCTTCGCAAATCAAATGGCTGCATATCAATTACACTACAACACTATGCTAAATGCTACAATGACTCCATCAGTTTGTAATTCCAACCCAATGTCACTACATCCACAAGAATTGCTGGCAGGATTTCAACCCCATGATACACTAGTGGTATAAGTAGTTCACACTTTCAAGTTTTCCAATTTTCAACCTTCGATCAAATTTAACTTTAACCTTTCGATGTGCATAGCCATCCGACAAATCACATGTATTCGTATTTACCCCAACAGAACTATGCTCTAAATCCCTCACTCCAAGAGAACAATGGCACTGGAACATCTAGCTCGGTGACAGGACAAAACCATGCCTTTCTCCATCAACAGAAGCCAGCATAAAAAAATTCTATATGGATTTTTTTTTACTTCTAAGTTGCCAGACTTTTGCATGATATTTTTTTGCATCTCTTTTATGAAGTTGTGTAATGTAAAATTATGCATTATACTTTTTGCTAAAACAGACGAAATGGCTACCAAGCAAACTTAAATGATCTAAAAGTACCTGAGAACGAGATCTTTGAGTCTGTGGCTGAGAAGCAATATATTGAAGCATTTCATATATTGTGTGGAACCTTGTCTGGCTGTAGTCTGCAACCTTATGGATATAAAAATGGCCATGTCAGTAGCTCTAGTCCTCAACTCAAAAATGATAGTCTGAATATCCATTGCAAGTAAAATCCTGCGAAACCATGTTTATGTATCTGAGACCAAGCACAACCAAATCAAGAATAATAGTCCAAATAAAATTTGAAGGCATCCAAGACATACGTGCACATGACCAAGCACAACCAAATAAAGCTGCCAGCACCACCGACGAGGTGGGCAAGGCACCACCTGGCCGTGGCGGCCACCCGCCGTCGCGCCAAGGAGGTGGGCGAGGCGTTGCCTGGCCGTGGTGGCCACCAGCCGTCGCGCCGACGAGGTGGACGAGGTGCTGTCTGGCCGTGGCGGCCACCCGCCATCGTGCTGAGGAGGTGGCCATGGTGGCCACCCGCCATCGCGCCTAGGAGGTGGGCGAGGCGCTAAAGTTGCGGTGGCCACCCTGCCGTCGCCGAGGAGGTGGGCGAGGCGCGCACCAAGGAATTGGGTGAGGCGCCGCCTGGCCATGGTAACCACGCGCCGTCACCGCCGCTGGTGGGCCAGCGCCGGAGAAACAGAGCCACGCACGGTCAACCTCGTCTAGGTTGGGCCGGCGCTGGAGGAACAGAGCCGCACGCAGTCAACCTCGTCTAGGTTGATTCTCCACAACTTTGACCCAAATCAGCGGAGCAGCGAGGTCCGTCGACCAGATGCGGCTAGAGACCGGAGGAACTAGAGCACGGCCACCACCGACGAGGTGGGCGAGGCACCGCCTGGCCGTGGCGGCCACCCGCCGTCGCGCCAAGGAGGTGGGCAAGGTGTTGCCTGGCCGTGGTGGCCACCAGCCGTCGCGCCGACGAGGTGGACGAGGTGCTGCCTGGCCGTGGCGGCCACCCGCCGTCGTGCCGAGGAGGTGGCCATGGCGGCCACCCGCCATCACGCCTAGGAGGTGGGCGAGGCGCTAAAGTTGCGGTGGCCACCCTGCCGTCGCCGAGGAGGTGGGCGAGGCGCGCACCAAGGAAGTGGGTGAGGCGCCGCCTGACCGTGGTAACCACGCGCCGTCACCGCCGCTGGTGGGCCAGCGCCGGAGAAACAGAGCCACGCGCGGTCGACCTCGTCTAGGTTGGGCCGGCGCTGGAGGAACAGAGCCGCACGCAGTCAACCTCGTCTAGGTTGATTCTCCATAGCTTTGACCCAAATCGGTGGAGCAGCGAGGTCCGTTGACCAGATGCGGCTAGAGACCGGAGGAACTAGAGCACGGCCAGGGATCTCACCAGACAGCTCACCTTCCGCTCTTCATTCCATAGTCTAGCTCTTGTTCAGACAGGAATTGGATAAGGAAGGGGAACTGGAAGGAGAAGCAATTGGTATTCAATACACGCTGGGCCTGGGAGGGATACGACTGACGACGTATTTGTGGGATCTTTTTTTTTACTAAAAGCCACATGGAGACTGCCGCTGGATGCCGTCCATGCCTCTTGTCGCACGGATGGTCGCACGCGTTGGCGACAGGCAAGCCGCGTCTGGTGGGGACGCGGCTTGCATCTCGCCAAAGCATGCGACCATCCGTGCGACGAGAGGCGCGGATGGCATCCAGCGGCTGGGCCTCCCGCACCCCCAGCGTAGCTTTTCATTGAAAAAAACTGAGAGACGATACAGTCCCGTACGTATTATCTCCCGTGTACTGATTCAGTTCCGTAATACAAGCAGAACATTAAAAGTAAACACAAAATAGGAGAAAAGTAATCAAATCACGCGGGAACACATGATACAGCCGCGCGCCAAAATCCTATCTCCCACTAATGCAAATAGATACGGGAGGTTTGGTCAACACAGGCATATTACAAACGAAAACAAACAGATCCAGAGATCAAGGGATCAACAGTAATCGCTACAAACGAACAGATCCAGAGATTGAGGGATCAACACTAGTCGCTGATGGATTCAAGTAATCATGGGCATGATGATGGCGTTGATTCTCACCTAAGACTGTAAGAGATCTGAACAACTCTTCATGATAAATCATAGCCGAAGATTTCAATTTCTTCTTTTTTAGCCGGTTGTGGGAATTCTTCCACTGCTGCCATCCCCTTTCTTTGGTTTCCATCCTCAGGCATGCCTTCCCACCTAGATGTACATGAACTCCTTGCAAAATTTCATGGTGTTAGTTGCAAAATAATTGATTTGCTACTATGTATATACTGAATTAATTATTAATTCATATAGGATTCCCAAGAAACTGCAGAAAATCATACTCGTGAAAGGGTACCAAAACTTGGCATGAAATTTTTATCTGAAGAGGAAGCTTATACCTTTTATAACAAGTATTCTGAAACTATTGGTTTTAGCATTAGAAGAAGCAGTGCCCATAAAATGAAGAACTCCTCTATAATGCAACAACGGACATTTACGTGCTCTCGTCAAGGTATGGGCTGTATGCATTTTTTAATGATTGCAATCACATTTTTATGCACTAAGAATATTACTTATATAGGCTTTCGAGGAGATGATAAAAGAGAGGACACATTCAGCTATAGCAGACCTGAAACACGAGGCTTGAAACACGATGTGGGTGTTCCGCCCGTATGAAGATAAGCCTCAGAAACGGATTGTATGATGTGTATGAATTTGAGGCGTCACATAACCACATTCTTGCTCCTGGGACCATGGCACACTTTTGAGATCCCATAGAAAAGTAACAGAAGCGCAAATAGCAAATGCAGAGGTTGCAAAGTCTGTAGGTATTTCAAATAAAATAACAGTTGATATGATGGCCAAACAAATAGGTGGATTTGAAAACCTTTGTTGTACACGTGAAGATATAAAAAATCGATTGTACTCAAAGAGAACAATACAAGCAAAGGAAGGTGACACAGGGGGAGTGTTAGAATATATGGAGAAGAAGGTATCAAAAGATGTCAATTTCTTCTATGCAATTCAAGTAGATGAGGATGATTTGATAACTAATATTTTCTGGGCTGACTCCAAAATGGTCTCGGACTATGCGATGTTTGGTGATGTTATATGCTTTGACACCACATACAGGAAACTAGATGATGGACGTCATTTGGTTTGATTGTTGGTGTAAATAATCACAAGAAAACTGTTGTCTTCGGTGCTGCACTTCTCTATGATGAAACCGCTGAAAGTTTTCGTTGGCTATTTCAAACTTTTTTGAAAGTTATATCGGGAAAACATCCACGGACAATTGTGACCGATGAAGATGCAGCAATGGCGAAGGCAATCAGTGAATTCTTAATTTATACTATACATAGACTTTGCCTGTGGCATATGAACCAAAATGCTTGCAAGCACCTCGGTGGAGTCGTTATAAGAAGTTCAATGTTGATTTCAGCATTGTATCTATGATATAGAGGAGGAAGATGAATTTATAAGTGCATGGGATGGAATGCTTGACAAGTATGGACAACGTGAGAATGACTGGCTTCAAAGGTGGTTCGATAAAAGGGAGCATTGGGCACTTGTGTATGGCAGAAATACGTTTTGTGCCCAAATGACCACTACTCAAAGAAGTGAAAGCATGAACAATGAATTGAAGAGGTACATCAGTGTTAAATATGACATGCTTACTTTTTTCCATCATTTTGAGCGGCTAGTGGGGGATAATTTTTTTGATGAGGTGAGGTGTGACTTCAAGGCAACACAGACTAGTCCCAAGCTAAAGGCAGAAGCTAGCTATATGTTAAGGCAAGCTATGACGAGGGTTAACTCGACAAATGTCCTAGATGAAGGACTTAGGATCGGGGGAATAGGGCGTCGGATGAACTCGAAGGTAAAAGTTAGTCGAAATAAGTATATATCAAAAATCAAACTTGGGTGTTCAACCTCGCTTGCTTTCAATCTGCCCCACGCCATCCCCTCCTGGCCCCTATATATAGGTGGCCAGGTCTCGAGGATCGGGTAGGGTCCGATACAGATTACAATATCGACATACGGTAAGAACTCGTATTCGACTATCATTATAATTGGGCCTAGCTTAACGGGTCTTAGGGGTACTCAACTAACGGGATCTATTAATTATACCCTTGTCAGTAGCCCCTGAGATTCTACCAGAATTGCAGATTTGGATTGAATCTCTAATCTTTAAATCTTCGACTTGATCAACTCTTTGATTTCTTCATATCTTCAAATCTTCGACTTGGTCTTTCGACTTACTTTCATGATATTTTTTCGCAAGGGATTTTGATGAACAAGCCTGACAACTCTGACGGATCAAGAGGTCAGTTAACTGCCAGAACAGATACTTGTCACCTACTTCAAATTCAATCCCCTTGGACTTGAATTCGGGATACCGGTCAAACCCATTCTTTTGCCGCATTTAGGACTTACAAAGAATGAATCCCAGTGATTCTCAGGGTACCCAGTGCATCCACCAAGATTTTCTTCGCGTCGTAGACATGGATACATACCAGCAGAGCGCATCCATGTGCGTATACCAGGCCACACAGGATGGATCCCGGGGTCTTACCTTCGTGACAAGTGACGGCATTCGAGTTGCGTTGCGATAACGCAACTCGAGAATCTCATGTTGCAGTCAAATTTTGACTGAAAATATTCAGGTTTTAACAACCATAAAACTCGCTCCCAATGGGAGTAACACTCCTGCACTTCTCATACTCTAATGCTTTACCAAGAAATATCATCGGGTGCGCGCTCAGCGCTCCCGATGGGAGTAGCCCCCGAGGCTATAGTCAAAAAAAGACTTTTTGAGTATAGACTCAAAATATAGTGTAGTCCATCATACTTCAACTCGAGATATTTTAATGATATCCTATCGTCGAATACGCGTCCATCACTCTAGTTAAAAGTTGCATTCAATATTCTTGAAAGTAGTAGCCCCTAAGGCTATAATCGAAAATCCTTCACATATAACCTTGTCTATAGATTTTGCACTTCTCGGCGCCATCCTTCTTCTTTTTTATATCATCTTCTTTATGACGTCAATGAGTAAGTCACTCTGTATGAGTGCGAACCGTTTTATGGGCAGCACTGTAATTTTCGCAATTTTTGACCGTTAGTGGGCTGCCGTTTCCGCTTCTTGCGCCACGTCTCAGCCCACGATCCTTCTCCCAGAAGGTATATAAGGGGCGTAGTGGGGGATTTTACTGTTTACCAGCTCGTTCTCTCCGCCGCCTCCATTGCTGATCTCTTCTTCCTCCTCCTCTCGTGCATAGCCCCCAAGCGCATCGCGTTTAGATGCGCGTGAAACACCTAGCCACCAAGAACACCATGGCCAAGACCTCTTCTGCCACCAACTGGGTGCGCTCCGCCATCACGAAGAAGGAGGTGGAGAAGGCCAGGACGGACGGCCTCATCTCCGCCCAGGATTCTATCAAGTTTCCAAGCACAGAGCGGATCCCGGAGCCCCCAAGCGGTTATCGGGTAATGTTCCTTGCTTTCCTCCTCCGCGGCCTTTCTCTTCCTGCCCACAAATTTCTTCGTGGGCTTCTCTTTGTTTACGGTGTATAGCTCCACCAGCTCACACCAAACTCCCTTCTTCACATTGCTTGTTTTGTGACTCTCTGCGAGTCATTCTTGGGCATTGAGCCCCACTTTCTTCTCTGGAGGTCAATTTTTCGACTTCGCCCCAATGTTGCTCTGGCTAGAAATCCTGAATTGGGGGGGGAGCCGTTGTCTCTGTGCGCCCTGAGGCGCAGTACCTCAAATTTTCCTTTGCCGCATCTGTCCAGGGGTGGAGAACCAAATGGTTCTATATCCAAGATCACAAAGCCTCTCCTGAAGACCAATATGGTCTAGCCCCTTTCAAACCCTCCAAGGAGGTAAAGAAATTGGCATCATGGGATGCGCTTCCCTCAGATGCGGAGATAGCACAAGTTCTTCCTCTTCTATCTCGCATTCAAGCTTTGAAAGGAGGCCAAGAAGGAGCTTTGTCGGGTATCCAACTCATGGCATTCTTCGTGCAACATCGAGTTCAACCCCTGCAGCACCGCCTCACCAAGCTTTGGAATTACTCTGGCTTGGAAGATCCTACTCGCGTCTCTGAGGATTTGATAGAGAAAAAAGATGTCGACAGGCGGGTTCGGAGCCTCACCAAACTCACTAAGGATCATGCGGTTGCTGATTTGACCGCTGACTACTTCGACTCCATGCACCCTCTACCCGAGGTATGTATCTTTGTGTTCACTTGTTGTCGAATTTTGTTTGCTTCGACTTATGTTGTTCTTTGCCTTTGTGTTTAGCTGACTTATTTATATGCAGGATCACCAATTCCTTGTTTCATGCCCTCCTCTTCCAGAGGCAGGGCCCCTTCCGGCTGATCTGGCCTCGTCTATATCTGAAGCCCCCGAGGCTGATGAAAATCAGGATGGAGATGATCCCAAAGAATCAGAAGAGGAAACTAGCTCATCGACATCGCCTCCTCCCGTGTTTGCTGAAGATGTTGGTGTCGACAAGAAGAGGAAGCGTGTCGATGAATTCGCTTCTTCGAGTTCCGCAGCGGCTGATAAAGCCCCTGTTCCTACAGGAGATATGGAGTACTTCGACCTCCTGGCATCGTAAGTGTTTTATTCGAGTTCTTCAATTGCATCGTTCTTGCCTTGTTTCCGTCGTGTTACACATAACTTATTTTCTTCGTGTAGAGATGACGAAGAGCCACCAACAGATGCTGCAGCTACTCCTTCAATTCCCCCTATAGTTGATGATGAGCCCCCTGCCCAAGAAATTGTGCATAGGGTTACCAGGGCCTCTGTCAAGAAGGTTCCTGCGCCCCGAAACCTCAAGTGCTTGAAGAAGGCCAAAGAAACTGATGTCTCCCTTGAGGCCCATGCATCGACGATTTCTCCCAGTGACGTAAGTAACTTCTGTTGACTTGCTCTCTTTGTATTCCTTTGTGTTCTTACACACCCTTTTTCCCAGGCATTGTTGCAAAGATTCGTTGCCTTGGGCACTGAATGTGCGGAGTACTTAAAGGTTGCGAAGGCTTCCGAAGGTACACTTTTGACATCCAGGCATTACTTTTCTTCTGTGCTTATCCTTTATTGTTAATCTGACCCCTTTTTGTCTTCTTCTGTAGCTGCTCTAGCAACAGCCAATGGTCGAATTGCGTCGCTGGAGGCGGAGCTCAATGCTTCGCAGAAGGCTTATGATGTTGCGGCCGCTGCTAAAGCAAACGCTGAGAAGTCACAGAAATCTGCGCTTGTTAAGGCAAAGAAAGCTGAAAAAGCTTTAGCTGATGCCAACAAGGAGCATACTCAGCAAGAGCAAGCCGTGGCAGAGTGTCTTCGCACAATGTCTACTGCTGCTGAAGGTAAGTACTTCGCCTTGTCTTCTATTTCGACTTCTGTTTGCACTGTTGTACTTGTTGACACCTTTCTTTCCTTTTCTCTTCTATCTTATTTTATTGTGCAGGATTTACCGGGGTATCTTCATCGTCCCTGCAACCGGACGATGATCCTCTGATGACTGCGGTTAACCTACTCGAGGCATACTGGATATCTATCCAGAAGACTTTTGAGTTAGTTAGCCACGTTCTATCACGGCTGTTTGTCGGGTTGTGGCCGAAGAAGGCAGAAGTTCCGAAGGACAACTTGGGCAAGCTTGCCAAGGCTTTTGATACAACTGAAGACCCCACCCTCCAGCTTAAGGGGCTCTCTCTGAAGCGTGGTGCTGAGGGTGCTATTGCACTTTCTTTTGCCCATGGTGCGGATTTCGACTAGGAGAAGGTGAACTCTTCCCATGGCCGCAACCGCAATGAGATGAAGGCTTTCTTCGAGAAGGCAAAGAAGTTGGCGCCTACGCTGGTGGCGATTATTTCTCCTTTAGCAGCTTCCGCGACATCTGTTGTGCCACCTCCAGCGGCGGAAGACCTTGCGCCTCCGTCCGCTGTTGGTGAGGAATTTATCATGCCTTCTTCTACCATGGAGCAAAATGCTGAGGTGGCATAGACTCGGCCTTCTTGTAGTTTTTAAATTTATCCTTTTGAATATAAAAACTTGTAGTCGCGTGCAACCTGAGAATCTTAGTCAAGGGGTTGTGCACTTATGTAAATACATTTCCTTCTTATGAAGTTTTGTGCTTGTCTCTCTGAAATGTTTCTTCTTTCTTTTCTTTTGACTTCCAGTCGATGCATATCAAGGATCCTTTGACTGTCGGACCTACTCCTTCTGCTGCCCGCACGTTCAGTTCGATGATTTCGTCGCCTCCTAGCCGATGTAATCAGTGCGCAGAGTACTCTTTAAGGATTTCTGATCTTGAGTCTCACCTGACTTTGGCTAAACGTCAAGCATAGATGGCTGTGAACAAAGCTAGTAAAGCTTGTGGTTATCTAAAGCAGATATCTTCTCTTGATGAAAAGGTTTCCAGTTTGACGGCGAAGATTGTCCATAATAAAGAATGCGAATCTTTTATTCTTGGCATTGTCGAGTCTGCCTGCGAGATGTTGCGATGTAAGTTTTCTTTTGACTTCTCTTTTCCCTATTTCTTCACTGCTGTTTTTGTGACATTCTTTGCCGTCATAGGTACTTGTCTGGATTTCGCTGCTGAAGATCGTCGGGTTATCGAGCGAAATACGGCTTTGGAGAGAATGTCGGCAGGCTTTGAGACTTTGTGGTCTGATCCTCGGCGTCGGAGTGCCATTGTATTGCTTCAGGACCTTGCCCAACATATTGGCGAGTCAGTTGATGGTTGCCGACGAGCTCTCACAACTATGCACTCTGTCATGCTTCCTCGCAATCCTCTGCCTGCAACTTTCCCGCTTCTTCTTGATACTTTCAGATCCAGCCACTGTATTCATAGATTGATAGAGCTGAACTTAGTGGCAGGTGCCAATTTTGCTCTCGGGTGGATACGCAAGTGGCACCCGAGGCTTAATTATAGCTCTATGTCCCTGAGTTTGGCTCCAGGTGGAGCTAGCCTTCGAGTACATATGGAGAACACGCTGCAACCTGCTCGAAGGCTCGTAGCTAGGCTGCTGGAAGCGGATGCTGCATTTTTTTGCGAGTACCACTATTTAGATCCCTTAGGCATAGATGATTCTGATAACCCATTATTGTAATATTTTTGTATATGTGGAACGCGGGAGTATCTTATTTCGTGACTTTATGTCGAAAATTTGTTCTCAAAGCGTTATTGTATGATTCGTGCGTTTGCCGCATTTTCTCTTTGAAAGACTCGTAAACTCAAACATGAGGAATGTTTTGTCTTTATTATACTTGTAATGTAAGATACATGGGGTGACCCAAGAGATCCGGCCTGTGACCTGTGTTCTGGATCTAGAGGGCATTGCCCCTGGTATAACTCGTGGCTTTTACAGCCTTACTCTTCTACTCTACTTTATTGTTCTTTGATGCTTACGCCGTCATGGATTTCTCTTCTTCTCCTGTGTCTTTGTCTTATGCTGATGCTCCTACTCATGGTTTCCTCGTCTCAGGCTCCGCAACGCATCCTTCGAGTAGCTTGACGCCTTCTGTAGTCGTGCTTTTTGCCTTCTCTGCATAGTTGGCTGTCATGCCAAAGTTTTGCGCCATCTTGTGGAACTCCCTATCGCAGAGATCTAAAACTTCAAAACTTCATTTTACTGTGATTATTCCTCTTGGTCCTGGCATTTTAAGTACCAAATATGTATAGTGCGGCACTACCATGAATCGCAAAAATGCGGGTCGTCCGAGGATTGCGTGATATTGAGATGGCCAGTCCATGACTTCGAAGTCCAGCTTTTCTCTTCTGTAGTTTTGTCGATTGCCAAAGCAAACATTGAGTGCTATTCGACCCAGTGGGTAATTGGCACTTCCTGGCACGATTCCGTGGAAGGAACAATCTGTTGGTTTTATGAACTCTAGTGATATATGCATTGGTCTGAGTGTTTTTGCGTATATCAGGTTAATTCCACTTCCTGCGTCCATGAATATTCTGTCAACATCATACGCGCCGATTTGAGCTTTGAGTACCAAAGGCGCGTTTCCTGGCCGAGGTACTGTTATAGGGTGATCTTCTCTATTGAACTCGATTAGTTGTTCTGACCAATGCAGATACACCGTTGTGGCTGGAGGTGAGATGACTGCTAGGTTTACTTGTCGAGTGATACTCTTTTCTTCTTTGTTCGACTTGGGCACAGGTTGTATCATTGCTGTGATGTGTCCTTTTGATGGAATGTACCCTTCATCGTCGTCGTGTTCCTAGTTTTGCTGGTCTTGTCCTTGAGGAGCTCTGTTGTTTCCTTGCTGTTTTGTCGGAGGATTGTTGCTTCCTTCAAATCCTTGTCGCCTTGCTTCGGTTTGCTTGTTTAGTGCTGCCTCTTGTAGTTTTAAGAATGTTGTGCAATCTTTCATTGTGTGCCTTGATACTCGCTTCCCATCGACGAATGCTGAGTGTATATGACAAGGTCCGTTGAGCATATCTTCTGGCGATGGGTTGTACTCTCTGGGTTCTCTCGTGGGAAACTTTTTATAGTCCTCTTTTCCGTAGCTTCGATATCTCGAGCTTCTACGATCGCTTCCTTGATAGCTGTTGTCTTTGTATCCTGCGGCGACTTGGCTATGGGAGCCGTAGTTGTCGTAATTTTGGGACCATCTCCTTTGACTTCCATATCTATTTCTTCTATCGTCCTCTGGGGATCGCGTCCGCTTGTTGTTGCATGTGTCTTCTCCATCTGCAAATCTGTTTGCTATGTCCATGAGGTCTGACACTATTTTTGGCTTAATTCTGCCCATCTCTTCGACTAGGTCTCTTTGCCTTAATCCAATGATGAACGCATCTATTGCTCTTTCGTCTGAAACTTCGACTGCTGAATTTTTGATAAGACTCCATCTTTGGATGTATGCCCGCAGTGTTTCATCGCATTGTTGCACACACGCTTTGACTTCTTCTATTGATGCTGGCCACTTGTATGTCGATCTGAAGTTGCTTGTAAATTGCTTTGTGAGGTCTTCCCAGCTTCCAATAGTTTCTTTCTCTAGTTTGCTCAACCATGACCTTGCTGTGCCGGTGAGGTGTAGTTGCAAACTTTGCATCGCTGTTTCTTTGGTTCCTCCTAATATTTGTACTGCTTGTAGATAATCTAAGAGCCATGATTGTGGTTCCTGTGATCCGTCGTACTATTGCTGATCATGAGGTAACTTGAATCCCTTGGGAACTGGAGTGGTGCGAACCCTGCGGGTAAAGCACGATGCCCCCATTTCTTTTTCATCATCTTCATAGTCACGTTTTTCATTTGGGGATCGCGATCTTCGGGTTCCTCCGTGTTGTTTTCGTGATGGCGATCGAGATCGTTGATTGCTGCTTCTGCGCCGAGGACTGTTGTGATGGCGAGGTGATCTTGGCTTGTGCGTTTCCTTATGGCGGTGTGCTTCCTCTCCTTTTGCTGATAGCTTGTGGCCCACCATGTTTAGTCCGTTCAGTGCTGCTCTATGCATATGTTCTCTAGGAGTTGCAAGAAAAGGTCACCTGCAGTTGCAAGAAGTTTGAATTTGCTGGAATACTTTGCTCTCATTGCTTAAAGGTACTTGATATTAATAATATCAATCATATCCCTGAAGAATATATCTTAAAAAGATGGACAATTGATGCAAAAGTTCTGGAGATAAAAAGAAAACACAACCAACATGAGGATCCAAAAGCAAGAATGTCTAATCACTACATGGATTTATGCAAAATGTTTATGCAAATAGCTGCTCGTGCCGCTGAATCTGATGAATCATATGATATGGCTGTTAGCTGTGCAGAGAAATTAGCACAAGATGTGGAGAAATGTTTGAAAATAGGAGTCGACCCCGAATTGAGTAATCCATGTACCACAGAAGGTGCATCTTGTACTCATGTGGCAGTATTGAAGATCGACTCTAGTAGAATTTCAAAACATAATCAAGCGACTGGCCAACCAAAAGGTATTAAAGTCAAGGAGAAGACTACCAGAGGATCAAGAAGACCCGTTGGTGGCTTTGAGAAAGCAACTTCAAAGAAGAAAAAGAACAAGGATGATACTGCTCAAGTACAGCCGCAAGTACGGCCGTAGGCCACTTCAACGGTATAAAATTTATAGTTTGTTTCTTATAAAACCTTTACCTATACTAACATTTCGATATCATATGTGACAAGGTCATTTAGAGTTCTTTGCAAATCAAATGACTGCATATCAATTACACTACAACACTATGCTAAATGCTACAATGACTCCATCAGTTCGTAATTCCAACCCAATGTCACTACACCCACAAGAATTGCTGGCAGGATTTCAACCCCATGATACACTAGTGGTATAAGTAGTTCACACTTTCAAATTTTCCAATTTTCAACCTTCGATCAAATTTAACTTTAACCTTTCGATGTGCAGAGCTATCCGACCAATCACATGTATTCGTATTTACCCCAATAGAACTATGCTCTAAATCCCTCACTCCAAGAGAACAATGGCACTGGAACATCTAGCTCGGTGACAGGACAAAACCATGCCTTTCTCCATCAACAGAAGCCAGCATAAAAAATTTCTATATGGACAAAACCATGACTTTGGCATGATATTCTTTTGCATCTCTTTTATGAAGTTGTGTAATGTAAAATTATGCATTATACTTTTCGCTAAAACAGACGAAATGGCTACCAAGCAAACTTAAATGATCTAAAAGTACCTGAGAACGAGATCTTTGAGTCTGTGGCTGAGAAGCAATATATTGAAGGATTTCATATATTGTGTGGAACCTTGTCTGGCTGTAGTCTGCAACCTTATGGATATAAAAATGGCCATGTCAGTAGCTCTAATCCTCAACTCAAAAATGATAGTCCGAATATCCATTGCAAGTAAAATCCTGTGAAACCATGTTTATGTATCTGAGACCAAGCACAACCAAATCAAGAATAATAGTCCAAATAAAATTTGAAGGCATCCAAGACATGCGTGCACATGACCAAGCACAACCAAATAAAGCTGCCAGAACCACCGACGAGGTGGGCGAGGCACCGCCTGGCCGTGGCGGCCACCCGCCGTCGCGCCAAGGAGGTGGGCGAGGCATTGCCTGGCCGTGGTGGCCACCACCCATCGCGCCGATGAGGTGGACGAGGTGCTGCCTGGCCGTGGCGGCCACCCGCCGTCGTGCTGAGGAGGTGGCCGTGGCGGCCACCCGCCGTCGTGCCTAGGAGGTGGGCGAGGCACTAAAGTTGCTGCGGCCACACTGCCATCGCCGAGGAGGTGGGCAAGGCGCGCACCAAGGAATTGGGTGAGGCGCCGCCTGGCCGTGGTAACCACGTGCCGTCACCGCCGCTGGTGGGCCGGCGCCAGAGAAACAGAGCCACGCGCGATCGACCTCGTCTAGGTTGGGCCGGCGCTGGAGGAACAGAGCCGCGCAGTCAACCTCGTCTAGGTTGATTCTCCACAGCTTTGACCCAAATTGGCGGAGCAGCGAGGTCCGTCGACCAGATGCGGCTAGAGACCGGAGGAACTAGAGCACGACCAGGGATCTCACCGGATGGCTCACCTTACGCTCTTCATTCCATAGTCTAGCTCTTGTTCAGACAGGAATTGTATAAGTAAGGGGGACTGGAAGGAGAAGCAATTGGTATTCGATACACGCTGGGCCTGGGAGGAATATGACCGACGACGTATTTGTGGGATCTTTTTTTACTAAAAGCCACACGAAGACTGCCGCTGGATGCCGTCCATGCCTCTTGTCGCACGGATGGTCGCACGCATTGGCGACAGGCAAGACGCGTCTGGTGGCTTGGCTCTTGGCGGATTTGGGAGGCGAAGCTCTATTCGGTCGTCACCTTGTTGAAGGGGTCGTCATACACTACAAGAAATGTGTTGACTAGTGACGTTTTTATCATGACCCTAGAGAAAAGTATCATAAAGTAGTGACGATTCTGTACTAGATCGTCATGGGCTATTTGGGGAGGCCACCAGCCCTAGAAATTACGACGATTTGAACTAGAAAGGTCATAAACCAGTGGGCATAAAATCGTCATAACCTATTCCGTACAGTATCAGACCTTATCCGGAGCCGCTTATGACGAAAATAGATCGTCATAGTCGCTAATTTAAAATATATTTGAAATAGTTGAACTGCTACATATCAATTTTGCTTATTTGTAGTATCCATGTGTCATCCACGTGTCAATTTTGCTTATGTGGCTGCACTTACACTTGAATTTCTTCAGACCAACCTTACATATGGGTTCCACCTGTAAGTCCATCCTGACACGCAGGTCCCACACGTCGGTCAAACCTGACACGCGGGTCCCACGCGTCGGTCCGACCTGACATGCGGGTCTGGTCCGACCTGACACGCCGGTCCCATGCGGGTCCCATCTGAACTGCCACGCGGGTCCCACATGGGTCCGACCTAACACGCGGGTCCCACGCGTCAGTTCGACCTGACACGCGGATCCCATGCGTCGGTCCGATCTGACATGCGGGTCCCACTTGTGTCCGATCTGAACCGCCACGCGGGTCTGGTTTAACCTGACACGCGGGTCCCGCGCGTCGGTCCCATGACTGACCGGCGGGTCCCGTGGCCGGACTGGGCGGGTCCCGCGACCAGAGCTGACAAGCGGGTCCCTTGGCTGACCAGCGGGTCCCGCGGGTGGACTGGCAAAATATTTTGCAATATTGGTGCGCCGCCGGGAGTCGAACCCGGGACCTCCCATCTAAGGGCCAGACTACTTACCACTAAGGTAAAGCACCTCTTGTGATAGTAGGCCACGTTCGTACTTTTTAACTATATCAATGTTTCGTATGTTGGGCCTGGGCTGCTGCAGCCATAATCTGGCCCGCTCTGGACTAAGGAGCCCGGTAATGTTTTTTTCCCTCTTTGCCTCTTCCATTTCTTATAAGATTCTAACATAAATTTTTTGAAGAAGATTCAATATTAGGCCAAATAAATTTGAACAAACTTTGTAAATTATTTTCATTACATATATAACAACATTAAAACTTTTTATCCGCAAAATAAATTAATAAAATAAAATTTAATCACTAAAATGCTATTAAGGTGTATTTAAAATGCAAACAACTAGTAGAATTTTGTCTTTTTTTATGGGTGGCTATAAAAATTTTTCCATGCAAACAACTAGTAAATTGTGCATAATATATGGTATAATGTTTTCTAAAATTAGGTTGTTCAATTTTTGTAGCATATTTTTGGTAGACGCGTCACAAAAAATCCCAATTTTTGCACTAATAAAATGAAAAATGATTTTTTTGTGCAACAAAAATTAAAACTTCCCAAATGAACATTGTTTTTCATCCTAATATGCACACATGTGCACAATATGAGGTCATATGAACAAATTATGTCATGATTATGGCCATAACGAACTTATCTCGCTTGAAATGCGGCCAAAATGGCAAGCATGACCGTTCCTAGGTCGGGATAGAATCCTGCAAAACTCTTTGTGGATCTCTGATAAAATAGATACTTTTGTACCTAAAAATGATTTTTGGAAAAAATCATGAGTAAACTATGAAGCACCTGTAGTTCAAATTTGACCCGCTTCCAATCGAATCGGCAGAATTTTGTCTATTTTTTGAGTGGTGGCTATAAAACCTTTTCCATGCAAATAACTAGTGAATTGTGCATAAAATATGGTATAATATCATTTAAAATTTGGTTGTTCTATTTTTGCGACATATTTTTGGTAGACGCTTAACAAAAAAACCCATTTTTTGCACTAAGAAAATGAAAAATGAATTTTTTTGTGCAACAAAAAATAAAACTTCCCAAATCAACATTGTTTGTCATCCCAAGATACACATATGTGCACAATATGGGATCAATTGAATAAACTATGTCGTGATTGTGGCCATAACTAGCTTATTTGGCTTGAAAGCCATAGAACTTCGTACGAGATAGCTCTTTTTTGTGAATACTTTTTCAAAATAGTTGCAATATTCCAAGTTTATTATTTTTCATGGCAACTAGGTCACATAAAATGACACAACACGAAGGATTTGTATTTTTTTGATTTTTTTTGAATTTCTTATGGTGACTTCAAAATGCGACCAAAACGGCAGGCGTGACCGCTCCTAGGTCGGGATAGAATCTTGCCAAAATCTTGATGGATCTTTAATAAAATAGATACTTGTGTACCTAAAAACGATTTTTGTACAAAAACATGAGCAAACTATGAAGCACCTGTAGTTCAAATTTGACCCGCTTCCACTCGAATCGGCATAATTTTGTCTATTTTTTGAGTGGTGGCTATAAAACCTTTTCCATGCAAATAACTGGTTAGTTGTGCATAAAATATGGTATAATATCATTTAAAATTTGATTGTTATATTTTTGCAACATATTTTTGGTAGACGCTTCACAAGAAAACCCATTTTTTGCACTAAGAAAATGAAAAATGAATTTTTTGTGCAACAAAAATTAAAACTTCCCAAATCAACATTGTTTGTCATCCCAAGATACACATATGTGCACAATATGGGATCAATTGAATAAACTATGCCGTGGTTGTGGCCATAACTAGCTCATTTGGCTTGAAAGCCCTAGAACTTCGTACGAGATAGCTCTTTTTTGTGAACACTTTTTCAAAATAGTTGCAATATTCCAAGTTTATTATTTTTCATGGCAACTAGGTCACATAAAATGACACAACACAAAGGATTTGTATTTTTTTGATTTTTTTTGAATTTCTTATGGCGACTTCAAAATGCGACCAAAACGGCAGGCGTGACCGCTCCTAGGTCGGGATAGAATCTTGCCAAACTCTTGATGGATCTCTGATGAAATAGATACTTGTGTACCTAAAAATGATTTTTGTACAAAAACATGAGCAAACTATGAAGCACCTGTAGTTCAAATTTGACCCGCTTCCAATCGAATCGGCAGAATTTTGTCTATTTTTTGAGTGGTGGCTATAAAACCTTTTCCATGCAAATAACTGGTGAATTGTGCATAAAATAAGGTATAATATCATTTAAAATTTGGTTGTTCTATTTTTGCAACATATTTTTGGTAGACGCTTCACAAAAAAACCCATTTTTTGTAGTAAGAAAATGGAAAATGAATTTTTTGTGCAACAAAAATTCAAACTTTCCAAATCAATATTGTTTGTCATCTCAAGATACACATATGTGCACAATATGGGATCATTTGAACAAACTATGATGTGGTTGTGGCCATAACTAGCTCATTTGGCTTGAATTTTTTATGCAAATAAAGTGAAAAATCCATATAGAAATATTGTGTTTCATTTCAATTCGCACACATGTACACAATATGAAGTCATTTGAACAAACTATGCAGAGGTTTTCTATATTTTTGAATTATTTGAGTTGAATTCAAAATGTAGTCAGAACTAGTTGTCTTGGACTAATGAGAAGGCAGAACCACTCCTCCCACGGATCACGTCCTAAATTGATCTGGGCCGTCCATGCCCTGATCCAACGTCCCTCGCCTCTACTATTAATTTGCAGCGGCAGGACAGAACCCACAAACCCTAACCCTAACCCTTCCATTTCCCCGCCCGCCGCCGCCAACTCCCGCCTCTCTTCTCTTCCCCGCATCAGATCTAGCGCTCCCCTGCTCCGACGCTCATCCGGGAGAAGGACGGCCACCTACTCTGGCGCTTGTCCGGGAGCTTAGCTTCCACCTGTCACCATCTCTTCCATGTCTCCACACTCCTCTCTCCTCCATCTCCCCACACCACCGCCACCCTGTTCTAGGTCAGATCCTGAGCCGCCGAGATCCAGACGATGAGATCCAGACGCTGTTCTCCTCCACCACCTCGACCTCGACCCCTCTGGCGCTATTCTGATCCCAGCAGTACCACAGGCTGACCGGATCCGCCCCCCCTCATCGAGCGACCGCACGCGCGAACGTCATCCAGGAGATCCGACGCGGGCCTCCGCAACCTCAACCTACTGCTGGGGCTCGAGAACCGCGTGCACCTCACCGCCACCGACGTGCTCGTCGGGGACTGCCGCCTCGACTAGGCCCTAATCCGCCATCGCTCGCTGCAGGGCCTCCACCTGCTCTCCCTCTCAGAGCCACGCTCCAAGTTGCCCCGCGGGTCAGTCCTCCCTCCTCCCGTAGCTTCGTGTAACTTCGCGTTTGCCTCAACGAATCACAGTGTAGCTCGATTTATTTTTGTATGATTCTGCCGTGATAATACCTATACAGCAGTGTAGTTCTGATGAATACTCTTATGATTCTACCATAATACCTACATTCTAGTATTGATTACTTGTATGAAATGGACAACGTGGCCCTCGACTTGCTATGCTGAATCATAGATTTGGAAGAACTGCCTAGTATGTTGTTCACCAGCGTTGTGTCCGCTTAATTTGCTTGAGGAATGGAACCAGTCATTGTGATGCTGATGATCTTCTTGCTTGTACCTCCCTAGATTATAACTTGTGTTTGTATCTGTTGCAACACCTCATGCTGCTGCAGTTCCTCTAATACATGTTTTTGTTGTACTAGATCTCTGTTAAATTGTGCCAAGTAGTGTATACCTGTGAGCATTTGCTTCATAAGAAATATAACTTGTGTTTTTTTAATGAGTAGTCCCCTTCTGTTCCAGTTTTATATCTGTGTAGATCTGGGAGAAGCATCTACTAGCAGAACCAGTGTTGCTGTGAATCATTCATACACTGCTATCTCATAAACATGCTTGCCTCACCATAATGTGAAAAATATTAGTTGAAGCATTTAATGTCTTGAAACAAGCATTTTTTTTGTTCTTCAAAGTCCGATGATTGTGTATCATGTTAAATTTCACCACCTATCCTGCATTACTGCTTGTCTTGAGAGACTTTCCTATCAGGGAGGGTCTACATATCATAATGTAAACTTCTCTGAACACGATTTTGTAGAGGAACTTAGGCAAAATTTACCAGCTAAGAGTATAACTTTCAAGTCACTGATAATGTACAACCATCCTTTATTGGTTTATGTACACATTTCTCCTTTGAAATCAAACATCAGATCCCATGTATGATTTTGTTTGAAGTCTGTTGCAGTCTAGTATCCAGAACGTATTCTTTCTTCTGCACTTAGACCTATGCATGTCTTATGCTAGTTTTGTGTTTAGTGGTTTGTGATATTTATGGTGTCATCTGTTGTTTTGTCCATTTAACCGATGGAACTGTCTTGCTGTTGCAGCTTCCACGTACAAGTGTACCTGTCATCATGAGAGAGTACCGCAAGGAGTAGTTGTGGGTATAGATCTTCTATGACCAGCACGCTGACGATGCCGACCATGAATGAGTACTGTAAGTCCATCTTGCTTTGAAAGCGTTTGTTTCTCAACCCATCTTGTTTTCTATTGCTTGTTTATTGCAGTAAATTTCTATGTGAATGAGTACTGTAAGTCCATCTTGCTCTGAAAGCGTTTGTTTTCTCAACCCAGATTTTATCGTGCTAAGTGGTGATCTGTTATATTATTTATGGGAATGTCTATGATTTCTAAAGTAGTAATGGTTAAGTAACATAATGCTTATTTCACTTGAGCCTATTGGCTATGAGAATGTCTGTACTTAGTCAACTGGTTATATCTCATTCTGGTTAATAAATGGCATTAAACGATCATTGTCAATCACAATTAGTGTTGAAATGTGTTGCATTCTGATTTAACTACTTAAAGCATTTGTTCTTTCTTGCTTAAGCACACCTCCTTTTCATTATATTATTTGGCATGAGGTAGTGCTGATGTTTAGTTAGATCAATCACAAATCATATTTTGAGATGTTTGTGCGCTTGCTGATGTAGTCTTGGCTCGGTGGTGTGGCCTATCTATCCGGTGACGGACTGAGAACTCGAAACAGATGACCCTACCACAGGTAACATATGATTCTTCTTACTTGAAGCACACACCACATTCAGCAACACCATGCTGATTTGACTCCTGTGGTTGTTCAAATTGCTGCGCATAGGACGGGTTTCAGGTGCCGCCCAATTTCCGTGGGTGCGGATGCCGGAAGACCAAATGCGCCACTGGATTGTGTCCTTGCCTTGCGGTGTGTCTTCTACATGCATGGTCTTTCTTAAGTAGTAGATTATTCCCGCTGCATCTGTTATTTCTGAAAAAAAAACTAGTCATGCTTATTTACTGATCTCCTGACCCAAGCTAGTTGGTTCTTGTTCTAAAGAATGTCTGAGTGCACCGATGATACGTCTCTAACGTATCTATAATTTTTGATGCTCTATGCTTGTTTTTACACCATTTGCCTATTGTTTTGTTACACTTAGTGGCACTTTTATGCATTTTCCAGAACTAACCTATTAACGAGTTGCCACAGTGCCAGTTTCCTGTTTTCTGCTATTTTTGTGTTTCAGAAGTGATACACAGGAAATATTCTCGGAATTGGACGAAACAAGTTCCTGAAGTCTTATTTTACCTGGAAGCTTCCAAATATCCAAAGGAGAGTAGGAGGGGGGCCACCAGGGCCCCACACGCAGGGGTGGCGCGGCTAGGCCCCTGGCCGCGCGGGCCCCGCGTGAGGGCGCCTGGCTCCTCCTCTGACATCGCCCCTTCGCCTATAAAGACCCCCCGACGGAAAAAACCTAAGTACCCGATCAGATTTCTAGAACACATCGCGATCCGCCACTGCCGTCGACCCGAAAATCGGGAGGGTCCAGAAGCTCTTCTCGGCACCCTGCCGGAGAGGGGAATCGCCACCGGAGGTCTTCTTCATCGCCACGCTTGCCTCCAGAGCGATGAGTGAGTAGTCTACCTTGGACTATGGGTCCATAGCAGTAGCTAGATGGTTGTCTTCTCCACCATGTGCTTCATGTTTAGATCTCATGAGCTGCCCTACATGATTGAGATCACCGTTATGTAATTCTACATGTTTGGTTTGTTGGGATCCGATGAATATTGGTGTTTATGATTAAGTTGCTGTACTGAATATTATCTTTTGTTATCTCTATGTTGTTTATGATCTTGCATGCTCTCCGTTGTTAGTAGCTATCTTGGCCGAGTAGTTGCTAGTGACTCCAAGAGGGGGTATTTATGCTCGATAGTGGGTTCATGCCTCTATTTAATCTGGGGGAGTGATAGAAACCTCTAAGGTTGTAGATGTGCTGTTGCTACTAGGGAGAAAACAACATTCATATGCTCAAGGGCATATGCTTTGTTTACATTACACACTTTGCTTAATGTAATTATCTGTTGTTCGCAACTTAATACTTTTGGGGTGTTCAGATTGATATCCCCGGGAGTGGATTATTAGTCATAGATGCAGTTGGATGGCGGTCTATGTATTTTGTTGTAATGCCCAGAGCAAATCTCATAGTGATCTTCTTGACATATCATGTTTATCTTTATTCTATCAATTGCCCAACTGTAATTTGTTTACCCAGCATGTGTTATTTTATCTATGGAGAGACACCACTAGTGAACTGTGGACCCCGGTCCTATTTACATCATATTGCTATCACCTGTTTACTTTACTCGCACTGTTTACTTTACTCGCATACTATATTGTTTTCCACTCGATACGCTCATAATCTTTGTTTCAAGCAAACCGGTGAGATTGATAACCTCATCGCAAGTTGGGAACAAAGTACTTGGTTGTGTGTCTGCAGGTTCCGCATCACCTTCAGTCGTTTGTCTCTCCTCTCCAAGATCGATATTAAACCTTGGTTTCTTAACTGAAGGAAAACTAGCTGCTGTACTCATCATACCTTCCTCTTGGGGTTCCCAACCGGGCTGGTTATCCACCACGCATAAGGACAGTCTGCTCCCACGTTAACCACATGCAGTAGCTAATTTTCTGGCGCCGTTGCCGGGGAGGAAGAAGAAGACTTCTGCGAGGGGAGTTTTCGCACGCACATCCTTTACTTTGTTATTGTTTTGTTTCACTTTATTTATTTTACTTGCATTGCTTTATATCAAAAACCCAAAAAAAATTAGAATCCTTGGTAGTAGTTTTTACTTGTTTACTTTAGTTTTGCTGAAATGGCCAATCCTGAAAACACCAAGTTGTGTGACTTTACTAGCACAAACAATAGTGATTTTATCTGTACTCCTATTGCACTACCTGCTACTGCTGCAAACTTTTATGAGATTAAGCCTGCTTTATTGAACCTTGTTATGAGAGAGCAATTTTCTCGTGCTAGTACTGAAGATGCTGCAGCTCATCTCAACAATTTTGTTGAGCTATGTGAGATGCATAAATTTAAGGATGTTGATAGTGATATTATTAAGCTCAAGTTGTTTTCTTTTTCTTTGAGAGGAAAAGCTAAAGATTGGTTGCTATCTTTGACTAAGAATAGTATTGATTCATGGGCTAAGTGTAAGGATGCTTTTATTGGTAGATACTATCCTCCTGCTAAGATTATATCTTTGCGTAGCAATATTATTAAGTTTACTCAGTTTGATAATGAACATGTTGCTCAAGCTTGGGAAAGAATGAAATCTATGATAAAGAATTGCCCCACTCATGGACTGACTACTTGGATGATTATCCAAACTTTTTATGCAGGACTGAATTTTTCTTCAAGGAACCTACTTGATTCAGCTGCTGGGGGCACTTTTATGTCTCTTACCTTGGGAGCCGCAACAAAGCTACTTGACAACATGATGGTAAATTATTCCGAATGGCACACCGAGAGAGCTCCATAAGGTAAGAAGGTAAATTCTATTGAGGAAACCTCTTCCTTAAGTGATAAGATTGATACCATTATGGCTATGCTTGCTAATGATAGGGCTCATGTTGATCCTAATAATGTTCCTTTGGCCTCTTTGGTTGCTCAAGAAGAGCATGTTGACGTGAATTTCATTAGAAACAATAATTTTAACAATAATGCTTATAGGAACAATTTTCCTAGTAACAATTATAGGCCGTATCCTTCTACCAATGGTAATGGTTATGGTAACTCTTATGGTAATTCCTACATCAACACTAGGGCCGCGCTCTCCGAGCTTGAGGTAATGCTCAAGGACTTCATCGGTAAGCAAACTGCTTTTAACAAGTCTGTTGAGGAAAAGTTAGGCAAAATTGGTATTCTTGCTTCTAAAGTTGATAGCCTTGCTCATGATGTTGAAATTCTGAAATTAAAAGTGTTGCCTAATGATGTGAAAGAGAACAATGTTTTTGCTACCGCTAATGCTATTCAAGTTGGAATTGATGAAAATATTAGATTGTTAGCGGAATTGCATGCCAGGTGGGAAAGAGAAGATGAGATGGCTAGAGAGATGAAGGTATGTACTATTACTACCTCTAATGATGTTGCTCCTACTGGTAGCAATCCTCTTACTTTGATTGGTGTAGAGAAAACTCCCACTCCTTGTGTTAAAAAACATAAAACTGCCAAAACTTTTTCTCCAAAGATTGCTGAAATTTTTCAGAGTGTAGGAGATGATAGCTCTATATCTTTTAATGATTTTTATGTTGATGGCTGCAATATATCTGAAGTTATTTTGTTCTTGCAAAAGCTTGCTTTGACTCCCAATGCTAGTTCTTTAAATATTGCTTTTACTAAGCATATTACCAATGCTCTCATAAAGATTAGGGATGAAAAGTTGAAGCAAAAAGCCTCTATTCCCAAGAAGTTAGAAGATGGTTGGGAACCCATCATTGATATGCATGTTAATGGTTTTGATTGCCATGCTTTATGTGATCTAGGTGCTAGTATTTCTATCATGCCTAGAAAGATTTATGACATGCTTGATTTACCACCGCTTGAAAAGTGTTATTTTGATGTTCCTATTGCTGATGTTGCTAAGAAGAAACCTTTGGGAAGGATTAATGATGTTCTTATTGTGGTTAACAATAACCTTATTCCCGTTGATTTTCTTGTTATGGACGTTGAATACCATGCTTCATGTCCTATTATTTTGGGAAGACCCTTTCTTCGAACTATAGGTGCCATCATTGATATGAGGGAAGGCACTATCAAATATCAATTCCCACTCAAGAAAGGTATGGAACACTTCCCTAGGAAAATGAAGAAATTACTTTTTGACTCTATTCTTAGAGCAAATTATGAGCTTGATGCTTCATCACTTGATATTACTTGATTCGCAATTTTCTGCGCCTAGCTCAAAGGCGTTAAAGAAAAGCACTCTTGGGAGATAACCCAATATTTTCTTTTCAGTACTTTTTCTTTTATTTGAGTCTTGGAAGTCATTAATACTGTAATGACCGCTCCTTATATTGTTTATTTCATTTTTGTGCCAAGAGAAGCCTCTAATTTGAGCGAGGTAAAGATTTGGGGATGTTGCTGTCCTGAAACTGTTTTCAGTGCTGCACCGTAAAAATTTGTATATATTATTTGTTTATCTTTTGGACCTGCGATTTCTTGTGCATATGCCCCAGGTTATATCCAAACTTTTGTTAGTTGAACACTTTTTGATTTGAGCAACAGAAAATCCCTCAAAAATTTGACCTTTGTCAGCTGTTCAGTTTTGACAGATTTCTGCTAATATTTGTGTTTGCCACTTTATCGCTTTCTTTTGAGTTCTTTTGATCACAGAACTTTTTGGGAGGTTGCTACAGTAGTATTGCTATATATGTGGTGGTTTTGAGTTGAAACCTGAAGCAAAAAGAGGTTGATTATATGTTATGCTTACACTAATGTTGCTAATAGAATTGTGTTTAGTTTTGTATGAAGGAAGTTTTCAAGTGTAGGGATTGGAGAATGATGAGATGAGTTGAAGAATGGACAAAAGCTCAAGATTGGGGATGCCCATGCATCACCCCAAGAAATATCCAAGAAGTACAAGCGTCAAAGCTTGGGGATGCCCCCGAGGCACCCCTTCTTCATCGGCAAAAATCAGGTCACCTTTCAAAACACTATATTTTTATTGCTTCATGCACTATGTGTTTTTCTTGGAGCGTTAGTTGTTTTAGTTTTCTTAGTTGGTTAGGTTTGTTTGTTTTCTGCAATAAATGGTTGGACCCCAACAAATTTCTTTTGGAGGAGATGAACTCGTTTTCATTTGCAAAGAACGCTCTAGTTTTCACTCTTCTTTTTCCGCTACTAATTTTGGTTTTCATTTTTGCCTTGATTTGCGTTCAGACCTTGTCATATCTTTTCATCAAGGTGTATTTTTTCCTCTGATCTTTATTGGTTTTCATCAAAAGAGGTGTCTTTAAAAATTCCAAATGGTGTTGGAAAAGAGAAAAAGCTTTGTGCAAAATAGTGGTACAAGAAGGAGCTTGTGTAGACTGCGGCTTAGGCTTTTTCATGTCATGCTTGATGTCTTTTTGATAGTATGCTTAGTGGTTTTGCTGTAGCATGACTTGTCTCAAATAGCTGAGATTGCTTAATGAGCCTTTGAAAAAAATCATGCGTTGTTTTATTGTATGGAAGTATTATTTTGGTTTTCTCCTTGATGCTTTATTTGGGTTGACTTGGCGCATGCTTACAGATGTTAGACTCTTACAAAGTCACCAATAGCCTCTATGATCATTTAGTTTTTGACTTTTGATGCCATCTTATGCTTCTTTTAATGTCGCTTTGTTGCTTTGCATGATTATGGCCATTACTGCTCTCTTAGTTGGCCGCTCCCAGTCTTTTGCTAGCCCTCGCCTTGTACTGAGTATGAGCTCTACTCGTGCATCCAACTCCTAAAAGCCAAAGTTTTCCAAAGTGTCCACCATACATACCTACTAGCAATTTGCTATTCCAAGTAAATTTGACTTGCTTTTATTTTCTCTCCAAATTAAACTCTTACCAGTGTTATGCGAAATTCGGTCAGTAAAGCTCTCACGAACCGGAAGGCACACTTTACTTTTTCCTGTTCTTAAAAATTTGACATTGTGGTATTTTATGTTGAGTTGTTATGCTTGCAAGTTGTAAGTTGGATTCTAGCCCATCCATGCTGTCATGGGGCAAGCTTTCAACATTGCACTTCTTATTTAAGTTGATATCGTGATCTTTTGTTTATGGATGCCCGCGGTGTGAAATGAATTGGGAATATTGTGGGGATCATGGAGTTTGTATATGTGTTAGGGAAACGCCGGGCCTCCAATCTAAGCCATGCATAATTCATGGTGGAAATTTGCAGCATACCCATGGTGAACATTCGACGACGCATCTCACAATAAAAAGCTAAACAAAAGGCAAATAAAAGAGATGTCAAGGTGTTCATTGTCTGCTTGTCCTATAATTTTGGTGTGGGCTTGTTCCATGTCATCGGGCACAGAGGTACCCCATTGGTGGTTCTCAATGATACGCATATACTTACAATGACAAGAGCCTTGCTTGGGACTCTAAGTAAAGTAGCATGAGGTTTGGGTACTCGTATTCACGGGGCACGAGGTCTTTAACTTATGATTTGTCAAGCATATGCATCATAATTGTTCTCGCATTAACTTTAACCATTCAAGATACTTATGATGGGGGCAATGAGAGCTCAAAGCCGGTAAGTACCATAATTTTTGAAGGTTATAAAACTTGCAATCACTGCTTCCCTCTGCGAATGGCCTTTCTTTTACTTTTACGTTGAGTCACCACCTTCTTTCTTTATGCACCATTAAGAGAGCATAGTTGTCATTCTTAGTGTGATATGCATTGTCCCAAAGTTCATTGATTGATTCATATTGTTGGTTTCACTTGTTCTCAAATTATTTGTATCTAGTCGCCCTCTTAAACTTGAAGGTGTCCTATGCATTTATGTTTTGCTCTCTTTGAAGGACAAGCTGAAAACCATTTGTATGTTTTTCCTTATGATTTGAACACACGTTTGACTTTCATTGTTTCATTTTCATGATCTTTTGTTTGTGTTCGTTTGCATGTTTACAACATGGTTGCTAAGTTCTTATTTTCATAATTATATCTTCATGCCCATGTTTTAAGTTCTTATGATCCCAGCTCACAAATGCTTACATATATGATCAAGATTGTGTAGGTGCATGTCACCTCAAAAATTATTCTTTGTTATCACTTACATACTCGAGGACGAGCAGGAATTAAGCTTGGGGATGCTTGATACGTCTCCAACGTATCTATAATTTTTGATGCTCCATGCTTGTTTTTACACCATTTGCCTATTGTTTCGTTACACTTAGTGGCACTTTTATGCATTTTCCGGAACTAACCTATTAACGAGTTGCCGCAGTGCCAGTTTCCTGTTTTCTGCTATTTTTGTGTTTCAGAAGTGATACACAGGAAATATTCTCGGAATTGGACGAAACAAGTTCCTGAAGTCTTATTTTACCCGAAAGCTTCCAGAGATCCAAAGGAGAGTAGGAGGGGGGCCACCAGGGCCCCACACGCAGGGGTGGCGCGGCCAGGCCCCTGGCCGCGTGGGCCCCGCGTGAGGGCGCATGGCTCCTCCTCTGACATTGCTCCTTCGCCTATTGTCATGGTTTCATCAACAGATCTGCCATAGAGGTAGGGGTATGGCGGTTTGTGGAAGGGGGTGAACATGGAGGAGCGATCCAGGATGGTGGTAGCACGAGTTTACCCAGCTTCAGATCCCGCAACGGTGGTGAGACCCTATGTGCTGCTATAATTCACTATATGGCAACAAGTGCTTGGTTACAATGATGAGGTTGGCTGTTTCGCTATGCGATTGGCCGTATGACTAGAACGTCTAACTTGCCTCAAGGGCTGCTCCACGCCGGGCTTATAAAGGCGCCTGGTGTGGGCTACACGTTGGTACCAGAGCGGATACAACCTGGAGTCCTAGACTAAGTCCTATGCGTGTATGTCAAGGTAAGCCGCCATGGGCCGTCTCCGGATCCACCATAAGCCTGCTGTCAGTAACCCGCCAGGCCTGTCTGAGGATCCGCCATATGCGCCTGCGTCCAGTACCGCCGTGTCAACTTCAACAACTGGGCCGCCCGATATGGCGAATCTGCCATACCACCCCTGATGGGCCACCCTGGCTTGCTGATTTAGGACTACGTCGCTGGTATACCTATTTGGTATATCCCCAACAGTAGCCCCCAGGGAACTTCAAGATTGCCATCTATATCCGCCATGCATGTTCTTGGTGAGTTACTTCCGCCATAGCTCTTTTGCACCGGGATGGCGGTTATCTTGATGCTCCTTCTTTCATCTATCAATCCGCCGTAAATAACGGATCAAGCGACGTAGTTATCTTAGCGAGATTTTCAGGATCCGTTGGATCATACCGTTGAAATCCGTGGTAAATTTTGGCACACAGTTCCTTCTAGGGCAAGACTTACAGTGCACGCACTGCTTTCACCAAGTTACTTTTTTACCCCTGGACACGTGTCACCAGATTAGGGTTTCTGCGATCAGGATGAACGGTGGTGATGGCGGGCACAAATATTGAGGCCCAGGGTATATATACCCCGGCCTCTCACCCCCGGCCGGCCACCCCTCATTCACCTCCGTCGCATTCTCTCTCCTCACCGCCGCCACGAGAGCTTCGTCATCTCCGACGAGCCACCACGGAAAACCTCGCCGCCGGTAGCTTATTCCCCCACAAGCTGGCATCGTCTTCCTCATCTTCGCTCGAAATCTTAGAAGTCATTACCGCCACGCCACTAGCCGCCATGGAACCTGAATCACCTCGCCAAGCCTCCAAGTCCGAAGCTGCTGAAGGCTCTGCGCGGTCCTCTGATACAGAGTCTGCCATGCCCGAGACCTCGGGAGGAGATTGGGACCCCTGCAACGTGAATGAGGAAATTCTATCCTCCTTGGAACAAGAAGGCCGCATAGCTGCTATGGAGATTTCTAGATGGCGGGTCGAGCCTGGTGCAACAATGCCAGCTCCTTTAGAAGAAGAAGTCGTCATACTGAAGTCCCACATCGATCGTGGCCTCAGTCTTCCGCCATCCTACTTCCTGAAGGGCATTCTTCGGCACTACAGGTTACAGCTACACCACATTGCTCCAAATAGCTTCACTGTTCTAGCAGGATTTGTCGCGCTATGCGAGGGGTATCTGGGTATCAGCCCACGCGGCGATCTATTCCGCCTATATTTTAATATCCTCCATAACGGAGACACGAACGGGGATCCTCGCAATTGCGGATCAATCTCCTTTGTTCCTCGGAAAGGGAAATCCTACCCTTACATTATCCCTCATGACTCTGCAAAGGGATGGCAGGGATCCTTCTTCTATCTGGCTGATCAGGCCCCTCCTGAAAGGAAGTTTGGCCTTCGGTCTTTTGCTGATGGCCCCGCCGAGGAGCAGGATAGCTGGGGCGTCATGGACGATTTTACAATGGATGATGAATGCCAATTATGCTCACGGCAGATTTTGAAACTTGTCTTTTCTGGACTGACAGGTGCTGATACCATCCACTGCTGGATCTCACGACGGATTCAGCCTCTTCAATATCGCCCAGCCCTGATGTGCGATTATAGCAGAGTTGACGATCTCCAGCGCTATTCCAAGGAGGAACTATCTGCTGACGAGATCGAGCTTCGGATCCGCAGCATCATTAAGGTGGGGCAGGATGAGCCTCTGAAGCTGAAGATCCCAATGTATGATAATGGCAGTTGTCCAAAGGTGAGTGTTTCTCCTTATTCCGCCATAACAGCTAATTTTCTTGAATAACTTCGCATTCTTCCGCAGCTTTCTTCCCTGCCGCCATCTGAACTAAGCCGTCTCGTCCGCTATCCTTGGACGAAGGAGCTTACTGACGATGAGGATGAGACATCCTCGTCTCCCAAAAGATAGAGGGTGGCGGAGGAAGAGGTAGTGGCGGATGAACCTATCACGGCGGTTCCTCGTGGCGTTCGCGGTGCTAGCGGGCGCATTCGCAGGCTAGGCAAGAGAGTCATCTCTCGCCATTCGTCCCCTGCTCTTCGCGGCCATCTGGACACTGTGCCTGAACATTCCGCCACTATAAATCTGCCGGAGCGGAAGTAAGGATAATCATAGCTTGCCTTCACACCATGTATAACTTGACTACTCTAATCTGTCTCTTCTGCGCACAGAAGAAGAAAGGTTTCTGGCCAGAAACCTCCAAGGACCAAGCCGTCTCCCGCTGCCATTCCCCCTACACCGGATGCTCCTGCTCGCCCAACTGGGCCTTCCACTTCCTCTTAGCATACTAGCAAGGTGGCGGATGTTCCAGAGAAGACTGCTGAACCATTAGACCGCCCTGCTAAAGGTGCCAAGAAAATAAGTTTTAGCAGAAAAGCAGTCCAGATGGACGCAGGAGCTGGGGAGGCCTCGAAATGGAAGAAGAAATCAGAGGCTCTTTTCCGCCTTGATAATTTACAAGAGGAGGCCAGTAACAATGTGTCATCTGCTATGACAGCGTTTGTTCAGAGAACCAGTCTTGTTAAAGAGGTACGTACTCCCAGTAGCCCCCGAGCACCATGGCGGATTTGCAGATTCGATCTGCTATGGGGCTTCGAGATTGACTTCTGTAAGTTTTTGAATAGCTTAGCCCTAGAGCACTGGTAGTTCACACAGTGCTCTATAGAGAACTTTTTTAATTTTCATACTGAGTAGCCCCCGAGCATTATGGCAAATAACTATCTGGCATAAAGCTCTTAGGAAGACAAAAAAATCAGCATAAGTAGCCCCCGAGCATCATGGCGGATAATTATTCATCATGATGCTCTAAGAGTGACTAAACAATCAACATGAGTAGCCCCCGAGCATCATGGCGGATTCTATCCCTTATGATGTGCTACTCGTGTGGTGATGCGGAAGCAGTGCGTCCTTGTGCGTGGTGATTGACCAGCCCGTTGGGAACCCCAAGAGGAAGGTATGATGAGTGTAGCAGCAAGTTTTCCCTCAGTTAAGAAACCAAGGTTTAATGTCGATCTTGAAGAAGAGAGACGGTGATGACTAAAGGTGATGCGGACTGGCTTAGTAACACTCCAACAAGGGCGCCGTTAACGATACTTGTTGACTCGTCTTCGGCCAGCAGCAACGCGGAACCTGCACACACACAAACAAATACTTTGTTCCCAACTTGCGATGAGGTTGTCAATCTCACCGGTTTGCTTGAAACAAAGGTTATGAGCGTATCGAGTGGAAAACAGTAGAGTATATATGCGAGTAAAGTAAACAGTGCGGGAAAAGTAAACAATTGATTGCAATATGATTAAAATAGGACCAGGGTCCACAGTTCACTAGTGGTGTCTCTCCATAGATAAAATAACATGCTGGGTAAACAAATTACAGTTGGGCAATTGATAGAATAGAGCTAACGTGATATGTCAAGAAGATCACTATGAGATTTACTCTGGGCATTACAACAAAATACATAGACCGCCATCCAACTGCATCTATGACTAATAATCCACCCCCGGGGATATCATCCGAACACCCTAGAAGTATTAAGTTGCGAACAACAGATAATTGCATTAAGCAAAGTGTGTAATGTAAACAAAGCATATTCCCTTGAGCATATGAATGTTGTTTTCTCCCTAGTAGCAACAGCACATCTACCAGCTTAGAGGTTTCTGTCACTCCCCCAGGTGAAATAGAGGCATGAACCCACTATCGAGCATAAATACCCCCTCTTGGAGTCACTAGCAACTACTCGGCCAAGATAGCTTCTAACAACGGAGAGCATGCAAGATCATAAACAACATAGAGATAACAAAAGATATAATTCAGTACAGCAACTTAATCATAAACACCAATATTCATCGGATCCCAACAAACCAACATCATAGAATTACATAACGGTGATCTCAATCATGTATGGCAGCTCATGAGATCTAAACATGAAGCACATAGTGGAGAAGACAACCATCTAGCTACTGCTATGGACCCATAGTCCAAGGTAGACTACTCACTCATCGCTCCGGAGGCAATCATGGCGATGAAGGAGACCTCCGGTGGCGATTCCCCTCTCCGGCAGGGTGCCGGGAAGAGCTTCTGGACCCTCCCGATCTTCGGGTCGACGGCGGCGGCGGATCGCGATGTATTCTGGAAAACTGATCGGGTACTTAGGTTTTTCTCGTCAGGGGGTATATGTAGGCGAAAGGGAGCTGTCAGAGGAGGGACCACGGCCCCTCACACGGGCCCGGCGCGGCCAGGGGTAGGGCCGCGCCGCCCCTGTGTGTGGGGGCCACGTGGCCCCCCTCCATCAGGTCTTCGGATGTTTGGGAGCCCCCCGGTGATATAAGACTTCAGGAACTTGTTTCGTCCAATTCCAAGAATATTTCCTGTGTATCACTTCTGAAACACAAAAATAGCAGAAAATAGGAAACTGGCACTGTGGCACTTCGTTAATAGGTTAGTTCCGAAAAATGTATAAAAATGCCACTAAGTGTAACGAAACAATAGGCAAATGGTGTAAAACAAAGCATGGAGCATCAAAAATTATAGATACGTTTGAGACGTATCAAGCATCCCCAAGCTTAACTCCTGCTCGTCCTCGAGTAGGTAAGTGATAACAAAAGAATAATTTTTGAGGTGACATGCACCTACACAATCTTGATCATATATGTTAGCATTGGTGAGCTGGGATCAATAGAACTTAAAACATGGGCATGAAGATATAATCATGACAATAAGAACTTAGCAACCATGTTGTAAACATGCAAATGAACACAAACAAAAGATCATGATAATAAAACAATGAAAGTCAAACGTGTGTTCAAATCATAAGGAAAAACATACAAGTGGTTTTCAGCTTGTCCTTCAAAGAGAGCAAAACATAAATGCATAGGACACCTCAAAGTTTAAGAGGGCGACTAGATACAAATAATTTAAGAACAAGTGAAACCAACAATATGAGTCAATCAATGAACTTTGGGACAATGCATATCACACTAAGAATGACAACTATGCTCTCTTAATGGTGCATAAAGAAAGAAGGTGGTGACTCAACATAAAAGTAAACGAATGGCCCTTCGCAGAGGGAAGCAGTGATTGCAAGTTTTATAACCTTCAAAAATTATGGTACTTACCGGCTTTGAGCTCTCATTCCCCCATCATAAGCATCTTGAATGGTTAAAGTTAATGCGAGAACAATTATGATGCATATGCTTGACAAATCATAAGTTGAAAACCTCGTGTCCCGTGAATACGAGTACCCAAACTATGCTACTTTACTTAGAGTCCCAAGCAAGGCTCTTGTCATTGTAAGTATATGCATATCATTGAGAACCGCCAATGGGGTACCTCCGTGCCCGATGACATGGAACAAGCCCACATCAAAATGACAGGACAAGCAGACAATGAACACCTCGACATCTCTTTTATTTGCTATATTGTTTAGCTTTTTATTGTGAGATGCGTCGTCGAATGTTCACCATGGGTATGCTGCAAATTTCCACCATGAATTATGCATGGCTTAGATTGGTGGCCTGGCGTTTCCCTAACACATATACAAACTCCATGATCCCTACAAGATTCCCAATTCATTTCCCATAGCGGGCATCCATAAACAAAAGATCACAATATCAACTCAAATAGAAGTGCAATGTTGAAAGCTTGCCCCATGACAGCATGGCTGGGCTAGAATCCAACTTACAACTTGCAAGCATAACAACTCAGCATAAGAGACCACAATGTCAAAATTTTAAGAACAGGAAAAAGTAAAGTGTGCCTTCCGGTTCGTGAGAGCTTTACTGACCGAATTTCGCATAACACTGGTAAGAGTTTAATTTGAAGAGAATATAAAAGCAAGTCAAATTTACTTGGAATAGCAAATTGCTAGTAGGTATGTATGGTGGACACAATGGAAAACTTGGCTTTTAGGAGTTGGATGCACGAGTAGAGCTCATACTCAGTACAAGGTGAGGGCTAGCAAAAGACCGGGAGCGACCAACTAAGAGAGCAATAATGGCCATAATCATGCAAAGCGACAAAGCGACATTAAAAGAAGCATAGGATGGCATCAAAAGTCAAAAACTAAATGATCATGAAGGCTATTGGCGACTTTGTAAGAGTCTAACATGTGTGAGCATGCACCAAGTCAACCCAAATAAAGCATCAAGGAGAAACCAAAATAATGCTTCCATACAATAAAAACAACGCATGATTTTTTCAAAGGCTCATTAAGCAATCTCAGTTATTTGAGACAAGTCATGCTACAGCAAAACTACTAAGCATACTATCAAAAAGATATTAAGCATGACATGAAAAAGCCTAAGCCGCAGTCTACACAAGCTCCTTCTTGTACCACTATTTTGCACAAAGCTTTTTCTCTTTTCCAACACCATTTGAAATTTTTAAAGATACCTCTTTTGATGAAAACCAATAAAGATCAGAGGCAAAAATACACCTTGATGAAAAGATATGAAAAGATCTGAACGCTAATCAAGGCGAAAACGAAAACCAAAAGCAGTAGCAGAAAAAGTAGAACGCTTGATTTTAAATAAGAGTGAAAACTAGAGCGTTCTTTGCAAATAAAAACGAGTACATCTCCTCCAAAGGAAATTTGTTGGGGTCCAACCATTTATTGCAGCAAACAAACAAACTAAACAAACTAGACAAACTAAGAAAACTAAAACAACTGACGCTCCAAGAAAAACACATAGTGCATGAAGCAATAAAAATATAGTGTTTTGAAAGGTGACCTGATTTTTGCCGATGAAGAAGGGGTGCCTCGGGGGCACCCCCAAGCTTTGAAGCTTGTACTTCTTGGATATTTCTTGGGGTGCTGGGCATCCCCAAGCTTGATCTTTTGTCCATTCTTCAACTCATCTCATCATTCTCCAATCCCTACACTTGAAAACTTCCTTCATACAAAACTAAACACAATTCTATTAGCAACATTAGTGTAAGCATAAAATATATTCAACCTCTTTTAGCTTCAGGTTTCAACCCAAAACCACCACATATAAAGTATATACTACTGTAGCAACTTCCACAAGAGTTCCATGATCAAAAAGAACTCAAAAGAAAGCGATAAAGTGGCAAAAACGAATATTGGCAGAAATCTGTCAAAACTGAACAGCTGACAAAGGACGAATTTTTGAGGGATTTTCTGTTGCTCAAATCAAAAAGTGTTCAACTAAGAAAAGTTTGGATATAACCTGGGGCATATGCACAAGAAATCGCAGGTCCAAAAGATAAACAGAGAATTTTCACGAATTTTTACGGTGCAGCACCGAAAACAGTTTCAGGACAGCAGTTTCCCGAAATCTTTACCTCACTCAAATTAGAGGCTTCTCTTGGCACAAAAACGAAATAAACAAGATAAGGAGCGGTCATTACAGTAGTAATGACTTCGGAGACTCAAATAAAAGAAAAAATACTGTAAAGAAAACATTGGGTTATCTCCCAAGAGTGCTTTTCTTTAACGCCTTTGAGCTAGGCGCAGAAAAGTGTGAATCAAGTAATATCAGATGAAGCATTAAGATCAACAGCAGAGGTCTTGTCAATAAGGCATTGTATTTCATCCACATAAGTTTTTGAAGACCCTTTGTGATCATGCTTTGGTATACTATTCTCATCAAAAAGATTTTCAGGACAAATCCAGGCAAAATTATTTTCGAAAGCATCATTCAATCCCAAAAGCTTGCAGGGTATAGGTATTTCGGTTCCCTCATCATGAGTATCAATAACCTTTATAGGTGAACCGAGTTTATTAAAACGTTTAAGAACTTTCCTAGCTTCAACAACGACATCCTTAAATTCTAGACGCAAAGTTTCCAAAATAAAAGCTTTCTTTTCGGGATCCTCAATTTCATGAAGCTTAAGGAACATATATTGCATAAAAGGATTAAGACTAGCAAACCTAGTTTCCAACATGTCAATTACAAGAAAAGAAGCAACTTCAATACTAGGAGCTAGCTCAACCCAAGACTTTTCCTCATCTTCCTCATGCATACTAATATGATTAAAGAACTCCTCAATGTTACTTTTGCCAATAATAGTACCACTACCTACTGAGAGGTCCTCCAGAACGAACTTAGGGATAGACATGATAAACTAAAGTAAAGAAATAACAACTACCAAGGATTCTAATTTTTTTGGGTTTTTGATATAAAAAGCAATGCAGGTAAAATAAAATAAAGTAAAGCAAAACAAATAACAAAGTAAAGATTGTGAGTGCGAAGAACTCCCCTCGCAGAAGTCTTCTCTCTTCCCCGGCAACGGCGCCAGAAAAGTGGCTGCTACTCGTGTGGTGATGCGGAAGCAGTGCGTCCTTGTGCGTGGTGATTGACCAGCCCGTTGGGAACCCCAAGAGGAAGGTATGATGAGTGTAGCAGCAAGTTTTCCCTCAGTTAAGAAACCAAGGTTTAATGTCGATCTTGAAGAAGAGAGACGGTGACGACTGAAGGTGATGTGGATTGGCTTAGTAACACTCCAACAAGGGCGCCATTAACGATACTTGTTGACTCGTCTTTGGCCAGCAGCAACGCGGAACCTGCACACACACAAACAAATACTTTATTCCCAACTTGCGATGAGATTGTCAATCTCACCGGTTTGCTTGAAACAAAGGTTATGAGCGTATCGAGTGGAAAACAGTAGAGTATATATGCGAGTAAAGTAAACAGTGCGGGAAAAGTAAACAGTTGATTGCAATATGATTAAAATAGGACCAGGGTCCACAGTTCACTAGTGGTGTCTCTCCATAGATAAAATAACATGCTGGGTAAACAAATTACAGTTGGGCAATTGATAGAATAGAGCTAACGTGATATGTCAAGAAGATCACTATGAGATTTACTCTGGGCATTACAACAAAATACATAGACCGCCATCCAACTGCATCTATGACTAATAATCCACCCCCGGGGATATCATCCGAACACCCTAGAAGTATTAAGTTGCGAACAACAGATAATTGCATTAAGCAAAGTGTGTAATGTAAACAAAGCATATACCCTTGAGCATATGAATGTTGTTTTCTCCCTAGTAGCAACAGCACATCTACCACCTTAGAGGTTTCTGTCACTCCCCCAGGTGAAATAGAGGCATGAACCCACTATCGAGCATAAATACCCCCTCTTGGAGTCACTAGCAACTACTTGGCCAAGATAGCTACTAACAATGGAGAGCATGCAAGATCATAAACAACATAGAGATAACAAAAGATATAATTCAGTACAGCAACTTAATCATAAACACCAATATTCATCGGATCCCAACAAACCAACATCATAGAATTACATAACGGTGATCTCAATCATGTATGGCAGCTCATGAGATCTAAACATGAAGCACATAGTGGAGAAGACAACCATCTAGCTACTGCTATGGACCCATAGTCCAAGGTAGGCTACTCACTCATCGCTCCGGAGGCAATCATGGCGATGAAGGAGACCTCTGGTGGCGATTCCCCTCTCCGGCAGGGTGCCGGGAAGAGCTTCTGGACCCTCCCGATCTTCGGGTCGACGGCGGCGGCAGATCGCGATGTATTCTAGAAAACTGATCGGGTACTTAGGTTTTTCTCATCAGGGGGTATATGTAGGCGAAAGGGAGCTGTCAGAGGAGGGACCACGGCCCCTCACACGGGCCCAGCGCGGCCAGGGGTAGGGCCGCGCCGCCCCTGTGTGTGGGGGCCACGTGGCCCCCCTCCGTCAGGTCTTCGGATGTTTGGGAGCTCCCCGGTGATATAAGACTTCAGGAACTTGTTTCGTCCAATTCCAAGAATATTTCATGTGTATCACTTCTGAAACACAAAAACAGCAGAAAACAGGAAACTGGCACTGTGGCACTTCGTTAATAGGTTAGTTCCGGAAAATGTATAAAAATGCCACTAAGTGTAACGAAACAATAGGCAAATGGTGTAAAACAAAGCATGGAGCATCAAAAATTATAGATACGTTAGAGACGTATCATGATGCTCTAAGAGTAACTAACACTTCAAATTTGTTTTGCCAGAATTACAAGAAGGTGGTGGAAGACCTGGTCCAGGTTGTCAGCTCGTAGGAGGAGGAGCTGGCAGCCAAAAGCGCTCTTGTGGCGGATTTGCAGCAGCAGCTTGAGAATAGCGGTACTTTACCTTAACAAGCTTGTTTTCCTTTCAATCAATGCTGTGCTGACAAACTTCCGCCATGCAGACACTGCCAAGCTCAAGTCCACACTTGAGGGGATGAAGAAGGGCCACGCCATTGCGATGGATGGGCTGAATGAACAGCTTCAGAAATTGCTGGCTGAAAACGCCACCCTCGAGAGGCAGCTGAAGGACCAGGAGAACCAGGGCAAGAAGAAGGACAAGGAGATAGCGGACCTCCGCAAAGCCGCCGCTGATTTTGAGAAGCGGCGTGAAGGATTTAACGAGCTCCTCCATCACTTCCAGGACAACTTGCTAGGTACCATTTCTTCTTATAACGTAAAGTTTTTCAATTTCTGCTATGCCGTGCATGATGCGTCTTCTTTTTCCGCTATGCAGTCGCTTTGGGGCAGGGTGAGATGGACACCGCCGAGGGCTTGCGCATGGCCACCGACGCAGCGAGGAAGGAGCTTGATGGCCTTCTCAGCGCTGGTCGCCAAGCGTGCGGGAGCCTGCAGATAGCGGGTTCTTCCAACCTCTCCGCCATCGCGCTCACACAGAAGCTTCTGCTGGTGCCAGGGCTGGTGGCGGACTGGAAACTGTCCTCTGCTCGGGGTGGTGCCAGGACAGCGTTGACCTTGGTGAAGGCCCACTATCCCAAGATGGACCTGGACCAGCTCACCTCCGGCATCCCGGAGAGTGGCGAGGACGGCGCGCCGGTGGACGAGGCCGCCATCCGGCAGAGCGTGCTTGGATACGATCAACTGTGTGCCCTTGGCACTCAGTTGAACGTATACTATGAAGCATACGAGCTGCCAGGGTCGCCAAGCCAAGCTTCGGCATCCGCCTCAGCGGCAACTGCAGGTGGTGATGGCGGTGACGAGGTGTCCTCCAAGGTTCCACCATCTTCTTGAGATGTGCCCTGCGATATGGCAGGAAAAATACTTTGCATTACTTCGGCCCCTGAGTGGGTCTGTAATCTAAACTTAAACTGCGTGTGAATGCTTGTGCACTGCAACTGATCTGCTTGTGGCGGATCAGTGGAATGCTTTGGAACTCTTGCAGTTTGTTTTTTATGAAGTGGTTTAATTGCGCGAAGAAACTGCCAGGCCTAATTTTATGCAACTTGCAGTTTTTGCCATGCCCACAAACAACACTTTAAAAAAAATTCACATGTAGGATTATGCGATCCGCCATCCGACTTTCTGTGCTTGACTTTTCGTGAGATGGCAAAATCTTCGCACGAACAATCCGC
Organism: Dactylis glomerata; assembly: GCA_007115705.1. Taxonomy (NCBI): domain Eukaryota; kingdom Viridiplantae; phylum Streptophyta; class Magnoliopsida; order Poales; family Poaceae; genus Dactylis; species Dactylis glomerata. Next base: position 7,045,222 of record QXEO01000546.1, read on the forward strand.
TAGGGCGACGATACTTAATAGCAACCGTTCAGAACCCATAGTAGATGGCGGCTTAGATCATCAAAAAGTCACTACTCTGGAATCCACACAGAGAACATCGGATGAAGATCAAAACATAAAAAAGCTACGCGGACCGCTTATGGCAGATTTAAAAGCGACGCAAGTGCAAAGCACAATTGCGCAAAAGGTTCTATACAATCTAAATGAACAATAAAGGAGGTAAAAGACTCAGAAAAAAAATCAAGAGTGAACCAAATGCTTTATTTCATTGATCATATAGAGATGCCTATTACATAGCTAGAGAGGTGCTAAGTGTAGAAAGGATGTAGCTGTGCGATGTTCCATGGATGATCTGTCTCATCATAGATATCGTCAGGGTCTCTTCGTTTGTGCTTCTTACTTGGTTGCCTATCTAGCTCGCGAATATCAACGAGATAGTAGGAACCATTCAGTAGAGCTTTGCTGATGATGAAGGGTCCTTCCCAAGGCGGGGATAGCTTGTGGGATTTCTGCTGTTTGAGGCGTAGCACTAGGTCACCTTCTTTGAACGAGCGTTGGCGAACTCGCCTGCTGTGATAGCGGCGGAGATTCTGCTGGTAGATGGCGGATCTCTGGGCTGCTAGGTCCCCTTCTTCTTCCAGCAGGTCCACAGATAGTTGTCTGGATGCTTCTACATCTTCTTCCTTGTAGGCGTCGACTCTTGGAGAATCGTACTGAACATCACTTGGCAAGATTGCCTCTGCTCCGTAGACTAAGAAGAAAGGGGTAAGGCCAGTTGATCTGTTTGGCGTGGTCCGTAGACTCCACAACACAGATGGCAACTCTTCTGCCCAGGCTCCAGCTGCTCTGTGTAGCGGTGCTTCTAGGCGTGGCTTGATCCCTGACATGATTAGTCCGTTGGTTCGCTCAACTTGGCCATTAGACTATGGATGTGCCACAGATGCTAGGTCAAGGCGGATTCCATTGTGATGGCAGTATTCTTCAACTTCTCCCTGAGATAGATTAGTGCCATTATTGGTGATGATGCTATGTGGGATGCCGAATCTAACCATAATGTCCTTGACAAATTTGAGGGCAGTTTTGCCATCAAGTTTTCTGATGGGCTTAGCTTCCACCCACTTCGTGAATTTGTCTACCGCTACCAGAAGGTGCGTAAATCCCGAAGGTGCTGTTTTCAGCGGACCCACCATGTCTAGCCCCCAGACTGCAAAAGGCCAAGTTATAGGGATCGTATGCAGTGTTGTGGCGGGCATATGGGTTTGCTTGGAGTACATCTGGCAACCATGGCAGAGCTCCACAATGCGGTCTGCATCTGCCTTGGATGTTGGCCAGTAGAATCCATGGTGGAATGCTTTAGCTACTAGGGATCTGGCGGCGGCGTGATGCCCACATTTGCCTTCGTGGATCTCTCTTAGTATTTCGATTCCGTCCACTTGGGATATGCACTTCATGAAAACTCCCGAGATGCTTCGTTTGTAGAGTTGGCCATCTATGATGGTGTATGCTTTGGCTCTACGCTCGACTTGTCTTTTTTCAACTTCGTCTTCGGGAAGCTTCTTATTCGTCAGAAATTCTAGGAAGGGCTCTGCCCATGGCAGATTGCTTGGCAAAACCGCCATAACAGGGGAGCTCACTAGCTCCGGATTTTCTGGATCAACCATCTTGGCTGATGGTACTCGCAGATGCTCGAGGAATACGCCTGGAGGAACCGCCTTACGGCTAGATCCCAGTTTGGACAAGGTATCGGCCGCCATGTTATCTTCTCGCCGTACGTGTTTTATGTCGTAGCTGAGGAAACTTTTGGCCATCTCGTCCACTTCATCTCTATATGCCGCCATGACTTCGTTCCGAGCTTTGTATGTGCCAGCCACCTGCTGAGCCACAAGGTTAGAGTCTCCACAGCACATGATGTGTTGTACGCCGATCTCCTTTGCGACACGTAGCCCGTGTAGTAGCGCTTCATACTCCGTAATGTTGTTGGTGGTGGGGAAGTGGATCTGGAGAACGTATCTTAGCTCATCTCCCTTGGGAGATTTGAGTGTCACTCCAGCCCCCGAGCCGTGTAGCAACTTTGAGCCATCAAAGTGCATCACCCAATGCTCTGGTTCTGGGATGGGCGTAGTTTCCTGCACTTCCTTCCAATCCGCCATAAACTCCGCCAAAGCCTGAGACTTGATGGCGGTGCGAGGCTTGTAGTCGATGTTGAAAGAGGCCAATTCAATGCCCCACTTCGCAACTCGTCCTGTTGCGTCGCTGTTGTTGATGATGTCCTTCAGTGGGGCTTTGCTCACCACTGTGATCTTATGGTCATAGAAGTAGTGCCTCAACTTGCGAGAGCCTAGGAAAACTCCGTATGCCAATTTTTGGTAGTGAGGGTAGCGCTGCTTGGATTCCGTCAGGACCTCGCTGACATAGTAGACTGGTCGCTGCACGCCATACCCCTGCGCTTCTTCCTTACGCTCTACCACCATGAAGATGCTGACCACCCTGTTAGTTGCCGCCATGTATAGTAACATGGGCTCCTGGTCTTCGGGAGCCGCTAGGACTGGTGCAGTGGATAACACTCTATTCAGATCCTTAAGTGCAGCGTCTGCCTCGTCGGTCCAGACGAATTCGTCTGATTTCTTCATCAGCTTGTAGAGTGGCAAAGCCTTCTCGCCAAGACGACTGATGAATCTGCTCACTGCTGCCACGCAGCCTGTGAGTCGATGTACGTCTTTTAGATCTATGGGTCAGGAGATGTCGAGGATTGCCTTGATCTTCTCCGGGTTAACCTCAATTCTGCGGTGGGAGACGATGAATCCTAGAAGTTGTCCAGCTGGGACCCCGAAGACACACTTCGTGGGGTTAAGCATCATGTTGTACTTCCTAAGATTGTCAAAGGTCTCTTACAAATCCGCTATAAGGCCATCTTGCTTCTTAGACATAACTACGATGTCGTCCACATATGCGTGGATGTTTCGTCCGATTTGATCCGCCAGGCACTTTTGCATAGTGCGCTGATATGTTGCTCCTGTGTTTTTCAGACCGAATGGCATTGTGACATAGCAATATGTGCCATAGGGTGTTACGAACGACGTAGCGAGCTGATCGGACTTTTTCATCTTGATCTGGTGGTATCTTGAGTAGGCATCTAAGAAACACAGCAGCTCCGATCCCGCCGTCGAGTCAATGACTTGGTCAATGCGAGACAAGGGAAAAGGGTCTTTTGGACATGCTTTGTTCAGGCCAGTGTAATCTACACATATGCGCAGAACTTTTGTGTATTTCTTAGGAAGTAGCACCGGATTTGCCACCCACTTAGTATGTATCACTTCCTTGATGAAGCCTGCTTTCAACAGCTTGGAAATCTCCTTTGCTATGGCGCGGTGTTTTTCATCTCCGAAGCATCTCATGGCTTGTCTTACTGGCTTTGAGCCAGGAATTATTTGCAGAGCATGCTCGGCGAGTTCCCTGGGTACACCCGTCATGTCAGATGGCTGCCATGCGAAGATGTCCCAGTTCTCACGGAGGAACTCGATGAGCGCGCTTTCCTATTTAGAGGACAAATTTGTCCCAATGGCGGTGGTCTTGGCGGCATCGCCAGCGACAAGTTCCACCTGTTTTGTATCGACTGTAGGCTTGAAGGTGGGCGGGGAGGCGGAAACCTCCTGCTTGGATGCCGGCATCTCCGCGGGATCCGTAGCGGCATGGATTTCTTTGAACTCCTCGCCGAAGAACACTGCTTCCGCGAAGGTGGCTTCTCCTTCCTCACACTCCTTTGCCTTTCTGAAGCTGCCATAAACAGTAGTTATGCCATCCGGTCCTAGCATTTTCAGCTGATTGTAGATGTAGCATGGCCTAGCATGGAAGCTGTGGAAGGCAGGGCGACCGAAGATCACGTGGTATGTGCTTTTGAACGGGACAACCTCAAAGGTTATGGGCTCTTCTCTGTAGTTTTCTTCACTACCGAAGGCAACCTTGAGTGTGATGGACCCGAGGGACTTGGCTTGGCGACCAGGAACCACCCCATAAAAGGTGACCGCGCTATGGCAGAGTTGGGTCTTGGTAAGGCCGAGATTTGTCAAAGTTTCCACGTACATGATGTTCAGGCTGCTGCCGCCATCCATTAAGCATTTGGAAAACTCATAGCCATGGATTACAGGGCATACCACCATGGCATAATATCCATTAGGGATGTGCTCTGGATGATCATCACGGCTCTAGTGCACCGGTACTTCGGACCATCGGACGTACTGGCGGATTTTAGGCACGGTGGCATTGAGGGAGCGCATAGCGGCTCTCTGTGCCTTTGCCGTGGGGGGTCCAAGGAATGTGTGAAAGGCACCTTTTTTGTCCTTGATTGGGTTTCCCTTGCCAGCACCACCCTCTGCCTTTTCGGCGGGTTTGGGCGTAGGGTCTTCATCCATATCACTTCCATCCCTAGACTCCTTGTCTTTGTCCGCTTTTCCTTTGCCACGAGGCCGTTGTCACCGGCTGCGTTTGAAGCCAGCTTCTTGATCCGCCTTGAGGTCATTGACAAACTTGCAGTTCCAGTTGGTGTGGTTGCAATTTCCTGAAGCGTCGCGATGGGCAAAACATGGCATATCGCGGTATTCGTCGTAAGATACGGGAGCGGATGGCGCCGAAGCGGGAGTTGCAGAACTCCACGGCTGGCCACCGCTACCTCCGCGTCCTCTGCTGCGCTGGCTGCTTTGGCCCTTATCAGCAAAGGTTGTGGCCACCATGTCCGGAGCCTACGGCTCTTTTGGCGGATTCTTCCGTTTATTACTGCTATTCCGCTTTCCAGTGTTCTGGATGGCGGAAGCCTTCAGAGATTCGCGGGCGTCATCGTCGGCGGCCGCGTAGTTGCTTGCGATGGTGATCATAGAATTTAGGGTCAATTTCCCTTCGTTCCTTTCCCGCAACAGACGATGGTGGAGCAGTTGGCCTCTCTCCAAACTGTCAATAAACGCAAGGATGGCAGATTCGTCAGTAACCCCTTCACAGGAGTTCTTCATATCCAGCCATGGCGCGAGGAAAGTTCGGGAGGTCTCGTCGTCGGCGCGTCGGCACTGTTGGAGGTCACTAATGTTATGGGGTCTCTTGTACGTCCCCTCGAAATTTTCGGTGAACGCAGTTTGCATATCGAACCAGTTTTGGATAGAGTTTTCTGCCAAGTCGTTGATCCACTGCCTCGCAGTGCCGGATAGCATCAGGGGCAAATAGCGGACAGCAACATTGGGTGATCCCCCGGCGAACTATACTGCGTTGAAGTAGTCTTGTAGCCAAGTTAAAGGCCTATCGACTCCATTGTACTGGCGGATATTTTTCTCGATTTTGAACCCATGCGGGATGGGCTCATCACGAATCCGTTGTCCAAAGCACTTTGGGCCGAGGAAGAAGGCTGTTTGAGACTTGGCAATCTTGTTTAGATGGGTACGAGCATCGTAGGGCTTCTGGTCCGGCAGATCCTTGCGAGAGTTGCGTGACCTTGCTGGTCCGCCACCACCACCGCCGTCGCCATGGGGGCTCCCTGGTGGGGATGGCAAAGGGTCGCGTCGTCATTTACTCTCGCCGTCCTGCGATTGATCTTTGCACCTACGACGGCTTCCTTCCGTTCTTCGTGGAGATGGATCGTCATTATGGTGGCGGCAGCCTTGCCCTTTGTCATCGTGGCGGCGAGTGGAGCGATGCTTGTCTTTGTTGCCGTCACGGTGCGCGCCGTCGTCATGGCGAGATCGGTCCCTTCTCTTGGATCTGCAGTCTCTGCTGGTTTTCCATCGTGGCGGATCGTCTTTTCGTCCAGTGTCACAGCTTCGTCCTCGCTTGCCATCATTGTTGCGTATGACGATCCCTCCCTTTGGGACTTCGAACGTCTTATACTTTGGTGGCGGCATGTTGGTCTTATGGCGAGGGGCAGCATTGTCTTGTTGGTATCCGTAAGCAGGGTAATTTTTGTGGGGTGGCGATGGATTTCTCTGTGGGCCTTTGCCATTTGGTTTGTTATCGGAGGATATTGGGATGGCGTTTGCCCGGTTACGAGCTTCTCTTCTTCGGATCTCCGAGGATCCGGTATGAGATTCGTTGTCAGGACGTCCGCCATAGTTGCCAGCCCCCTGAGCTTTAGAGGCAGTACTGGACCTGCATAGCGCGGGATCAGATTCGAGCCGTCATGATGACGTAGCCTTCTCCTGCTGTACTAATGCTTTGGTCATCAGTTTCACCGCCGTCTCTAGGGCTGCTAGGCTCTTATTATGCTCCAATAGCTCCTTTGCAGCCACGATATTTTCAATGGGCGTAGCCCTGACTTCATCGCGGTTTTTATCCACGTATGGCGGATTCTGGATATACATTTTGGCCAGAGTTTCCACCGTTGGTACGGTGAACTCAAGGTTTCGTACCAGCTGTGGGTCGCCTCCCTCATTGATCTGGTTCTAGATGAGAGTAACATACTTCTCCTCCATGTTCCTTGCGCGCTTCAGCGTGTCTTGAGCTTTAGCAATGTCGTCATCAACCTGCTTGCCCATCTTCTCGACTCGCTTTGCTTCCTTGAGGAGTGCTCATCTTTTCTTCTCGAGATCATTCACATCTCTGACATAGTCAGGGGTGATTGGATCTGCTAGAGTTCCGTAGACGACCTTGTCCAGCGGGGTCGTGAAGTCTTCTGGGTGCTGGTCCTCGGGGATGGCGGGTTGCAGAGGCCTAGGTCCACCGTGAATCTCAGGAAGTTGCTCCATGGCGGGATCGGTGGCTGGTGGCGGGTTACCCTGCTCATTGCCGGCATCTCCATCATGGACTGTCTGAGATGGCGGATCACCGGTTGTCTGCCCAACGTCATCTCCTTTGTTGGTTACAAACACCTGCTTGGCCGCTGCTTGTTGCTCTTCAAGTGCCTGCTACGCCAATTCCGCCTCGAGTTTCCTCATGGCGGCATCGTAGTGGTCAGAATCATAGCCTTTGCTGTCCCAGTCATCTGATTCACCACTTTCGTTAAGTGCCTCAAGGATGGATTCACCCGGGCTATCTTCTCCATTGGAGGTAGATCCCGAAGTGATACCTGCGAATGCAACAAGGCAGTACCACGGTGTCTCTAACGCCAGATTACTCATGGCGGATTCACTGTGGTCTTCCACCACTTCCTCTACCTCTAGGGCGGGCTGGGTGGGATTACTTTTCAGATCCGATCTGGGCAACTTGGAAAGTTCCAGATCAGATGAGTCCTCCTCCGTATCCAGCTCAAAAGCGGTCCGTTTGGGGATTTCAGCCATACCAATCCGCCGGAAATTGGTTTCCATAGCGGGGGTAGGGTTTGTCTCTCCAATGAAGATATGGATATCTCCAATCGGGACAACGGTGAATCGAGCAGGGTCTTCTCTAGCCGGCACCCAGAGGTTATCCGCTGGGATGATGGGGAAGCCGGAATCGTAGAGGACGCGCCCGATGGCGACGGTGTCGCCGATGCCTGCAAAGGTGGATCCCGCCTGGATCCGCGCTCCAGACACGCTATGCCCCACGGTGGGCGCCAACTGTCGTGGTTTCGTCAACAGATTTGCCATAGAGGTAGGGGTATGGCGGTTTGTGGAAGGGGGTGAACACGGAGGAGTGATCCAGGACGGTGGTAGCACGAGTTTACCCAGCTTCAGATCCCGCAACGGTGGCGAGACCCTACGTGCTGCTATAATTCACTATATTGCAACAAGTGCTTGGTTACAATGATGAGGTTGGCTGTTTCGCTATGCGATTGGCCGTATGACTAGAACGTCTAACTTGCCTCAAGGGCTGCTCCACGCCGGGCTTATAAAGGCGCCTGGCGTGGGCTACACGTTGGTACCAAAGCGGATACAACCTGGAGTCCAAGACTAAGTCCTATGCGTGTACGTCAAGGTAAGCCGCCATGGGCCGTCTCTGGATCCGCCATAAGCCTGCTGTCAGTAACCCGCCAGGCCTGTCTGAGGATCCGCCATAAGCGCCTGCGTCCAGTACCGCCGTGTCAACTTCAACAACTGGGCCGCCCGGTATGGCGAATCCGCCATACCACCCCTGATGGGCCACCCTGGCTTGCTGATTTAGGACTACGTCGCTGGTATACCTATTTGGTATATCCCCAATACCTATAAAGACCCCCCGACGGAAAAAACCTAAGTACCCGATCAGATTTCTAGAACACATCGCGATCCGCCGCTGCCGTCGACCCGAAGATTGGGAGGGTCCAGAAGCTCTTCCTGGCACCCTGCCGGAGAGGGGAATCGCCACCAGAGGTCTTCTTCATCGCCATGCTTGCCTACAGAGCGATGAGTGAGTAGTCTACCTTGGACTATGGGTCCATAGCAGTAGCTAGATGGTTGTCTTCTCCACCATGTGCTTCATGTTTAGATCTCATGAGCTGCCCTACATGATTGAGATCACCGTTATGTTATTCTACATGTTTGGTTTATTGGGATCCGATGAATATTGGTGTTTATGATTAAGTTGCTGTACTGAATATTATCTTTTGTTATATATATGTTGTTTATGATCTTGCATGCTCTCTGTTGTTAGTAGCTATCTTGGCCGAGTAGTTGCTAGTGACTCCAAGAGCGGGTATTTATGCTCGATAGTGGGTTCATGCCTCTATTTAATCTAGGGGAGTGACAGAAACCTCTAAAGTTGTAGATGTGCTGTTGCTACTAGGGAGAAAACAACATTCATATGCTCAAGGGCATATGCTTTGTTTACATTACACACTTTGCTTAATGCAATTATCTGTTGTTCGCAACTTAATACTTTTGGGGTGTTCGGATTGATATCCCCGGGAGTGGATTATTAGTCATAGATGCAGTTGGATGGCGGTCCATGTATTTTGTTGTAATGCCCAGAGTAAATCTCATAGTGATCTTCTTGACATATCACGTTTATCTTTATTCTATCAATTGCCCAACTGTAATTTGTTTACCCAGCATGTGTTATTTTATCTATGGAGAGACATCACTAGTGAACTGTGGACCCCGGTCCTATTTACATCATATTGCTATCACCTGTTTACTTTACTCGCACTGTTTACTTTAGTCGCATACTATATTGTTTTTCACTCGATACACTCATAATCTTTGTTTCAAGCAAACCGGTGAGATTGACAACCTCATCGCAAGTTGGGAACAAAATACTTGGTTGTGTGTGTGCAGGTTCCGCATCACCTTCAGTCGTTTGTCTCTCCTCTCCAAGATCGATATTAAACCTTGGTTTCTTAACTGAGGGAAAACTAGCTGCTATACTCGTCATACCTTCCTCTTGGGGTTCCCAACGGGCTTGTTATCCACCACGCACAAGGACAGTCTGCTCCCACGTTAACCACACGCAGCAGCTAATTTTTTGGCGCCATTGCTGGGGAGGAAGAAGAAGACTTCTGTGAGGGGAGTTTTCGCACGCACATCCTTTACTTTGTTATTGTTTTGCTTTACTTTATTTATTTTACTTGCATTGCTTTATATCAAAAACCCAAAAAAAATTAGAATCCTTGGTAGTTGTTTTTACTTGTTTACTTTAGTTTTGCTGAAATGGCCAATCCTGAAAACACCAAGTTGTGTGACTTTACTAGCACAAACAATAGTGATTTTATCTGCACTCCTATTGCACCAACTGCTACTGCTGCAAACTTTTATGAGATTAAGCCTGCTTTATTGAACCTTGTTATGAAAGAGCAATTTTCTGGTGCTAGTACTGAAGATGCTGCAGCTCATCTCAACAATTTTGTTGAGCTATGTAAGATGCAGAAATATAAGGATATTGATAGTGATATTATTAAGCTCAAGTTGTTTCCTTTTTCTTTGAGAGGAAAAGCTAAAGATTGGTTGCTGTCTTTGACTAAGAATAGTATTGATTCATGGGCTAAGTGTAAGGATGCTTTTATTGGTAGATACTATCCTCCTGCTAAGATTATATCTTTGCGTAGCAATATTATGAAGTTTACTTAGTTTGATAATGAACATGTTGCTCAAGCTTGGGAAAGAATGAAATCTATGATAAAGAATTGCCCCACTCATGGACTGACTACTTGGATGATTATCCAAACTTTTTATGCAGGACTGAATTTTTCTTCAAGGAACCTACTTGATTCAGCTGCTGGGGGCACTTTTATGTCTCTTACCTTGGGCGCCGCAACAAAGCTACTTCACAACATGATGGTAAATTATTTCGAATGGCACACCGAGAGAGCTCCACAAGGTAAGAAGGTAAATTCTGTTGAGGAAACCTCTTCCTTAAGTGATAAGATTGATACCATTATGGCTATGCTTGCTAATGATAGGGCTCATGTTGATCCTAATAATGTTCCTTTGGCCTCTTTGGTTGCTCAAGAAGAGCATGTTGACGTGAATTTCATTAGAAACAATAATTTTAACAACAATGCTTATAGGAACAATTTTGCTAGTAACAATTATAGGCTGTATCCTTCTACCAATGGTAATGGTTATGGTAACTCTTATGGTAATTCCTACAACAACACTAGGGCCGCGCCCTCCGAGCTTGAGGTAATGCTCAAGGACTTCATCGGTAAGCAAACTGTTTTTAACAAGTCTGTTGAGGAAAAGTTAGGCAAAATTGATATTCTTGCTTCTAAAGTTGATAGCCTTGCTCATGATGTTGAAATTCTGAAATTAAAAGTGTTGCCTAATGATATGAAAGAGAACAATGTTTTTGCTACCGCTAATGCTATTCAAGTTGGAATTGATGAAAATATTAGATTGTTAGCGGAATTGCATGCCAGGTGGGAAAGAGAAGATGAGATGGCTAGAGAGATGAAGGTATGTACTATTACTATCTCTAATAATGTTGCTCCTACTGGTAGCAATCCTCTTACTTTGATTGGTGTAGAGAACCCAATGTTTTGTTTTCAAAACTGCCAAAACTTTTTCTCAAAAGAGTGCTGAAATTTTTCGGAGTGTAGGAGATGATAGCTCTATTTCTTTTAATGATTTTGATGTTGATGGCTGCAATATATCTGAAGTTATTTTGTTCTTGCAAAAGCTTGCTTTGACTCCCAATGCTAGTTCTTTAAATATTGCTTTTACTAAGCATATTACCAATGCTCTCATAAAGATTAGGGATGAAAAGTTGAAGCAAAAAGCCTCTGTTCCCAAGAAGTTAGAAGATGGTTGGGAACCCATCATTGATATGCATGTTAATGGTTTTGATTGCCATGCTTTATGTGATCTAGGTGCTAGTATTTCTATCATGCCTAGAAAGATTTATGACATGCTTGATTTACCACCGCTTGAAAAGTGTTATTTTGATGTTCCTATTGCTGATGTTGCTAAGAAGAAACCTTTGGGAAGGATTAATGATGTTCTTATTGGGGTTAACAATAACCTTATTCCCGTTAATTTTCTTGTTATGGACGTTGAATGCCATGCTTCATGTCCTATTATTTTGGGAAGACCCTTTCTTCGAACTGTAGGTGCCATCATTGATATGAGGGAAGGCACTATCAAATATCAATTCCCACTCAAGAAAGGTATGGAAAACTTCCCTAGGAAAATTAAGAAATTACTTTTTGACTCTATTCTTAGAGCAAATTATGAGCTTGATGCTTTATCACTTGATATTACTTGATTCGCAATTTTCTGCGCCTAGCTCAAAGGCGTTAAAGAAAAGCACTGTTGGGAGATAACCCAATGTTTTGTTTTCAGTATTTTTTCTTTTATTTGAGTCTTGGAAGTCATTACTACTGTAATGACCACTCCTTATCTTGTTTATTTCGTTTTTGTGCCAAGAGAAGCCTCTAATTTGAGCGAGGTAAAGATTTAGGGATGTTGCTGTCCTGAAACTGTTTTCAGTGCTGCACCGTAAAAATTCGTATAAATTCTCTGTTTATCTTTTGGGCCTGCAATTTCTTTTGCATATGTCCCAGGTTATATCCAAACTTTTGTTAGTTGAACACTTTTTGATTTGAGCAACAGAAAATCCCTCAAAAATTCGACCTTTGTTAGCTGTTCAGTTTTGACAGATTTCTGCTAATATTTGTGTTTGCCACTTTATCGCTTTCTTTTGATCACGGAACTTTTTGGGAGGTTGCTACAGTAGTATTTGCTATATATGTGGTGGTTTTGAGTTGAAACCTGAAGCAAAAAGAGGTTGATTATATGTTATGCTTACACTAATGTTGCTAATAGAATTGTGTTTAGTTTTGTATGAAGGAAGTTTTCAAGTGTAGGGATTGGAGAATGATGAGATGAGTTGAAGAATGGACAAAAGCTCAAGCTTGGGGATGCCCATGCATCACCCCAATAAATATCCAAGAAGTACAAGCGTCAAAGCTTGGGGATGCCCCCGAGGCACCCCTTCTTCATCGGCAAAAATCAGGTCACCTTTCAAAACACTATATTTTTATTGCTTCATGCACTATGTGTTTTTCTTGGAGCGTCAGTTGTTTTAGTTTTCTTAGTTGGTTAGGTTTGTTTGTTTGCTGCAATAAATGGTTGGACCCCAACAAATTTCTTTTGGAGGAGATGTACTCGTTTTCATTTGCAAAGAACGCTCTAGTTTTCACTCTTATTAAAAATCGAGCGTTCTTCTTTTTCTGCTACTGCTTTTGGTTTTCGCTTTCGCCTTGATTTCCATTCATACCTTGTCATATCTTTTCATCAAGGTGTATTTTTGCCTCTGATCTTTATTGGTTTTCATCAAAAGAGGTGTCTTTAAAAATTCCAAATGGTGTTGGAAAAGAGAAAAAGCTTTGTGCAAAATAGTGGTACAAGAAGGAGCTTGTGTAGACTGCGGCTTAGGCTTTTTCATGTCATGCTTGATGTCTTTTTGATAGTATGCTTAGTGGTTTTGCTGTAGCATGACTTGTCTCAAATAACTAAGATTGCTTAATGAGTCTTTGAAAAAAATCATGCGTTGTTTTATTGTATGGAAGCATTATTTTGGTTTTCTCCTTGATGCTTTATTTGGGTTGACTTGGCGCATGCTCACACATGTTAGACTCTTACAAAGTCGCCAATAGCCTCTATGATCATTTAGTTTTTGACTTTTGATGCCATCTTATGCTTCTTTTAATGTCGCTTTGTCGCTTTGCATGATTATGGCCATTACTGCTCTCTTAGTTGGTCGCTCCCAGTCTTTTGCTAGCCCTCGCCTTGTACTGAGTATGAGCTCTACTCGTGCATCCAACTCCTAAAAGCCAAAGTTTTCCAAAGTGTCCACCATACATACCTACTAGCAATTTGCTATTCCAAGTAAATTTGACTTGCTTTTATTTTCTCTCCAAATTAAACTCTTACCAGTGTTATTCGAAATTCGGTCAGTAAAGCTCTCACGAACCGGAAGGCACACTTTACTTTTTCCTGTTCTTAAAATTAGACATTGTGGTCTTTTATGTTGAATTGTTATGCTTGCAAGTTGTAAGTTGGATTCTAGCCCATCCATGCTGTCATGGGGCAAGCTTTCAACATTGCACTTCGTATTTGAGTTGATATCGTGATCTTTTGTTTATGGATGCCCGCGGTGTGAAATGAATTGAGAATCTTGTGGGGATCATGGAGTTTGTATATGTGTTAGGGAAACGCCGGGCCGCCAATCTAAGCCATGCATAATTCATGGTGGAAATTTACAGCATACCCATGGTGAACATTCGACGACGCATCTCACAATAAAATGCTAAACAAAAGGCAAATAAAAGAGATGTCGAGGTGTTCATTGTCTGCTTGTCCTGTCATTTTGGTGTGGGCTTGTTCCATGTCATCAGGCACGGAGGTACCCCATTGGCGGTTCTCAATGATACGCATATACTTACAATGGCAAGAGCCTTGCTTGGGACTCTAAGTAAAGTAGCATGAGGTTTGGGTACTCGTATTCACGGGGCACGAGGTCTTCAACTTATGATTTGTCAAGCATATGCTTCATAATTGTTCTCGCATTAACTTTAACCATTCAAGATGCTTATGATGGGGGCAATGAGAGCTCAAAGCCGGTAAGTACCATAATTTTTAAAGGTTATAAAACTTGCAATCACTGCTTCCCTCTGCGAAGGGCCTTTCTTTTACTTTTACGTTGAGTCACCACCTTCTTTCTTTATGCACCATTAAGAGAGCATAGTTGCCATTCTTAGTGTGATATGCATTGTCCCAAAGTTTATTGATTGATTCATATTGTTGGTTTCACTTGTTCTCAAATTATTTGTATCTAGTCGCCCTCTTAAACTTGAAGGTGTCCTATGCATTTATGTTTTGTTCTCTTTGAAGGACAAGCTGAAAACCATTTGTATGTTTTTCCTTATGATTTGAACACATGTTTGACTTTCATTGTTTCATTTTCATGATCTTTTGTTTGTGTTCATTTGCATGTTTACAACATGGTTGCTAAGTTCTTATTGTCATGATTATATCTTCATGCCCATGTTTTAAGTTCTTATGATCCCAGCTCACAAATGCTTACATATATGATCAAGATTGTGTAGGTGCATGTCACCTCAAAAATTATTCTTTGTTACCACTTACCTACCCGAGGACGAGCAAGAGTTAAGCTTGGGGATGCTTGATACGTCTCCAACGTATCTATAATTTTTGATGCTCCATGCTTGTTTTTACACCATTTACCTATTGTTTCGTTACACTTAGTGGCACTTTTATGCATTTTCCGGAACTAACCTATTAACGAGTTGCCACAGTGCCAGTTTCCTATTTTCTGCTGTTTTTGTGTTTCAGAAGTGATACACAGGAAATATTCTCGGAATTAGACGAAACAAGTTCCTGAAGTCTTATTTTACCCGGAAGCTTCTAGAGATCCGAAGGAGAGTAGGAGGGGGGCACCAGGGCCCCACACGCAGGGGTGGCGTGGCCAGGCCCCTAGCCGCGCGGGCCCCGTGTGAGGGCGCCTGGCTCCTCCTCTGACATCGCCCCTTCGCCTATAAAGACCCCCCGACGGAAAAAAACCTAAGTACCCGATCAAATTTCCAGAACACATCGCGATCCGCCGTCGCCGTCGACCCAAAGATCGGGTGGGTCCAGAAGCTCTTCCCGGCACCCTGCCGGAGAGGGGAATCGCCACCGGAGGTCTTCTTCATCGCCATGCTTGCCTCTGGAGCGATGAGTGAGTAGTCTACCTTGGACTATGGGTCCATAGCAGTAGCTAGATGGTTGTCTTCTCCACTATGTGCTTCATGTTTAGATCTCATGATTGAGATCACCGTTATGTAATTCTACATGTTTGGTTTGTTGGGATCCGATGAATATTGGTGTTTATGATTAAGTTGCTGTACTGAATATTATCTTTTGTTATCTCTATGTTGTTTATGATCTTGCATGCTCTCCGTTGTTAGTAGCTATCTTGGCCGAGTAGTTGCTAGTGACTCCAAGAGGGGGTATTTATGCTCGATAGTGGGTTCATGCCTCTATTTAATCTGGGGGAGTGACAGAAACCTCTAAGGTTGTAGATGTGCTGTTGCTACTAGGGAGAAAACAATATTCATATGCTCAAGGGCATATGCTTTGTTTACATTACACACTTTGCTTAATGCAATTATCTGTTGTTCGCAACTTAATACTTTTGGGGTGTTCGGATTGATGTCCCCAGAAGTGGATTATTAGTCATAGATGCAGTTGGATGGCGGTCTATGTATTTTGTTGTAATGCCCAGAGTAAATCTCATAGTGATCTTCTTGACATATCACATTTATCTTTATTCTATCAATTGCCCAACTATAATTTTTTTACCCAGCATGTGTTATTTTATCTATGGAGAGACATCACTAGTGAACTGTGGACCCCGGTCCTATTTACATCATATTGCTATCACCTGTTTACTTTACTCGCACTGTTTACTTTACTCGCATACTATATTGTTTTCCACTCGATACGCTCATAATCTTTGTTTCAAGCAAACCGGTGAGATTGACAACCTCATCGCAAGTTGGGAACAAAGTACTTGGTTGTGTGTGTGCAGGTTCCGCATCACCTTCAGTCGTTTGTCTCTCCTCTCCAAGATCGATATTAAACCTTGGTTTCTTAACTGAGGGAAACCTAGCTGCTATACTCATCATACCTTCCTCTTGGGGTTCCCAACGGGCTGGTTATCCACCACGCACAAGGACAGTCTGCTCCCACGTTAACCACACGCAGCAACCGACCACATTGTGCTCTTTATGATTTCCTTGTACGTATACTAGTGTGATCAGTGTCGCTCTGCTTGTACAAAGAAGGTGACACAAACACTGAACCAAGGCAAGGAGATACGTGAGGCGTCAGCAACGTACCTGATCATACCAGCAGCATGGCAAAGCAATAGGCGCAGGTGGAAGAACAGGACACAGAATCTAGGGACAACAGCGGCTCTGACTAGAACAAACGACCACGATTCAAGGTAAGTTTGCTTTGCGTTCTTCAAGAGAAGTTGTTGCAGATTGAGTATGTGCTTTGCCAATTGTCATGTGATTTTGCATTATATTCTGCATACGCCAGATGATTGCTTTGCCTTTAATGTTTCTCATTTGCTGTTCTTCTGCAGGAGCTCCTGGCAATCATCCCCTTTTTAATCGCCCCAGGCTGAAGCTCCAAGACACATCGGTCCTGAGCGTTGTTGGAGGGGAGAGGTTCTGATGCTGTAGCATCACTGCAGCAAGAGGACCTGTATGTTCGGTGCTGGCCGGCTGGAAGGACATCCTTTGGTTCTGCATGATTCATGATTCATCGGATAATGTATTGCCTGTTGTAGGATATGCTCTGGTTTACATATTATATACTAGATTCAGTTGTAGCCTGGTCGTTCTTGTATATACCTGATTTGTGCAAATATTGTAACAGATTTATTGCGTCTGGTCTGATGTTTATTTACTGCTAAATGTTGGAAAATAATTTTTGACACGTGGAACATGTAGAAAATAGGAAATTGACAAGTGGGCCCAAATTAGTTGAGTGGTCTCACAATTGGGACCCATCTGACATGTGGGACTAGCCTAAGAAGAAATGGACAGTGAAAGGCTAAGGCCCAAAATACAAAAAGGTTGAAAAAGGCTAAGGCCCAAAACCGAATGGACCAAAGAAATGTCTAAGCCTAGAAAATAATTCTGGAATTATTGGGCTTGGCCCATATAGATCACTAAAATGGACTGGGCTGATTTTGATTTATATGTCTGCCACGTGTATGTCACCTGTATTCCACGTCGGATTGCTGATGTGGCCTCCTGCCACGCGTATGCTACGTCGGATTGCTGATGTGGCCTCCTCAAATTGCCCATGACGATAATGAATCGTCATAAGCGTTATGACGGTCTAATATCGTCATAGACGGTTATGACGATCTCAGTAAATTCTTCACGTTCGATCATCAACGACGCCCCGTTTTTGACGATCATTTTTTCGTCATAAAATCATCATAGATCAACCATTATGACGATCTAGTGACGAAATTAGAGGGTCACTAGTCAACACATTTCTTGTAGTGATAGCGAATCTCCAGCACCCGCACATAGGTTCTGGTCTCGTTCCTCATCTAGTTGAGGAGGGAGTCTCTATTCTACAATATGCCGATGACACAATCCTTTTCATGGAACACGATTTGGCGAAAGCCGTAAACATGAAATTGATTCTCTACGTTTTCGAGCAGCTTTCCGGCTTAAAAATCAATTTTCACAAAAGTGAGATTTTTTGTTTTGGAAAGGCAAAAGATCAAGAGGAACAGTACAAACAGATTTTTGGCTGTAAGGCTGGTTTTGTACCTTTTAATTACTTAGGTGTACTTATCCATTAAAGAAGGCTCCTTAATAAAGAATGGAATCCAGTCGAACATCGGTTTGAACGCAAATTGGGTTGTTGGCAGTATAAGTTACTATCGTACGGAGATAGACTTATACTGATCAATTCCGTTCTAACTAGCTTACCGATTTCATGTTGTCTTTTCTAGAGATACCTAAAGGGGTTAGGAAAAGACTTGATTTCTATAGGTTGCGATTTTTTTTGGCAAAATGATCAGTTAAAGCGAAAATACAGACTTACAAAATGAAATATAATCTGTAGACCCAAGGATCAGGGAGGTCTAGGGGTTGAAGTTCTTGACATTAAGAATCGGTGCTTACTTAGCAAATGGCTTTTCAAACTCCTACACGAGGAGGGAGTTTGGCAAGAACTATTATACAACAAATATTTAAAGAATAAAACCCTGTCACAAGTGACTGCAAAACCTACTGATTCTCCATTTTGGAAGGGCCTTATGGGGGTAAAAGAAGACTTTTTCTCCAGAGGTTTTTTCAAAATTGGTAATGGTCAAAGAACTCGATTCTGGGAGGACGTTTGGTTAGGAGAGATACCCCTTGCCCATCAATATCCTTCTCTTTATAACTTAGTTCGCTGAAAAACCATTTTGGTGGCTGCGGTTTTAACGGGAAACCCTCTGAATATTGAATTTAGACAAATTCTTTTGGGCAATAATTGGGATTTGTGGCTCGCTCTAGTTCAGAGATTAATGGCGGTGAGGCTTACTGATGATCCAGATAATTTTGTGTGGAAGCTCACTACATCTGGTCTCTTTACCGTCAAATCAATGTATGCGGATTTCTTGAATGGACATACGGTCTTCCTAAGAAAGTACATTTGGAAATTAAAAGTACCACTGAAAGTCAAGATTTTCATGTGGTTTCTTTTTCACAAAGTGATTCTTACTAAGGATAACCTCGCTAAAAGGAATTGGAATGGTTGCAAAAAATGTGCATTTTGTGACTCTGAGGAGTCTATCAACCATTTATTTTTTCCATTGTCCCTTTGCTAAGCTTATTTGGAGAACTATTCAGTTTACTTTCAATATCCCCCCTCCGGCCAATGTGACAAATATGTTCAGAAATTGGCTTAATGGAGTTGACAAAAAGAATAAAAGCAATGTTAGAATAGGGATTTGTTCTTTGATGTGGGCTATCTGGAACTGTCGAAATGACGTTGTTTTTAACAAAAGATCACATGCAAAATTTCTACAGGTTATCCGTATGGTTACACATTGGATCCACGAATGGTCCTACCTTCAACCGGAATCACGGCGGGCACATATGGATATTGGATGCAACCAACTGGAGATGGTTGCACTGGCTATTTACAACCAGGGTGGCTGGCAGCTTACTAGAAGAATTCAAGATGCATAGATGCCCTTATTTTCTTCTTTTACTGTTCATCTGGTTGATCTTCATGTCCACTTTACGTGATCCATGATCTCTCGGCTGTAATTTTGTTACTTTGATACTCTGATACGGTTGAAGTTTCTTTTTCATAAATGGCTGTGTGCATCAATTGATGCAGAGGCCGGGCCATGCCCCTTTTCTTAAAAAAAAACATGTTCTAAGGGAAGCCCTTGATCTGGGTCACCCAAATTGTATGATGGCCACACTTTCCATGTTGTTCTCCCACTTTGGGGCAATGTTTTGGAACAGGTTATGGCTGGAGGGGTCTAGCTAGTCGTGCAGCGGTGTTGCATCTTTCACGTTGACGACGATGAGTCCTCGCGGCATGGTGCAGTGGGGTTTCGTTGATGCACATGCCAACTTGGACTTGAGCAAGGTGGAGGCGTTGTTTGGCATCGTGGCAGCGTCAATGGTAGACCTGTCAAGGGTTATGCGGATCTCTGCCTGGAGATGATTCAGCAGTTCGACAAAGGTGAAGGCTTTTGAAGCAAGGACACGAGGTGCTCGCCAAGGGTCTGCAGGTTTGGATGAGTGCTCCTGTTTTACCATAGGTTGACTCAGTGATGCCCTCGATACCTAGCTGGGGGTGTTGTTCATGTTTGCAGGGCATAAGGCCCACATGACATTTTCTTCTCCCATTGTCGAGTTTGTAGGTGTTGTATGGTGTCTTCGGGTTGGTCGATATATGCTCTTTCCGGCTCTTTGTTAAATATAATGCGAGTAAAGGATGTATGTACCTCTTCGATGTAGAGGCCGGGGGTCTCAACTTCCTTCTCAAAAAAAAAACAAGCCAAGTTGATGACTTAATCATTTAACTTGTCAAGGTCGATCAAAATTAGTGTCCTTAACTTTGGCCCATCTAGACATGAAATTATATATTTTTATTTGTCAATGCACAATGGAGATTGTTGTGTCCTTGTGTGTTTACTATTTACCAAGGAATCAAATTATAGTTACACTTGCCCGGATGGTTTTCAACATGTTATAATATTTATCTGCATTGTACTTACATACGTAGCGCGACAATAAGTTTTATGACCCATAGCAATGTATGGACATTACTACAAGCTTTAAACTTGGTCGTGAGCGGCTGTGCTGAGAGCGTTTGTGGCACCTTCTGATTACTGGATTTCTGGAGAGTGGTGGAATTTTCTTCATCGGCGTGTGCTCTGCTGATTTCGCTGGGATCTGGTATTCTCCTTCAGCTTTCGTCGGCTGGGCGGGGTGGGGTGGCCGTTGGTGGCTGGCGTTGACTTCGACGGTGGTCCGGCGGTGTGCATTGCTGAAGGTTCGGCGCTGTGGTTCCGCGGCTGCTGTCACCGTCCCTGTGGTTGGCTGCCTTGGATCATTTTTTCGTGCGCCCGTTTGTTGGCTCGCGTGGAGGCGCTTCCAATGTTTAGTTTCCGGTGAAGTTTTCTGCTCCCGTGTCTGTTTGTCTTGCAGATATGCTTTTTATTGGAGAATTTGTTTTCGGTGATTCTTTGATTTTTTTTAGGGCCTGCTGGCTGCGATTTGGTTTTGCCCTATTTGTCGGCTGCTATGTTGGACGTTGTCCTTGATGTTGAGAATCACAGGAGAGATGGCTAGGGGATAGCTCTGACGCGTGATTTATGTAGATGAGGAAATGCCGTGCGGTTCAAAAAATACTAGACTATGCGTAACTGCCTAGCACACGATTTTGGCAGCAAGGCACGCTCCTTGTGTTTCTTCCGATTAACCTTTCTCCAGCAAGATAGTGTTGGATGTTTTTGTTCTGATGAAAACACCATGGAAGGTACTGTTGCTTTGTCAGTATGTCTTAAAATTTTGTTTTCATCTGGCTCATTAAATTCAGTTAATTTGGTTATTGAAAGTTTGCAGTTTAATATGTATGATTTAGACTGGAAGAATCAAAACCAACTATGACGATGCTAGAATTGGTTCTGAACTTAAAAGGCAAAAAAAACTTTTACTAGGAGTAAAAACTTCTTTACTCCTAAAATAATGCAAGGCATTGTTCGATGTGATTATTCTGATGAAGACACCATAGAAGGTACTGTTGCTTTGTCGGTATGTCTTCAAGTTTTGTTTCAATCTGGCTCATTAAACTTAATGCATTTGGTTATTGCAAGATTGCAATTTAGTATGTATGAGTTAGATTGACAGAATCAAAACCAACTATGACGATGCTAGAATTGGTTCAAAACTGAAAAGGCAAAAAAACTTATACTAGGAGTAAAACCGTCATTGCTCCTAAATTAATGCAGTAGAAGTAAATGGTGCTTCTGTGTATAAAACATAAAGAAAAATATGCAGACAAACTAACAACACAATCTAGCTGAATACTCTGGCAGCGCTGTTCCTAAAAGTAGGAATGCGCTAATTATTCGAGTTTCTTTGTAATGGTCTATGTGAAGAGACTGTCACCCAGTAAACGTAAGTTACGTTGTGAAACCAAAATGTGTAATAGCATCAGTGAACTTTCTTTGTAATGGCATTGACAGGATCATGACAGGTATCAAATTTTTAATAGGAAGCACATAATGCATACATGCCATAAACACAAACATAGAGGTAAAAAAATAAGCTATATGTCCATATAACAAATGTAGCTACATGTATCAAGGCAACAGCTATCCATTCTAAGTATAGCGACACACGGTCAGCTGACAAATATATCGTTTGGCAAGTAAGACTACATAACAAATTTTCCACTAGAAAAAACGCTAATTGGGAGTTCAAAAATTGATGCGGAGGGCTTTATATGGTTGGGGAGTATATGTTGCTAATCTGGCATATATCACAATGAATCACTGTTTTATTTTTATTTGGCCACTGTACCATGGTTTATTTTCTTTTCATCTATTGGTGAATAATGAGTATTTATTTGCAAAATATATAAAAGAATTTGCTTTCCTTTTGATTCTTCGAATTAAAAAACGAACTCCTTGATGCAGGTTCGGGTTGTGGATCCAACATTCCTAGGGTTTGTCTGCTGCTACAGCGGATGTAAACATGGTAGTCACTGTGCACCCAATTCCTAGCTGCTTGATAAGTCATTCTTTAACTTCAGTTAGACAAACCATTGATAATTTGCCATTATGTGCTGTTTAGGCACACCACGAGAGAAATTTGGAGCATTCCTTTGGCCTGATAGGGGTGGACCTCTCTTTGTGGTTTGAGTGGAGTGAAATGAATGCAGCTGCGACTACAAGATCAATCAAAAAGCTGAAAACATGACGCCTTCATTATTGGCGAAGCAATATTTATGTATGCTTCTTCTGATCCAGTGATTCCCGCTGTTGCCTCCTTCAGCCAGCACAAAACCGGCTGTCATGCACAATCTGTGCCTCCGGTGCCGTCTTTATTGAGAAACTTTTTGATGATTAAATTAATTAATTTATATTTTGTTGTCCCTTTCACCAACATATTTATTAGATTTGTGCAGATTATGTGTAACTCCAGGAAAAGTTTTAGGATTGCTGGCATCTTTTTGGCCCTTAAATATTCGAGCAAGCTTTTGTCGCTGTGTATGCAAATTTGTAACCTCTATCCAGCGTCTCTGCACCTTTGTTGACTGTTTACTTCCTTTGTTGCGTTGAGCATGCTGTGACCTGTAGATTGTATCACATGAAGAGGTCCTCCGCCATGGCGAGGTTTGTCTCAGGCAATTGTACAGTCATGATCAAGAGCAGGACGGGAATCTCCTTGAACCAATGGTACCCGGTGGAGTTTGAAGCTATCCAAGGTCAGATTTTTATTTCTTAATTTTCCTATTCATTTTGTCAAAAGATGCGATCATTGTTCTACTATTTCCATCTGGAGCTAACATGAGATCTCGAATAACTGGTTTCCATAGATGATTAGCGAGACATATGGAAATTACTCTACTTTTTTTTTTTGGAAGATGGATGATCTTATTGGGGTGCTTTGGTTGACTGAATATAGGAGACCGATGTATGTTTGAACTTGCGTCAGGGAAGAGAGAGTACTCATTGATAGATGGAGATAAAAAAGCATGATTATGAGCGGTCCGGATAATGCGCCGTACAGTTCTCTTTCCTTTCATGAGACTGATGTGGAGAACTTGTTGGTTTCAAGTTTTATCAGGAAGTTTTATCGGGCATTTTCCTGAAAAGTATATTAAAATAATATGATATGATAGTTACAGTATTTTCTTTTCTTCTGTATAACTAGCTTGGTTAATATGCAGTTTTCACTATTTTATCTGAAGGAATTAGAAAATGTTGTCTACCCTGAACAAGTCAAATAACTGTATAGTAGGAAACAATTATTGAGATTAACTTGGGTTGTAAATTGAGTATTTCTATTGTGTATGTTTTTTGATCAACACTAGCATGGTTCGAACTTCTGCTGCGAAGTTGGTGGTATGCCTCAAGTTCACTAAAATATCTCCTTGCTGTACTTCATCGTCTGCAAGTGTGCGGCTTCTCAGGGATCTTGCTTAGCTACGTGGTGTTTTTGCCCGCATTTGCGTGTGGCCTTCACTCTCTGACTATGAGTTTATTTTGTGTATATAAGAAGTAAAATATCTGCATGTCATTATGTACACTTGATGCTTATTTCCATGTTTTTAGAAATTTATATTGTGCATTGATATATCTAAATGAGTTCAAATTTTGCTTACAATCGTTGCATACCTTAGCATCAACTGGGTTGGTAAAAAACATAGTCCTTGCTTTGGTATTTGTTTTGAATTTTTGTTAATATGCATGGCAGTATATAAATTTATTTAGCGTTGTAAAGTTTAGTGTGATTGTCAAGTACTCAAGTCCATCACACTAACATTTTGCCCTTAGCATTAGTGCGGAGGTTGAAACAAAATGGTCTCTGGGAAAGTGGGCATTAGACAAAAACTTCTTTGCATTAGTGCGGAGGTTGAAACAAAATGGTGTTTATTTCCTACATGTGGTCATTGTTTATTACTAGTAGTACTTATTTGCATACATGCATAGATTGTATGGAAAATATTAAGACCATGTTTGACTGATTTTGCTGGTAATAATACTGCTCCATTTCTATCTTGGGCACTCCCGTAACACGCAACAGGCTAAATTATTCGTTATTATTTATTTAGGCATTACTAAAAGCTTTAAGTTTGGTCGTGAGTCTATGCAACGAGGGTCATCTGCTGCTGCTTACTTTTATGGTTTACCCTTTTTTTGTGCAGGACTATGGCTACTGCATATATGATCCTCGGAACTCTTGTTATAGAAACTGCATGTAGTGATGGGAAATCCCAAAGTCCTATCAAGCGATGCAGACGATCATTTTATGTGTTGCAGGAGGATCCACAATGACGTTTTGAAGTCATAGAAAAATGAGAAACTATTTACCAAAGGGACATACGAGCAGGTTCAGAAGTTTTTGTCTAATGCCAACTTTCCTAGAGACCATAAGCCATTTAATATGTGTTGATCTTAGGTTGGTCTAATGTAAAATCTTGACCTATCCTGTGAAAATACATCTCAAATGTGGACTCAAATGTTTTGCTTTCTGTAAAATTGAGTTGTGCATTTGACCTATCATGACATGTTTTTCAATAGACTCTGTTTGATTATTTACAATATGTATTATGTAATTAGAAAACAGACTGGTTAGTTGTTTTAGAGAAGTAACAATTGGTTGTGCCCTATTGGTCTAGCGGACAGTTACATCCTGAAATAGCATCAATGGTTGTAGAAGTAGCTAAAAAGACTGTATGTTTTGGTAAATACTATGTATCGCAGGCCGATGGGAAACAATTGTTGGACCCTTCCGACGCTGTCCATCTCGTTTCCATCCAACGGGTGGAGATTGCCATGTTTTTCCTACCCGCTAACCCCACAGCATACAACCTATAAATTATAGCCGGTAGCTTCCTCAAATTAAGCCCTAGATTGAACCGCAGACCTGCCGCCGCTGCGATTTTTCTCTCACCACTGCCCCAGATCTCCCCGCCGGTCGGACACTCTAGAACTGGATCTACTCTTGCGTCAGATCACCCTGACCGACGGCGGCCGGCGCACTGGGTCGGCTCAATCAGGCTAATACTCCGACCAAAGCAGCCGGCCAGAGCTGCTTCCACTATGTGCCGGCCATCCGCTGATCCGCTTGATCCATCAATGGACTGCCCGACCAGGCTAGGTATTGTAAGTGACGTAATGTCCAAAATGTTCATATTTTCTACGATTTTCAACAGAATTTTAGGAGGTAGTTCTTAGAACGAGTGGTCTGAATTGTTGTCTCTGATGATTTGTGTGCATGATTTCTTGGGTCTTGGATCACTTGTTTGAGGTGGGCGTTTATTGAATATTAGGTGGATGCTATCAAGGGACTACACTCCGGCTGCATCATGTCTTTCAAGAGCTAAGGCCATCTGGATTAATGTCTCCACGCACCGAAGGAAAGGATTTGAGTGTTTGTAGAATGCTGAAGCAAATTTGTAACGTCTAGGAAATATGTCATATGAGAGTATGAAAGCAGTGTATTTTGACAACTTGAAGGAAGCAAATATTGATGTTATCCAGAATGTGTCAGGTGAATGTATGAAGCACTTAAATTTTCTCTGAATGAAGCTTATGTGGTCAGAAAAAAACAAACGTTGCAGGTTTCACAACACCATTGTGCTTCCGATGCATCTGAACAAGGTTTTCTCAACACACTGTACTATGCTTCCTAGGCATACAAATAAAGCTTCTAGCACACTAATCAGTTTTTCATAAGGAAAGTACTGCTTTCCATTTACCATGAAAGCAGTACTCTATTGTGATGGAAGCAAGATACATTTGAAAAGGAAGCAAAATTAAATATCGTTGGAAATAAAAGATTGCTACCAAATTCTATTGTGATGGAAGCAAAATACATATAAAAAGGAAGCACACTTAAAATCGTTGGAAGAAAAAATTACTACCAAAGCGAAGCAGCAAATCTGCATTCCTGAAATTTTGCTAACGTTGTTATATTCCTCAGATTTTGGAGCAGTTAATTCGTATCCCACTAATTAAGGATTCAGTTGAGGAAGGTTAGCACTGCGCAGTTAATACAGAATCATGCAATCTTTTAGGAAATAGTCGTGCGGGTCTCATTCAGAATCCAACGTCCATCCTGTTTCCAATCGACGGCCAGACAGTGGTCCGATGGGAAGCTATCCATCGGGTTCCGATTCCTAGCGGTGCCCGTATGTTTTTTCTACTAACCACACTGTCAATTAGCAGCTACTTAAAGGCTAATTATCAAACGATTAGTTGGGGGGCCGGGCGAAGCCGGCCTGCCCGTCTAGTTTAATTTATCTTTGTAAGATATATGAGTAGCATGCCACTACGTGCACGCAACTGATTAAACGCTTAGTAGCGGCGGCATTAAAATCCCACAAGGCAATTAGATGTTATTTTAGTGAGAGAGAAGGTTGTCTATTCACGCCTTAGACACAATGATTAAATTTCACCTTTAATTAGTTATTTGGTTGCCCGAATTGCAAATGTTATCCTCAAATTGTGGTTTGTGCTATATTTGTTTAAGATCTTGTTTTTTTTTTGTTATGGAACCTGTGTGAGATTTGATGCAATAGGAATGGTATAGATGTGTCTGATGATGTGGTTGATTTTTTTTCCGATAAGGAGTATATATTAATATTAAGAAGATAAAAGTTACATCGGGCATCTCAACAACGCAATGTCCTAATGGTATTACAGATGCATATAACCAAAAGAAAACAATTACAGAAAAGAAAAGTCTCGCTGCAGTGATCTATTCCTTGTAGCGGCAATATAGACACCACTAAAAACAACACTAGAAGTTTAGCTTCTCCAATAGTGATGCCTCCAAGAAAGAAACAGTACACAAGTGCTATCATTGCCCGATCATATATCGTAGGTTTTCACCCTAGAGAAAGTCCTCTCTCACAAAATAGTGCCTTCAATAAGGCCATTGGCAGGCTGATACATCTCCAACGTATCCATAATTTTTGATGCTCCATGCTTGCTTTTACACCATTTGCTTAGTGTTTCGTTACACTTCGTGGCGTTTTTATGCATTTTTTGGAACTAACCTATTAACAAGATGCCACAGTGCCAGTTCCCTGTTTTCTGCTGTTTTTGTATTTCAGAAAAGTTACACAGGAAATATTCTCGGAATTGGACGAAACAAAAGCCGAACATCCAGAAATTTACCGAAGCTTCCAGAGAACCGAAGAGGAGATGGAGGGGGACCACGGGCCGACCACACCATAGGGTGGCGCGGCCTGCCCCTGGCCCGCGCCCCCTGGTGGTGAGGCCGCTGATACATCCATTTTGCATCACTATTTTGTATTATAATTTACTGTTATTCATTGATATATTTCATATTTAGAGTTGATACTTATGTTATTTCCTTTGTTTTCACATGTTCGATGATCTTTGGAGGAATTGCTGCCGGAGTCAGGATTCTGCTGGAAAAAGGACCATCAAAGGACCATATTTTGAAGATCAGGAAAATTCCAGAAAAATACCCAGAAATTATATTTTCCCAGAAGACTCAGGAAGCCAGAAGGAGGAGTCGAGAGGAGCCAGGAGGGCCCCACATGCCAGGGTGGCGCGGCCAGCCCCCTGGCCGCGCCAGCCCTGCGTGAGGCCGCCCTGGCCTACCTCTGGTCTTGCCCCTTCGCGTACATCATCGTCCCCGAAAACCTAAGTCAAGGGGGGGCTCAGAGTTAGACACAGCCGCCTCTGCGGGGCGGAGAACACAGAGAGAGAAAAGCTCTTCGGCAGGGAGAAATCTGCCGGGGAAATTCCTTCCCGGAAAGGGGAGATTGTCGCCATCGTCATCACCATCGCGCTGGACTTCATCGGGATCATCATCGTCATCATCTCCATCACCAGCACCTTCATCTCCAGCATCACCACGCCATCCCGCTGTAACATCTTGAGTTGGATCTTGTTATATTCATAGGGGAAACTTTCCCGGTGTTGATTACTCTTGTAGTTGATGCTATTGAGTGGAACCGTTGAGTTAAGATTTATGTTCAGATTATTATTTACCATTATTTCACCTCTGATCATGATCCATATGATGTCTTATGAGTAGTTCGTTTAGTTCTTGAGGACATGGGAGAAGTCAAGATGTTAGTAGTGAATTATTGTTGAGAAATATTTAATGATTTGATATTGTTGTGGTGCTATTTCACTAGTGGTGTCATGTGAACGTCGACTACATGATACTTCACCTTTTATGGGCCTAGTGAGATGCATTGTGTATTTGGCTACCGATTGTGGGGTTGCTGGAGTGACAGAAACCTAAACCTCCGTTGGGAAACTATTGCACCAGGGAGCGTAGGATCTTAGAGTTTAAGGCTGTGGTTAGATTTATCTTAATTACTTTCTTGTATTTGCAGATGCTTGCAAGGGGCATAATCACAAGTGTGTATTTATCCTAGTAAGGGTAGTGCGTTAGCACAGGTTCACCCCCATAACACCTATCAAACCAATAAAGACTATTGGCTTTATGAAGCGAAAGCTCTTGACAAAAACTCCCGTGTGTCCTCGAGAACGTTTGGTTATTATAAGTACACAACCGGCTTGTCCTTTGCTGAAGAAAGGATTGGGCCACTTGCTGCAATTGTTACTACTGTCTTTTATTTACTCGCACTGTATTTACTCATATTACCAAATACCCCTGAAAACCTGTTTGCTAGTATTTACAGTGAATCCTTGATCAAAATCGCTCATCAACACCTTCTGCTCCTCGTTGGGTTTGACACTCTTATTTATCGAAAGTACTACGATACACCCCCTATACTTGTGGGTCATCAAGACTATTTTCTGGCGCCGTTGCCGGGGAGTGTAGCGCTATTGAAGAGTGGAATTGGTAAAGGTAACCGTCACTATGAGTATTGTTTTTATTTTGTCTTTTATTGTTGTTTTACTCTGATATGGAGAACTCTCCATTTGGTTTCCTATTTGGAAACACATCTACTACTACTGCTGCACATGCGGAGGAACCACCACCGCCACCGCCTGCTGAAATTGATCCTTTTAAAATACCTATGAAAATTGTTGGGCGTATTATGGATAACTGCTATTCAGGAGATGGAACTGTCCATCCGGGTGATCACTTATTATTTATACATGAATTATGCGAGTTGTTCAGATGTGCAGGTATTTCACCAAGCCAGGTCAAGAAGAAATTATTCTCATTATCATTAAAAGGCAGAGCTGAAGAGTGGTATCGACTACTCCAAGATGGTCCATCTATGGCATGGGAGGATATTGTGCCTCTCTTTTATTCCAAGTTTTATCCTCCAAGTGAAATTCATAAAGACCGTAACCGGATATATAATTTTTGGCCTCATGATGGAGAGAGTATTGCCCAAGCGTGGGGGAGATTGAAGTTACTAATGCTCAAATGCCCCATTCATGAGCTCCCCAATATTATTGTTATTGATAATTTTTATGCGCGGCTTACTCTCCCTGATAAGGATTATTTGGATGCTTCTTGCTTTGGATCATTTACTCATATGAAAGAAGACGCTAAGTGGAAACTTCTTGACCGTATACAAGAGAATGCTGAAGGTTGGGAAAACGACAAAGGTAGGAAGTCAGGTATAAACTATGATTATGAATGCATTAAATCTTTTATGGGAACCGATGATTTTCATAGTGTTAGCACTGCTTATGGTCTTGATTCACAAATACTTGCTAATTGTCTTAAGGCTTTTGCCTCTTATCTTGATGTTCCAAAAAAAGATTGGAACAAATATCATGCGCCTTATAAAGATTCTATTAGTCATATTCCTGCTGCAGCTACTGAAGTTTGTACTGTTGATAGCATTGTGCCTGAACCTTATTTTGAGAAGACACCTGTCCCTGCTAAGGTAAAGAAGTATTCTACTTTGGTAAGTGTGTCTAATAAAAGTACTAAGAAAACTGCAGAACCTGATGAGCAAATCACTATTAAGTCTCCTGTAGGTATATTGAAAGATCTTGTTACTAAAGATGTAGGGGATGAATATATTCTTTTTTGTGAAGATGCTTCTAACATTCTCTCACATCCTAAAAAGCATAGGAAAACAAGTGTTCGTGTTATTTCTGTCAGGATTGGAGATCATTGCTATTATGGTTTATGTGATATTGGTGCTAGTGCAAGTGCTATTCCCTTAGAGCTTTATAAAGAAACCATGCACGAGATTGGCGCTTGTGAACTTGAAGATATTGATGTGGTTGTTCAGATTGCTAACAGAGAGACTGTTTGGCCTCTTGGTATTGTTCGAGATGTGGAAGTTCTTTGCGGTAAGACTAAATACCCTGCTGATTTTCTAGTACTTGGTAAGGAGGCTAGTAAAACTTGTCCTATTATTTTTGGTAGACCATTTTTGAACACTTGTGGCGCCGTGATAGATTGTAAGAAGGAGAATTTTTTTACTAAGTTTAATGGAGAGTCTTATGAGTTTAATTTTTCCAAGTTTGCTAAGACTTCTTATGAAAATGACACGCCTAATGAAAATTTTCGAGTTGAACAGCTTGCTTCTATTGCTCTTGCTCCTAATAATGCCTTGCAGCAATTCATGGAAGATCACAATGGTGTTTTTAGTAAGGAAAGAGAAGAGATTGACGATATTCTTCTTCGTCAACCACCTATACTCAAGCATAATCTACCTGTGGAGGATCTTGGTACCACTTTGCCACCTAAGGAAGATCCTGTGTTTGAATTAAGGCCTTTGCCTGATAATCTCAAATATGCTTATATAGATGATAAGAAAATATATCCTGTTATTATTAGTTCTAAACTTTCAGGAAAGGAAGAAGAAAGATTATTGGAGATATTGAGGAAACACCGAGGGGCTATGGGATATACTCTTGATGATTTAAAAGGGATTTCTCCCACTTTATGTCAGCATGCCATTAATATGGAGAAAGACGCGAAGCCAGTCGTGGAGCATCAACGCCGACTAATTCCCAAGATGAAGGATGTGGTAAGAAATGAGGTATTAAAACTCCTTGATACTGGTATTATTTATCCTATTGCTGATAGTAGATGGGTTAGTCCTATTCATTGTGTTCCTAAGAAAGGAGGTATGACTGTTGTGCCTAATGAGAATAACGAGCTTATTCCTCAAAGGGTAGTAGTTGGTTATAGAATGTGCATTGATTATAGGAAGGTAAACAAAGTTACTAAGAAAGATCATTACCCTTTATCATTTATAGATCAAATGCTAGAAAGGTTGTCTAAGAAGACTCATTTTTGTTTCCTTGATGGTTATTCTGGTTTTTCTCAAATTGCTGTTAAGAAGGATAATCAAGAGAAAACCACTTTTACTTGTTCTTATGGAACTTATGCTTATAGACGTATGCCGTTTGGTTTATGCAATGCTCCTGCTACTTTTCAAAGATGTATGTCTGCTATTTTTCATGGTTTTTGTGAAGAAATTGTGGAGGTCTTCATGGACGATTTCTCCGTCTATGGAACTTCTTTTGATAATTGTTTGCACAACCTTGATAAAGTTTTGCAGAGGTGCGAAGAAACTAACCTTGTTCTTAATTAGGAGAAATGCCACTTTATGGTGAATGAAGGAATAGTCCTTGGACATAAAATTTCTGAAAGAGGTATTGAAGTTGACAGAGCGAAAGTGGAAGCAATTGAGAAAATGCCCTGTCCCAGAGATGTTAAAGGTATTCGTAGTATTCTTGGTCATGCTGGTTTCTATAGGAGGTTTATTAAGGATTTCTCTAAGATTTCAAAGCCTCTTACTAATCTTCTTCAAAAAGATGTGCCATTTGTCTTTGATGATGATTGTAAGGAAGCTTTCAAAACTCTTAAGAAGGCTTTAACTACTGCTCCTATTGTTCAACCACCTGATTGGAATTTACCTTTTGAAATTATGTGTGATGCTAGTGATTTTGCTGTTGGTGCTGTTCTTGGACAATGCGTAGATAATAAGTTGAATGTTATTCATTATGCTAGTAAGACTCTTGATGCTGCTCAGAAGAATTATGCTACTACTGAGAAAGAGTTTCTTTCTGTTGTTTTTGCATGTGATAAGTTTAGATCTTACATTGTTGATTCTAAAGTTACTATTCATACTGATCACGCTGCTATTAGATATCTTATGACTAAGAAAGATGCTAAGCCTAGGCTTATTAGATGGGTGTTGCTTTTATAAGAGTTTGATTTGCATATCGTAGATAGGAAAGGTGCTGAAAATCCTATGGCTGACAATTTGTCTAGATTGGAAAACATTTCTTTTGATCCTATTCCTGTTAATGATAGTTTTCCAAATGAACAGTTGGCTGCAATAAATGTAACTTCGCGAGACCTTCCTTGGTATGCTGATTATGCTAACTTTATTGTTTCCAAGTATTTGCCTCCAACCTTTACAGCTCAGCAAAGAAGAAAATTCTTCTATGATTTGAGGCATTATTTTTGGGATGACCCACACTTATATAAAGAAGGAGTTGATGGTATTATGAGATGATGCATACCGGAATATGAGCAACAAGAGATATTAAGGAAATGCCATAGTAGTGCTTATGGAGGGCATCATGCTGGAGATAGAACCGCGCAGAAGGTTCTACAATCAGGTTTTTATTGGCCAACCCTTTTTAAAGATGCAAGAAGGTATGTTTTATCTTGTGATGAATGTCAAAGAGTTGGTAATATTTCTAGACGCAATGAAATGCCTATGAGTTACACTCTTGTTATTGAACCATTTGATTGTTGGGGATTTGACTTTATGGGTCCTTTTCCTCCTTCAAAAGGCTATACCCATATACTTGTTGCTGTTGATTATGTTACTAAATGGGTAGAAGCCATACCTACAAAGAGTACCGATGGTGAGACCTCGTTAAAAATGCTTAAGGATGTTATTTTTCCTAGGTTTGGTGTGCCTAGATATCTTATGACTGACGGAGGTTCTCATTTTATTCACGGTAGTTTTAGGAAAACTCTTGCTAAATATGATGTCAATCATAGAATTGCTTCTGCTTATCATCCCCAAACTAGTGGGCAGGTAGAGCTTTCAAATAGGGAGATCAAGTCTATCTTGCAGAAGACTGTCAATAGATCTAGGAAAAACTGGGCTAGTAAGTTAAACGATGCTTTATGGGCTTATAGAACTGCTTATAAGAACCCCATGGGTATGTCTCCTTATAAGATGGTTTACAGAAAAGCGTGTCACTTGCCCTTAGAATTAGAACACAAAGCTTTTTGGGCAGTGAGAGAGCTTAATAGAGATTTTAAACTAGCTGGTAAGAAAAGGTTATTAGATTTGAGTTCTCTTGATGAGTGGAGAAACAAAGCGTATGAGAATGCCAGACTTTTCAAAGAGAAAGTCAAGCAATGGCATGATAAGAGAATTCTTAAGAGAGAGTTTCATGTTGGTGAGGAAGTTCTATTGTATAGGTCTCGTCTCAGATTTTTTGCAGGAAAATTACTTTCGAAATGGGAAGGACCATATGTTATTGTGGAAGTGTACCGCTCAGGTGCTATTAAGATTGCTTCATTGAAAGATGACTCTACACAAGTGGTGAATGGGCAAAGACTCAAACATTATATTTCTGGAGATTCTTATAATGAAGATGTTGATGTTATTGAAATAGTTTCTCTGGAAGAATTCATCCAAGACAAATTGCAGGTACCTGCAGAGTTCGCTTTCGAATAGGTAACAGTTCTAGTCAGAAAAGTTTCTCGAAAAGCTCTTCCTTTAATATTTTTGCTATTTTTATTAAATATTAAAAATCACGAGACAAAAAAGGGCAGGAAAAAGAGTCCGTGTGTCTCACACACACAGGTGGCGCAGGCCCACCCCTGGCCGCGCCACCTAGGTGTGAGAACACCCCGGAGCTCGTTTCCGCCCCGGTTTCCTCCTGTGATTTTGTTTCAATGTATAATTTTCGCCTATTTAACCCCCCGGAGTCCCCGATATCTGTATATCGTTTTCTCGTCGTGTTTTGTTTCGAGCTGTTTCTGTCAGGAGTTGATCTTAAGCTTGGGGGAGCCATGGCCTTTTCAAGCGATGACAAGGAGAAGACACCTCCGGAAGATGACACCAAAGACTTCCGGCTGAAAGAAGAGGTTGAAAGTGAAGACGAGGAGGAAGATCAAAGTTTAAGGCCAAACACCATTGTTGCCAGCATAGGGGCGGTGACAGATCATGACAAGTTCAAGAAGAGTGCTCGCATAAGGACCGGAGGGGGTGTGCCTCATCACACCTTAGCTCCACGGACATCTCCGTCAAGCCAAAATTGTTTCCATACTCTAATTCATGAACATCAGTTTCAAAAGGTGCCCAAATCACGATTCCCCTCTGGCTGGGATATAGATCGTTCTAACAATGCAGTGATAGAAAGCTCCAAGGGTGAAGAAGGATGGGAAAATAATTCCAAGAGCTGGGATTCTCTTGCTGATAGGTTCATGAACCGTGTTGAGCACAATTCTGAGATGATTCGTAACCTCGAGTACAAGATTGATGATCTGAAAGACTTGATTGAGAAGCTTATTAAAGATTATCCACCGCCACCACCCAAGGAGTAATTCGTCATCGGTATAGGCATCCCCTTGGCTTGTTCCAAGCTTGGGGGAGTGCCACGGTATCACATCATTACCTTTTGCTCATTTACTTTTCAAGTAGTGTCATATCATGAATAGAGAAGTTATCTTATAGAATAGTTTGCAGTTTGGAAGTATCCTCCTTAGTTGGTTATCTATGTATCCCTTGGTGTGAGTTGCGGTAATGAAATATTAATGAGAAGTTTTATCGTTTACTTTCCGCATACTTTATGTTAATTTGCAATCTCTCTTGTATGACTAGTCTTGTTGATTGGTATTGGTATCACGTTGGGAGCATGAGTAAATTTAGTTGGTTTTGGCAAACCTAGCTTGGTCAGTAGCAATTTTACCTTGAGGTTTGAGTAGAAAAGAATAAAGAAGTGTTTGTAGTTATATCACTTCAGTTTTCCTTATGTTTGGCTTGTAAGAATTGTTATTCTCAAAGTTAAAATCATTGTACCTTCAAGGGAGTTTGCATGATTGTTCTTATTATATGTGTGTTTGTTTGTTTCATGCAATTCTTATGCTTGCTACCCAGCCTTGCTAGCCAAAAACCTGTACTGAGAGGAAATACTTCTCGTGCATCCAATTCCCAAAAGCCAAGTCACTTCCAAAGAGTCCACTATAAATTCCTATGCATGGTATTTCAAGCCATTCCATGTAAATTTTCATGTGCTACCTTTCAAAAACCTTCAAACACATCTCAATTTGTGCCACTGTTTTTAGCTCATGAGGACGTAGTGGATGGGTTTGTTATCTTCCATACTAAATTAAGTACACATCGACTAGTCAGCTTCATCTGCTCGTCATTAATTTTGCAAGGGAGCTGGTCAGACCATTACAATCTCAAAAAGAAAAGAAAAGAAAAGCACTCCTCCATGGAATGTGAAAGCTGGTCGGCACCCGATGGAATCGGTTAGCCATGGTTTGAGAAAGGAAAAAGGTGGGGAGGAGTGCAAAGCTATAAAAGAGCACCAAAGTGCCAATTAATCAAACATCTCGGAACCGCTCTCACTTGTTTAGTATGGAAGATATCAAGAACTCTGCTGCTAGTCATTGACAAAAGCAACCACCTCTCAAAATAACTTTTTACCTCTGTTTTACAGATGAAAAGCTCTAGCACATGTTTAATCCCTGCTTCCCTCTGCGAAGGGCCTATCTTTTACTTTTATGTTGAGTCAACCTATTTCCCTCTATCTCAAGCAAGCATTTGAGTTGTTATGTTTCACTCATCCATATGTTGATCCGTTTAATCATGTTTACTATCTTCCTTGTTTTGTATAATGCTTTTGTCTGAAGGAATATATCTTTGAAAGCTTTCTATGAATGCAAAAGCTTACCTTGTTGAGCATATGGTCTTTGCTATATTAGCTCTGTTTTAAAAGGCTCCGTTCAAAAGAAAGAATAGCTTGTTCTTCATTCTTTGACCAAGAACTAAGGTTTGCCATTGCCAATTATAGTTTACCTTGTGCATCTTTACATGTGATCCCTTTTACCTATTGCAAGTCTATACCTTATAAAGGGAAGTTGCTGTCTACTATAATTTGTGCCTTGGTGAATGTGATGCTTCTTGTCCGTATTTTGATTATCGACACTTCACTCCATAAACCTGTGGTCATGTTTACCGAGTTTAGTTTTCGCTTGGGGACAAGCGAGGTCTAAGCTTGGGGGTGGGGGGTTGATACGTCCATTTTGCATCATTATTTTTTATTATAATTTACTGTTATTCATTGATATATTTCATATTTAGAGTTGATACTTATGTTATTTCCTTTGTTTTCACATGTTCGATGATCTTTGGAGGAATTGCTGTCGGAGTCAGGATTCTGCTGGAAAAAGGACCATCAAGGGACCATATTTTGAAGATCAGGAAAATTCCAGAAAAATACCCAGAAATTATATTTTCCCAGAAGACTCGGGAAGCCAGAAGGAGGATTCGAGAGGAGCCAGGAGGGCCCCACACGCCAGGGTGGCGCGGCCAGCCCCCTGGCCGCGCCAGCCCTGCGTGAGGCCGCCCTGGCCCACCTCTGGTCTCGCCCCTTCGCGTACATCATCGTCCCCGAAAACCTAAGTCAAGGGGGGCTCAGAGTTAGACATAGCCACCTCTGCGGGGCAGAGAACACAGAGAGAGAAAAGCTCTCCGGCAGGGAGAAATCTACCGGGGAAATTCCTTCCCGGAAAGGGGAGATTGTCGCCATCGTCATCACCATCGCGCCGGACTTCATCGGGATCATCATCATCATCTCCATCACCAGCACCTTCATCTTCATCATCACCACACCATCCCGCTGTAACATCTTGAGTTGGATCTTGTTATATTCATAGGGGAAACTTTCCCGGTGTTGATTACTCTTGTAGTTGATGCTATTGAGTGGAACCGTTGAGTTAAGATTTATGTTCAGATTGTTATTTACCATTATTTCACCTCTGATCATGATTGATACGTCTCAAACGTATCTATAATTTGTGATGCTCCATGCTTTGTTTTACACCATTTGCCTACTGTTTCGTTACACTTAGTGGCATTTTTATACACTTTCCGGAACTAACCTATTAACGAAGTGCCACAGTGCCAGTTTCCTGTTTTCTGCTGTTTTTGTGTTTCAGAAGTGATACACAGGAAATATTCTCGGAATTGGACGAAACAAGTTCCTGAAGTCATATTTTACCCGGAAGCTTCCAGACATCCGAAGAAGTGTCGGAGGGGGCCCACCAGGGCCCCACACAAGGGGGCGGCGCGGCCCAGCCCCTGGCCGCGCCACCCCTGTGTGAGGGCGCCTGGTCCCTCTCCTGACATCGCCCCTTCGCCTATATTTACCCCCCGACGAGAAAAACCTAAGGGCCCGATCAGTTTTCCAGAATACATCGCGATCCGCCACCGCCGTCGACCCGAAGATCGGGAGGG
This sequence comes from Dactylis glomerata, assembly GCA_007115705.1. Lineage (NCBI taxonomy): Eukaryota > Viridiplantae > Streptophyta > Magnoliopsida > Poales > Poaceae > Dactylis > Dactylis glomerata. Next base: position 7,082,739 of record QXEO01000546.1, read on the forward strand.
TCCAGAAGCTCTTCCCGGCACCCTACCGGAGAGGGGAATCGCCACCGGAGGTCTCCTTCATCGCCATGATTGCCTCCGGAGCGATGAGTGAGTAGTCTACCTTGGACTATGGGTCCATAGCAGTAGCTAGATGGTTGTCTTCTCCACCATGTGCTTCATGTTTAGATCTCATGAGCTGCCATACATGATTGAGATCACCGTTATGTAATTCTATGATGTTGGTTTGTTGGGATCCGATGAATATTGGTGTTTATGATTAAGTTGCTGTACTGAATTATATCTTTTGTTATCTCTATGTTGTTTATGATCTTGCATGCTCTCCGTTGTTAGTAGCTATCTTGGGTTCATGCCTCGATTTCACCTGGGGGAGTGACAGAAACCTCTAAGGTGGTAGATGTTTAGAGGGGGTATTTATGCTCGATAGTGGGTTCATGCCTCTATTTCACCTGGGGGAGTGACAGAAACCTCTAAGGTGGTAGATGTGCTGTTGCTACTAGGGAGAAAACAACATTCATATGCTCAAGGGCATATGCTTTGTTTACATTACACACTTTGCTTAATGCAATTATCTGTTGTTCGCAACTTAATACTTCTAGGGTGTTCGGATTATATCCCCGGGGGTGGATTATTAGTCATAGATGCAGTTGGATGGCGGTCTATGTATTTTGTTGTAATGCCCAGAGTAAATCTCATAGTGATCTTCTTGACATATCACGTTAGCTCTATTCTATCAATTGCCCAACTGTAATTTGTTTACCCAGCATGTTATTTTATCTATGGAGAGACACCACTAGTGAACTGTGGACCCCGGTCCTATTTTAATCATATTGCAATCACCTGTTTACTTTTCCCGCATTGTTTACTTTACTCGCATATACTTTACTATTTTCCACTCGATACGCTCATAACCTTTGTTTCAAGCAAACCGGTGAGATTGACAACCTCATCGCAAGTTGGGAACAAAGTATTTGTTTGTGTGTGTGCAGGTTCCACGTTGCAGCTAGCAAGCAAAGCTTGGACGAGGCGCCACATATAAATTGTCCGCTGCTGTCGCAAGCTAGCAAGCATCACCTTCAGTCGTCATCGCCTCTCTTCTCCTGATCGATAAACCTTGGTATCTTAACTGAGGGAAAACTAGCCGCTACACTCATCATACCTTCCTCTTGGGGTTCCCAGCGGGCTGGTCATCACCACGCACAAGGACATCTGCTTCCACATCAACCATACGCCAACAACTTATTTTCTGGCACCATCAACCGGTAGCAGCTACTTTTCTGGCGCCGTTGCCGGGGAAGAGAGAAGACTTCTGCGAGGGGAGTTCTTCGCACACACATTCTTTACTTTGTTATTTGTTTTGCTTTACTTTATTTTGTTTTACCTGCATTGCTTTTATATCAAAAACCCAAAAAAAAATTAGAATCCTTGGTAGTTGTTATTTCTTTACCTTAGTTTATCATGTCTATCCCTAAGTTCGTTCTGGAGGACCTCTCAGTAGGTAGTGGTTCGATTATTGGCAAAAGTAACATTGAGGAGTTCTTTAATCACATTAGTATGCATGAGGAAGTTGAGGAAAAGTCTTTGATTGAGCTTGCTCCTAGTATTGAAGTTGCTTCTTTTCTATTAATTGACATGTTGGAAACTAGGTTTGCTAGTCTTAATCCTTTTATGCAATACATGTTCCTTAAGCTTCATGAAATTGAGGATCCCGAAAAGAAAGCTTTTATCTTGGAAACTTTATGCATAGAATTTAGGGATTTCTATTTTCGTGCCCTCGGGTCCTTAGTTGTACTCAGTTTTCCCCAGCTCCTTAGTTTTTCCTCAGTTTTGTCCAAGCCCTTGGCTGAAACCGTCACCGGTGCTGGAACGGCCGGTTGCCCGACGGTTGAACACCTTTGACCGTTAACTGCTGACTAGTGGGGGCACGTAGAGCCCGCAAAGACACGTCAGAGCATCCATCTTTGTTTGACCGTAAGCATCGCCGTATCCCTGACCAAAACGCGGACGAGTGGAGCTTCGGTATATCGAATGACAAGTGGGGCCATGACGCTGATACAAGGTGCAATACACGGGTAGGATTAGATTTTTAAACGGAGCCCTACAGCGATGGCACGGAGGAGGTGGCCTGCGGGGTGCCGAGATGAGATCGACGTCCACAAAGAACTGCATGAGGCGAGACCAGACACATTAGATAGATATGAACTAGACGCGTTTAACCATGCAAAGAAGAGAAGAAATGGTCGAGGACATCGACGACGACCTCAACACTTTGACTGACGGTGTCGGACACGAACGCGAGCAATGTAGAGAAAACTAGTGTCTCTCCTTTCTGGCGTGTATAGATAGGTGCTAGGGGAGTGTGGTGGCGAAGGGAAAGAACTCGCGGCGGTCTGTGGCGTCCAGCATAGCGGGGCGACGTGGCCGTGCCCACAGCGGCGTGCATGTTCGGCATTGGCATCAGCATGTGCGTTCGTCATTGGCCTCGGCGGTATCGCTGGTGTGTCAGTGATCGAATGAGGGGACGGGATTGAGGGTGCATCCCGACGGTGACCTAGCAGTGGCGGCGAGCATGCATAGCCGTTCTGACCATGCCGATATCGGCATCGGCATCGTTTGGAGGCTGTGGTGCTCGAATCATGGTGGAAATTGCGATTCCCTATTATTTTTACATGCATAATATATAGAAAATAGCTAGATCTCTAAATCGATGCATATGAAGCTACATATATATTCTTGGTCATAATCCCCTTATCTAAAGGGGATGGATGCATGGCTTCACGTCGTCGTCGCTTTCATCGTCAGTATCTTCGTCGTCCGTGTAGTAGTACTTCCTGCACAATGTTACGTCGAACACCTTCACTGTGAGCACATCATCGCCTTCATATTTGAAGTGTAGGATGTAGCCGAAATCCACACCGTGCGCGATGGCGAAATTCTCCCAGCCCTTGTCGAGGTACATCCGGCCTTGTCCGTCAAATAGGACCTCCACGGTCCAGAGACGAGGACCGCAGTCAGCTGCTCGCAGATACACCTTTGCGGGCTCCTGGCCGTCAAGATAGTCCGCAAACTTCTGTGGGAGTGCCTGCAAAGAGATCGAGCGCCGATCGTTTGAAATTAAAGGCTTTTTGGAACATGCACATAATTAATCACATGCATCATATATGTGGGAACCTATTGACATGAGGGATGGCCGAGGTGGGGGTTTATAAGGGCGAGATGACCGTTGTGGAACATGGAGAACCTATTGACATGAGGGATGGCCGAGGTGGGGGTTTATAAGGGCGAGATGACCGTTGTGGGGTTACATAATAAATTAAGGAGGAGATGACCGTTGTAGGTGTTTATATCTCAACAAAAAAGTAATGCCTAAAAGAAATGGAAATTCGTGATAGTTTATTATTTTACCGTGAAAAGTAATGCCTAAAGGAAATTCGTGATAGTTTATTATTTTACCGTGAAAAGTAATGCCTAAAGGAAATTCGTGATAGTTTATCATTTCACCGTGAAAAGTAATGCCTAAAGGAAATTCGTGAAAAGTAATGCCTAAAAGAAATGGAAATTCGTGATAGTTTATTATTTTACCTTGAAAAGTAATGCCTAAAGGAAATTCGTGATAGTTTATCATTTCACCGTGAAAAGTAATGCCTACAAGAAGTGGAAATTCGTGATTACCAAACTTGTTGAATCCGGTGGCCAACTCGTTATTTAGCATACATAGAGGGGTAGTAGTTTGCCACCGACAGATAGAGAGAGGGTGGCACGATCCTGCCCGTTAGATCATAGGATCGACGGTAGGTGGGCATGATCCGTGTGACAACAGCTCGACCAATCAGGCCAAGTTAGGGCTTCTGTGAGAAGGGAGAGGGTAAAACTGAGTAGTATCAAGGATACAAGGGCAAGTAAATAATAAACAGGCTAAGGAATTCAAATAAGAGATTTAGAAAAAGAAAAACACATGTTTTGTACAATGAAACCCAGGTTGGCCTACCTCAAAGTATTAGCAATTCAAATACACATGAGTGTAAAAATTGTGGCCTCATTCAGACAAACTATGTTTTGGGTATAGATGTTTTGAGAAGGGGTTTGAGTGGAAAGCCATGAACCTTCATAGCTACTAGTGATTTCAGAAGTGGCCATTTGTGTGAAAACTTGATTTATATATGATTGTTATGATTTTATTTTGCGCATGAGTTGGAGGCACTATGATTTTATTTTTTTGAATTTTTTTGCGCATGAAATGACTCAATTAGATGGCTTAATCCCATCTGTTGACTCTCTATTGACCAGCCACTTGAGGGTAAAACTGAGTATATTGCACTAGCCAGTATTAGTACTCGAGGGGAAAACTGAGTACAGATATTTTTCCAGTGTAAGACTCGAGGGTAGAACTGAGTACACGTAACGGTGCTGACGTGCAGTCCCACGGACGCGTGTCGCGGTGAGCAGCGGTTAGCCGCGCGGTGCGCGTGCTGAGACCAAAACGTCAACTGCCAGTACAGAGCCCCTCTCCCTCCCTCTGCACACAGTCTCATCATAACTCACGCACGCAACCACGCCTCTCACGTCCCATCACCTTCTCCAAAAAAACCCTAGCCGCCCTACGCGCGCTCCCCTACCGGCGATGGAGAAGAAGAATGTGCCAGCGGCCGTCGCCCCCGAGCCCGTCGCCTCCGAGCCCATCGCCTCCGAGCCCGTCGCATCCGAGCCCGTCGCCGCCGAGCCCGTCGCATCCGAGGGCGGCGCATCCAAGCGCGGCGCCTCCGTGAACTGGGCCTCTCTTAAGGGTGACGGACCACTTCACAAGATCGGCGACTGCTTACTGGCGAACGAGGAGTACGTGGACACCTACGCTGCTTTGAGGCAAGTTTGTACAAATTGGCGCTCAGATCTACCTGAGCCCGACGTGCACCTGCACGAATGGATCGTGGTAGAACACGCCCTTCCACGCGCCGCTGAGTTCTCCTTCCTCAACCTCCGCACATCCCGCTACGTCACCATCGATCTAACGGAAGTTCATGCAAGGTTCAAATTCCTCCATATCTATAGAGTTAATCTATTTTTATTTTCAATCGTAAACATCTTAGTGCTGAATGTTATCTTCATCAACTCCCTTTTAGATACTACTTCGTTGGCTTTTACCGTGGCGTCATCGTGCTTGCCCAGAGGAACCAGCCTCACAAGATACGGCTTCTGAACCCACTCACAAAGACTTTGAACGCTATGTTTGAGGCACAGATGCCATCTATGATTGTGCAGTCAGTCGCTGTAATGAAGTCCCCGACTATGGTCTTCATTTGCACAGGTTACCCCAATGAAATTGCTTGGGTCGATAAGAGCTCTCCAACTAAGGATATAGATGTACATGATTGGGGAGAAGGAAGATTTACGATCGAGGACCATTCTCTGCGTTGCATTACCCCGTTCAATGGTGAATTGTATGCAATAGCTGTGAATGAGTTCGGAAGAATAGTGTGCACCAACAATGTCCAGTTGGAGCAGCGCGCGAGCACTGTTAGCATGAAGACACTATTTTCATTTCCAGAACTTGGAAATGATTATGATTCCAAGTTCTACCTTGTGGAGTCGGATGGTGATCTTCTGCTTGTGTTGCTGGGCGGCAGCACTGACGACAACCGGCATTTGGAGGAAAGTCAACCATTGGTGTACCGTCTGGACACTGAGAGCCGCTCTCTCCATGCCGTCAGTAACATTGGCAGTCGTGCCCTCTTCGTCAATTTTAGCCGGTGTATCTCCGTCGACACCAGAGTGCACCCGACAGTTCGACCTGGCTGCATCTACTACACGGATTTGGGTTATATCAGAGAGTATGATGATGATAGAAAGGCCTGGGATGAGTGGCCACGACGTGCGGATAGAATAGGATATGGTCCGAAAAATGAACAAAGGCCATACTGTTTGGAGGATGTATTTGCTGCACACTGCAGACGGAGGGAGTTTAGTGAATATTTCTTCGATGACGAAATATATGATTCAGAATGAAGAACATTGTTATTGGCTGCTGTATACAGTTTATGTATTATATTTAGTTTTCTGGATTTATTATGCTGCTGTGAATTCATCCTATACTAGCTTCTAGATTTGTTACCATATTGGGCAAAAAACGAGGGCCAAAAGGCAACAATCATTGAAGAAAGATAGAAATAGAAGCTTCTCTAGATTTGGTACTAATTTGGTGAAAAGAGAGAGAACTGTTACAGAGAGAGCGGGGAAAAAGGCGCTCTGAAAAATGCCAATTTGGGCCGAGAGAGACAAAACCGAGCTCTCACGTACAACCAAACGCGGTCTCGTCCTGTCCCACGCGGTCCCGTTCTACCAGCCCCACGCGACGCGGCCCCACACGACGCGGCCCCACACGTCAGCACGGAACGGTCAACTAAACGGCAAACCTCCCGTCCGAGCGTCTGCGAGGGGTTTCAAACTAGAGCGAGGGGAAAACTGAGGAAAAACTAAGCGGCTGGGGAAAACTGAGTACAACTAATGACCTGAGGGCACGAAAATAGAAATCCCTAGAATTTAAGGATGTCGTTGTTGAAGCTAGGAAAGTTCTTAAACGTTTTAATAAACTCGGTTCACCAATAAATGTTATTGATACTAATGATGAGGGGACCGAGATACCTATACCTTGCAAGCTTTTGGGATTGAATGATCCTTTCGAAAATAATTTTGCCTGGATTTGTCCTGAAAATCTTTTTGATGAGAATAGTATACCAAAGCATGATCACAAAGGGTCTTCAAAAACTTATGTGGATGAAATACAATGCCTTATTGACAAGACCTCTGCTGTTGATCTTAATGCTTCATCTCTTGATATTACTTGATTCGCACTTTTCTGCGCCTAGCTCAAAGGCGTTAAAGAAAAGCACTCTTGGGAGATAACCCAATGTTTTCTTTACAGTACTTTTTCTTTTATTTGAGTCTTGGAAGTCATTACTACTGTAATGACCGCTCCTTATCTTGTTTATTTCGTTTTTGTGCCAAGAGAAGCCTCTAATTTGAGTAAGGTAAAGATTTGGGGAAACTGCTGTCCTGAAGCTGTTTTCGGTGCTGCACCGTAAAAATTCGTGAAAATTCTCTGTTTATCTTTTGGACCTGCGATTTCTTGTGCATATGCCCCAGGTTATATCCAAACTTTTCTTAGTTGAACACTTTTTGATTTGAGCAACAGAAAATCACTCAAAAATTCGTCCTTTGTCAGCTGTTCAGTTTTGACAGATTTCTGCCAATATTCGTTTTTGCCACTTTATCGCTTTCTTTTGAGTTCTTTTTGATCATGGAACTCTTGTGGAAGTTGCTACAGTAGTATATACTTTATATGTGGTGGTTTTGGGTTGAAACCTGAAGCTAAAAAGAGGTTGAATATATTTTATGCTTACACTAATGTTGCTAATAGAATTGTGTTTAGTTTTGTATGAAGGAAGTTTTCAAGTGTAGGGATTGGAGAATGATGAGATGAGTTGAAGAATGGACAAAGGCTCAAGCTTGGGGATGCCCAGCACCCCAAGAAATATCCAAGAAGTACAAGCGTCAAAGCTTGGGGATGCCCCCGAGGCACCCCTTCTTCATCGGCAAAAATCAGGTCACCTTTCAAAACACTATATTTTTATTGCTTCATGCACTATGTGTTTTTCTTGGAGCGTCAGTTGTTTTAGTTTTCTTAGTTTGTTTAGTTTGTTTGTTTGCTGCAATAAATGGTTGGACCCCAACAAATTTCCTTTGGAGGAGATGTACTCGTTTTCATTTGCAAAGAACGCTCTAGTTTTCACTCTTATTTAAAATCAAGCGTTCTACTTTTTCTGCTACTGCTTTTGGTTTTCGTTTTTGCCTTGATTTGCGTTCAGATCTTTTCATATCTTTTCATCAAGGTGTATTTTTGCCTCTGATCTTTATTGGTTTTCATCAAAAGAGGTATCTTTAAAAATTTCAAATGGTGTTGGAAAAGAGAAAAAGCTTTGTGCAAAATAGTGGTACAAGAAGGAGCTTGTGTAGACTGCGGCTTAGGCTTTTTCATGTCATGCTTGATGTCTTTTTGATAGTATGCTTAGTGGTTTTGCTGTAGCATGACTTGTCTCAAATAACTGAGATTGCTTAATGAGCCTTTGAAAAAATCATGCGTTATTTTTATTGTATGGAAGCATTATTTTGGTTTTCTCCTTGATGCTTTATTTGGGTTGACTTGGCGCATGCTCACACATGTTAGACTCTTACAAAGTCGCCAATAGCCTTCATGATCATTTAGTTTTTGACTTTTGATGCCATCGTATGCTTCTTTTAATGTCGCTTTGTCGCTTTGCATGATTATGGCCATTATTGCTCTCTTAGTTGGTCGCTCCCAGTCTTTTGCTAGCCCTCGCCTTGTACTGAGTATGAGCTCTACTCGTGCATCCAACTCCTAAAAGCCAAAGTTTTCCAAAGTGTCCACCATACATACCTACTAGCAATTTGCTATTCCAAGTAAATTTGACTTGCTTTTATATTCTCTTCAAATTAAACTCTTACCAGTGTTATGCGAAATTCGGTCAGTAAAGCTCTCACGAACCGGAAGGCACACTTTACTTTTTCCTGTTCTTAAAATTTTGACATTGTGGTCTCTTATGCTGAGTTGTTATGCTTGCAAGTTGTAAGTTGGATTCTAACCCAGCCATGCTGTCATGGGGCAAGCTTTCAACATTGCACTTCTATTTGAGTTGATATTGTGATCTTTTGTTTATGGATGCCCGCTATGGGAAATGAATTGGGAATCTTGTAGGGATCATGGAGTTTGTATATGTGTTAGGGAAACGCCGGGCTGCCAATCTAAGCCATGCGTAATTCATGGTGGAAATTTGCAGCATACCCATGGTGAACATTCGACGACGCATCTCACAATAAAAAGCTAAACAATATAGCAAATAAAAGAGATGTCGAGGTGTTCATTGTCTGCTTGTCCTGTCATTTTGGTGTGGGCTTGTTCCATGTCATCGGGCACAGAGGTACCCCATTGGCGGTTCTCAATGATATGCATATACTTACAATGACAAGAGCCTTGCTTGGGACTCTAAGTAAAGTAGCATAGTTTGGGTACTCGTATTCACGGGACACGAGGTTTTCAACTTATGATTTGTCAAGCATATGCATCATAATTGTTCTCGCATTAACTTTAACCATTCAAGATGCTTATGATGGGGGCAATGAGAGCTCAAAGCCGGTAAGTACCATAATTTTTGAAGGTTATAAAACTTGCAATCACTGCTTCCCTCTGCGAAGGGCCCTTCTTTTACTTTTATGTTGAGTCACCACCTTCTTTATTTATGCACCATTAAGAGAGCATAGTTGTCATTCTTAGTGTGATATGCATTGTCCCAAAGTTCATTGATTGACTCATATTGTTGGTTTCACTTGTTCTTAAATTATTTGTATCTAGTCGCCCTCTTAAACTTTGAGGTGTCCTATGCATTTATGTTTTGCTCTCTTTGAAGGACAAGCTGAAAACCACTTGTATGTTTTTCCTTATGATTTGAACACACGTTTGACTTTCATTGTTTCATTACCATGATCTTTTGTTTGTGTTCATTTGCATGTTTACAACATGGTTGCTAAGTTCTTATTGTCATGATTATATCTTCATGCCCATGTTTTAAGTTCTATTGATCCCAGCTCACCAATGCTTACATATATGATCAAGATTGTGTAGGTGCATGTCACCTCAAAAATTATTCTTTTGTTATCACTTACCTACTCGAGGACGAGCAGGAGTTAAGCTTGGGGATGCTTGATACGTCTCAAACGTATCTATAATTTTTGATGCTCCATGCTTTGTTTTACACCATTTGCCTACTGTTTCGTTACACTTAGTGGCATTTTTATACACTTTCCGGAACTAACCTATTAACGAAGTGCCACAGTGCCAGTTTCCTGTTTTCTGCTGTTTTTGTGTTTCAGAAGTGATACAAAGGAAATATTCTCGGAATTGGATGAAACAAGTTCCTGAAGTCATATTTTTCCCGGAAGCTTCCAGACATCCGAAGAAGTGTCGGAGGGGGGCCACCAGGGCCCCACACAAGGGGGCGGCGCGGCCCAGCCCCTGGCCGCGCCACCCCTGTGTGAGGGCGCCTGGTCCCTCTCCTGACATCGCCCCTTCGCCTATATTTACCCCCGACGAGAAAAACCTAAAAGCCCGATCAGTTTTCCAGAATACATCGCGATCCGCCGCCGTCGACCCGAAGATTGGGAGGGTCCAGAAGCTCTTCCCGGCACCCTGCCGGAGGGGGGAATCGCCACCGGAGGTCTCCTTCATCGCCATGATTGCCTCCGGAGCGATGAGTGAGTAGTCTACCTTGGACTATGGGTCCATAGCAGTAGCTAGATGGTTGTCTTCTCCACCATGTGCTTCATGTTTAGATCTCATGAGCTGCCATACATGATTGAGATCACCGTTATGTAATTCTATGATGTTGGTTTGTTGGGATCCGATGAATATTGGTGTTTATGATTAAGTTGCTGTACTGAATTATATCTTTTGTTATCTCTATGTTGTTTATGATCTTGCATGCTCTCCGTTGTTAGTAGCTATCTTGGCCGAGTAGTTGCTAGTGACTCCAAGAGGGGGTATTTATGCTCGATAGTGGGTTCATGCCTCTATTTCACCTGGGGGAGTGACAGAAACCTCTAAGGTGGTAGATGTGCTGTTGCTACTAGGGAGAAAACAACATTCATATGCTCAAGGGCATATGCTTTGTTTACATTATACACTTTGCTTAATGTAATTATCTGTTGTTTGCAACTTAATACTTCTAGGGTGTTCGGATGATATCCCCGGGGGTGGATTATTAGTCATAGATGCAGTTGGATGGCGGTCTATGTATTTTGTTGTAATGCCCAGAGTAAATCTCATAGTGATCTTCTTGACATATCACGTTAGCTCTATTCTATCAATTGCCCAACTGTAATTTGTTTACCCAGCATGTTATTTTATCTATGGAGAGACACCACTAGTGAACTGTGGACCCCGGTCCTATTTTAATCATATTGCAATCACCTGTTTACTTTTCCCGCATTGTTTACTTTACTCGCATATACTTTACTATTTTCCACTCGATACGCTCATAACCTTTGTTTCAAGCAAACCGGTGAGATTGACAACCTCATCGCAAGTTGGGAACAAAGTATTTGTTTGTGTGTGTGCAGGTTCCACGTTGCAGCTAGCAAGCAAAGCTTGTACGAGGCGCCACATATAAATTGTCCGCTGCTGTCGCAAGCTAGCAAGCATCACCTTCAGTCGTCATCGCATCTCTTCTCCTGATCGATAAACCTTGGTATCTTAACTGAGGGAAAACTAGCCGCTACACTCATCATACCTTCCTCTTGGGGTTCCCAACGGGCTGGTCATCACCACGCACAAGGACATCTGCTTCCACATCAACCATACGCCAACAGCTTATTTTCTGGCGCCATCAACCGGTAGCAATGATCCATATGATGTCTTGTGAGTAGTTTGTTTAGTTCTTGAGGACATGGGAGAAGTCAAGATGTTAGTAGTGAATTATTGTTGAGAAATATTTAATGGTTTGATATTGTTGTGGTGCTATTTCACTAGTGGTGTCATGTGAACGTCGACTACATGATACTTCACCTTTTATGGGCCTAGTGAGATGCATTATGTATTTGGCTACCGATTGTGGGGTTGCTGGAGTGACAGAAACCTAAACCTCCGTTGGGAAACTATTGCACCTGGGAGCGTAGGATCTTAGAGTTTGAGGCTGTGGTTAGATTTATCTTAATTACTTTCTTGTATTTGCAGATGCTTGCAAGGGGTATAATCACAAGTGTGTATTTATCCTAGTAAGGGTAGTGCGCTAGCACAGGTTCACCCCCATAACACCTATAAAACCAATAAAGACTATTGGCTTTATGAAGCGAAAGCTCTTGACAAAAACTCCCATGTGTCCTAGAGAACGTTTGGTTATTATAAGTACACAACCGGCTTGTCCTTTGCTGAAGAAAGGATTGGGCCACTTGCTGCAATTGTTACTACTGTCTTTTATTTACTCGCACTTTATTTACTCATATTACCAAATACCCCTGAAAACTTGTTTGCTAGTATTTACAGTGAATCCTTGATCAAAATCGCTCATCAACACCTTCTGCTCTTCGTTGGGTTCGACACTCTTATTTATCGAAAGTACTATGATACACCCCCTATACTTGTGCGTCATCAGCCGCCCTGGTCCACCTCTGATGCTGCCCCTTCGCCTATAAAGACCACCCGACGGGAAAAATCTAAACACCCAATCACTTTTCTAGAAACACATCGCGATCCGCCACCGTCGTAGACCCGAGATCGGGAGGGTCTAGAAGCTCTTCCCGGCGCCCTGCCGGAGAGGGGAATCGCCACCGGAGGTCTTCTTCATCGCCATGCTTGCCTCCGGCGCGATGAGTGAGTAGTCTACCTTGGACTATGGATCCATAGCAGTAGCTAGATGGTTGTCTTCTCCACCATGTGCTTCATGTTTAGATCTCGTGAGCTGCCTTACATGATCGAGATCATCGTTATGTAATTCTACATGTTGTGTTTGTTAGAATCCGATGAATATTGGTGTTATGATTGAGTTGATGTGCTGAATATTATCTTATGTTATCTCTATGTTTTTTATGATCTTGCATGCTCTCCGTTGTTAGTAGCTATCTTGGCCGAGTAGTTGCTAGTGACTGATGACCCACAAGTATAGGAGGTGTATCGTAGTACTTTCGATAAATAAGAGTGTCGAACCCAACGAGGAGCAAAAGGTGTTGACAAGTGGTTTTGATCAAGGATTCACTGTAAATACTAGCAAACGGGTTTTCAGGGGTATTTGGTAATGCAAATAAATAAAGTACAAGTAAATAAAAGATAGTAATAATAATTGCAGCAAGTGGCCCAATCCTTTCTTGAACAAAGGACAAGCCGTTTGTGTAACTTATGATGACCAAACGTTCTCGAGGACACACGGGAGTTTCTGTCAAGAGCTTTCGCTTCATGCCGCTAAATAATCTGTATTGGTTTGATAAGTGTTATGGGGGTGAACCTGTGCTAGCGCACTACCCTTACTAGGATAAATACACACTTGTGATTATACCTCTTGCAAGCATCCGCAAATACAAGAAACTAATTAAGATAAATCTAACCACAGCCTTAAACTCTAAGATCCTACGCTCCCTGGTGTAATGGTTTCCTAATGGAGGTTTAGGTTTCTGTCACTCCAGCAACCCCACAATTAGTAGCCAAATACACAATGCATCTCACTAGGCCCATAAATGGTGAAGTATCATGTAGTCGACATTCACATGACACCACTAGTGAAATAGCACCACACCAAATAAATATCAAACCATCAAATATTACTCAACAATAATCCACTACTAACATCTTGACTTCTCCCATGTCCTCAAGAAATAAACGAACTACTCACAAGACATCATATGGATCATGATCAGAGGTGAAATAATGGTAAATAACAATCTAAACATAAACCTTAATTCAACGGTTCCACTCAATAGCATCAACCACAAGAGTAATCAACACCGGGAAAGTTTCCCCTAAGAATTTAACAAGAACCAACTCAAGATGTTACAGCGGGATGGCGTGGTGATTGTGGAGATGAAGGTGGTGGTGATGGAGATGATGATGATCCCGATGAAGTCCGGTGCGATGGCGATGACGATGGCGACGATCTCCCCTCTCTGGGAAGAAATTTCCTCGGCAGATTCCTGCCTGCCAGAGAGCTTTTCTCTCTCTGGTGTTTTTTGCGCCACAGAGGCGGCGGTGTCTATCTTTGAGCCCTCCCCTTCACTTAGGTTTTCGGGGACAATGAAATACGCGAAGGGGTGATGGCAGTAGTGGGCCAGGGGGCTCTCACCATAGGGCAGCGCGGCCAGGGGCTGGGCCGCGCCCCCTGGTGGTGAGGCTGCCCTGTGGCCCCTCTCGCCTCCTCCTTCTGGCTTCTTCAGTCTTCCGGTAAAATATAATTTTATAGTATTTTTCTAGAATTTTCCTGATCTTCGAAATATGGTGCCTTGACGGTCCTTTTTCCAGCAGAATCCTGACTCCGGCAGCAAATCCTCCAATGATCATCAAATATGTAAAAACAGAGGAAACAACATAAGTATCATCTCTAAATATAAAATATATCAATGAATAACAGTAAATTATGATACAAAATAGTGATGCAAAATGGACGTATCAGTGACTCCAAGAGGGGGTATTTATGCTCGATAGTGGGTTCATGCCTCTATTTAATCTGGGGGAGTGACAGAAACCTTTAAGGTTGTAGATATACTGTTGCTACTAGAGGGAAAACAACATTCATATGGTCGAGGGCATATGCTTTGTTTACATTACACACTTTGCTTAATGCAGTTATCTATTGTTCGCAACTTAATACTTGTGGAGTTCTCGGATTGATTCGCCACAAGTGGATTATTAGTCATAGATGCAGTTGGATGGCAGTCTATGTATCTTGTTGTAATGCCCAGAGTAAATATCGTAGTGATCCTCTCGACATATGCACGTTGTCTTTATTCTATCAATTGCCCAACTGTAATTTGTTTACCCAGTATGTGTTATTTTATCTTATGGAGAGACACCACTAGTGAACTATGGACCCCGGTCCTATTTCCTTTACATTGCTATCACCTGTTTACTTTACTCGTACTTTTTACTTTACTCGCATACTACTATTGCTTTCCACTCGATACGCTCATACCCTTTGTTTCAAGCAAACTGGTGAGATTGACAACCTCATCGTAAGTTGGGAACAAAGTATTTGGTTGTCTTATGTGTAGGTTCCACGTTGCTACTAGTTGAAGACGCGCTAACAAGATATCGTTAACGGCGCCCTTGTTGGAGTGTCACTAAGCTCGCGGGCATCACCTTCAGTCGTTTGGCTTTTTCCTACTGGATTGATAACCTTGGTTTCATAACTGAGGGGAAAACTTGCTGCTATATTCATCAAACCTTCTCTTGGGGTTTCCAACTGGCCGGTCATTTACTTCATCAACAAACACAATCAAGTTCTCTAGCACCTTCAATACCGCGCCATCAACAAGTTTTCTGGCTCCGTTGCCTGGGAAAAAGAAGACTTCTACAAGGGGAGTTTCGCACGCACATCCTTTACTTTCTTTTAAGTTTTGCTTTACTTTATTTTTACTTGCATCGTTTTATCAAAAATACAAAAAAATTAGCATCCTTTATAGTTGTTTTTTACTTGTCTGCTTTTAGTTTTGCTAGAATGGCTACTCCTGAAAATACTGCTACTGGTTGATGGCGCCAGAAAAGAGGCTGCTAACGTGGAGCAGTAAGTCCTTGTGCGTGGTGGATAACCAGCCCGTTGGGAACCCCAAGAGGAAGGTATGATGAGTATAGCAGCGAGTTTTCCCTCAGTTAAGAAACCAAGGTTTAATATCGGTCAGGAGAGGAGAGACAGCGACGACTGAAGGTGATGCGGAACCTGCACACACACAACCAAGTACTTTGTTCCCAACTTGCGATGAGGTTGTCAGTCTCACCGGTTTGCTTGAAACAAAGATTATGAGCGTATCGAGTGGAAAACAATATAGTATGCGAGTAAAGTAAATAGTGCGAGTAAAGTAAACAGGTGATAGCAATATGATGGAAATAGGACCGGGGTCCACAGTTCACTAGTGGTGTCTCTCCATAAGATAAATAACACATGCTGGGTAAACAAATTACAGTTGGGCAATTGATAGAATAAAGATAAACATGATATGTCAAGAAGATCACTATGAGATTTACTCTGGGCATTACAACAAAATACATAGACCGCCATCCAACTGCATCTATGACTAATAATCCACTTGTGGTGAATCAATCCGAGAACTCCACAAGTATTAAGTTGCGAACAACAGATAATTGCATTAAGCAAAGTGTGTAATGTAAACAAAGCATATGCCCTTGAGCATATGAATGTTGTTTTCTCCCTAGTAGCAACAGCACATCTACCACCTTAGAGGTTTCTGTCACTCCCCCAGGTGAAATAGAGGCATGAACCCACTATCGAGCATAAATACCCCCTCTTGGAGTCACTAGCAACTACTCGGCCAAGATAGCTACTAACAACGGAGAGCATGCAAGATCATAAACAACATAGAGATAACAAAAGATAATATTCAGTATAGCAACTTAATCATAAACACTAATATCCATCGGATCCCAACAAACCAAACATGTAGAATTACATAACGGTGATCTCAATCATGTAGGGCAGCTCATGAGATCTAAACATGAAGCACATGGTGGAGAAGACAACCATCTAGCTACTGCTATGGACCCATAGTCCAAGGTAGACTACTCACTCATCGCTCCGGAGGCAAGCATGGCGATGAAGAAGACCTCCGGTGGCGATTCCCCTCTCCGGCAGGGTGCCGGGAAGAGCTTCTGGACCCTCCCGATCTTCGGGTCAATGGCGGCGGCGGATCGCGATGTGTTCTGGAAAATTGATCGGGTACTTAGGTTTTTCCGTCAGGGGGTCTTTATAGGCGAAGGGGCGATGTCAGAGGAGGGGCCAGGCGCCCTCACGCGGGCCCCACACGGCCAGGGGGGCTGGCCGCACCACCCCTGCGTGTGGTGCCATGGTGGCCCCCCTCCTACTCCTCTTCGGATCTCTGGAAGCTTCCGGGTAAAATAAGACTTCAGGAACTTGTTTCGTCCAATTTCGAGAATATTTTCTGTGTATCACTTCTGAAACACAAAAACAGCAGAAAACAGGAAACTGGCACTGTGGCAACTCGTTAATAGGTTAGTTCCGGAAAATGCATAAAAGTGCCACTAAGTGTAACGAAACAATATGCAAATGGTGTAAAAACAAGCATGGAGCATCAAAAATTATAGATACGTTTGAGACGTATCAAGCATCCCCAAGCT
This sequence comes from Dactylis glomerata, assembly GCA_007115705.1. NCBI lineage: Eukaryota > Viridiplantae > Streptophyta > Magnoliopsida > Poales > Poaceae > Dactylis > Dactylis glomerata. Next base: position 7,099,651 of record QXEO01000546.1, read on the forward strand.
TAACTCCTGCTCGTCCTCGAGTAGGTAAGTGATAACAAAAGAATAATTTTTGAAGTGACATGCACCTACACAATCTTGATCATATATGTAAGCATTTGTGAGCTGGGATCATAAGAACTTAAAACATGGGCATGAAGATATAATCATGACAATAAGAACTTAGCAACCATGTTGTAAACATGCAAATGAACACAAACAAAAGATCATGATAATGAAACAATAAAAGTCAAACATGTGTTCAAATCATAAGGAAAAACATACAAATGGTTTTCAGCTTGTCCTTCAAAGAGAGCAAAACATAAATGCATAGGACACCTTCAAGTTTAAGAAGGCGACTAGATACAAATAATTTAAAAACAAGTGAAACCAACAATATGAATCAATCAATGAACTTTGGGACAATGCATATCACACTAAGAATGACAACTATGCTCTCTTAATGGTGCATAAAGAAAGAAGGTGGTGACTCAACATAAAAGTAAAAGAAAGGCCCTTCGCAGAGGGAAGCAGTGATTGCAAGTTTTATAACCTTCAAAAATTATGGTACTTACCGGCTTTGAGCTCTCATTGCCCCCATCATAAGCATCTTGAATGGTTAAAGTTAATGCGAGAACAATTATGATGCATATGCTTGACAAATCATAAGTTGAAAACCTCGTGCCCCGTTGATCCCTTGTTGATGGCGCCAGAAAATTAGCGGATGGCGACCAGTTGATGTGGGAGCAAACTGTCCTTGTGCGTGGTGAATAACCAGCCCGTTGGGAACCCGAAGAGGAAGGTATGAAGAGTATAGCAGCTAGTTTTCCCTCAGTTAGAAACCAAGGTTTAATATCGATCAGGAGAGGAGAGAAAATGACGACTGAAGGTATTTGTGGAACCTCCACACACACAAACAAATACTTTGTTCCCAACTTGCGATGAGGTTGTCAATCTCACCGATTTGCTTGAAACAAAGGTTATGAGTGTATCGAGTGGAAAACAATATAGTATGCGAGTAAAGTAAACAATACGAGTAAAGTAAACAGGTGATAGCAATATGATGGAAATAGGACCGGGGTCCACAGTTCACTAGTGGTGTCTCTCCATAGATAAAATAGCACATGCTGGGTAAACAAATTACAGTTGGGCAATTGATAGAATAAAGATAACGTGATATGTCAAGAAGATCACTATGAGATTTACTCTGGGCATTACAACAAAATACATAGACCGCCATCCAACTGTATCTATGACTAATAATCCACTCCCGGGGATATCATCCGAACACCCTAGAAGTATTAAGTTGCGAACAACAGATAATTGCATTAAGCAAAGTGTGTAATGTAAACAAAGCATATGCCCTTGAGCATATGAATGTTGTTTTCGCCCTAGTAGCAACAGCACATCTACCACCTTAGAGGTTTCTGTCACTCCCCCAGGTGAAATAGAGGCATGAACCCACTATCGAGCATAAATGCCCCCTCTTGGAGTCACTAGCAACTACTCGGCCAAGATAGCTACTAACAACGGAGAGCATGCAAGATCATAAACAACATAGAGATAACAAAAGATATAATTCAGTACAGCAACTTAATCATAAACACCAATATTCATCGGATCCCAATAAACCAAACATATAGAATTACATAACGGTGATCTCAATCATGTATGGCAGCTCATGAGATCTAAACATGAAGCACATAGTGGAGAAGACAACCATCTAGCTACTGCTATGGACCCATAGTCCAAGGTAGACTACTCACTCATCGCTCCGGAGGCAAGCATGGCGATGAAGAAGACCTCTGGTGGCGATTCCCCTCTCCGGTAGGGTGCCGGGAAGAGCTTCTGGACCCTCCCGATCTTCGGGTCGACGGCGGCGGCGGATCGCGATGTGTTCTGGAAAACTGATCGGGTACTTAGGTTTTTCTCGTCGGGGGGTCTTTATAGGCGAAGGGGCGATGTCAGAGGAGGGGCCAGGCGGCAACACATGGGGGTGGCGCAGGCCAGGGGCTGGCCGCGCCACCTATGCGTGTGGGCCCCTGGTCCCTCGCCTCCTACTCTCCTTTGGATCTCTGGAAGCTTCCGGGTAAAATAAGACTTCAGGAACTTGTTTCGTCCAATTTCGAGAATATTACCTATGTATCACTCTGAAACACAAAAACAGCAGAAAATAGGGAACTGGCACTGTGGCACTTCGTTAATAGGTTAGTTCCGGAAAATGCATAAAAATGCCACTAAGTGTAACGAAACAATAGGCAAATGGTGTAAAAACAAGCATGGAGCATCAAAAATTATAGATACGTTTGAGACGTATCAAGCATCCCCAAGCTTAACTCCTGCTCGTCCTCGAGTAGGTAAGTGATAACAAAAGAATAATTTTTGAGGTGACATGCACCTACACAATCTTCATCATATATGTAAGCATTGGTGAGCTGGGATCAATAGAACTTAAAACATGGGCATGAAGATATAATTATGACAATAAGAACTTAGCAACCATGTTGTAAATATGCAAATGAACACAAACAAAAGATCATGAAAATGAAACAATGAAAGTCAAACGTGTGTTCAAATCATAAGGAAAAACATACAAATGGTTTTCAGCTTGTCCTTCAAAGAGAGCAAAACATAAATGCATAGGACACCTTCAAGTTTAAGAGGGTGACTAGATACAAATAATTTAAGAACAAGTGAAACCAACAATATGAATCAATCAATGAACTTTGGGACAATGCATATCACACTAAGAATGACAACTATGCTCTCTTAATGGTGCATAAAAAAAGAAGGTGGTGACTCAACATAAAAGTAAAAGAAAGGCCCTTCGCAGAGGGAAGCAGTGATTGCAAGTTTTATAACCTTCAAAAATTATGGTACTTACCGGCTTTGAGCTCTCATTGCCCCCATCATAAGCATCTTGAATGGTTAAAGTTAATGCGAGAACAATTATGCTGCATATGCTTGACAAATCATTAGTTGAAAACCTCGTGCCCCGTGAATATGAGTACCCAAACCTCATGCTACTTTACTTAGAGTCCCAAGCAAGGCTCTTGTCATTGTAAGTATATGCATATCATTGAGAACTGCCAATGGGGTACCTCCGTGCCCGATGACATGGAACAAGCCCACACCAAAATGACAGGACAAGCAGACAATGAACACCTCGACATCTCTTTTATTTGCTATATTGTTTAGCTTTTTATTGTGAGATGCGTCGTCGAATGTTCACTATGGGTATGCCGCAAATTTCCACCATGAATTATACATGGCTTAGATTGGCGGCCCGGCGTTTCCCTAACACATATACAAACTCCATGATCCCTACAAGATTCCCAATTCATTTCACATCGCGGGCATCCATAAACAAAAGATCACGATATTAACTCAAATAAGAAGTGCAATGTTGAAAGCTTGCCCATGACAGCATGGCTGGGCTAGAATCCAACTTACAACTTGCAAGCATAACAACTCAACATAAGAGACCACAATGTCAAATTTTTAAGAACAGGAAAAAGTAAAGTGTGCCTTCCGGTTCGTGAGAGCTTTACTGACCGAATTTCGCATAACACTGGTAAGAGTTTAATTTGAAGAGAAAATAAAAGGAAGTCAAATTTACTTGGAATAGAAAATTGCTAGTAGGTATGTATGGTGGACACTTTGGAAAACTTTGGCTTTTAGGAGTTGGATGCACGAGTAGAGCTCATACTCAGTACAAGGCGAGGGCTAGCAAAAGACTGGGAGCGACCAACTAAGAGAGCAATAATGGCCATAATCATGCAAAGCGACAAAGCGACATTAAAAGAAGCATACGATGGCATCAAAAGTCAAAAACTAAATGATCATGAAGGCTATTGGTGACTTTGTAAGAGTCTAACATGTGTGAGCATGTGCCAAGTCAACCCAAATAAAGCATCAAGGAGAAAACCAAAATAATGCTTCCATACAATAAAAAACAACGCATGATTTTTTCAAAGGCTCATTAAGCAATCTCAGTTATTTGAGACAAGTCATGCTACAGCAAAACCACTAAGCATACTATCAAAAAGACATCAAGCATGACATGAAAAAGCCTAAGCCGTAGTCTACACAAGCTCCTTCTTGTACCACTATTTTGCATAAAGCTTTTTCTCTTTTCCAACACCATTTGAAATTTTTATAAACACCTCTTTCGATGAAAACCAATGAAGATCAGAGGCAAAAATACATCTTGATGAAAATATATGACAGGGTCTGAACGCAAATCAAGGTGAAAATGAAAACCAAAAGCAGTAGCAGAAAAAGAAGAACGCATGATTTTTTAATAAGAGTGAAAAACTAGAGCGTTCTTGGCAAATGAAAACAAGTACATCTCCTCCAAAGAAAATTTGTTGGGGTCCAACCATTTATTGCAGCAAACAAACTAACTAAACAAACTAAGAAAACTATAACAACTGACGCTCCAAGAAAAACACATAGTGCATGAAGCAATAAAAATATAGTGTTTTGAAAGGTGACCTGATTTTTGCCGATGAAGAAGGGGTGCCTCGGGGGCATCCCCAAGCTTTGATGCTTGTACTTCTTGGATATTTCTTGGGGTGATGCATGGGCATCCCTAAGCTTGAGCTTTTGTCCATTCTTCAACTCATCTCATCATTCTCCAATCCCTACACTTGAAAACTTCCTTCATACAAAACTAAACACAATTCTATTAGCAACATTAGTGCAAGCATAACATATAATCAATCCTCTATTTGCTTCAGGTTTCAATTGAAAACTACCACATATATAGCATATACTACTTTATCAACCTCCCCAAAAGTTCCGTGATCAAAAGAACTCAAAAGAAAGCGATAAAGTGGCAAACACAAATATTGGCAGAAATCTGTCAAAACTGAACAGCTGACAAAGGTCGAATTTTTGAAGGATTTTCTGTTGCTCAAATCAAAAAGTGTTCAACTAAGAAAAGTTTGGATATAACCTGGGGCATATGCACAAGAAATCGCAGGTCCAAAAGATAAACAGAGAATTTTCACGAATTTTTACGGTGCAGCACCGAAAACAGTTTCAGGACAGCAACATCCCCAAATCTTTACCTCACTCAAATTAGAGGCTTCTCTTGGCACAAAAACGAAATAAACAAGATAAGGAGCGGTCATTACAGTAGTAATGACTTCCAAGACTCAAATAAAAAAAAGTACTGAAAAGAAACATTGGGTTATCTCCCAAGAGTGCTTTTCTTTAACGCCTTTGAGCTAGGCGCAGAAAATTGCGAATAGATGCTCGCATAAGAAATGTGAATTGAGGCAAAAGAGAGCATCAAGGAGCAAATATGAAACACATTTAAGTCTAACCCACTTCCTATGCATAGGAATCTTGTAAGAAAATAAATCAAAGAAGCGCATAGCCACAAGTATGGGTAGATAAAACAAGAGCAATTTTAGAACTTTCAATAAAAAGAGAGGTGTTTTAGTAACATGAGAATCCCAACAACCATATTTTCCTCTCTCATAATAATTTTCAGTAGCATCATGAACAAAATCAACAACATAAATATCACACTCACCCTCTTTTGTTAAGCATTGATGGTGATCAATTAAGGTATTAGTTAAAGAGTTACTCTTATTGGGAGGTAGACATGGGTAACTCCATTCTTCCTCCTCTTGATCATCAATCTTCTCCTCTTTTTCATCCAATGAGCTTCCAATTTCTTCTTCCATAGGCTCCTTCAAGGCATTAGTTAAGATATTTAAGAATATAGCCATTTCCTTCCTTGTAATTATCAAAGCAAAATGTGAGTATATCATAAACCTCATATTTATAAGGTGCATCATTAGTATTTTCAAGCAAATAAACAAGTTCGAATGCACCCTTCCAAGCAATAAATTCTTCAATTTGTTCCACATCATAAAAGTTTCCATTAATATAAGAAGATATGGTAACATCATTATTATACTCACATTGAAAAGGGAGGTGTTTATACCTCCTACAGCAACAAGATTCATCAAAGCAATAAGTAACATTATAAGTAGAGCACACATTTCTAGCAATGATATATAATCTATTGATTTGTTCCCATAAGTGTTTCCCTTTTTGTGATAAGCGGTGTTCATCATAATAATTTTGCTGCTCTTCTGTGAACCCACCTTGCCAAAAAGATTTAGTTTCTAAGAAACCAACCATTGATAGAAAGCATGATAAAGCAAGACAAGTAAAAACAACTACCAAGGATTCTAATTTTTCTGGGTTTTTGATATAAAAAGCAATGCATGTAAAATAAATAAAGTAAAGCAAAACAATAACAAAGTAAAGGATGTGTGTGCGAAAAACTCCCCTTGCAGAAGTCTTCTCTTCCTCCCCGGCAACGGCGCCAGAAAATTAGCTGATCCCTTGTTGATGGCGCCAGAAAATTAGCTGATGGTGACCAGTTGATGTGGGAGCAAACTGTCCTTGTGCGTGGTGAATAACCAGCCCGTTGGGAACCCCAAGAGGAAGGTATGAAGAGTATAGCAGCTAGTTTTCCCTCAGTTAGAAACCAAGGTTTAATATCGATCAGGAGAGGAGAGACAATGACGACTGAAGGTGTTTGTGGAACCTGCACACACACAAACAAATACTTTGTTCCCAACTTGCGATGAGGTTGTCAATCTCACCGGTTTGCTTGAAACAAAGGTTATGAGTGTATCGAGTGGAAAATAATATAGTATGCGAGTAAAGTAAACAGTACGAGTAAAGTAAACAGGTGATAGCAATATGATGGAAATAGGACCGGGGTCCACAGTTCACTAGTGGTGTCTCTCCATAGATAAAATAGTATATGCTGGGTAAACAAATTACAGTTGGGCAATTGATAGAATAAAGATAACGTGATATGTCAAAAGATCACTACGAGATTTACTCTGGGCATTACAACAAAATACATAGACCGCCATCCAACTGCATCTATGGCTAATAATCCACTCCCGGGGATATCATCCGAACACCCTAGAAGTATTAAGTTGCGAACAACAGATAATTGCATTAAGCAAAGTGTGTAATGTAAACAAAGCATATGCCCTTGAGCATATGAATGTTGTTTTCTCCCTAGTAGCAACAGCACATCTACCACCTTAGAGGTTTCTGTCACTCCCCCAGGTGTAATAGAGGCATGAACCCACTATCGAGCATAAATACCCCCTCTTGGAGTCACTAGCAACTACTCGGCCAAGATAGCTACTAACAACGGAGAGCATGCAAGATCATAAACAACATAGAGATAACAAAAGATATAATTCAGTACAACAACTTAATCATAAACACCAATATTCATCGGATCCCAACAAACCAAACATGTAGAATTACATAACGGTGATCTCAATCATGTATGGCAGCTCATGAGATCTAAACATGAAGCACATAGTGGAGAAGACAACCATCTAGCTACTGCTATGGACCCATAGTCCAAGGTAGACTACTCACTCATCGCTCCGGAGGCAAGCATGGCGATGAAGAAGACCTCCGGTGGCGATTCCCCTCTCCGGCAGGGTGCCGGGAAGAGCTTCTGGACCCTCTCGATCTTCAGGTCGACGGTGGCAGCGGATCGCGATATGTTCTGGAAAACTGATCGGGTACTTAGGTTTTTCTCATCGGGGGGTCTTTATAGGCGAAGGGGCGATGTCAGAGGAGGGGCCAGGCGGCCACACACGGGGGTGGCGCGGGCCAGGGGCTGGCCGCGCCACCTATGCATGTGGGCCCCTGGTGCCTCGCCTCATACTCTCCTTCGGATCTCTGGAAGCTTCCGGGTAAAATAAGTTTTCAGGAACTTGTTTCGTCCAATTCCGAGAATATTTCCTGTGTATCACTTCTGAAACACAAAAACAGCAGAAAACAGGAAACTGGCACTGTGGCACTTGTTAATAGGTTAGTTCCGGAAAATGCATAAAAGTGCCACTAAGTGTAATGAAACAATAGGCAAATGGTGTAAAAACAAGCATGGAGCATCAAAAATTATAGATACGTTTGAGACGTATCAAGCATCCCCAAGCTTAACTCCTGCTCGTCCTCGAGTAGTTAAGTGATAACAAAAGAATAATTTTTGAGGTGACATGCACCTACACAATCTTGATCATATATGTAAGCATTTGTGAGCTGGGATCATAAGAACTTAAAACATGGGCAGATATAATCATGACAATAAGAACTCAGCAACCATGTTGTAAACATGCAAATGAACACAAACAAATGATCATGATAATGAAACAATGAAAGTCAAACGTGTGTTCAACTCATAAGGAAAAACATACAAATGGTTTTCAACTTGTCCTTCAAAGAGAGCAAAACATAAATGCATAGGACACCTTCAAGTTTAAGAGGGCGACTAGATACAAATAATTTAAGAACAAGTGAAACCAATCATCATGAATCAATCAATGAACTTTGGGACAATGCATATCACACTAAGAATGACAACTATGCTCTCTTAATGGTGAATAAAGAAAGAAGGTGGTGACTCAACATAAAAGTAAAAGAAAGGCCCTTTGCAGAGGGAAGCAGTGATTGCAAGTTTTATAACCTTCATAAATTATGGTACTTACCGGCTTTGAGCTCTCATTGCCCCCATCATAAGCATCTTGAATGGTTAAAGTTAATGCGAGAACAATTATGATGCATATGCTTGACAAATCATAAGTTGAAAACCTCGTGCCCCGTGAATACGAGTACCCAAACCTCATGCTACTTTACTTAGAGTCCCAAGCAAGGCTCTTGTCATTGTAAGTATATGCGTATCATTGAGAACCGCCAATGGGGTACCTCCGTGCCCGATGACATGGAACAAGCCCACACCAAAATGACAGGACAAGCAGACAATGAACACCTCGACATCTCTTTTATTTGCCTTTTGTTTAGATTTTTATTGTGAGATGCGTCGTCGAATGTTCACCATGGGTATGCTACAAATTTCCACCATGAATTATGCATGGATTAGATTGGCGGCCCGGCATTTTCCTAACACATATACAAAATCCATGATCCCCACAAGATTCCCAATTCATTGCACACCGCGGGCATCCATAAACAAAAGATCACGATATCAACTCAAATAAGAAGTGCAATGTTGAAAGCTTTCCCCATGACAGCATGGATGGGCTAGAATCCAACTTACAATTTGCAAGCATAACAACTCAACATAAGCGACCACAATGTCAAAATTTATAGAACAGGAAAAAGTAAAGTGTGCCTTCCGGTTCGTGAGAGCTTTACTGACCGAATTTCGCATAACACTGGTAAGAGTTTAATTTGAAGAGAAAATAAAAGCAAGTCAAATTTACTTGGAATAGCAAATTGCTAGTAGGTATGTATGGTGGACACTTTGGAAAACTTTGGCTTTTAGGAGTTGGATGCACGAGTAGAGCTCATACACAGTACAAGGCGAGGGCTAGCAAAAGATTGGGAGCGACCAACTAAGAGAGCAATAATGGCCATAATCATGCAAAGCGACAAAGCGACATTAAAAGAAGCATAAGATGGCATCAAAAGTCAAAAACTAAATGATCATGAAGGCTATTGGCGACTTTGTAAGAGTCTAACATGTGTGAGCATGCGCTAAGTCAACCCAAATAAAGCATCAAGGAGAAAACCAAAATAATGCTTCCATACAATAAAAACAATGCATGATTTTTTCAAAGGCTCATTAAGCAATCTCAGTTATTTGAGACAAGTCATGCTACAGCAAAACCACTAAGCATACTATCAAAAAGACATCAAGCATGACATGAAAAAGCCTAAGCCGCAGTCTACACAAGCTCCTTCTTGTACCACTATTTTGCACAAAGCTTTTTCTCTTTTCCAACACCATTTGAAATTTTTATAAACACCTCTTTTGATGAAAACCAATAAAGATCAGAGGCAAAAATACACCTTGATGAAAAGATATGACAAGATCTGAACGTAAATCAAGGCGAAAACGAAAGCCAAAAGCAGTAGCAGAAAATGAAGAACGCTTGATTTTTAATAAGAATGAAAACTAGAGCGTTCTTTGCAAATGAAAACGAGTACATCTCCTCCAAAGGAAATTTGTTGGGGTCCAACCATTTATTGCAGAAAACAAACAAACCTAACCAACTAAGAAAACTAAAACAACTGACGCTCCAAGAAAAACACATAGTGCATGAAGCAATAAAAATATAGTGTTTTGAAAGGTGACCTGATTTTTGCCGATGAAGAAGGGGTGCCTCGGGGGCATCCCCAAGCTTTGACGCTTGTACTTCTTGGATATTTCTTGGGGTGATGCATGGGCATCCCCAAGCTTGAGCTTTTGTCCATTCTTCAACTCTTCTCATCATTCTCCAATCCCTACACTTGAAAACTTCCTTCATACAAAACTAAACACAATTCTATTAGCAACATTAGTGCAAGCATAACATATAATCAACCCTCTATTTGCTTCAGGTTTCAACTCAAAACCACCACATATATAGCAAATAATACTGTAGCAACCTCCCCAAAAGTTTCGTGATCAAAAGAACTCAAAAGAAAGCAATAAAGTGGCAAACACAAATATTGGCAGAAATCTATCAAAACTGAACAGCTGACAAAGGTCGAATTTTTGAGGGGTTTTCTGTTTCTCAAATCAAAAAGTGTTCAACTAAGAAAAGTTTGGATATAACCTGGGGCATATGCACAATAAATCGCAGGTCCAAAAGATAAACAGAGAATTTATAAGAATTTTTACGGTGCAGCACCGAAAACAGTTTCAGGACAGCAACATCCCCAAATCTTTACCTCACTCAAATTAGAGGCTTCTCTTGGCTCAAAAATGAAATAAACAAGATAAGGAGCGGTCATTACAGTAGTAATGACTTCCAAGACTCAAATAAAAGAAAAAGTACTGAAAAGAAACATTGGGTTATCTCCCAAGAGTGCTTTTCTTTAACGCCTTTGAGCTAGGCGCAGAAAATTGCGAATCAAGTAATATCGAGTGATGAAGTGCTAGTTACCTCAGTAGGCTCTTTGAAGGTTCCCGAAGATGATTCAACCTGCAAGTCACCCTTAGTGGAACTAAGAGTCTTACGAATCTTAAGAACATGTTGAGATTTAAGCGCAGAAACCTTGGGAACATACATAAATTTTTGCTCTTTTCCAACAAACACTTTCTCCTTCTTAAATTTAAGAGAAGAGAAGATTAAGCTAAGAGTTTCCATAGACTCCTCTAGTTTACCAATCCTTAAGTTTTGATTGTCATGAGTAGTGCTAGCCTCTAAAATGGTAATTCTCTTACCATTGTTTTCTATTAATTCACTAACGCGGCTAGCATCTTCTAGGATACTTGGCAAACTTTTCTCTAAAGAGCTGAGCCTTTCTACCACCTCCTCCAAGGTGGTCTCAGTTTTAGCAACATGAATAGGTGGTATTCCCACTAAACTTTCAATTATAGTGCATGCTTCTCCAGCGGGAGTACCCAGAAAATTACCTCCTGTAAGAGTATCAAGAACATACCTATTCCAACTGGATATACCAACATAAAAATTTCTAAGGAGGATCGTGGTAGAGTGCTTTTTCGTACATCTATGATGAGCATTGCTAATACGGTACCAAGCATCTTTTAAACTTTCTCCCCCTTGTTGCTTAAAACTACGAACTTCTACTTCAGGATTACTCATTTTAACAAAACTAAAAACAGATAAGTAAAAACAACTACCAAGGATTCTAATTTTTTTGGGTTTTTGATATAAAACGATGCAGGTAAAATAAAGTAAAGCAAAGCAATAACAAAGTAAAGGATGTGTGTGCGAAAAACTCCCCTCGCAGAAGTCTTCTCTTCCTCCCTGGCAACGGCGTCAGAAAATTAGCTGATCCCTTGTTGATGGCGCCAGACAATTAGCTGATGGCGACCAGTTGATGTGGAAGCAGACTGTCCTTGTGCGTGGTGAATAACCAGCCCGTTGGGAACCCCAAGAGGAAGGTATGATGAGTATAACAGCTAGTTTTCCCTCAGTTAAGATACCAAGGTTTATCGATCAGGAGAGGAGAGACGGCGACGACTGAAGGTGATGCGGAACCTACACACACACAACCAAGTACTTTGTTCCCAACTTACGATGAGGTTGTCAATCTCACCGGTTTGCTTGAAACAAAGATTATGAGCGTATCGAGTGGAAAACAATATAGTATGCGAGTAAAGTAAACAGTACGAGTAAAGTAAACAGGTGATAGCAATATGATGAAAATAGGACCGAGGTCCACAGTTCACTAGTGGTGTCTCTCCATAGATAAAATAACACATGCTGGGTAAACAAATTATATTTGGGCAATTGATAGAATAAAGATAACGTGATATGTCAAGAAGATCACTATGAGATTTACTCTGGGCATTACAACAAAATACATAGACCGCCATCCAACTGCATCTATGACTAATAATCCACTCCCGGGGATATCAATCCGAACACCCCAGTAGTATTAAGTTGCGAACAACAGATAATTGCATTAAGCAAAGTGTGTAATGTAAACAAAGCATATGCCCTTGAGCATATGAATGTTGTTTTCTCCCTAGTAGCAACAGCACATCTACCACCTTAGAGGAATCTGTCACTCCCCCAGGTGAAATAGAGGCATGAACCCACTATCGAGCATAAATACCCCCTCTTGGAGTCACTAGCAACTACTCAGCCAAGATAGCTACTAACAACAGAGAGCATGCAAGATCATAAACAACATAGAGATCAACAAAAGATATAATTCAGTACAGCAACTTAATCATAAACACCAATATTCATCGGATCCCAACAAACCAAACATGTAGAATAACATAACGGTGATCTCAATCATGTAGGGCAGCTCATGAGATCTAAACATGAAGCACATGGTGGAGAAGACAACCATCTAGCTACTGCTATGGACCCATAGTCCAAGGTAGACTACTCACTCATCGCTCCGGAGGCAAGCATGGCGATGAAGAAGACCTCCGGTGGCGATTCCCCTCTCCGGCAGGGTGCCGGGAAGAGCTTTTGGACCCTCCCGATCTTCGGGTCGACGGTGGAAGCGGATCGCGATGTGTTCTGGAAATCTGATCGGGTACTTAGGTTTTTTCCATCGGGGGGTCTTTATAGGCGAAGGGGCGATGTCAGAGGAGGGGCCAGGCGCCCTCACACGGGGGTGGCGCGGGCCAGGGGCTGGCCGCGCCGCCCCTGTGTGTGGGCCCCTGGTGCCTCGCCTCCTACTCTCCTTCGGATCTCTGGAAGCTTCCGGGTAAAATAAGTCTTCAGGAACTTGTTTCGTCCAATTCCGAGAATATTTCCTGTGTATCACTTCTGAAACACAAAAACAGCAGAAAACAGGAAACTGGCACTGTGACACTTGTTAATAGGTTAGTTCCGGAAAATGCATAAAAGTGCCACTAAGTGTAACGAAACAATAGGCAAATGGTGTAAAAACAAGCATGGAGCATTAAAAATTATAGATATGTTTGAGACGTATCAACCTCCGGTGGCGATTCCCCTCTCCGCCAGGGTGCCGGGAAGAGCTTCTGGACCCTCCCGATCTTCGGGTCGACGGCGGCGGCGGGTCGCGATGTGTTCTGGAAAATTGATCGGGTACTTAGGTTTTTTCCGTTGGAGGGTCTTTATAGGCGAAGGGGCCATGTCAGAGGAGGGGCCAGGCGCCCTCACATGGGCCCCGCGTGGCCAGGGGGCTGGCCACGCCGCCCCTACGTGTGGGGCCCTGGTGGCCCCCCTCCTACTCCTCTTTGGATCTCTGGAAGCTTCCGGGTAAAATAAGACTTCAGGAACTTGTTTCATCCAATTCCGAGAATATTTCCTGTGTATCACTTCTGAAACACAAAAATAGCAGAAAACAGGAAACTGGCACTGTGGCAACTCGTTAATAGGTTAGTTCCGGAAAATGCATAAAAGTGCCACTAAGTGTAATAAAACAATAGTCAAATGGTGTAAAAACAAGCATGGAGCATTAAAAATTATAGATACGTTTGAGACGTATCAAATACCAAGTTGTGTGATTTTACTAGCACTAATAATAGTGATTTTATCTGCACTCCTATTGCGCCACCTGCTCCTGCTACAAATTTTTATGAGATTAAGCCCGCTTTATTGAACCTTGTTATGAAAGAGCAATTTTTTGGTGCTAGTACTGATGATGCTGCAGCTCATCTCAACAATTTTGTTGAGCTATGTGAGATGCAGAAATATAAGGATGTAGAAAGTGAAATTATTAAGCTTAAGTTGTTTCCTTTTTCTCTGAGAGGAAAAGCTAAGGATTGGTTGCTTTCTTTGCCTAAAAATAGTATTGATTCATGGGCTAAGTGTAAGGATGCTTTTATTGGTAGATACTATCCTCCTGCTAAGATTATAGCTTTGCGTAGCAATATTATGAAGTTTAGTTAGTTTGATAATGAACATGTTTCTCAGGCTCGGGAAAGAATGAAATCTATGATAAAGAATTGTCCCACTCATGGACTGACTACTTGGATGATTGTCCAAACTTTTTATGCAGGACTAAATTTTTCTTCAAGGAACCTACTGGATTCAGCTGCTGGAGGCATTTTTATGTCCCTTACCTTGGGCGCCGCAACAAAGCTTCTCGACAATATGATGGTAAATTATTCTGAATGGCACACCGAGAGAGCTCCACAAGGTAAGAAGGTAAATTATGTTGAGGAAACCTCTTCCTTGAGTGATAATATTGATGCTATTATGCTTATGCTTTCTAATGATAGGACTCATGTAGATCCTAATAATGTTCCTTTAGCCTCTTTGGTTGCTCAAGAAGAGCATGTTGATGTAAACTTTATTAGAAATAATAATTTTAACAACAATGCTTATAGGAACAATTTTGCTAGTAACAATTATAGGCCGTATCCTTCTACCAATGGTAGTGGTTATGGTAACTCTTATGGTAATTTCTCCAACAACACTAGGGCCGCGCCCTCCGAGCTTGAGGTAATTCTCAAGGACTTCATCGGTAAGCAAACTGCTTTTAACAGGTCTGTTGAGGAAAAGTTAGGCAAAATTGATATTCTTGCTTCTAAAGTTGATAGCCTTGCTCATGATATTAAAATTCTGAAATTAAAAGTGTTGCCTAATGATGTGAAAGAGAACAATACTTTTGCCACTGCTAATGCTATGCAAGTTAGAATTGATGAAAATGTTAGGATGCTAGCAGAATTGCATGCCAGGTGGGAAAGAGAAGATGAGATGGCTAGAAAGATGAAGGTATGTACCATTACTACCTTTAATGATGTTGTTCCAAATGCTAGCAATCCTCTTACTTTGATTGGTGTAGAGAAAACTCTCACTCCTAGTGTTAAAAAGCCCAAAACTGCCAAAACTTTTTCTCAAAAGAGTGCCGAAATTTTTTGGATTGTGGGAGATGATAGCTCTATTTCCTTTAATGATTTTGATGTTGATGGCTGCAGTATATCTGAAGTTATTTTGTTCTTGCAAAAGTTTGCTTTGACCCCTAATGCTAGTTCGTTAAATGTTGCTTTTACTAAGCATATTACCAATGCTCTTATGAAAATTAGGGATGAAAAGTTGAAGCAAAAAGCCTCTGTTCCCAAGAAGTTAGAAGATGGTTGGGAACCCATCATTGATATGCATGTTAATGGTTTTGATTGCCATACTTTATGTGATCTAGGTGCTAGTATTTCTATCATGCCTAGAAAGATTTATGACATGCTTGATTTACCATCGCTTGAAAAGTGTTATTATGATGTTCCTATTGCTGATATTGCTAAGAAGAAACCTTTGGGAAGGATTAATGATGTTCTTATTATGGTTAACAATAACCTTGTTCCCTTTGATTTTCTTGTAATGGATGTTGAATGCAATGCTTCATGTCCTATTATTTTGGGAAGACCTTTTCTTCGAACTGTAGGTGCCATCATTGATATGAGGGAAGGCACCATCAAATATCAATTCCCACTCAAGAAAGGTATGGAACACTTCCCTAGAAAGAGGAAGAAATTAATTTCTGACCCTATTCTTAGAGCAAATTATGAGCTTGATGCTTCATCACTTGATATTACTTGATTCACACTTTCTGCGCCTAGCTCAAAGGCGTTAAACAAAAGCACTCTTGGGAGATAACTCAATGTTTTTACATTCAGTTCTTTTTCTTTTATTTGAGTCTTGGAAGTTATTACTACTGTAATAACCTCTCCTTATCCTTTTTATTTCGTTTTCGTGCCAAGAGAAGCCTCTAATTTGAGTGAGGTAAGATTTGGGGATGTTGCTGTCCTGAAACAGTTTTCGGTGCTGCACCGTAAAAATTTGTGAAAATTCTCTGTATATCTTTTGGACCTGCGATTTCTTGTGCATATGCCCCAGGTTATATCCAAACTTTCACTAGATGAACACTTTTTGATTTGAGCAACAGAAAACCCTCTAAAAATTCAACCTTTGTCAGCTGTTCTATTTTGACAGGTTTCTGCCAATATTTGTGTTTGCCGCTTTATCGCTTTCTTTTTGAGTTCTTTTGATCACGGAAATTTTGGGGAAGTTGCTACAGTAGTATATGCTTTATATGTGGTGGTTTTGAGTTGAAACCTGAAGCAAAAAGGGGTTGATTCAATATTATGCTTATATTAATGTTGCTAATAGATTTGTGTTTAGTTTTATATGAAGGAAGTTTTCAAGTGTAGGGATTTGAGAATGATGAGATGAGTTGAAGAAAGGAAAAAAGCTCAAGCTTGGTGATTCCCATGCACCCCAATAAATATCTAAGAGGTACAAGCATCAAAGCTTGGGGATGCCCTCGAGGCACCCCTTCTTCATCGGCAAAAATCAGGTCACCTTTCAACACACTATATTTTTATTGCTTCATGCACTATGTGTTTTTCTTGGAGCATCAGTTGTTTTAGTTTTCAGTTTTATTTAGTTTTGTTTGCTGCAATAAATTGTTGGACCCCAACAAATTTCTTTTGGAGAAGTTTCCTTGTTTTTCATTTGCCAAGAACACTCCATTTTTCACTCTTATCTTTTCAACGAGTGTTCTCTTTTTCTAGAACTGCGTTTAGCTTTCGATTTTTGCCTTGATTTGTATTCAGATCTTGTTATATCTTTGTATCAAGGTGTATTTTTGCCTCTGGTCCATGTTGGTTTTCATCAAAAAAGAGTTGTTTATAAAAAGTTCGAATGGTGTTGGAAAAGAGAAAAAGCTTTATACAAAAAAGTGGTACAAGAAGGAGCTTGTGTAGACTACGGCCTAGGCTTTTGCATGTCGTGCTTGATGTCTTTTTGATTGTATGCTTAGTGGTTTTGCTGCAGCATGACTTATCTTAAATGACTGAGATTGCTTAATGAGCCTTTGAAAAAATCATGCGTTGTTTTAATTATTTGGAAGCATTATCTTGGTTTTCTCCTTGATGCTTTATTTGGGTTGACTTGGCGCATGCTCTCACATGTTAGAGTCATAAAAGTCGCCATTGCCTTTATGATCATTTAGTTTTTTACTTTTGATGCCATCTTATGCTTCTTTTAATGTCGCTTTGTCGCTTTGCATGATTATGACCGTTATTGCTCTCTTAGTTGGTCGCTCCTAGTCTTTTGCTAGCCCTTATTTTGTACTGAGTATGAGCTCTACTCGTGCATCCAATTCCTAAAAACCAAGTTGTTCCAAAGTGTCCACCATACATACCTATTAGCAATTTTCTATTCCAAAGTACATTTGACTTGCTTTTATCTATCCTTCAAATTAAACTCTTTTTGGTGTTATACGAAAATTGGTCAGTAAAGCTCTCACGAACCTGATGGCACACTTTAGTTTTCTCGTTTTAAAATTTTGACATTGTGGCTCTCTTATGTTGAGTTGTTATGCTTGCAAGTTGTAAGTTGGAAATTAGCCCAGCCATGCCGTCATGGGGCAAGCTTTCAACATTGCACTATCTTTCATTTGAGTTGATATCGTGATCTTTTGTTTATGGATACTCGCGATGTGAAATAAGTTAGGAATCTTGCGGGATCATGGAGTTTCTATATGTGTTAGGAAAACGTCTGGGCCGCTAATCTAAGCCATGCATCATTCATGGTGGAAATTTACAGCATGCCCATAGTGGATATTCGACGACGCATCTCACAATAAAAAGCTATACCAATGGTAAATAAAAAATATGTTGAGGTGTTCATTGTCTGTTTGTCTTCTCATTTTGATGTGGGCTTGTTTCATGTCATCGGACAGGAGGTACCCCGTTGGCGGTTCTCAATGATACACATATAATTACAATGATAAGAGCTTGCTTGGGACTCTAAGTCGAGTAGCATGAGGTTTGGGTATTCGTACTTCACGGGACACGAGGTTTTTAATTTATGATTTGTCAAGCATATGCATCATAAGTGTATTCGCATTAACTTTAACCATTCAAGATGCCTATGATGGGGGCAATGAGAGCTCAAAGCCAGTAAGTACCATAATTTTTTAAGATTTATAAAACTTGCAAGCCAGTAAGCACGAAATTTTATCTTTTTATGTTATGTGTAAAAAGATAAAATTTGGTGCTAAAATAGACGTTGCACGAGACATTTTTGCCATTTTACACAAGACAGAAAAAAATATTGGTTTTCCACGAAACCTGTCATGTGCACATAAAATGTCAAGATGTATATGCTAAATTTTTATTCATGATTTTTTTATTTTTAAAAATGTTTTTCAATAGTATATATATAATATAATGAATCACTAGTCGTAAGAAGAGCATGGAGCAGTACCGATACTATACTACTTTTGTCTAATCAGTACATCGCTCCATCAATTACACTCCTGGTTTGATTAGATGAGCTAGTATATGCTGCATGGCAACAAGCCTCAGCTTCATTGCACAAGATAGGTTCCGCGCCATGGAGTTTGGCGCCGACCAAGGCACTTTGGATAGTTCGCTTAATTAGATGCGGTACATGCATGGCGCCGAAGTGAACAAGTTCGGCTCCATGCTCAGATTTGGATATACTTCCTCCGTTTATAAATATAAGATGTTTTAGCTTTGTGAAGCAAATATATTTAGACATCTTTTAGTTGTTGGACCAGCCCCCAATATCGTACGCCGAGTACAGTCCGGCGACGATCCTTGACAAAATCCAACGAGACGTAGTATCATGTATACGTACACTTCGAACGTAACCAGCTAGCACCAAGCTCCGCGATCGCACGTAACCAGCTAGCACCAAGCGCTCCTGCTTGATTGATCTCCGTAATCAGCTAGCTAATAGTCATGCACAAAACGGCGGAACAACACACACGCGAAAAGTATAGCCACAGGCACGTATCGTGCCTTTGCTTGTATTAACTCAGCTCACGGTTACAACGTACCGAGTACCTAGCTATTTATATACGGCCAGAGCCAGAACGAGTAATACCGAGTCGGTTAGGAACTCCGCGTCCAACACGGTATTTATCTGTACCCAACACGACGCTACCCAGAGACAAATCCGGTTTACACTAGGACACTAGGAACCTACGTAGACTACTCATAGACTACTCGGAGCACACGACACCGTACCGGTGTCAGAGACATGATTATTTCCAACATTAGTGTATATGTTCACTCGAATATACACACTAAAACTTGTCTAGATACATTTGCTTCATAAATTTAAAACATCTTATATTTATAAACAGAGGGAGTAGTTTTGAAAAGGGGTCAGATATTGGTTTAGTTTCTTATAAAGGTCAGATCTGTTAAAAAATACTCCAACTGACGAGGTGCAGGGGAAAGAGAATGAAGGAAAAAGAAGATGTGCTCCTGTCCGACATTGCCTATGGAGTGCTGTCTTGCTTTTGAAACTTCTGTCGGGTGTCGGGTGGCTTTTCCTGTGTTGTAATAACTTCTTTAAAAACGCTAGCAGTAGGGGGTATACCTATTATGAAAATATATTTAAAAAATAAAAAATTGAACAAAAAATTCCTAGTATGCATCTGAACATCCTATGTCCATCCACCAAAGTTTTGGTGTGAAAAGACATTTTTGTGATCTATGTAAAAAAGACAAAAAATGGCTACGTAAGTAGTAATTTTATAGCATAAAAATTTATCTTTTTTACACAGGTCACAATAATTATCGTTTTCTCACGATAATAATTTTTTTTCAGAATTTTTAAACATTTTGAAAAATGATTTTTAGCCAACGGATACATATACACATAGGAGGCAAAGTGGATTTCCGAGCAGTAGGCGGAGAGTCTCTCCCTCGTCCTTCTTTCTGTGTTGAACCTGGTCGTGGCGCTTTGGACGCTGATGTTTGTGGTGGTTCCGTTATGATTATAATGGAAATCGATCCAGAGGATCGTGTTAAAACAAATGACAGGTAGGAGGCATGTAGGTGGCTGCGGTTGGATCTCCGGACATCACTTGGGCATCATGCAGCTCATCGGAGCGCTTTGAAGAGAAGTAGACTGTGTTTATAACAAAGAGAAGCCTCTAGATAAATTGGGTGACATGAACCACATCTTTTTTTCTGCACCAACAAGGGCAAGCTGTAAACGATGTGTATAGTAGTGACCATAATATGCATAGGAACAATCTTTAATGAAAACAGCCTATAATTCATTCAACTCCATCCTCATGTTGCTGGCCCCTTGTATCCTTGACCTCACACATTTTGTAAATTATATTTTCGGCTACACAAAAAGATAAAATATGACAAATTAGTATTGAAATGTACACTATTCTCTATTCAATTTGTAAGATTTTATTATTTTTTGTGTAGCCTAAAAGATATGGTAGTTTGTATTGAGATTTTTCACATTTATAGTAGACATCATTGGCTGCCCTATTTATTTATTTTTTAAATTTAAAAATTAATTTATTTGAAAATAAAAGTTACGTGTAGGTCGGCCTCCCTCCATTTTTAAGTTTTTGCTTGCCGGAGATTGTTCTTAGTGCGTCAAACACCGCCTCAACCCCATTTCACCCTGTTCGTCGATTAATATACTTGTTGGCTCCTGGGCACCAGTTCTCCCGCTGTTTTAATTTTTTTGAAAAATATATTTATAAGTTTCAAAAAAATCTAAAAATAAATCTAAATATAGTCAATGATGTAACCTATAAGCATGTAAATTTAAGCACGAATGGGGACGCGTTAACTCATAATCATCTCGCAAGCCACGCGGACTTGCCGACGATAAGACCATGAGTGTGGAAATATTTATAGACCTCGGTATCCGAACCTCGTCTTTGTACATGCTTCCCGACAACCATGTTTTGCTTTCCTTTTTCTTTTGCTTGGAGACTTGAGACCTTGAGGGCATGCTAAGTCAAGTCAACTTACTGCTGCTTCCACGATGGTTCCACACCCGACAGATCCACATCTCGTTCGGTTGATTATATGCACACCGTGAGCTAAGAAGGATACCATTCATCTCACAAGCCTCAGCCCTGTTTCGTTCTTCTCCCCCCAGCTTCTAGGACACCTCAAGAGTTCCATCCTCTCCAGGTTAGTGCTTTTTATTAAGAAGCTTGTTATTTTCGGAAATTAGTAGCACAACCATGAATATGGCTTAGTTGAAAAAACATGCTTATAGCTTTATGTTTTTTTTATTTTTCTTCAATTCCTAAATTCTTAGCTTGTTCTTACTGTATCGTCAGGAATGGCAACTAACGAAGAAAACAAGCAGACTGTTCTAAGCACATTACCGACGGAGCTACCGTTAGATTTCTTGAGGACTAGCACAGATCAGTTCTCAAAGGACCTTATTATTGGCACAGGTGCATTCGGAACAGTTTATAGGGTATGTTCATACCTTAACATTTCCTGCCTTTTCCAAAGTTGCCAAAAAAAAATGCCAATAGTTGCTGAATAATTCTCTGTGAGCTTATTGTAATAGTTAAGTCTCCGAGCTTGAACACAGGGAACCATGCCAGATGGGCAAACGATTGCAGTGAAGAAGCTTGCGGAAAATGCGCCGCTCCCACGCGACAAAGCATTTACCAATGAGGTTCAGAATATCATGGTTCTCAAACATCAAAATATAGTCAAGTTGGTTGCGTACTGCCATGAAGGGCAAAAGAAAGTGGTACAGAACAACGGAAGATATATTGTTGCAGATGTTTTTGAAAGTTTGCTCTGCTACGAATATCTTGAAATGGGAAGCCTTCAGAAGAATTTGTTTGGTGGTATGTGAGAAACCTGTTGCATTTTTTTCCGTATCATCTAGTGTTTACAGTGTTTGGCGCGCAGATTGTGTGCACTTGTTATATGTTGCTTGAACTATAGGTACCGAAATAACTCAATCTTTAACTTCTTCAGAAGGATCCAATTACTTGGCTTGGGAAACACGCTTCAAAATAATAAAAGGGATCTGTGATGGTCTACGCTTCCTTCATAATATTCCTATTATCCATATGGATTTGAAGCCAGAAAATATATTGTTGGATCATAACATGATGCCCAAAATTGCGGACTTTGGTCTTTCCAGTCTCTTTGGCCAGGAACAAACACGGGCAAACACACAGAATGTTGTTGGATCATAGTAAGCTCACCATAAATGTGTTAATATTTTGTTCCTTTATCATAGAGTAATTATCTTGTCACCTCCTAATAAACTAGTAATTCCTATTATATAATTAATGTTTATTGTATGCAGCGGATACATAGCTCCCGAATATCTATACAGAGGTGAAATCTCCACCCAGTCAGACATATACAGTTTAGGCTTACTAATCATCGAGACCACCACTTGCGAGAAGAATCAACCCAATCATAACGAACCATCAGCAAGGGTGTTCATTGAAAAAGTAAGAATAAACATTGCTTAATGATTTGATTGTTGAAATCTGCAAACTTACGTTAGACATCTGTATACTATCTCCAAGATAACAGTATCTAATCCTTTACGTAGGTACGTCAAACTTGGACAGACGGTTACATAGCGTCTATGTACTCACAGTTTCATGGAAATGATCTCCAGGAAGTAAGAGTATGCATTGAAATTGGTCTAGAGTGTGTGCAGATTGATCGAAAGAAGAGACCTTCCATTGAAAATATTCTTGAGAGGCTCAACGGACGCAGTACAAACAGAATGTGAAGCCAGGTATGACAATTAATAGTGGGCTGGATCGGAGGCTCTGTATTGAGAATTTGAGATCACTTAGTTTTGTGGAATTGCAGAGGAGGAAGTTCTAATTTTCTTTCAGTAGTTTGAGCACTTCTGAGAAATATATCGCTGAAACTAATCACTAGCTGCCTATGCAGTACTAATGTTCCAAACAGTGAAACTATGCAGATGTTCATATGCATATTTGGAATCTCAATAGTTAGTATAAACCCTCCACAATTCATCATATATCCATAGTTCAGAGCATTTCGGATTAATGTGGATTAATCCGTTTGTCTAACTAGCCAATCAAATGTACTCGATTTGCGGCATTTTTATTTTGCAATACGAAGTAACATGAATGCAGCACAAGGTCCACAACCACAACACAGCTTAGCAACCACAAAGTTCAAGCCGTATCTAACTTCTGCTTGTGAAGTTACCTGATGCCATGCCAGCTATCTGCATGGCATGCTCATTTTATTGAATTAAGTTCTATCAGGCTTGCAAGTGAATGGAATTTTCTCTTATTTGCATCCCAAAATTCTTGGATTAAGATTGTTCACAACTCGTATCTGCATAACCGCACTTGCTAAATTGGGTGGCTGCCTTTGATTTTTTTAACTATCCATAGTTTACTTGTTGTGTAGATTTTTTCATTGTTATTTATTTTTTTTAAGAAATGATTTATGTTTTTACTCTGCTAATATTTATATTATGTTGCATTTAAGCTTATTCTAACATATACTCTACGAAATTTCAGATCTCCACCAGATCCAGGCGAGGATGAAATTGGGGTCTTCTCTTGAGGACAGGTGTGCACCATGGAAGATGGAAAATATGCTATATTAATGCTAGGATGAATTTACTTTGATAATAATACACTTTGATGTCACGTCATAGTGTAACTAATTAAATTATATTTCACGTATCTTTGCTCTGTAATCTAATATTTTGTACTTCAAAAACAATGATGTTCCTCCAGGAGCCCATCCTCTTCAACCAGGATTCGTTTTATGAAGTTGGTGTACTGATGATTTCCCAGAAATAATACCCAGTATTTGTTTAGTGAAATCTTGGTGCACTATGATTTTCAAGCAGAATGTGGTTTATTTGGATGTGTTACATTGTCAGTTGCACTTCTGTCCGGAGCCAACCCAAAATCTTGATCGGTCGCAGTAGCGCGTGCTTGAACAGAGGTTTCGAGTCCTGAATTTGTGTTCCTTCTTCCTAGTGTATCGTACAGCATATCAGACAGACCAGAATGATACTAGTATCATTACGTTGAAAATGGAGGACACAAATACCAGAGATATCGTACAGCATATTATTACGTTGATTAATACAGAAGTGCTACCGGAAATAAAAGAAACACAGATATAATGTTTTAGAGATATAGTTGATCTGAAGTGCTACGGAAATCAGAATTATCAGATCATGAGATGATACAGTTACAGTGAAATAAATCAAACTATAAAATGAAATGTTTGCCAGGATTAATCACAGAGGATGTTTGGTAGAATCAATATGTATCGTTACATGAAATCATACTAAAGCATGTCACTTATACAACACAATACGGTACAGAGGCCTCTGGAAGGGAATGGCCACCAATCTTTGAAGAATATAATTGTGTTACACCATAGAAGTACTTACCAAATGCTACTGGCAATGTCAATAATCGAGAACTTATTGGAATGACTAGAAGTACGACGTAGTTGCACTGGATGCAGCGTACAAGAATGACACTGCTGAAATAACCCACTTGCCGCATCTAGAGTTCTAGACACGAACCTCTGTAACATGCTGTATGTTTTGGTGCATTCCGCTATTCAGCCACTGACTCCTGAACTCCTTGTGCAAGCCGAGCAACCAGAGCTTCTTCAGGGAGCGGAGGGATTCAATGCCTCGAGGGACCTTATCCAGTTTAGACAGTGACACAATGTACAAACCTTCAATGCATGGAAGAGCGCCATCAATGATGATTAGCTCCCTGACATCAGGCATGAGCTTCAAGACAAGCGTCTTCAGGTTGGGAAAGGAATTTGCGGAAAGAACCAAAGTGTTTGCACCATGCATGTTATTGAGTTTCAGATATGTCAGGTTCGGCAGGTGGGGTGCGAGCATCCCCAATGGATCTTCCCCAAGACAACACCAGCTAAGAGCTAGATACTTCAGGTTTTTACCATGGGCGAGAAAGATCGGGCAATTTAGTGTCCCCATAGCCCATTGCCCTCTGATAATCAACCTATGTAGATCTGTAGACCTTGGCTGGAGAGCCTCAAAGCTAAGTGCCTCATTCTCATCCCTTGCAGAAAGAAGCAGGCTCGAAAGAAGCGGCATAGTTGACAGGGTAGCAAACAGATTTGCACAGTCAGCAGCACTTATGTTATCAATCCACACACTTCTTAGTTGCATCAGTTTCTTCAGCTGCTCGGCCAAGTCATTGCTTGATTCCACAGTCTCGAGAGTTTGCAGTTCTTCCAACTTGGACAGCTCTTTAGGTGCTTGCATTCCAATAAAGTACCGAAACTCTGACTGCTTCTCATCAGCAAATCTATCCGCTATAAGGTGCCGGAGTTTCTTGACCTTGATAACCCCTCGCGGAAGCTTCTCTATTTTTGTTTGCTTAATGTCCAGGGTTTGGAGGTTAGATAGATTCTCGATAGAGTCAGGAAGTGACTTGACCTTGGTGCGCCGTAAGCCAATGTAACGTAGATTGAACAGAGAACCTATCGATGTTGGGACTTCAGTGACTTCAGAGTCTTGCAGCTCTAGAACGGTAAGGTAGCTAGATTCAGACAAAATTGAAGATAACATGTCAGGAGAGGATGAAATTACTCCAAGGGACACTACTGTTCGAAGACGTGGAAGTTTAACTTTCAGTGCAGTATTGTCTTTCCATTCATATGATGAAAGACGACGAACATCATTATCCATCTGTACCATTGTGCCATAATCATTTGCTGATGCAAATCTCTCTTCTTTAGCAACAGAAATAGCCAGTTCACGTACAATATCATGCATCTTACAGGTGTTGACCCTACCAAGCTCATCACTCTCTACAACCTCAAGCATATTGCGGTGGATCAATTCCATGAGATTTCCCTCTGCTACCATCTCCGGTGTGTTCTTTTCTTTACTCTGCACAAAGCCTTCTGCAACCCACAGCCGCACAAGGCTGTCACGTGACATGTTGTAGTCTTCTGGGAACAGACTGCAGTACAAGAAACAGTTTCTGAGGTCATCTGAAAGGTCATGGTAGCTCAAATTCAAAATTGCTCGAACATGACCATTTTTTGACAATTCACTCTGAAGCTGATTGTACGTTTGTTTCCAGATGTCCAATCGTTGTCTTGAAGACAACATGCTTCCAATGGTAACAATTGCAAGCGGCAGGCCATGACACCTTTCAACTATAGAATTAGCAATTGTCTCAAGCTCTTTGGAGCACATGTGGTCCTTCCTGTTGTAAAATGCTCTTCTGCAGAAAAGATCAAATGCATCAGGCTGACTCAATGGCTCCATCTCTAGGTGACGGGTGGCAGAAGAGAGTCCTGCGACATGGTCCTTTCGTGTCGTAATGAGGATGCGGCTTCCTTGGAGATTATGGAAAGCATCATGTATTTGGAAGTACACATCTTGCTCCCAGACATCATCCAATACAATCAAACATTTTTTATTTTCAAGTCTCTGCTTTATTTCCTTTTTCAAGTCATACACATCCATTTTGTCAATACGTGCGGACAATGATTGTTCGGTGTATGCAATCTTCCATAGTAGCTTCCTCAATAGGGCATCAATAGTGTAAATTTGTGACACAACGATCCATGCATGTGCAGGGAAGTTGATCTTTTCACGTTCATACACATTTGAAACCAAGGTCGATTTTCCCAATCCACCCATGCCTGAAACTGTTATCACAGTACTCCCTGACTCTTCGGCGTACAGCCATCCGGTCAGTAATATCCTATTGTCTTCAATTCCTACTAGATCATCATCTTTGACAAATTCAGGAAAGCTGTCTTGGGACTGCTGTCTTTCCATCTCAGTAAGTGGGTTAGCGACAAGCTGGGAGGGCTGCAACCACTGGTCTTTCAACTGTATAACTAGCAAAATCTCCTTCTCTACATCAACTACATCATCCGCAATCTCACTGAAAACTTTGACATAATGTGTTCCTTTAATGAAGAATTTCTTCAGGAAGCCTTCTTCTTTAAGTTGAAGAACATGGTATGAGTATTTATCCATTACATCTTCCACATGGTAGGCTACGTTGCGGACTTCCCCAATCCAACTCTTGACAAGTTCGTCCGTGAGGTATACCGTGCCTATCTGCCTTATAACATTGCTCATCATAATCAGATGCTTTCTTATTTGCTCAACCTTTACTGGCAGTTCCTTCAGATTAGTAACTTTTTCAGACAGCTTAGCTATGATGGCCTTGATGGCTTCATCTCTTAAAATGGAACCAATCTTCGTCACAGCAATGAGTATCGCCTCAGCCATTTGAGCTGAGCAGCAAAGATAGTGCATATTGTTGAAAATATAAGCAATTTACCATAAGATTTAATCCGAAATAACCAATAATAAAACATGATGATAATTGTAGGAATTAACGTAATCATGCATACTAGCAGAATAGACGAACAGATCAAATCTAACACAGATAAAGAGATCACATCTACTCCAAACGCTAGTACAAGAAACTGTAACAGAAACTGAAAAAGATAGGAGCAGATTGCATACGGTGTTGCAGGAGGATTCGCGTTCGCGTTCAGATTCGCGTTCGCGTTTGCGTTGGCGTTCGCGTTGGCACCAGCGTCGTCGGCCATGTCGTTGATGTAGAGGGCGCTGATGTCCGGGAAGAAGTCCTCGTCGGGGAAGAAGTCGTCGGCCGACGTGATGCCGTCAGTAGTCGCGCAGAAGCGCTCCCCAAAAACCTGATCGCCCCTCACCCGTACAGGTTCACAAGAGGCGGGGTTCCGGAGGCCTACTGTCCCGTCGTCCGGTGCACGCCGGAAGAGGGGATGGAGAAGGTGTAGTGGCGGCGCAAGACTCTGGAGGCAAGAGACGGGATGTGATATAGCGTGATTAGGGTTTGCGCCTAAGCCTGCTTATATAGCACCGGTCGGGTAAGACGTGGGGCGCAGCTCACGTCCGAGTTAGTAACAGCCCACGATCCGGAAAAACCGGAAACGGCTGATAGAGAAATAACTCGCGCAGTAATTTTCCCGAACAGCAAAAAGATAAGTAAGCTCGGCACCGAGGCACAATTCCGCAAACCGCGGCGCGCGCGCGTCGTGACGAGGCGAGGCGAGGCGAGCGGCGGAGGAGGAGGAGCGCGCGTGTAAGCCACTCCTCTACTCTCACTTTAGGAGGTAGTAGAACACCCCACTATATATATTGGTGCAACTCCCCTCAAACTAGCAAGGTGGGACTAAACTTTGGCTGCCACCCCTTGCTATGCATGAATGGGCCATGAGAATTTCAGAATTTGTATTGGGCCATGGACCAAAGCCCACAGCCAAATTCCAACAATCCCCCACAAAGTCTCATTGGCACATCTCATCACATCACATCAAATAATTCCAGAACATTGTTTATATACCGGTGCAAGGTGGAGACTGTTAAGTTGAACTTCCACTTAGAACTTCATGCTACACTAGATTGCAACTTGAATAGTGGACTATGCCTTGAACTACAAGTTTGGTGCGCACTAGTTTCACACAAAGCCTAGACCGATACTAGGCTGCCGCAAGGCTTCCCCGCGGTTTGGAGCTTATGCGTCATACTCCATGGCCTTTCATGAGTTTATTAGAGAGCACCCAACTCCCATAGACTGCGACGTTTGACAGTCAGACTCATATAGGTGTGTTCTTCAAAAGATGTTCTGCAGGGCAACATCTTTGCTATAAATAAGCCACTTAGAACACATTAAGATAAATATCAACCTGCCATGCAGAATAGGAGAGTATTGCATCTATATGGAGTGGTAGTATAATGTAAGGATACTCTCCTCCCAGCTGACCAACAGCTTGTCTCCCAACTCTAATTCACGGGATCTCCGATCACATAGAGTGGGTTACCACTGTGGGCAACTCAAAGTGTGGGTCTCAAACCCATCTCCCTCGATGCATTATCTATCACATTGCGTGATAGACCCTTTGTGAAGGGATCTGCCAGATTTTTAGATGTTTGGATATAATCCAACGCAATAACTCCGGAGTTTCTCATTTTCCTGACAGATTTCAGTCTCCTCTTCACATGTCTTGATGACTTCATATTGTCCTTAGAACTGTTTACTTTGATGATCATAGTTTGATTATCACAGTTCATAGGAATTGCGGGTATAGGTTTTTCAACCACAGGCAAGTCCATCAAGAGCTCTCGAAGCCACTCTGCTTCAACAGTGGCTGTGTCTAATGCTGTGAGTTCTGCTTCCATAGTTGACCTCGTTAAGATGGTCTGCTTGCAAGACTTCCAGGAAACAGCACCACCACCAAGTGTAAACACATAACCACTTGTGGCCTTAGTCTCATCAGCATCAGAAATCCAATTCGAGTCACTATACCCTTCAAGTACCCTTGGATACCCAGAGTAGTGAACTCCATAGCTCGCAGTGCCACTCAAATAACGCAAAACCCTTTCAAGAGCCTGCCAATGAACATCTCCAGGATTTGACACAAATCGACTCAACTTGCTAACAGCAAAAGAGATGTCAGGCCTCGTAGCGCTGGCCAAATACATAAGCGAGCCAATAATCTGAGAATATCTCAGCTGATCTTTAGCATCCTTAGGATCTCCCTGATTCTTTCGAACCAACATGCTAGGATCATATGGCGTAGGAGAAGACTTGCAGTCGCTATACCCAAAACGACTCAAGATCTTTTCCACATAGTGAGATTGAAGCAGTGTTATCCCACCATCGTCATCTTTCAGTAGCTTGATGTTCAAGATCACATCAGCCACTCCTAGATCTTTCATCTCAAAACAATGAGATAGAAAGTCTTTGACCTCCTTGATAACATCAAGACTGGTCCCGAATATCAGTATATCATCAACATACAGACATAAGATGACTCCTTGGCCCCCACCATGGCGATAGTACACACACTTGTCAGCTTCATTGACAACAAAGCCTGCAGCAGTTAAGGTTCTTTCAAACTTCTCATGCCACTGCTTAGGTGCTTGCTTAAGACCATACAAAGACTTCAGCAACTTACACACCTTTCCTTCTTGACCACCTACTACAAACCCATCCGGCTGATCCATATAAATTTCCTCATCTAACTCTCCATTTAGGAAAGCCGTCTTAACGTCCATTTGATGAACGAGAAGACCATGCGAGGCAGCCAGGGATAGTAGTACTCTGATAGTGGTCAATCTGGCCACGGGTGAATAAGTATCAAAGAAGTCTTCCCCTTCTTTCTGGGTATAACCCTTAGCAACAAGGCGTGCCTTGTACTTCTCAATAGTACCGTCAGGTCTAAGCTTCTTCTTGAACACCCACTTACATCCTACAGGTTTGCACCCATAAGGACGATCAATAATTTCCCAAGTTCCATTTGCCAAGATGGAATCCATCTCACTGCGAACGGCTTCTTTCCAGTAGTCAGCATCTTGAGATGCATAGGCTTCTGAAATAGAAGTGGGAGTGTCATCCACGAGGTATACAATAAAATCATCACCAAAGGTCTTTTCAGTCCTCCGTCTCTTACTCCTAGTAGGAGCTTTATTGTTATCCTCCACAGGATTATCAGAGTGTTCTATCGAAATGGTGGGTTCAGGAATTGTAAATAATTCTTGACTAGATGAACTAGGCATCTCCTGATTTGATGAACTAGACGAACCTTTCATTGGAAAGATGTCCTCAAAGAAAGTCGCATCATTCGACTCCATAATAGTACCAACACGCATGTCAGATACTTCAGATTTTACTATCAAAAATCTATAGCCAATGCTATGAAACGCATATCCCAGAAGAACACAATCCACGGTTTTTGGTCCAAGCTTTCGCTTCTTGGGTACCGGCAAGTTTACCTTTGCTAAACAACCCCAAGTCCGTAAGTAAGAGAGTTTTAACCTCTTCTTTTCCCATTCCTCAAATGGTGTAATTTCTTTGTTCTTAGTGGGAACACGATTTAGGACATGACACGCAGTCAAGATCGCCTCCCCCCACCATGCCTTGGAAAGACCCGATGTGTCTAACATGGCGTTAACCAAATCAGTTAGAGTACGGTTCTTTCTTTCAGCCACCCCGTTAGATTGAGGTGAGTAGGGAGGCGTCCTCTCATGGATTATACCATGTTCCGCACAAAAAGAATCAAATTCGTTGGAAAAATACTCTCCACCACGATCGGACCTAAGCCGCTTGATCTTACGATCAAGTTGATTTTCTGCTTCAGCTTTATAGATTTTGAAGTAGTTTAAAGCTTCATCTTTAGATTTCAGAAGATACACATAACAGTATCTGGTGGAGTCATCAATTAATGTCATGAAATATTTCTTTCCACCTTTTGTCAACTCACCATTCATCTCACAAAGATCTGAATGTATGAGCTCTAGTGGTGCCAAATCTCTTGCCTCCGCAGTCTTGTGAGACTTGCGAGGTTGCTTTGCTTGCACACACACTTGGCACTTAGATCCCTTGACATTAGTAAATTTCGGAATTAAACTCATGTTGGCTAGCCGCGTCATGCAACCAAAGTTAATATGACAAAGTCGTGAATGCCAAATATTGGACTCATTATCATTGCAAACATGATTAATAACTTTAGTGCATAAGTCTGACAAAGAAAGGCGGAACAAGCCTCCGCACTCATAGCCTTTCCCAACAAATTGTCCATACTTAGATATTACAACTTTATTGGACTCGAAAACCAACTTAAAACCATCTCGACACAGAAGAGATCCGCTGACGAGATTTTTATTGATGGAGGGAACGTGCTGCACATTCTTCAGCTGTACGGTCTTCCCCGAAGTGAACTTCAGATTTACCGTACCAACACCTTGAACAAAAGCACGTGAGCCGTTTCCCATCAGCACGGAGCCAGCCCGTGCGACCTGATAAGAAGAAAACATGGAAATATCAGCACATACATGTATATTGGCACCGGTGTCTATCCACCATTCAGGCGAATGACAAACTGAAAGGATGGTAGGAAATATACCGTACCCAGCATCCTTCATATCCGTATCACCAACAACAACATTGGCAGAATTGCCGCCGTTTCCATGTGGACGCTTATCAAAGCGTTTAGGGCAGCTAGGAGCCCAATGATTTGGATCACCACACACATGGCAGGATCCTTTCTTCTTATACTCAGTCTTCTTCTTGAAGTTGGTAGTCTGCGAGGCCTTGTTCTTGCCGTCAAACTTTCCCTTGCCCTCAAATTTGTTCTTATTCTTGGACTTGTGGGACTGGAAGTTATTTTTCTGCACCACATGTGCACTAGAGCTTCCATCGAAACCTCGAACACGTGTATCCTTTGCTCTCGCCTTTTCCTCAACATGAAGAGAACCAATGAGATCCGAAACGGAAAACTCCTGTCTCTTATGTTTCAGAGAAGTAGCAAAGTTCCTCCATGAAGGAGGAAGCTTGGCAATAATGCCACCGGCCACAAACTTGTCCGGTAAGGTACACTTAAACTGCTCGAGTTCTTTGGCAAGAGACTGTATCTCATGAGCCTGCTCCACAATGGGACGGTCATCAGTCATCTTATAATCATAGAATTGTTCCATGATATACAGCTCAGTGCCAGCGTCAGAAACACCAAACTTGGCTTCCAGCGCATCCCACGCATCCTTGCCATTATCAAATGACATATAGGTGTCAACAATGTTGTCACCAAGAATGTTGAACAAAGCCCCCATAAACATGGTGTCGACTTTCTGAAAAGCTTCCTCCTGAGCAGGAGAAATATCTCCCTCAGGTCTGCCAAGAGTGGCGCTATAGCAGCCTAGGTTTTTCAACCATAGAACTGCTCTCGTGCGCCATCTCTTATAATGGACACCATCAAAGGGAGGCGGCCTGGTAGCCGCGGCCAAACCAGTTGGACTCAATTGCCTATAATCAGGTTTTTGGATTGTTGAAAATATAAGCAATTTACCATAAGATTTAATCCGAAATAACCAATAATAAAACATGATGATAATTGTAGGAATTAACGTAATCATGCATACTAGCAGAATAGACGAACAGATCAAATCTAACACAGATAAAGAGATCACATCTACTCCAAACGCTAGTACAAGAAACTGTAACAGAAACTGAAAAAGATAGGAGCAGATTGCATACGGTGCTGCAGGAGGATTCGCGTTCGCGTTCAGATTCGCGTTCGCGTTTGCGTTGGCGTTCGCGTTGGCACCAGCATCGTCGGCCATGTCGTTGATGTAGAGGGCGCTGATGTCCGGGAAGAAGTCCTCGTCGGGGAAGAAGTCGTCGGCCGACGTGATGCCGTCAGTAGTCGCGCAGAAGCGCTCCCCAAAAACCTGATCGCCCCTCACCCGTACAGGTTCACAAGAGGCGGGGTTCCGGAGGCCTACTGTCCCGTCGTCCGGTGCACGCCGGAAGAGGGGATGGAGAAGGTGTAGTGGCGGCGCAAGACTCTGGAGGCAAGAGACGGGATGTGATATAGCGTGATTAGGGTTTGCGCCTAAGCCTGCTTATATAGCACCGGTCGGGTAAGACGTGGGGCGCAGCTCACGTCCGAGTTAGTAACAGCCCACGATCCGGAAAAACCGGAAACGGCTGATAGAGAAATAACTCGCGCAGTAATTTTCCCGAACAGCAAAAAGATAAGTAAGCTCGGCACCGAGGCACAATTCCGCAAACCGCGGCGCGCGCGCGTCGTGACGAGGCGAGGCGAGGCGAGCGGCGGAGGAGGAGGAGCGCGCGTGTAAGCCACTCCTCTACTCTCACTTTAGGAGGTAGTAGAACACCCCACTATATATATTGGTGCAACTCCCCTCAAACTAGCAAGGTGGGACTAAACTTTGGCTGCCACCCCTTGCTATGCATGAATGGGCCATGAGAATTTCAGAATTTGTATTGGGCCATGGACCAAAGCCCACAGCCAAATTCCAACAATCCCCCACAAAGTCTCATTGGCACATCTCATCACATCACATCAAATAATTCCAGAACATTGTTTATATACCGGTGCAAGGTGGAGACTGTTAAGTTGAACTTCCACTTAGAACTTCATGCTACACTAGATTGCAACTTGAATAGTGGACTATGCCTTGAACTACAAGTTTGGTGCGCACTAGTTTCACACAAAGCCTAGACCGATACTAGGCTGCCGCAAGGCTTCCCCGCGGTTTGGAGCTTATGCGTCATACTCCATGGCCTTTCATGAGTTTATTAGAGAGCACCCAACTCCCATAGACTGCGACGTTTGACAGTCAGACTCATATAGGTGTGTTCTTCAAAAGATGTTCTGCAGGGCAACATCTTTGCTATAAATAAGCCACTTAGAACACATTAAGATAAATATCAACCTGCCATGCAGAATAGGAGAGTATTGCATCTATATGGAGTGGTAGTATAATGTAAGGACACTCTCCTCCCAGCTGACCAACAGCTTGTCTCCCAACTCTAATTCACGGGATCTCCGATCACATAGAGTGGGTTACCACTGTGGGCAACTCAAAGTGTGGGTCTCAAACCCATCTCCCTCGATGCATTATCTATCACATTGCGTGATAGACCCTTTGTGAAGGGATCTGCCAGATTTTTAGATGTTTGGATATAATCCAACGCAATAACTCCGGAGTTTCTCATTTTCCTGACAGATTTCAGTCTCCTCTTCACATGTCTTGATGACTTCATATTGTCCTTAGAACTGTTTACTTTGATGATCACAGTTTGATTATCACAGTTCATAGGAATTGCGGGTATAGGTTTTTCAACCACAGGCAAGTCCATCAAGAGCTCTCGAAGCCACTCTGCTTCAACAGTGGCTGTGTCTAATGCTGTGAGTTCTGCTTTCATAGTTGACCTCGTTAAGATGGTCTGCTTGCAAGACTTCCAGGAAACAGCACCACCACCAAGTGTAAACACATAACCACTTGTGGCCTTAGTCTCATCAGCATCAGAAATCCAATTCGAGTCACTATACCCTTCAAGTACCCTTGGATACCCAGAGTAGTGAACTCCATAGCTCGCAGTGCCACTCAAATAACGCAAAACCCTTTCAAGAGCCTGCCAATGAACATCTCCAGGATTTGACACAAATCGACTCACATAAAATGTACCAAATTAGCAAATGCAACTCACATAAAGAGTAACTTTTTCCCCTTGGTCCATTACATAAATTTTTATCTCAACAGAATTTATGAATTTATAGGATATCTAAGACTACAATATATTTATCATGTGCGAAGATATCAGGTATCACTACATCAAATAATCTCTCTTGTCCACTGAGATCTTCCCGTGGATTAGAGTTATGGCATCAGTAATAGATGGAATTCGTCAATAAACTTGACCCAGCCCAATTTGAAAAGTTACTAGGAATTTGACTCATATTCTATAATAGTAATACCCAATCCAAGCGATGTGCATCATAAACAAAACGTTCAGCCCAAAGGGAGATGAGTATACGAAGCGATACGTGGGGTAGAGGGAGAAGAAAAATAAGACAAAAATTTAGGCAGGAAAGAACAGCGAGGATTCTCTCTTTACTTTCTAAACAAACATGGAAACACCTAGCACGCTCCAACAGTGAATTAATTGATAAAAATCTAACGTGAATGACAGGTAGCAAAAACATCATAACAGGAGTAATCCATTGGGCTGGACAGAATATCCGACTGTCACCACTTGTGAATGTAATCAGGACTAGAGCACTGGAACTCTGCGATTTTCATAACAGAAGGGTCGACCGTCCCAGGATTATCATGTAAGGATCAGAAAGAAATAGATACTTTTCATAGTTTAGCACAAAACTCTTTGAAGCAGTATGCACATAAAACAAAGCGGATATGTAGTTTAGCAAATGAATTGTTGGATTGATTGGGACATGGATACAGCTGTCTACCGAATTTATCACATTTGAAAAACTATTGGACACAAGCTATCTTCAGAGAATGCAATATTTGATACTAATGGTTGACATGAATGACCAGCTAATGCTAACCTTCTGGAGACCTGTAGTAGGTGGCCTACAGAGCAGGTCAGCAGGACTGCAACTATGTGCCGAACTGCTGATTCAACGTGAGTGCGATCAATTCTGCAGCATTAACAAAAGAGAAACTGAACATCAGAATAGGTAACCAAGGACACAGATGCAGGGCGATTAAGAGTTGAAACTTGAAAAGTAAACAAAAGCTACTACTGCGAAGAACAGGATGCGAGCAGTTTACACATTATTACAATATAAATATGATCATCTATCTCGGCGCTGCCAGCACGTATCCAGGTGACAGTGGAGGCAACTCTGCTCTCTCCGCGCTACCTGTGGCTGCGGGTGTCGGCCTCTAGGTCGCCGTGGGACATTGTGTCGAACACATGGCAGGCGACAACCAACTTTTTCGCTAGTAAAACTACCGAAGCTTCCGACATAGACTAGGGGATGTGTAATTACCAAGGACACTGCGTGTGATGAAACTCCCTAGTTCAGACCAATAGTGCTGACATGACATATATGCAGGTAAGAATGAGATGGCAGAGATCTACATAGAAGTGGATAAGAAGTACCTGACGGATTCTTGCGCGAGGGCAAAGTATGAGATCAGCAGGGGTGTCGAGAGGACAGCAGGGATTTGCTCCGTAGCATACGAGTGCAGACTAAATCGGCTTGGGAAACTGATTCATCCGCGGGGCAGCAGCTGGCGAGGGGAGAACAGGATGGGAAGAAGAGTATACGGGAGGATATGCAGCAGCTATCGGAATCAGTGAGCGATAGCCAGCTCCTATGCCCGCTCAGTCTCTCGTTTGGAATCTCTTTTGCTCACTCCCAACTTGTTCTTTTCTCGATTGATCAATTCTCGTCGGGTCAAGTCATTGGCGTGTTGTTTATTATGTGGAAAAAAGAGGTCGGCAACTTCGCGGTGCAAAGACTTGGGGGCTCTTTTGTTCAATGGCTATCCACCGGATGGCAGGGATAACCAATTTTTTAGTGATTACCCTATGTTTGGTTGAAAGGATGAGAGGAGATAGCAATAACCATATTTGAAGAATATGTCTCAAAAAACTGGTTGAGCTCGTCCGGCCAAAAGTGGCGGATAGCGGCAGCCACTCTAGCATCCCTCACATCTGAAACGTTTTCGGTCGCTCGCCTACCAAGTAAACACCCCCGCCTACCTTATCTCCCTCTGTGTCTTCTTGACTTCTTCTCACTGCTAGTGGCGGCGGCGCCAAAGCGAGCGACGGCGGCGTGAACAGATCTAGCACCGCCAGTGGCGCATCAAGGTGGCGGCGTAGACTGGACAGGTCCATTCCCCAGACCATCCGCACCCATCTCCCTTTTCTATGCACGAGCTGGGCTGGGACATCGACGAGGCTGAGGAGCAACGCATGTGCTACGGCCAGCGAGCAAGCTTCTGATCTCTCGCTCACTTGTAGCCAGCGAGCTAGCTTCTAATCTCTCGCTATAGCTAGGTTGTGTAGATCTTTTCATCTTTTTGTACTGTTAGAAGATTTTTATCCATCTTTAGTCAGAGTAATAGATGATTTGGGGAAATATATGGACTATAATAACAAACAAATGGTGACATGGATTTGTGTTTTTGTCTTTACAAAAAAGTGATGCGGGAAAGTACTGTCTAGAATTTATATACTCAATTGAGCTTATCCCAAGTTTATTATGGTATTCTCACCACCTAAATTAAAAAGGTAACCACATCGTCTCATCCACTTTTTATCTTTTAAACCAAACACAAAATTGGCTATCCCTAACCACCGTTCTTCCATCTAACCAAACAGAAAAAATGGCTATCTCTAACCATGTGGTTGGGGATATCCTCATCCCCTGAATCATATCCTCTGAACCAAACAGCCCCTTGGTAAAGTCTGCGGCGTACACCAACGGGCAGGCAACTGTACATTACCGGGGCGGGGATACAAATAGAGATAGTACTTCATTGATCACTATTACTTGTCTCAATAGGACCTATCTATATATTTTAATATCTTTATATATTTATACTAGAGATAAATATTAATGATCGGAGAAAGTAGAAAGAAATATGCAACTTGATCAAGAAAAGATTCTTCCTTAATTTCAACAGGGCCATGCTAGGCGTCGGCGGGTAAACCCTGATCGGCCCGATGTGTGATTTATACTAAAACAATAGATCTATTCAATTTAGGGCTGTATGAAAAGCTTTAAGAGATTGATACATTTTTTAGTCAGCTCGAGATAGAGTCGAAAAGAACTGAGTTGACTATAAGACATTTTTTATTGAAATGGAAAATGATCCCAGACCTCTGCATCAAAAAGATGTGAAAAGATGCATACACTACTATAGATCGGGCCTTTATACAAGGCTGAATTATCTTATCGCACACGGGTGACTAAACTGTCTCTATGGCGGGGTGTGCAACAGGCCTCCGCAAAGGAAACAGTTTATTAAATGAGTAACTGGAACTGCCGAGGCACTAGTCCTCTAACTTAGTCCTCCGCAACTGGAATTAAAACTCGAAACTCGCGAGTTAAATGAGTAACTCGCAACTCGACTTGGCTCGACTCGAACTCGGTGTAAAATGAGCCGAGCCGAGTTTTAGTTTTTGTCGTTAAACAAGTTCAAGCTAAACAAGCTACTCGTGAGTAGCTCGCGAGTGGCTAGTTTAACTCGTATAGGTAGAGAAAACATTAAATTTTTCGTATATGTGAGAAATTAATCATAAATATTGTAGTTTATTTATTACATATTATTTGATGATATCATAATATTATTTATTATGATGATGAATGCACCATACATGCCTAAATAATAGAGAAGAATTATATAAAAATTATTATGTGACATGCTGACAGTTTAACCAAGTTAAACGAGCCACTTGCGAGCCACTCGTGAGCTTACCGAGTCGAGCCGAGTTTCATTTCTAGGCTCGTTTGTTAAACGAGTTAAGCCGAGCTAACTCGTTAGTTGGTCGAGCTTCAGCGAGTCAAGCCTAGCTGGCTCGGCTCGGCTCGAATTCCAGCCCTAATCACCATACTCTAAGAATACAGTTTTACGGTAATTGAATACGACTTGCCTGCTCAGATACGGTCACTAGCTAGTGCAGAAAACGTGATGTATCTGTCGACGTGGCAATCACGGGACCACATGTCAGCCCCCCAGTCGTGTTAAAGTTTGCAAAAAAGTCCAACTAGTCCGCACGTCCCGCAAAATTCCCCAAACCCCCAGCTCCTTCGTCCCCCACCTCCAACACAAACCGACCCCGATCGGAAACAGGCGGCGCCGCCGCCGCTGCCTTCCTTGGAGCACGCCGGCACACGTCCCCTGCCTCCCCATGCTGCCTGTGCTATCCCTTCCCAACCTGAATCCATTCCCCTCGACCAGGAGACAAAATCTAGCCCGCGACATGTGCTCCTTGTCGGCAGAAGCTCGTCTTGGCCAACGGTGGGCGAGCTGGCCGCGCCTGCGTACCTTTGCCCGGCCAATCGAGGATACGCACAGACAGCGGCTCGCCGCAGATCAAGCTCCCGCGGGAAAGAGCAGGGGTAGACGCGACAGCCATGCCCGTACGGCCGAGGTCGAAGACACGCCCCAGCCTCCCCATGTGCTCTGGATCGCCTCCCCCTAGGCAGCGTAGTCCCTTGTCTCGTCCTGGCCGACGGCGACACAGGTCGGGCAGCGGAGCGGCCCCAACGTCTGACTCCCGTGTGTGCATGGCGTGAAGATTGGGGATTGAGGAAGACGGGTGGGGCTGCTATTGTTTCTTTCATGGAGGGGCCTTTTGCAAAAACACAAAGCACCGCCTAAGACTGGTCAACACATGCCAGGTCATCAAATACAGCGCTGTACAGAGGACCAGTGACCGTAGATAAG
The DNA here is from genome assembly GCA_007115705.1 of Dactylis glomerata. NCBI lineage: Eukaryota > Viridiplantae > Streptophyta > Magnoliopsida > Poales > Poaceae > Dactylis > Dactylis glomerata. The sequence continues at coordinate 7,139,628 of QXEO01000546.1, forward strand.
ACTTAACGTGTCTTTGGTTACCGTAAAACGGTATTTTCGATGACTAAAGTGATCCTCACCGACAAGTTGAGGGACTAATCATGTATTTTACTCTATCATGAGCCCGAGGTCTCCAGTGATTGCAGTTTCGTGCTTGCACAGTTAAAGAGTTCCAAATTTTTGCTACTAATATCCTGGCAGCATTTCGCGCCTGAACACAATCAAAATATATATGCCCTTTTCAATTGTTTTCTAGATAAAGGAAGAAAATATTGCCCTCTGCTGTAGCATCAAGATGGTGACAGCCAAAGATGGAAGCCAAAGAAGACGTTTAGGGCGTGATTGGTTGCTCGCATCACCTCGAAATAGGCCCCCGGGATGTAAAAGTTGACTAATTGGATGCCATGTCGCGGGCTACGTTGTGGCTGGCACGGTGTGCAAAGCATCTCCGGTTTAGGCCCGCTGGATTCTCTTGAATCGGTCGTTTTCCCGGGGGCAGGCGCCAGCGGTGAAAAAAGTGGGAACGGCATGCGCGTGGGAGGCCTCCTCAAGAACGCGGGAGATAGCGAAATCGGCGGTTGCGTTTCGCGGGCTAGTAGTGTCACCTCTCCTCTTTTCGGTCACCTTCCAACACAACATCCCTCGTAGCAGTCTCAACACTAGCGGCAGCGGCAGTGGCGGTTACACAGATCTACTCCGTCTCTGACCGAGGGAGGCGCGGCGGAGGTCTTCTTCAACTCTGGGCTTGTCCTGGAGGCGCGGCGGAGGTCTTCTTCAACTCTGGGCTTGTCCTCCAAATCCGCGGTGGCGGTCTCAAATGGCAGAGGTATTTCACCATGCCCTCTGGCTCCTTCTGTTCGTGTAATTGATGATGAGTGATGTCGGTAGATTTAGCAGATCCTCATTGTAGATGTATTTGCTTAGGGCGGCCAGATGAGCCTGATCCACCAGGCAGCAGCACTAGTAGCTATGATTCAGGCTTGGATCCTCCTCCTCCACAAAAGAGCAGTCATGCGAGCAGCGTTACCACAAGTGAGTTATGGACCGATGCTTCAATGAGATCAAGAGAGGATTGCCAATCTTAACTACATCTACAACATGAATGATGTAGAGGCTGTTCAGATGCTTAGGATGAGAAGAGCCACATTCTATAAACTAGTCAAGAGGTTTAGGGAGAGAGGACTGTTGTCAGATAGCATCCACACGTGTGTGGAAGAGCAAGTTGCTATGATGTCGGCCATAACCAGAGGTTCAGAGTTATGCACAACACCTTTAGAAGATCCATAAAGACTATATCTCGCTATTTCAACCAAGTCATTTATGCAATTGGGGACCTTAGGCAAGAGATGATCAAGCCTCCATCTGGTGAAATTCCAAGCAAGATACGATACAACAAGAGATGGTACCCGTACTTCAATGTGAGCTGGAATTTTCATTTGCACACTCTTTTTGAACTATGCAGTGCACATAAGCTTGACTCTCTGTCTGTTCTTATCATGATAGGACTGCATTTGGGCAATTGATGGCACTCATGTCACTACTAGAGTTCCAAAATCCCAATCAGCAGCATATAGAGGCAGGAAGCACTACACCAGCTAGAATGTACTAGCCTCTGTGGATTTTGATCTCATGTTCACTTATGTTCTTGCTGGTTAGAAAGGATCAGCCCATGGACCTGATGGCATTCACCTCCCCGAAGATAAGTTCTACCTTGGAGATGTAGGTTACGCTTATCGGCCAAAAATCCTCTTCCTCCCTTTAGGAAAACTTGGTATCATCTGAACAAGTTCTCTCCAAGGAACAAACCACAAAATATAGAGGAGTTGTTCAACCTTAGACACTCTAGCCTGAGGGTGACCATCGAGAGGGCTTTTGCTGCATTGAAAAATAGGTTCAAAATCTTTGATCAGAAACCATTTCACACTTTCCCCACTCAAGTGAAGCTTGTTCTTGCTTGTTGCATCCTGCATAACTAGATCCTGGGCTGGGGCGACGATGAGTATGTCCCAGATGAGGCTGAAGTTACTCCTGATGGTGTGGACACTGGACATAGTGTCGAGCAGGGCAACATTCAGGTTTGGAAGAACAAGAGACACAACTTGGCTCAGTCAATGTTATTGCATAGAAATAATGTCTTCTACGGTTGACATTGGAGAAAGAATGTTGCACCCCTTTAGGCCGCTATTGTTGAACTATTCCCTGGTCTATAATGTTGAACTGTCACTAGCTAGGGTTTGAATGCATGTCATGTTGTTGACATGCTAAACTAGTTGTGCTTAACTGAATAACTGCTATTCGTATGTAGCTAGGGCACGGCTTATATGACCGTAATTCAAGAACTGCAATTCTTGCTGTGTGTTATGAGGTAGTGTCATGATGGTGTGCTTTGTTAACCTCACCACCGAAGATAAGAGGTGACCAGATAACCTGCATAGCATGAACCAAACAGATGACCTTGAATCCAGTTTAGGCACAGGGTACCAATCAACCTAGGACTTTGGCTCTCTAGATGTGATTCGGGCCACCAAACAAAAGCCCAAGTTAGCTTTTACATCAAACGATACGACCCAGACCCGCCATCGCCTGCGTTCAGGGAGCCAAAAAAATGCGAGCAACCAGTCGCACCCTTAGAGCATCTCCAACAGACGCGCTATATAGGCCGCGCGCTATATAAACCGCCGATATGTAGCGCCGGATCGTGAAAACGTCCCTCCAGGAGGCACTGCATACGGCGCGGCGCTGCAAATTTTTTGGGCGCGGGCCGGTTTGCCCTATCCTAGGCACTAAACTTTGGGCTCCGGCTTCAGCGCGCGGCATCGGTCGAGGCAGGCGTGAAAAAGCCCTACGCCTCGCCGCCCCACCGCCCAATCCTCGCCTCCGCGCGGCCGCCGGCGCAATCCCGGCGATGGACGCGCCCTCCGGCACCCCACCGACCCCTCCCTACTCCATTCCACCTTCCGCCACCGCCGCCTCTGTCGCGCCGCCGCCCCATGCGGCAAACCCTAGCGATGCCAGCAACCCGACCGCCGCGGCGCGAGCTCTCTTTGTCCCGCCGCGTCCGACGCTGCACACAGGCACCGCTGCCGCGCAGCTGCCCACCGCGCAGGCCCCCGGCAAGGCGGAGGCACCGCCAAGGAGGAAGGTGCCGGTGTCCAAACACCCGCCCACAGCCACGGGCGCCGGTAACCCACCGTCGAAAAAATTGAAGGCAACCGTGCCCCGCCGCGCGCAGCCTCCGCCGCCGCCTGCTACCGGTGATGGCGCCAGAAAATAAGCTGTTGGCGTATGGTCGATGTGGAAGCAGACGTCCTTGTGCGTGGTGCTTGACCAGCCCGTTGGGAACCCCAAGAGGAAGGTATGATGAGTGTAGCGGCTAGTTTTCCCTCAGTTAAGAAACCAAGGTTTAATGTCGATCTTGAAGAAGAGAGACGGTGACGACTGAAGGTGATGCGCACTGGCTTAGTAACACTCCAACAAGGGCGCCGTTAACGATACTTGTTGACTCGTCTTCAGCCAGTAGCAACGCGGAACCTGCACACACACAAACAAATACTTTGTTCCCAACTTGCGATGAGGTTGTCAATCTCACCGGTTTGCTTGAAACAAAGGTTATGAGCGTATCGAGTGGAAAACAGTATAGTATATGCGAGTAAAGTAAACAGTGCGGGAAAAGTAAACAGTTGATTGCAATATGATTAAAATAGGACCGGGGTCCACAGTTCACTAGTGGTGTCTCTCCATAGATAAAATAACATGCTGGGTAAACAAATTACAGTTGGGCAATTGATAGAATAGAGCTAACGTGTTATGTCAAGAAGATCACTATGAGATTTACTCTGGGCATTACAACAAAATACATAGACCGCCATCCAGCTGCATCTATGACTAATAATCCACCCCCGGGGATATCATCAGAACACCCTAGAAGTATTAAGTTGTGAACAACAGATAATTGCATTAAGCAAAGTGTGTAATGTAAACAAAGCATATGCCCTTGAGCATATGAATGTTGTTTTCTCCCTAGTAGCAACATCACATCTACCACCTTAGAGGTTTCTGTCACTCCCCCAGGTGAAATAGAGGCATGAACCCACTATCGAGCATAAATACCCCCTCTTGGAGTCACTAGCAACTACTCGGCCAAGATAGCTACTAACAACGGAGAGCATGCAAGATCATAAACAACATAGAGATAACAAAAGATATAATTCAGTACAGCAACTTAATCATAAACACGAATATTCATCGGATCCCAACAAACCAACATCATAGAATTACATAACAGTGATCTCAATCATGTATGGCAGCTCATGAGATCTAAACATGAAGCACATGGTGGAGAAGACAACCATCTAGCTACTGCTATGGACCCATAGTCCAAGGTAGACTACTCACTCATCGCTCCGGAGGCAGTCATGGCGATGAAGGAGACCTCCGGTGGCGATTCCCCTCTCCGGCAGGGTGCCGGGAAGAGCTTCTGGACCCTCCCGATCTTCGGGTCGACGGCGGCGGCGGATCACGATGTATTCTGGAAAACTGATCGGGCACTTAGGTTTTTCTCGTCAGGGGGTATATATAGGCGAAGAGGCGATGTCAGAGGAGGGACCAGGGTCCCTCACACAGGGGTGGCACGGCCAGGGGCCTGGCCGCGCCGCCTGTGCGTCTGGGGCCCACGTGGCCCCCCTCCGTCAGGTCTTCGGATGTTTGGGAGCTCCCCGGTGAAATATGACTTCAGAAACTTGTTTCGTCCAATTCCGAGAATATTTCCTGTGTATCACTTCTGAAACACAAAAACAGCAGAAAACAGGAAACTGGCACTGTGGCACTTCGTTAATAGGTTAGTTCCGGAAAGCGTATAAAAATGCCACTAAGTGTAACGAAACAATAGGCAAATGGTGTAAAACGAAGCATGGAGCATCAAAAATTATAGATACGTTTGAGACGTATCAAGCATCCCCAAGCTTAACTCCTGCTCGTCCTCGAGTAGGTAAGTGATAACAAAAGAATAATTTTTGAGGTGACATGCACCTACACAATCTTGATCATATATGTAAGCATTGGTGAGCTGGGATCAATAGAACTTAGAACATGGGCATGAAGATATAATCATGACAATAAGAACTTAGCAACCATGTTGTAAACATGCAAATGAACACAAACAAAAGATCATGGTAATGAAACAATGAAAGTCAAACGTGTGTTCAAATCATAAGGAAAAACATACAAGTGGTTTTTAGCTTGTCCTTCAAAGAGAGCAAAACATAAATGCATAGGACACCTCAAAGTTTAAGAGGGCGACTAGATACAAATAATTTAAGAACAAGTGAAACCAACAATATGAGTCAATCAATGAACCTTGGGACAATGCATATCACACTAAGAATGACAACTATGCTCTCTTAATGGTGCATAAAGAAAGAAGGTGGTGACTCAACATAAAAGTAAAAGAAAGGCCCTTCGCAGAGGGAAGCAGTGATTGCAAGTTTTATAACCTTCAAAAATTATGGTACTTACCGGCTTTGAGCTCTCATTGCCCCCATCATAAGCATCTTGAATGGTTAAAGTTAATGCGAGAACAATTATGATGCATATGCTTGACAAATCATAAGTTGAAAACCTCGTGTCCCGTGAATACGAGTACCCAAACCTCATGCTACTTTACTTAGAGTCCCAAGCAAGTCTCTTGTCATTGTAAGTATATGCATATCATTGAGAACCGCCAATGGGGTACCTCCGTGCCCGATGACATGGAACAAGCCCACAAGAAAATGACAGGACAAGCAGACAATGAACACCTCGACATCTCTTTTATTTGCCATATTGTTTAGCTTTTTATTGTGAGATGCGTCGTCGAATGTTCACCATGGGTATGCTGCAAATTTCCACCATGAATTATGCATGGCTTAGATTGGCGGCCCGGCGTTTCCCTAACACATATACAAACTCCATGATCCCTACAAGATTCCCAATTCATTTCACACCGCGGGCATCCATAAACAAAAGATCATGATATCAACTCAATTAAGATGTGCAATGTTGAAAGCTTGCCCATGACAGCATGGCTGGGCTAGAATCCAACTTACAACTTGCAAGCATAACAACTCAGCATAAGAGACCACAATGTCAAAAAATTTAGAACAGGAAAAAGTAAAGTGTGCCTTCCGGTTCGTGAGAGCTTTACTGACCGAATTTCGCATAACACTGGTAAGAGTTTAATTTGAAGAGAATATAAAAGCAAGTCAAATTTACTTGGAATAGCAAATTGCTAGTAGGTATGTATGGTGGACACAATGGAAAACTTGGCTTTTAGGAGTTGGATGCACGAGTAGAGCTCATACTCAGTACAAGGTGAGGGCTAGCAAAAGACTGGGAGCGACCAACTAAGAGAGCAATAATGGCCATAATCATGCAAAGCGACAAAGCAACATTAAAAGAAGCATACGATGGCTTCAAAAGTCAAAAACTAAATGATCATGAAGGCTATTGGCGACTTTGTAAGAGTCTAACATGTGTGAGCATGCGCCAAGTCAACCCAAATAAAGCATCAAGGAGAAAACCAAAATAATGCTTCCATACAATAAAAACAACGCATGATTTTTTCAAGGGCTCATTAAGCAATCTCAGTTATTTGAGACAAGTCATGCTACAGCAAAACCACTAAGCATACTATCAAAAAGACATCTAGCATGACATGAAAAAGCCTAAGCCGCAGTCTACACAAGCTCCTTCTTGTACCACTATTTTGCACAAAGCTTTTTCTCTTTTCCAACACCATTTGAAATTTTTAAAGACACCTCTTTTGATGAAAACCAATAAAGTTCAGAGGAAAAAATACACCTTGATGAAAAGATATGAAAAGATCTGAATGCAAATCAAGGCAAAAACGAAAACCAAAAGCAGTAGCAGAAAAAGTAGAACGCTCGATTTTAAATAAGAGTGAAAACTAGAGCGTTCTTTGCAAATGAAAACGAGTACATCTCCTCCAAAGGGAATTTGTTGGGGTCCAACCATTTATTGCAGCAAACAAACTAAACAAACCAACTAAGAAAACTAAAACAACTGACGCTCCAAGAAAAACACATAGTGCATGAAGCAATAAAAATATAGTGTTTTGAAAGGTGACATGATTTTTGCCGATGAAGAAGGGGTGCCTCGGGGGCATCCCCAAGCTTTGACGCTTGTACTTCTTGGATATTTCTTGGGGTGCTGGGCATCCCCAAGCTTGAGCTTTTGTCCATTCTTCAACTCATCTCATCATTCTCCAATCCCTACACTTGAAAACTTCCTTCATACAAAACTAAACACAATTCTATTAGCAACATTAGTGTAAGCATAAAATATATTCAACCTCTTCTAGCTTCAGGTTTTAACCCAAAACCACCACATATAAAGTATATACTACTGTAGCAACTTCCACAAGAGTTCCATGATCAAAAAGAACTCAAAAGAAAGCGATAAAGTGGCAAAAACGAATATTGGCAGAAATCTGTCAAAACTGAACAGCTGACAAAGGACGAATTTTTGAGGGATTTTCTGTTGCTCAAATCAAAAGGTGTTCAACTAAGAAAAGTTTGGATATAACCTGGGGCATATGCACAAGAAATCGCAGGTCCAAAAGATAAACAGAGAATTTTCACGAATTTTTACGGTGCAGCACCGAAAACAGTTTCAGGACAGCAATAACCCCAAATCTTTACCTCACTCAAATTAGAGGCTTCTCTTGGCACAAAAACGAAATAAACAAGATAAGGAGCGGTCATTACAGTAGTAATGACTTCCAAGACTCAAATAAAAGAAAAAGTACTGTAAAGAAAACATTGGGTTATCTCCCAAGAGTGCTTTTCTTTAACGCCTTTGAGCTAGGCGCAGAAAAGTGCGAATCAAGTAATATCAAGAGATGAAGCATCAAGCTCATAATTTGCTCTAAGAATAGAGTCAAAAAGTAATTTCTTTCTTTTCCTAGGGAAGTGTTCCATACCTTTCTTAAGTGGGAATTGGTACTTGATAGTGCCTTCCCTCATATCAATGATAGCACCTACAGTTCGAAGAAAAGGTCTTCCCAAAATAATAGGACATGAAGCATGGCATTCAACGTCCATAACAAGAAAATCAACGGGAACAAGGTTATTGTTAACCACAATAAGAACATCATTAATCCTTCCCAAAGGTTTCTTCTTAGCAACATCAGCAATAGGAACATCAAAATAACACTTTTCAAGCGGTGGTAAATCAAGCATGTCATAAATCTTTCTAGGCATAATAGAAATACTAGCACCTAGATCACATAAAGCATGGCAATCATAACCATTAACATGCATATCAATGATGGGTTCCCAACCATCTTCTAACTTCTTGGAAACAGAGGCTTTTTGCTTCAACTTTTCATCCCTAATCTTTATGAGAGCATTGGTAATATGCTTAGTAAAAGCAATATTTAAAGAACTAGCATTGGGAGTCAAAGCAAGCTTTTGCAAGAACAAAATTACTTCAGATATATTGCAGCCATCAACATCAAAATCATTAAAAGAGATAGAGCTATCATCTCCCACACTCCGAAAAATTTCAGCACTCTTTTGAGAAAAAGTTTTAGCAGTTTTAGGCTTTTTAACACAAGGAGTGGGAGTTTTCTCTACACCAATCAAAGTAAGAGGATTACTATCAGTAGGAGCAACATCATTAGAGGTAGTAATGGTACATACCTTCATCTCTCTAGCCATCTCATCCTCTCTTTCCCACCTGGCATGCAATTCCGCTAACAATCTAATATTTTCATCAATTCCAACTTGGGTAGCATTAGCGGCAGCAACAATATTGCTCACATTCACATCATTAGGAAACACTTTTGATTTCAGAAGTTCAACATCATGAGCAAGGCTATCAACTTTAGAAGCAAGAATATCAATTTTGCCTAACTTTTCCTCAACAGACTTGTTAAAAGCAGTTTGCTTACCGATGAAGTCCTTGAGCATTACCTCAAGCTCGGAGGGCGCGGCCCTAGTATTGTTGTAGGAATTACCATAAGAGTTACCATAACCATTACCATTGGTAGAAGGATATGGCCTATAATTGTTACTAGCAAAATTGTTCCTATAAGCATTGTTGTTAAAATTGTTGTTTCTAATGAAATTCACATCAACTTGCTCTTCTTGAGCAACCAGAGAGGCCAAAGGAACATTATTAGGATCAACATGAGTCCTATCATTAGCAAGCATAGCCATAATGGTATCAATCTTTTCATTCAAGGAAGAGGTTTCCTCAACAGAATTTACCTTCTTACCTTGTGGAGCTCTCTCGGTGTGCCATTCGGAATAATTTACCATCATGTTGTCGAGTAGCTTCGATGCGGCGCCCAATGTAAGGGACATAAAAGTGCCTCCAGCAGCTGAATCAAGTAGGTTCCTTGAAGAAAAATTCAGTCCTGCATAAAAAGTTTGGATAATCATCCAAGTAGTCAGTCCATGAGTGGGGCAATTCTTTATCATAGATTTCATTCTTTCCCAAGCTTGAGCAACATGTTCATTATCAAACTGAGTAAACTTTATAATATTGCTACACAACGATATAATCTTAGCAGGAGGATAGTATCTACCAATAAAAGCATCCTTACACTTAGCCCATGAATCAATACTATTCTTAGTCAAAGACAGCAACCAATCTTTAGCCTTTCCTCTCAAAGAAAAAGGAAACAACTTGAGCTTAATAATATCACTATCAACATCCTTATATTTCTGCATCTCACATAGCTCAACAAAATTGTTGAGATGAGCTGCAGCATCTTCAGTACTAGCACCAGAAAATTGCTCTTTCATAACAAGGTTCAATAAAGCAGGCTTAATCTCATAAAAAGTGGTAGCAGGAACAGGTGGTGCAATAGGAGTGCAGATAAAATCACTATTGTTTGTGCTAGCAAAGTCACACAACTTGGTGTTTTCAGGATTGGCCATTTCAGCAAAACGAAAGTAAACAAGTAAAAACAGCTACCAAGGATTCTAATTTTTTTGGGTTTTTGATATAAAAGCAATGCAGGTAAAATAAAATAAAGTAAAGCAAACAAATAACAAAGCAAAGAATGTGTGTGCGAAGAACTCCCCTCGCAGAAGTCTTCTCTCTTCCCCGGCAACGGCGCCAGAAAAGTGGCTGCTACCGGTGATGGCGCCAGAAAATAAGCTGTTGGCGTATGGTCGATGTGGAAGCAGACGTCCTTGTGCGTGGTGCTTGACCAGCCCGTTGGGAACCCCAAGAGGAAGGTATGATGAGTGTAGCGGCTAGTTTTCCCTCAGTTAAGAAACCAAGGTTTAATGTCGATCTTGAAGAAGAGAGATGGTGACGACTGAAGGTGATGCGCACTGGCTTAGTAACACTCCAACAAGGGCGCCGTTAACGATACTTGTTGACTCGTCTTCAGCCAGTAGCAACGCGGAACCTGCACACACACAAACAAATACTTTGTTTCCAACTTGCGATGAGGTTGTCAATCTCACCGGTTTGCTTGAAACAAAGGTTATGAGCGTATCGAGTGGAAAACAGTATAGTATATGCGAGTAAAGTAAACAGTGCGGGAAAAGTAAACAGTTGATTGCAATATGATTAAAATAGGACCGGGGTCCACAGTTCACTAGTGGTGTCTCTCCATAGATAAAATAACATGCTGGGTAAACAAATTACAGTTGGGCAATTGATAGAATAGAGCTAACGTGTTATGTCAAGAAGATCACTATGAGATTTACTCTGGGCATTACAACAAAATACATAGACCGCCATCCAGCTGCATCTATGACTAATAATCCACCCCCGGGGATATCATCCGAACACCCTAGAAGTATTAAGTTGCGAACAACAGATAATTGCATTAAGCAAAGTGTGTAATGTAAACAAAGCATATGCCCTTGAGCATATGAATGTTGTTTTCTCCCTAGTAGCAACAGCACATCTACCACCTTAGAGGTTTCTGTCACTCCCCCAGGTGAAATAGAGGCATGAACCCACTATCGAGCATAAATACCCCCTCTTGGAGTCACTAGCAACTACTCGGCCAAGATAGCTACTAACAACGGAGAGCATGCAAGATCATAAACAACATAGAGATAACAAAAGATATAATTCAGTACAGCAACTTAATCATAAACACCAATATTCATCGGATCCCAACAAACCAACATCATAGAATTACATAACAGTGATCTCAATCATGTATGGCAGCTCATGAGATCTAAACATGAAGCACATGGTGGAGAAGACAACCATCTAGCTACTGCTATGGACCCATAGTCCAAGGTAGACTACTCACTCATCGCTCCGGAGGCAGTCATGGCGATGAAGGAGACCTCCGGTGGCGATTCCCCTCTCCGGCAGGGTGCCGGGAAGAGCTTCTGGACCCTCCCGATCTTCGGGTCGACGGCGGCGGCGGATCGCGATGTATTCTGGAAAAATGATCGGGCACTTAGGTTTTTCTCGTCAGGGGGTATATATAGGCGAAGAGGCGATGTCAGAGGAGGGACCAGGGTCCCTCACACAGGGGTGGCGCGGCCAGGGGCCTGGCCGCGCCGCCTGTGTGTCTGGGGCCCACGTGGCCACCCTCCGTCAGGTCTTCGGATGTTTGGGAGCTCCCCGGTGAAATATGACTTCAGGAACTTGTTTCGTCCAATTCCGAGAATATTTCCTGTGTATCACTTCTGAAACACAAAAACAGCAGAAAACAGGAAACTGGCACTGTGGCACTTCGTTAATAGGTTAGTTCCGGAAAGTGTATAAAAATGCCACTAAGTGTAACGAAACAATAGGCAAATGGTGTAAAACGAAGCATGGAGCATCAAAAATTATAGATACGTTTGAGACGTATCACCGCCTCCACCAATGAACCATCCTCCACCGCCGCCTCCGTCCGCCGACCCATCTGACGCACATACGGGGTTCGATGAAGTGCCGGAGAGGTAAAAACACTTCTTTTTATCTAAATTTTAGTTTAGATGCATACATAGTCGGAGAATCATGAATTTTATTGCAATGTAGATTCGTTGATGAGGCTTTCATGGAGACAATGAATGTTGGATCTTCGTTTATGCATGATGATATCACCATTGAGGCATATGAGGAATATGAGGATATCGATGAGGAAGGAGAAGGGTTGATTGAATCGCGCCCTTCCGGTCGGACGGCGAACTACACCATAGCGGAGGACAAGTTGCTTTGCAAGATATGGTTGACAATTAAAATGGATCCAACAACCGGTACCGATCAAAAAGGAGAAACCTATTGGATGAGGATGAAGGAGTACTTCAACGCCAACAACACAAGTGGGAGCGAGCGAACCATGCGTTCTCTTCGGTCTCGTTGGTTGGGCATCAACACCGATTGCCAAAAGTGGTTGGCCATGCTAGCCAATGTTGATGTCATTAACCCAAGTGGCACAAATGAGATGGATAGGGTAAGCAATTCTACTAATATGTTGACCATATGGCGCGCTTGAGATGCATACGGTTATTGTTCATATACCTAATCTATTCTCTTTTGCTTGCTTTGTAGAACTCTATGGCTCAAGGCTTGTTTAGAGATGTGGGAAAGAAGAACAAGAAAGGCAACAAGATTCTTGGCAAGCCATTCACCATGCATCATTGCTATGAAGTGCTAGGGAATGAAGAAAAATGGAAGACCCGCGGGAAATTGGATGCGGCAACCATGGCCGTTAATGCAACCGGTTGTGAAGCAACGATCATCGATGGTGAGGATTCAAGTGAGGAAGGCAAGAAGAGAAGCTCCACTCCTCACTCGGTGAACAATGTAAGGAGAAGTGTGCTTGGTAGGAAGGCCGCCAAGGAGATGAAGGGAAAGAAGGCCAGAGATAACGACATTGCCATTGCTATGGAAAGGCTTGCAAATGCAAGGTTGCAAGCAAATGAAGATAGGAAGATTGCAAGAAACTTCGAGAAAGAGGCTATGGATGCCATGGAGGCTCGGAGAGCCGCTTTGGAGGAGAGGCTAGCCTCCAACAAAGAGAGGAAGTTGGCTTTGGAGGAGAAGAAGCAAGCCAATGAGGAGCACCTATGTCTAGTGGAGGAGGAGAGGAAGCTTTTCTTGATGGATACTTCCCACATGGATGAGAGGCAAAAGGAGTACATCAACCTTGCTCACGACGAAGTGTTGGCCAAAAAGAGATTGTTGATAGCCAACATGAACACACCCACGGTCGGCATGTTTGGAAGAGGCATGGGAGGCATGCCCATGTTTGGAGGAGGCATGGCCGGCATGGCCGGTATGGGAGGCATGGCCGCCATGGGAGGCATGCCCGGCATGGCCGCCATGGGAGGCATGGCCGGTATGGGAGGCATGGCCGCCATGGGAGGCATGCCCGGCATGGGAGGCTTTGGAGGCATGGTCGGCTATCGAGGAGTCTCCAGAGGGACTATGGGAGCATCGGTGAGTGGTGTGTATGGAGCCATGGGAGCATCACCGGGAGGATTCGTGGCATCTTTGGATCCTACTATTCCTTCTTCAACCCAAGATGTCGATGAAGAAGAAGCAAAAGAAGATGATGACTTTGAAAATGCGGAAGTGTGAGATTCTATCTTGCATTTGATATGCAGATTGTGTGTTGCACTTTGTGTCTATTTGAACCATATATTGTGTGTCGTTGTTGAACTACGTCGTGTTGTGAGTTGTTTTTGAACTATGTGATATGTGTGTTGCATTTTGTGTCCATTTAAACTATGGTAGATCATTTGTTTCATGATTTATGTGAGTATTTGATCTTGTTGAATGCATTGGAGTGTAGAAAGTTGTTTTTCGCCGACGCGCGCTGTATTTTGGAGCACCCGACGGAGGAGCATTTTTAGCGCTCGCGAACACGCTCTTGTTTAGCATCTCCGGTGGGGGAAAATCCGGGCCAGCGCGCGAAAAACATTTACAGCGCGGTCGGGATAAAATATAGCGCGCCAAAATATAGTGCGCCTATTGGAGATGCTCTTAGTGTCCAAACTAAGAGGGAAAGATGATCGATCCTTATATCCGCTGGAATGATGGTAGCAAAACGACACTGCACACGCTGCAGAGACATTTCCTAATGCAAGCTAGCCATCATTCACTGCTATCAATCTCAATACAACAAGATGTACCGACGTGCGTACAAAGTGCTTTCTACTCAGTACTCCGAAGTCTGAACAGAGAACACATGCTCATAAAAGTCATCTTGCTTTCGTTCCTTCTCCCTAGTGCATCGCACATCATACAAGATGGAGTAAATCAGAATGATGCTACCTAATCTAGCTCATTAAGAAGTGCTACAGGAAAATAAAGATTATGCTTTAGAGATATTCTTGGTTTGAAATTTGAGGACCTAATTAAACACCAGGAGAACACACAAGTGAGCTGCGGGAAAGAAACTGTACCTAGATCATTTCCCTTCTAAGAATATGACAAAAACTTGGCGCTCGTACAAAACTTTTTAAAGGTACACGGTTTCCAGCCAAAACGTTTTTGCCCACCCCTTTGTACCCATGAATCCCTCTTGGTCAATGAGAATCATCAGATCATGGGGTGATAAAGTGACATAGATAAAGATATAAAATGAAATGTTGACAGGTTTAATCACAGAGATGTTTGGTAGAAAAAACATACTGTTAGGTAAATTCGTACTAAAGCCTCTGATTTAAACAACACAAATGGTACGGAGGCCTCTAGAAGACCAATCTTTGAGGAACAAAATGTGTTACAGCTAAGAAGTACTGACCAAATGCTATTTGGTAATGTCAATAATCGAAAACTTATTGGAATGATTAAAAGTCCTTTTCGAGAGAAAAGATTGCACTAGATGCAGAATACAAGAATGGCACTGCTGAAAAACCCGACTTGCCACATCTAGACACGAACCTCTGGAACATGCTGTAGCGCTTGGTGCATTCCGCTATTGAGCCACTGACTTCTGAAATCCTTGTGCAAGCCCAGTAACCAGAGCTTCTTAAGGGAGTGAAGTGATTCAATGCCTTGAGGGACCTTATCCAGCTTCTGCAGCGACACTACGTACAAGCCCTCAATGCACGGAAGAGCACCATCAATGATCTTTAGCTCACTGACATCATGCATGTGCTTCAGGACAAGCGTCTTCAGGTTTGGAAATGAATCTGCATAAAGAACCAAAGTACTTGCACTATGCATGTTGTTAAGCCTAAGACATGTGAGGTTTGGCATGTACGGTGCAAGCATCCCCAGCGGATCTTCCCCAAGGTGACACCAGCTTAGTGCTAGATACTTTAGGTTTATTCCATGGCCCAGAAATATTGGGCAATTCAGTGTCCCCTCTGCCCACTGCCCTCTGATAATCAACCTGCGTAAATCTTTAGACTTTGGCTTCAGACCCTTGAAGCAAAGTGCCTCATTCTCATCCCTTGCAGAAAGAAGCAAGCTGGAAAGAAGGGGCATACTTGAAAGGGTAGCAAACAGATTAGCACACTCAACAGCACTTATGTTATCAATCCACACACTTCTTAGTTGCATCAGTTTCTTCAGCTGCTCTGCCAAGTCATTACTGGATTCCACAGTCTCAAGAGTTTGCAGTTCTTCCATGTTTGACAGATCTTTAGGTGCTTGCATTCCGATAAAGTAACGGAACTGTGTCTGCTTCTCATCATCATATCTATCAGCTAAAAGGTGTCGTAACCTTCTGATCTTCACAATACCTCGTGGTAGCTTCTCTATCTTGGTTTGCTTGATATCCAGAGTGTGGAGGTTAGACAGATTCTCAATAGAATCTGGGAGTGATTTGACCTTGGTGCGCCGTAAGCCGATGTAACGTAGATTGAACAGATGACCTATTGATGCTGGCACTTCAGTGACTTCAGAGTCTTGAAGCTCGAGAACGGTAAGATAGCTAGACTCGGACAAGATTGAATTCAACATGCCCGGGGAGGATGAAATTACTCCGAGTGCCACCACAGTTCGAAGATGTGGAAGTTTAGGTTTCAGCACAGTGTTGTCTTTCCATCCAAATGATGATAGCCGTCGGACATCCTTATCCATCTGTATCATTGTGCCGTAGTCATTTGCTGAAGCAAATCTCTCTTCTTTAGCAACAGAAATAGCCAATTCACGCATAATATCATGCATCTTACAGGTGTTGACCCTACCAAGCTCATCATTCTCCACCACTTCAAGCATATTGCGGTGGATCAATTCCAAGAGATTACCCTCAGCTACCATCTCTGGTGTGTTCTTTTCTTTGCCCAGCACAAAGCCTTCTGCAACCCACAGCCGCACAAGGCTGTCACGTGACATGGGGTGATCTTCAGGGAACAGACTGCAGTACAGGAAGCAGGTTTTAAGGTCGTCTGAAAGGTCATGGTAGCTCAGATTGAAAATTGAACGAACATGATCATTATTTGATAACTCGCTTCGAAGCTGATTGTACTTTTGTGTCCAAATATCTAATCGCTGTCTGGAAGACAACAAGCTGCCAATGGTAGCAATTGCAAGAGGCAGGCCATGACACCTGTCAACTATAGAAGTAGCAATTATCTCAAGATCCTTGGGGCACATGTGACCCTTCTGGTTGAAAAATGCCCTTCTGCAGAAGAGATCAAATGCATCATGCTTGCTCAATGGCTGGAGCTCAAGATGACGGGTGGGAGAAGAAATTCCTGCAACATGGTCTTTCCGTGTCGTAATGACGATCCGACTTCCTTGGAGATTCTCACAAGCTTCACGTATTTGGAAGTATATATCTTGCTCCCAGACATCATCCAGTACAATCAAATATTTTATATTTGCAAGTCTCTTCTGTATTTCCTTTTTCAAGTCATGCACGTCCATTTTGTCAATGCCTGCCGACAATGGTTGTTCGGTATATCCAATCTTCCATAGTAGCTTCCTCAGGAGGGCATCAACAGTGAAAGTTTGTGAAACAACGATCCATGCATGTACAGGGAAGTTGATCTTTTCACGTTCATAAACATTTGAAACCAGGGTAGATTTTCCCAACCCACCCATGCCCGATATTGTTATCACAGTGTTCTCCAGCTCTTTGGAGTACAGCCATCCGGTCAGCAATATCCTGTTGTCTTCAATTCCTACCAGATCGCCATCTTTGACAAATTCAGGAAAGCTGTCTTGTGACCGTTGTCTTTCCATCTCAGTAAGTGGGTCAGTGACTAGCTGGGAAGGCTGCAACCACTGGTCTTTCATCTCAATAACTTGCTTAATCTCCTTCTCTACGGCAACTACTTCATTTGCAATTTCAATGAAAACTTGGGCATAATGTGTCCCTCTAATGAAGAATTTCTTCACAAACCCCTCTTCCTTAAGTTGAAGAGCATGGTATGAGTATTTATCCATGACATCTTCAACATGGTAGGCCACGTTGCGGACCTCCCCAATCCAGCTCTTGGCAACATCGTCTCTGAGGTATACCGTGCCTATCTTCTTTATAACATTGCTCATAATAGTCAGATGCTTTCTTATATTCTCAACCCTTACTGGCAGTTCCTTCAGATTAGTAACTTTTTCAGATAGCTTAGCTAGGATGGCTTTGACGGTTTCATCTGCTACAACGGAACCAATCTTCGACAGAGCCATGAGTACCGCCTCTGCCATTTGAGCTGAACAGCAAAGATAAATATATTAAATGATAGAATAAAAAATCGAGAACTGAAGGTACCAAATAGCTTATGCACTCATACATAAAGAGTAGCTATTTCCCCTTGTCTCATTTCATTCCATTCTGCTTCAACATAGTTTACCCATCTATGGCATATCAAAGACTAGAATATGACTTATCAAGTTCATGCACAAAGGTATCAGGTATCACTAGATCAGAGAATCAGTCTTTTGTTGACTGAGATATTCCCATGGATCAGAGTTTATGGCACTAGTAACACATGGAATTCCTAAATGAACATGACCCAACAGAATTAGGGCTTTGGATCATTTGTAGAACAGATACCCTATCCAAGAGATAAATTTCTTCAGAAACATAGGCTCAGTCAGCACTATCCAAAATAGAATGAATAAATAAACAAATAATGTGAATGAAAGTTGGGCACAAATATCAGAACGGGAGAAACCAACTAGGGTGGTCAAATATCCCCTTCTGAAATGTGGCTAGAGAACTGGAACTCTGTGATTTTCATTGTAAAAGGATAGACATGCCTAGGATACCATACAAGGACCGGCAACAAATTGATGCATGTACTAGTTGAGCACAAAACTCCTAGAATCAGCATATGCATAGAACACAACTGATTGGTGCATTACTTCTAACAAGGTTGCAATTGTCTAGCAAATTTATTGCATTTGGTAAACTACAGGGCACAAAGCTATCTTTTGAAAATGTACATTTGATACCGCTGGTTTGCATGAACAGCAAATACTCACCTTCTGGAGACCTGCACTAGGTGGCCTACAGGCTACAGAGCAGGACAACAGCTACGTGGTGAAATGCCGATCGATCGGGTGTGATCAATTCTGCAGCATAAGAAAATAGAAGCTGAACATCAGAATATGTTGCCAAGAATACTGGTTGTCAAGGGCACATATGCAGGGCGATTAAGAGTTATAGCTTTAAAATATCAATGGTTACATGACAGTTTACATAATATTACAATAATAGGATCGTCTATCTCGGCGCTGCCACGACGCATCCAGGTGACACGTGACAGTGGAGTCAACTCTGCTCCTTCCGCACTGCCTGTGGGCTGTGGGTGCAGGTATCAGCCTCTATCGGTCGCCTTGCGGCATTCTGTCGAACACATGGCAGGCAACAACTTTTTGCTAGTAAAACTGCAAACAGCTATCGAAATCTTTGTTTGGAGCACATGAGATCCACATGAAACTGCTCAGCTACGGCGTTCCCTAAATCTCGACATAGTCTAGCGGGTGTGGCACTTCCCAATCATGAGGGACACTGCGTGTGTTGAAACTCTAGCTCAGACCAACAGTGTTGAATCATATATGTGAGGTGAGATGGCAGACAAATCTACACAAAAGAGCTGCCAGAGGAAAGCCGCGAACTTGATAAGACGTACCTGACGGATTCTCGCGCGAGCGCAAAGTATGAGATCTGCAGTGGAGTCGAGAGGATAGCAGGGATTTGCTCCGTAGCAGGACGAGAGCAGACTAAATCGGCTTGGGGAGCTGATTCATCTGCGGGGCAGGAGCTATGAAATTGGAATGGTTCAACTCAAAGCTTCGTCGGTAGCGGGAACAGGATAGGGAAGGAGGAAGATGGGAGGAAGGAAATGCAGCTATCGGAATCAGTGAGCGATAGCTGCGTGCTATGCGCACTCAGTCTCTCGTTTGGAATCTCTTTCGCTCACTCTCAACTTGTTCCTTTCTTATTTCTCGTCACGTCAACTGGTCAAGTCATTGGCGCGTTGTTTATGTGGAAAGAGGTCGGCAACTTCGCGGTGTACGTTATGGGGATACAAATAGAGAGATATGCAACTTGATCACGCACGAAAGTGTCTTTCGCACATGAGATCCCTTTTACTTTTAGTTTTTTTCGAAAAAATTAAAATCTCGCACTTCTAAGTTTTCAAAAATTAGGACGTTAAATATATAGATAGATATATATAGGACAAGCATACGCAAAAAAGTCCCAATAAAAATACTTTATATTGTAGAAGATACAAAAAAGATAAATTTCTGATAGAAAGATGTAGTACTATTTCACAAAAATTTGCATACTATTTACTATCAGAATTTGTTTTTTATATTTATCAAAATACAATGTATTTTTTAAGAATTTTTTGCACATGCTCCTTTTATATATATCGCGCTATTTGACACCCTGGGGGTAGAATAGCTTATTCTACACCCACCCCCTATCTTTGCAATCGTCGATGATTTTTATGTCACGTAAATTTTGACTTACTTCGGAAGTCGAGCGGAACATAAGAAAAAATAAAAAATGACATAAAACATTATTTATATGCCATAAAAAAATACGATGTAAAATATGTATTTTTGTGTTATTTTACACCGAAATGACTCATACACTATGTTTTTTATGTTAATTTTTTTTGTTATGAGTCAATACGAACGTAATTATTAGTATGCAAACATAAAATTATTATTTATAACAACATAAATTACGTTGGGTGCAGAATAACTATTCTGCACCCTGGGTGCTGAATAACTATTCTGCACCTTAGGTATATATTCCAAAAAAAATAACATACCTAAGGTATACATACCTCTTTTTTTTTTGCATATCAATCTCAGGGCTTTATTCAACGACAGAAACACCTGCACTATCAGCTTGACAGCTGATCGTGAGGAAGCTAGGAACAGTGCCCATCCAACAGCACGTCTCATTCTGTGTACAAGCATACTTAGCACACAGGTGAGCCGGCACATTGGCTGGTCTTTTAACATGTTGAATAACAAAAGAAATAAAATTAGAAGCTAGCCCTTCAATGTCTAAAAGAATGGGTGCAACTACTGAACGAGAAACAGCGCGCGAGTTCCAGAGATTAACAACCTCTAAGCAATCAACTTCAAACACCACTCGCGAAAAACCACGGAGTTTTGCAAAGATCACTCCCTCCCGAAGAGCCATCGTCTCAGCAATCAAAGGTTCAGTGATTCCAGGAAGTGGCTTGCTCCAAGCTCCCACGAAGCCAGTAGAAGACCTTGCGATCCCTCCTGCTCCACCCTTCAGTTCTTCAGCCGAAATGCCTGCATCAGTGTTGATCTTCACTGAATCGGAATCAGGTGGTCTCCACCCATGGCCAGGCAAAATCTGAGAATACATTTTAGGTATCTCAAGGACAGCAAGGGCATCTCTAGTCATTTTCATTGATTGTGCCGGTTCCAAGCTTCCTCTATCATGAACAATGTTGTTCCTGGATGTCCAGATCGCCCACATCACCGTGATGATCTTGGATCGGTCCTCCTCCTTGAACATTGTATCACATAAAATATCACGCGCCCATGTACCTGGGTGAAGATCCGGTAGTTTCAGCTCCAGCCAACTAACAGCTTCCCTCCAGAACCTCTGCGCATGTGAACAGGCAATCAACGCATGCCTCATATCCTCGTTTGCAGACAAGCAAACTTTACATCTTGCCAAAGGCACAATGTGACGATGATGAAGCGCTCCCTCCACCGGCAAAATACCCCGGAGAACTCGCCACCAAAACACCCGTACCTTTGGAACAACATTCAACTTCCACAGCCGATTCCACATCTGTTTTTCAGTAGATGAAGTTTCCGTAACCGTCCCTTCCGCTAGAGTACTAAGCTCGTTACGCGTCATTAGAGAGCGGTACGCTGATTTTACAGTATAGGTACCATTCCGTTCCAACCCCCAAGCCCAGAAATCTTCTCCACCATCACGCCTCAGAGGGATATTCAAGATAGCATCAGCCTCTGGTGCGGTGAAATTTTTCCTGACTAAATCTCTTTTCCATGTCCAATTATCAGAGTCTATCAGATCAGAGACTCTATTTAACACATCAGCATCATCTCCCACCGAAATCTGAACTGACGGCCTCATAGAATTGATCCCTGGAATCCAATTATCAGTCCAAACTGACACTGTGGTACCATCACCGATCCTTTTCAAAAGACCGATATTCAGTGCCTCTCTCCCAGCTACTATAGCTCTCCACGTAGCAGACGACCTGCTAGGGACGTTGGCTTGAAGGAAATCAGTATCTGGAAAGTACTTTGTCTTGAGAACACGGGCACATAAGGAATCAGGATGCGTCATCAATCTCCACCCGTGTTTACCCAACAATGCAAGATTGAAGGTTTCCAGGTCCCTAAAACCCATTCCTCCCTTGCACTTTGGAGATGCGAGTGCCTCCCACGCAATCCAGTGCATGGACCGCCTGTCAATGGAGGAGCTCCACCAATATCTTGCCATATATGAAGTCAGCTGTTTGCAAGTTTTCTTGGTTAGTAAAAAACAGCACATACTAAAGATAGGTATTGACTGAATAACCGATTTCAGAAAAACCTCACGGCCTGCACACGAAACCATTCTCTCTGAACCTCCTTGCACTTTACTTCTAATTCTTTCTCCCAAATGATCAAAAGTGCCACTTGTTAGGCGACCAATAGCTGTTGGCAGCCCTAGGTATCTCTCGCTGAAGGCTTCAACAGATATACCCATTAAACCTTTCAGAGCTTCACGGACCTGCACGGGGGTGTTTGGACTGAAATAGATGGAGCTTTTTTCTCTATTAACACACTGTCCCGAGCACTCCTCATAAATTCTCAGAATTTCATTGAGTCTCTCTGCACTCTGCTCAGATGCTTTCATAAAGGTCAAACTATCATCGGCAAAGAGCAAGTGATTTATCCAGGGTGATCGAGGACTGACTCTGATTCCCCTATCAATATAATTACCTCCATGAAAGTTCAACAAGGTCGTGAAACCCTCCGCACAACAGAGAAACAGATAAGGCGACAACGGATCACCCTGTCGTAGACCCCTCGTAGGAGTAAAATATGGCAGCAACTCTCCATTCGCTCGAATCGTAAATCTCACTGATGTCACACATTTCATAATCAAGCGAACAAAACTTGCACTGAACCCAAGTTTTAACATAATTGCTTGTAGATAATGCCACTCAACTCGATCATAAGCTTTCATCATATCCAGCTTTACCGCACTCACATAGTTCTTCCCCTTCTTCCTCTTCCTCATAGCATGCACACTTTCGTATGCAATTAGAACATTATCGGTAATGAGTCGTCCAGGAACAAAGGCACTTTGTTCTTCTCCAATAATCTTGCCCAATGATCCTCTGGCTCTGTTTGCTATACACTTGGAAGCAATTTTGTATAATACCGAGCACAAAGAAATTGGTCTATATTGAGAAATACGCTGCGGGTGTCGTACCTTGGGAATCAATGTAATAGAGGTATCATTTAGTCCTGTTGGTAATTCACCTCCATTAAGAAAACCTAGAACCGCTGGGACAATATCATGTTGCAGCAGTTCCCAATGTCGCTGAAAAAATCCAGCAGTAAACCCATCCACTCCTGGCGCTTTCGATGGCGCCATATGAAATAAAGCAGCCTTCACCTCCTCAGCTGTATAGGGTTTATCAAATTCAGCATTCATAGCAGGAGTGACACGTACAGGTACAATATCTAACAGCTCATCCATAGATTTAACTCCTTGTGACAAATATAGATTCTGATAAAAACCTTGGATCTCCTCACAATTCTCTTCCCAGGAAATACACTTTGTTCCATCCGATCTCTCAAGATCTGATATTTTGTTGATACGTTTCCTCTGTGCAGCCTGAGAATGAAAATACGCAGTGTTTCGGTCCCCTTCTCGCAACCATTGTACTCTGGACCGTTGTTTCATCCAGATCTCTTCTTGACGGAGGGTTTCACGAAGTTGTTTGACAATGGCCTTCTCCTCATCGGTTGGGCCCCTCCCCACTGATCGGCCACGTAAACGGTCCAGTTTTTGCCTAAGCTTCCTGCCTTTACGTGCCAAACATCCAAATTCTTTAGCTCCCCATGAACTCAGACTTTGCTGCATCACATTCAAAGCCTGAACCACACCGCCAAGACTAGCAGCACCTGCACCTTTCTGCCAATTATCAAGTACCAGTTGATCATAATCTGCATGTGTCTGCCAAACATTCTCATATCTGAACTGCTTACCACCTCGTCCTCTCTCCTCGGCCATATTTTCACAGAATTTCACTAGCACAAAGCAGTGATCAGATTCAGTTGTCACAATATGCCGCACCGAAATGTGTCCGAACTTATTAAGGAAAGCCTCATTCCCAAAAGCTCGATCTAATCTTGCTTTGATGTTGGACTCCCCCATTTGTCCATTGTCCCAAGTGTATTCCACTCCCGACCATCCTAGATCGCTGAATGAACAATGTTCTATAACTTCTCTGAAAGCACGCATCTGCCACTCCGGTCTAGCTGTCCTGGAAAAATGCTCAGTAGCATAAAGTGTTTCATTAAAATCTCCAATGCACAACCAGGCCGAGTGCTCTATATCTGCCAACGTCCGCAGAAACCTCCAACTGTGATGTCTATCCTCCACCCTCGGGGCTCCATAAAATCCTGTAAATCTCCATACATCACTATTTTGCTCATCCTTCCTCACCATAGCATCAATATGGCAGGAACTATAATTCTTAATGTCAACAACCATATTTGCTGACCAGAATAAAGCAATACCTCCACTAAGGCCCTCGCTAGAAACACCATAGCATCCAGCAAAGCCAAGAGTATTCTTCAAATTTTCAACTTTCTCCTTCGAAATCTTCGTCTCCATCACAAACAGGAGACTAGGCCCTTCCCGCTTCACCACATTGCGAAGCTCCCGAACGGACGGCTGGTTCCCAAGCCCCCGTCCGTTCCAGCCCAAGCAACTCATTGGGACTGGCAGCGCTGACTCGCAGCCGCTGCCGAGGTTTCAGAGGTTGTAGGAGTGGGCTTTTTCTTCTTTGGGTCTGGCTCCTCTCCAGCTATCTCCAAAGTTTTGTTCGGATCAGTGACGCCTGGAGAGCCAATGATAGTAATAGTACGCCCATCAGCGTCAAAATCAGAAGGTGTATTCATCAGCTGAGGGACTACTTTTCTGTATACTTGTTGCTGCACCCCCGCTTTTCGCTTATAAGGGAACTTCTTAACTGGGGATGTCACTTCCTTACTCTTATCTCCAGCTGTGCTCGAGGTCCGAGTTTCAGCCTTAGTGTTCGGGGCAGAAGACTGCCCACCTGACGAGCCCTCGCTGTAAGCCCTCTTCCTCTCATCTGCTGCTCGTAAACCCTTGCCATACGGCAGTTCACCATTTGCATCACGAGTCCCGGGGTTTGAGCATAAGAGATCAGAATGACCGAGGCGTCCACATGAGAAACAAAAATGTGGAATTTGCTCATATTGAACCTCATACATGTCCACACCCTTTCTTCTGGCCGACTGAATCAGAATACAACGCCTCAGAGGGTTTGCCACATCCACTGTGATCCTAGCTCTGAGGTAACCACCAACATGATCAAAATATGCTACTTCAGCTTTCTCATCAATCTGGCGCGCTATCACTAGCCACCACTTGTTGTCTCTCAGGTTAAAAGGTAGATTTATAACCCTCACCCAAAGTTGAAGACGATCGAACCGTAGTTCCGAGGGCTTCATGTACTCCTCGAATTCACATAAAATCACCGCATTATTGCTGACATGCCAAGGTGATCCATCCCACACTCGATCCCGATCCTGCTGTGAAGCAAATTCAGCAACGAACATATTCTCTCCCACAGATCGGAACTGCAAACCTTTCGGGTTGCCCCATGCCGGGCGCAGCGCGCTGATGATGGTCTGGATGTGGAAAATCTTGCGGTGCAGCACCTTCCCCGCCAGCAGCCACTTCCTCTGCGCCCCTTCCTCCCGATCATCAACCACAAGCGGAGTCGCCTCCACATCGGTGATGTTCAGTTTCCCTAGCTCTTCCTCCAGCTTCGCCCTCGCCGAGCGAGGCGACACAGTCTCCTTATCCTTCCCCTTGCCTTGGTCCGACGAAGACATCTCGTCGACGATCCAACTCGCCCCGCCGGTGATATCAGCGTGCGCCGCCAGAAGTCCACAAACCCTAATCGCCTCGCGAGAGAGGCTCCAAGAGTTACGGGAAAAAAGTTTGATGTTCCGTCTAAAACGTCGGTCCGCACTCGTATACATACCTCATTTATGTCTACTAAGTATGTGCAAAGCCATACATACCTTGGGGTATGTACAAAACATCACGTATTTTGTACGTATTAAGCATGGTGCCCGGACACCAAGGTGCCCTGGTTATTTTACATATATATATATATATATATATATATATATATATATATATATGGTGGATCTATTCTAAAACCGGTTGTAGTTTAAGAATCTACAACCGACCTGTCTCTAAGACGCGATGCGTTGAAAGAAATGCCAAAACCAGCCCACCGGCCCACCCAAAACAAAACCAAGTAGGCAACTATGTCATCGTCTTCAACCTCCCAGCCCCGTTTCGATCCCCTCGACCAAACCCTCACCTGCCGACCACCCGACGTTGCTCCCCCGGCGTCCGCGCGGCGTTGCCCACACCGGCGGCCGAGCGCATTTCCTCCCTCTGCAGGCCGAAGTCCAGTCCCCCCGCAGGCAGCCGCGCTCCGGTCCTCCCGCCGACGACCATGCTCCGGTCCTCCCGCTGCCTCCCGCGCTCCGGTCCTCCCGCCGGCGGCCGCGCGCCGTTCCTCCCTCGAGCGGCGTCACGCCATTTCTCCCTCCGGCATCAGCGCGCCATTCCTCCCACGAGCGGCCGCGCGCCGTCCCTTCCACCGGTGGCCGCACGCCTTGGTCCCTTCACCGGCCAGCTCGAAGCTCCTGCCGCATCCTCGGTTACTTGCTCCGCCGGCCTCCCCGTGCCCTGGTTCCCCAACCTCGGCCTCTTCAATTTGGACTGCAGCTGCACGCCTGCACCTCCCGTCGCTGGCGTACGACCTCTGTTTTTCCCGAGTCCAACTTCACGCGCTGCTCTCTAGCCGCTCCCAAGACCTCCACCGTCCCTTCCCCCCACCAACTCTGCTGCAACAGGCTCCGACCGGCGTGCTCCCCTCAATCCTGAAGTCCTGAACTTCTATCTCACTTTTCTCTAAACTTATGTCACTTTTCTCTAAACTTCTTTGGAAATTTCTTGTGCGTTATTTTCGTGTGGTGTCGTTGCGAGAAGATGTTGCACCAGGGCGTTCTGATCTGATGGTGATTGATTTGCTGTGACAGCCATTCGAATCAGCCTGTTTCTCTCCACCATCAAGCACCAAGTTGGTGCCTCCTCTCTGTTAATGTCACATAACCAAACGGGAGCAGTACAAACAGATAAAACAGTTCAGGCACGGGGAGCTGAGGTACTGCCCTCACGCGGCCCACGTTCCCAAGCGCCGGGGTGGAAACGGACGCGACGACGACGAAGTTCAGTCTGCGTGTTTTTGTGTGGTTCAGTTCTGCCACTACTGAATACTTTTTTTTTCTTATGTAAAGAAGGTTCGCTCGCACTGATACACTATTTGATACGAAATGAGCCTAGCTCACTTTTGTAGTTCAGTTAGGCGCACGCTGCTGAGCTACCCGGCGCTTTTTTTCCATTTTTTTAGAACATGTCACATGAAAAAGCACGGGCAGTACAACTTTAATTCGCAGGAAGTACAACCGTTTCATTCACGGCAGTTCGGCGGCAAAAAAATCATATTTGTAAAAAGTTAGCAGAAAAATACCCATGCAATTCTGCTCAACTTATAAGGAAGGACACACATAATATATTGGGCAGTTCAGCTTCGCTAACGAGAGAAGTACAAGTGGGCGC
Organism: Dactylis glomerata; assembly: GCA_007115705.1. Lineage (NCBI taxonomy): Eukaryota > Viridiplantae > Streptophyta > Magnoliopsida > Poales > Poaceae > Dactylis > Dactylis glomerata. The sequence goes on from QXEO01000546.1 coordinate 7,166,911, forward strand.
GACTCAGGAAAGTTGAGGTGCAGTTAAAAAAAACATGACTCCGAACGTGACTCTTGGCAGTTTAGTTGCACTAGCGTGGACAGTTCAGGACTGCGACCCCGGAAAGTTTAGACGCACTAACGATAGAAGTACATACGGGCAATACTCCGGGAAGTTCATACGCACCAACGAGGAAGTTTAGAAAATGCGACTGTGGGGGCGACTCTAAGGCAGGTCCCGGCCCGACCCTGCCTTCCTCGCCGTCGGCACACCCCGGCCCGACCCCGCCTCCCTCACAGCCGACACACCCTGGCCCGACCCCGCCTCCCTCGCCGCAAGCAGGTCCCTGCCCTGCATCAGCTCCCCACTGCCGGAAACTTTGTCTTTCCCGCCGACGAAAATCCCGGCGTCGCTGGACGTTCTGTACAACCAGGACAGACCCACGCAGTACTGGAGAACGGTGCATGCAATAGTGTTCTGGGCCACCAGGAATAGCTGCCTCTGCCGACGTTCATGTAAGCCAGGCGGCTGCCATGATGCCCCATCCCGGCGACGTAGAGAGTCAGGCGAGAGTTGGCTGAGCTCGTGACGTAGCCCCATGCGATTTTGGTCGATGCCCAGGAGCATGCGGCCAGCGCGTGACCACAAAGGCATCTATGCTCCACATCGTGCAGTATATGTCTCTTGGACGTGTGTTTGATCTTAGCAATTTTTGTACAAAGAAGTACATATGCACGCATGCAGCCAGCAGTACATGCACATTGTTGTTTGCAGTTCACTATTTTAAACAACAGTATATTTACATTGCAAGATGTCCTTTTGTTTAAATATTTAAAACTAGCCTAAAATAACTATTTAACAATTTACGCCACCAAACTCTGGGAAGTGACTTTGGGCACTACATGCAGCAACCCTAGGCAGTCCACGCAGTGACTAAAAAGTTAAGGTGCACTATCCGAGACAGTTCAAGTGCGGCTTACGAGGGAATTACGCAAAGTGACTTCAAGAAGTTCAGGTGGGCTACCTAGGCAGTTCAACTGCGTTTTCATGAGAAGTACATGCAGTGACTCCAGTAAGTTCAGGTGCCTACCTGAGTCAGTTCAAGTGTGCTTACAAGGAAAATACATGCAATGACTTCAGAAAATTGAACTACAACGGGCAGTTCAGGTGTGTGTACGAGGGAAGTACATGTGGTAACTCTAGACAGTTCAGGTGCACTAACGCGACAGTTTAGAAAACGTTGCTCGCCATCATGATTTTGGACAGTTCAGGTGCACTAATGTGAAAGTTCAAGAACACAACCTAAAATTTAATTTAATTTAATTTTTACCACTATGGGCAGTTCAGGAGCGCGAGTGGGGAAGTTCAGACGCATTCATCTTGAACATGCTAAAAAAATATTTAAATCATATTTAATGTTTACCACTATGTGCAGTTCAAGAGTGCGAGTGGTATAAGTTCAGGCGCACCAAACGCGATAGTTTAGCTTGAACATGTTACAATTTTTATTTAAATCAGAATTATTTTTTACCACTACGGACAGTTCAAGAGCGCTAACCAAAGTAGTTCAAGTGTGCTACTCGAGGCAGTTTAGGTGGCCTTATGAGGGAAGTGCAGGTGGTGGCTAGAGGTAGTTCATGTGTACCAACAACGCATTTTAGAAAACTCGACCATGATACGCGACTCAAAGTAGTTCAGGTGCACTAGCGCGAGAAGTTCAGAAACGCTACTGTTGAAAGTTCAGGCGCACTAACAAAGGAAGTACAGGTGGGCAAAACTTCGAAAAGTTCAAGTGCACTAACAAGACAGTTTAGAAAACTCGACCGCGGTATGCGACTCCAAGCAGTTCAGTTTCACTAGCTCGAAAAGTTTAGGACCGCAACTCCGGGAAGTTCAGGCGTATAAACGAGGGAAGTACAGGCTAGCGAAGCTTCAAGAAGTTCAGCCGCACCAACGATGCAGTTCAGCAACTTGACTCGGGCAGTTCAGGTGCACTAACGCGATAGTTCAGAGAAATTGACCTATAGGCATGACTCAGGGCAGTTCAGGCGCACTGACAAAATAGTTCAGGAAAGCAACTCTGAGAAGTTTGGATGCACTAAACGCATCAATTCACCTTGAACACGCTAGAATTTTCACTTTTGTCGGATTTCTTTTTTACCACTATGGAAATTTATGTTTATTCTAAGCGAAAGTTAACTTTGAACAAGAGGAAAGTTCAATTGCAAGAAATTAAAAAGTTAAATTTTGTCAACATTCAATTTAATCATAAAAAAAGTTCAGTTACACATCCAGAGCAGTTCAACCGCATGTGAGAAGCAGTTCAAGTACTCTGTTTTTTTCCGAGCGGAAATCCTACCTATTAAAATCATTTTTATATGTCCCCGTTGCACAAGTAAACCATATAAATACTTTATATACAATGATATGAGTCTAATTTCACTTGTACATGGCGTCATGCCCCCACTCAACCACCATAGCCATGCCAAATACAAATCGCTCGCATATGGACGTCATTCCTATTATTTACTATTCTTGAAAATGATTTCTAAACCTTGCAAAATTTGGAAACATCACCTTGACCAAAAAGTTGCGCAATTTTAATATCTGTCAAACGGTATATCATTTACTTCATTCCGATTAGTCGTTTAGAAGTAATTGCAAAAACAGTTCATGCAAAATCAAGAAATCCGAATCACCTATAGTCAAAACTGCTCTTAAATGGTAAGAAATCCACAAAAATGACCAAAACGAAAAAGTTGCGCCTAATCCATAGCTTTCTAATGCCATATCATTTGCATCAATCGGATAAACGGTTTGAAAATGAAGAGCAAAATACTGCTCAATATGAAAAAATCCGCGAAATAGTTTTCTACCATATTTAAAATTACTTTTAAATTATCCAGAATTTCGAAAAATACTAAAAATTAGTAAGTTTCGCAATTTTCTTACGAATCCAACGGTATATCATATGCATCATTCCGATAAACGGTATGAAAACCGCGATAAAAATACTCTCCGAATATACAAATAGATGCGAAAATCTGATTATTAGTTTTTAAAATAACTTTAAAAATGTACAGAATTTCGGAAAACTTCCAAAACATAAAAGTTTTGGAATTTGATAAGCTTTCCAACGATATATCATTTGCGTAAATCCGAGAAACAGTTCAAAAATTATAATCAAAATACGTAAATTACATGTACAATAGCGAGAAGTTCAAGCTATTATAGCGAGAAGTTGAAGCACGTGTACATGAAAGTTCAAAATCGGTTATAGATCATTAATCTACAACCGGTTGTAGAATAGATGGGCTATATATATATATATATATATATATATATATATACATGGAGATTATTCTGTCATCGATGACAGAATAATATTCTGTACATATTCTGTACTTCTTATGACATATGTTTGTACTTCTTACGACACATATTTGTACTGCTTTGTATGACAGAATCGTACTGCTCGTTTACAAATTTAAACTGCTAATTTGTATCTACGTAGCAATTTATTTGAATTTGTAAATCGTTTCTCGGAATTATGCAAATGATATACCATTGGAAAGCTACGGAAAATCCGCAACTTTTTCATGTTAAAACTTTTTTCAATTTTTCAATGGTTTAAGTTTAATTTTGAAAATCGGAAGCATTCAAAAACACGTCTAAAATGTACTTTTCACTTATTTTACAAACCACAAATCAGAATAACGCATATGATACGCCATTGGAAAGCTACTGAAATTGCGCAACTTCGTTATCTCTACAAGTTTTTTCAAATTCGTCACAAATTTTGAACAATTTTGAAAATACTGGAATTCAGATCTATTCAAAAACGGGCGGATTGTAATTTAAACAGATTTTCTCAACGATTTGTCGGAATGATGCAAATGATATGGCGTTGGATAGATATAGAGTAGACGCAACTTTTTCATGTTTTAAGTTTGTTCAAATTCTGTATAGTTTTTGAATAATTTTTAAAATAACGAATTCGGAGATATCCAAAAAAGATGCAAGGTAATTTGACTTGATTTTTTTACCATTTGTCGGAATGGTGCAAATGATATACCGTTGGAAAGCTATGGAAAATGCGCAACTTTTCCGTTCCCAACACTTTTGCAAGTTTCTTACCGTTAAAGCATAATTTATATGGTTTTAACGTTATATGATTTGTATTATTCGCAACTTAACGATTTGAAATTGAGAAATTTTACTATTTGATTCATCATGGAAAGCAAAAAGTAATGAAATTAAAGTTTTGTTATACCATGCAAGTCATTTGTGCCTATTATAGAGGCGATCAGAGCTTAAAATGATATGATTTGCATGATATATGTCCGTCCCGAGAAAACAGAGTTTTCGTACTTTCCTGGATACGTCTTTCATACTTCTTTGTTATACGTTCTTGTACTTCCCGACGTGTTTCCAAAACTTTTCTGTAAAACAACGGTAACTTTATTATATGGTGTCATTTCGGTTCCATCGTCACAATATTGTACTTCTCTTCGTTATCATATTATACTTCTTTCCGTTATTATGTTGTATTTCTGCCCGTCACAATATTGTACTTTCCTCGGTTATCATATTTGTATTTTCTATCATGACTTATTTTTTATGCAAAATTACAAGGTGTCGTATACTTCCCTAAACTGAGTATTCGTACTTTTTGTTCTTACTGTTGTGTACTTCCGGTCATTACAATGTTGTCCTTTCGGTTTCACCGTCACAATATTATACTTCCCTCTGTTATCTTCTTGTACTTCCTCTGCTATCATGTTATACTTATTTCTATCACAATATTGTACTTCCCTTTGTTATTATATTGTATTTTTTATCATGGCTTATTTTTAAGCAAAATTACAAGGCGTCGTATACTTTCCTAAATTGAGTATTCGTACTTTTTGTTCTTACTATTATGTACTTCCGGCATTATATTGTTGTACTTCCTATTATAAAAGTTGTTTTATACATATTTACGAGGGGCCGTGTCTATTCCCCTAGACTAGATATCAGTACTTCTTTTTTGTACTCATATATACTTCTATTCTTTTTATGGAAGTCAGTTTTTATGCGAAATTAGAAGAGACCGTGTGTACTTCTCTAAACTAGATATAAGTACTTCGGTCTTACCAGTCTGTACATCGCTGCATCACAATGCTGTACTTCTCGTCATGATATTCTTTTTTAATTCAAAATTATGAGGGACCGCGTACTTCCCTAAATTGAATATTGTACTGCCCTCTTTTACTGGTGCATACTTTCGGATCTTGAAGTCATGTACTTCCTCTTAAAAGGATGTACTCCAGATTTAATGTTGTGTATTTACCTAAAATGAATATTTATACTTTCCGATCTTATTCACATATCTTAATGGAGTATACTTCTTGATCTTACCATTGTGTACTCCATTAAATTGAATATGTGAAATTTTTAATCTTAGCAGGGTGTACTTCCAAGTCTTAGTAGAGTATTTTTTTTTCTATCTTCTTTTGTTTTTCTATCTTCCTGATCGGTAAATGGTTAATTTGAAGTATTTTTTTCACTTTCTTAGTAGACCATGTACTTTCTAAGCTGAAGATGGGTACTGATATTGTGTATACCTAGTGTCAAAAAAAATGATATTGTGTATACCTCGTACTAATGGAATGTTTCATTACTAGATGTATTTTTTCCGATGATTTGTTTGTTTCTCCTAAATCACTGCCTTGACTGTGTGCAATTTTTATTTTCTGTATTTTTTTGCCCTCATGTCGTGGGGAATGTGCACTTTCAAAGATAAACATTTATACTTTTCACTGTTACTATTTATACTTCTCACAAGATAATCTTTTTCAAATTATTACTACTATTGTTTCCTAGCACTTCTCGACACCACAACTTTGTAATACCGTAGCCTGTATAAACGAAAAAGTACTCACGAAGTCTATTGAAGCGTCAACTCCTGGACAACGAATTCAACGAAATAGCACTTTTCTCTCCTCCACGTGCTAGTCCTCCTATTCTTCTCTTTTTAAATCACCACACTGCATCTGTCGGAAGAGACTTTACAGCTGCTACACGGAAGGCGGAGCTTCACGAAAAAATTTGCAGGTAAATGTATAGGCCACATCACGCAGGGTAAAAAGTCAACGGGAGGATGAGACCGGTATCAGGATGCCACCAATTTGGGGCGCTCAGCTTAGACCGTGCAGGGTAAGGTCGAGATGCCAGGAAACCAGCGCGGAGGGCCGCACCTCATCATTTTGATTTTGACGAGCTGTAGAGGACCGAACGGCGGTGCGTGCTGCTAGGTGCATCTAGGGCTCAGCGGCACGGGGCTGCTTCAGGCGGTGTGGCGGTATGTTCGGGTGGTAGACAACGAGTCCGTTCAACGGCGTGGGGACCTTACGACGACCGTGCTGGGATCCTTCAGTGGAGGCGCGTGACCTCGTCCAGCCGCTGCCAGGCCCCCATACAACGGCGGCATAGGGACGGACGGCTACGTGTTGTTTACTGGCGGCGGCGTGGATCGCCGGTGGCAGGGACGAACTCTTTTGGCTGGGAGCTGCGACGCGGTAGTGAGAGAACGGGGAAAAGAAGGTCGAGGTACAGTGAGGTGAGAGAACGGGATCTGTGGTGTGGACAGGCGGGTGGGGCGGGGGAGACGGCGAAGTACCGGTTCGGGCGTCGCCACGTTTCATATAGGAGAGATGTACAGAATAATATTCTATCATCAATTATAGAATAGTCTTACTATATATATATATATATATATCAATATATTTAACACCATAATCTTTGGAAACATAGAATTTTGAGATTTTAAAATTTTCAAAATTCTAAAAGTAAAGGGAGCACTGGTGCCATGTGCACCAAATCCCTTCTCAACTTGATCAAGGAAATATTCTTTCTCACTTTCAACAGGTCCATGCTAGGCGTCGGCAGATGAACTCCGATCGGCCGCCTTGTGATTTTACTAAAAAATAAATATGCGACAAGAAAGGCTCGAGACTCATAGGTGGTTCAAGATTGATGTTTTTTTTAATCAGCTTGAATAGACTCGAAAAGAAATAAGTTGAGTACAAGTGTCTTATATAGCTTGATTGAAACACGAATTAATCTTGAGAAACATTAGCTCCCTCGATTTAGCTCGATAACCTAAAAAAATCATGTATAATATTTTGGTATATATTAAACAATGTTAAAATGTATTACCTTATGTGTTGTGGATGAGATTTATTTCTTCTAGTTTAGATGAAATTTCATTAAGCTAATATGGAATGTTAATTTGTTTCTTCTCTATGTTGTGGATGGTATTTTGTCTTTTTACATGCAAGCAACATTAAAAAATTATTATTATTCTAACCATGAAACTGGCTCGAGATCGACTTGACATCATTACAGGCTGAGTAGGAACCATCTTTTATTACTCGAACTTTAAGGGATCCTTTGATATATAGGATTTTCAAAGGATTTATGTGGGATTGAGATCCTTTGAACTTTTTTCTACAGAAGCCATTTGATTTATAGGATTCTATCCTATAGGAAATAATCCTATAGAAATCTTGTGTGAAAATTTTATAGAAAAATAACATGAGGTTGGACCTCATAAAAAAATACTTCACCAATTCCTCTACCCATAGGATCTAGATGAACACGACATTCCAGTCCTACACATTTCCTATTGCTACATTTTTCCTATACTATAAATCGAAGGGTCCCTAACTTAAATTAGTATGAGCTCGCTTGAATATTAATATAAGCTAAGGTGAGGCAAGTTTAATCGACTTGTTTCCAGGCGCAGGTCCATCTGACCATTGCAGCATATCCTTACTCAATGCAATAATTTATTTACATTTGCAACATTGTCGTAGCTTTTTTAAATTGTGTGCCAAAAACATAAAAAAACATTGCTACATTCCCAGGCTAGAATACCAATGCAGCTAAAAAGCATGTTGGAAAACCGCTCCAACAAGATCCGCTGGAGACTAGTGTCTATTTTTAGTTCCACCTAGATATTCGCACATTCATCTCGGAATACAAAACCTTTTTAGTTTTCTCTTTTCCTTACATGGTTTTTACGCATATTTTATCTCTCGTGATCGCTTATACGCCATCGCCACCAGTTTTGAAATTCGGGGACCATAAATAGTGGTTGCATTTATCAACTATAAAAGTGGCCTCAAATTATCTTGAGAGAAATTGCCAACGTGAATGTCATACTCTTCTTTTTGTCAATATACTTTGCTTTTAAGATCATCTCAATTAAAGGCCCTAACAAAATCAGTAAGAAAAAGACGTAGTCCTAGGAAGAGCGCCTTGCGTCATGCCCTGCACCAACACATGGCACAAGATGGAGCATCCTTCGTCTTTCATGCACCATTGACACGTGCCAAGCAAAGGTGGCCTTCTTTCCCATCAAGGGAAATAACCTGACACGCTATGAAACTCAACTTTTCTGGCCCGCGGCATGCCACAAGATCCTGCTTGTCTCACGACCCGTTTATTTTTTCTACTTTTAAAAATTATAGCCTAAATGGTCCGACCTGTTTTGTAACTAGGTTGTGCCTCCATTTGTGGCATATGCGCCGGAAGCACGACCCATTTATATGCAAGTCTCCGTGGATCATGCCATACCCCAACCGTTTAAGGGGCCGGGGCCGTGTCTAGACTAAGCCGGCCTGTTGTTTCCCAGGTCTGGTGGCAAACATGGAGTACATCGCTGGTTGGTTCTATTTTTCCTTCCATAGATTCAAATATGAAACTAAAATATCTTGTGAACTAAACATCTAAATTAATCATGATTCATTTGAATAGTATGCTAGTCTCATTGAGATCTTCAAACAATAGACCTCATCTTAATATGTTTTTGAAACTTTTTGCACAGTGCATAGGTTGCACTGGCTTTGATTTGCAGTACATTCTCCTCTGTTTTGATGTGCTGTAACATCCCAAGATTTTATCAAATTTTGGGGAAATTTTTTCGTTTTTATTTTGCTTGTGATGATTGGAAATTCACGGGAATTTAAAACTTTTTGAGTCTATTTGAAAGATTTAGTAGAAAACTATTTTGAACCTTCTATTATTCTTTTGAAGAACTTCTTTGAGAAAGATCAAGTATCAAAATACTATTTTCCCTCTTTTTATTCAAACCTATGCAAGCTACTGCAAAGGATACCTCCTAAAATGATTCTATTGTCTAAAAAGGTTGGCATTGCAAAAGGTGATTTGAAAACAATTTGTAAATAATATTTTATAAAGTGTTATCCTCTTATTTTAAAAAGGAATATTTTCAAACCCTAATCCAACATATTGCTTTATGCAAATAAAGCATGTTGGCCAATTTTAAAAAGATCTTCATGAAAATGTTTTTGTCCATGAAAAATGCCCCTTTACTGTTTTAAAATGTTGTGTTGAATTTTACAAAAAATTAGAAATTGGTTTGACCTTGTTTGGTTAATGTATAAAAAAGATATAAAGAAAATATGAAAACAGAAATGAATAAAGAGAAAGAAGAAATAAAAAAGGGAAATAGAGAAGTGGACCGAGACAGCCCAGTACCGAAACATCACGGCCCATCGAACCTTCCCGAACCGTTACTTTCCCCTCTCCCTTTTTTTCTGACGTGTGGGACACCCACGTCATCTCCCTCCTCTCGCCATCAACACGGACGTTACCACCATTGATGACGCCCGTGACTCCGCGGCCGTTCCTACATCTCTCCCTCTCCCTCGATGCCCTTCTTACAAAGCCCCCGAGCCCCTCTCCAGTTTCCCCTCTTTTTCCCCTGCTCAAATCGCCGCAAGGCTGGGGGATTTCTCGCCGGAGGAGCACCTATCTGCTACGGTAAAACACCGATTCCGGTAGAACGAGGTGATTCCGCCGTCCCTCCTTGATACCCCTGGACTCCCCTTGATCTGGCGCACCCGCACATATTTTATTCTTCCCTTATCTTGCAGTATCCGACAACGACTGAAGCACGTCGGCGCCGTGAGCACCTCTAGCCCCGCTTCCCTTTCGCTCCAGGAAGAAACCGACGACCTCGAGCTCACCTTCGAACTCGCCTCGCCCAGTCGTGTCGCGTTGTGCACCCCAGCGTCGCCAGAGATCACTGGACCATCGCCGACGTGCGACCTCTGGCCGCTACCTCGCCGACGGCCAGCCGGAACCCTAGCCCCCACGGTGAGCCTTCTCCCTATCTCTCTCATCCGTTGGATTCCGATCTAACGCCCTGGAACAGATCACTTAACAAAGGGGTATGAAGCAATCCAAGCCGCTCAGATCTCTTTTAATCCGACGCTTGCTACCGGTGATGGCGCCAGAAAAGTATTGATGTTGGCGTATGGTTGATGTGGAAGCAGATGTCCTTATGCGTGGTGATGACCAGCCCGTTGGGAACCCCAAGAGGAAGGTATGATGAGTGTAGCGGCTAGTTTTCCCTCGGTTAAGAAACCAAGGTTTATCGATCAGGAGAAGAGAGACGATGACGACTGAAGGTGTTTGTGGAACCTGCACACACACAAACAAATACTTTGTTCCCAACTTGCGATGAGGTTGTCAATCTCACCGGTTTGCTTGAAACAAAGGTTATGAGTGTATCGAGTGGAAAACAATATAGTATGCGAGTAAAGTAAACAGTGCGGGAATAGTAAACAGTTGATTGCAATATGATTAAAATAGGACCGGGGTCCATAGTTCACTAGTGGAGTCTCTCCATAGATAAAATAACATGCTGGGTAAACAAATTACAGTTGGGCAATTGATAGAATAGAGCTAACGTGTTATGTCAAGAAGATCACTATGAGATTTACTCTGGGCATTACAACAAAATACATAGACCGCCATCCAGCTGCATCTATGACTAATAATCCACCCCCGGGGATATCATCCGAACACCCTAGAAGTATTAAGTTGCGAACAACAGATAATTGCATTAAGCAAAGTGTGTAATGTAAACAAAGCATATGCCCTTGAGCATATGAATGTTGTTTTCTCCCTAGTAGCAACAGCACATCTACCACCTTAGAGGTTTCTGTCACTCCCCCAGGTGAAATAGAGGCATGAACCCACTATCGAGCATAAATACCCCCTCTTGGAGTCACTAGCAACTACTCGGCCAAGATAGCTACTAACAACGGAGAGCATGCAAGATCATAAACAACATAGAGATAACAAAAGATATAATTCAGTACAGCAACTTAATCATAAACACCAATATTCATCGGATCCCAACAAACCAACATCATAGAATTACATAACAGTGATCTCAATCATGTATGGCAGCTCATGAGATCTAAACATGAAGCACATGGTGCAGAAGACAACCATCTAGCTACTGTTATGGACCCATAGTCCAAGGTAGACTACTCACTCATCACTCCGGAGGCAATCATGGCGATGAAGGAGACCTCTGGTGGCGATTCCCCTCTCCGGCGGGTGCCAGGAAGAGCTTCTGGACCCTCCCGATCTTCGGGTCGACGGCGGCGGCGGATCGCGATGTATTCTGGAAAACTGATCGGGCACTTAGGTTTTTCTCGTCAGGGGGTATATGTAGGCGAAAGGAGGCTGTCAGAGGGTGGACCACGTGGCCTCACAAGGGGGTGGCGCGGCCAGGGGCTAGGCCGTGCCGCCCCTGTGTGTGGGGGCCTCGTGGCCCCCCTCCGTCAGGTCTTCGGATGTTTGGGAGCTCCCCGGTGAAATATGACTTCAGGAACTTGTTTCGTCCAATTCCGAGAATATTTCCTGTGTATCACTTCTGAAACACAAAAATAGCAGAAAACAGGAAACTGGCACTGTGGCACTTCGTTAATAGGTTAGTTCCGGAAAGTGTATAAAAATGCCACTAAGTGTAACGAAACAATAGGCAAATGGTGTAAAACAAAGCATGGAGCATCAAAAATTATAGATACGTTTGAGACATATCAAGCATCCCCAAGCTTAACTCCTGCTCGTCCTCGAGTAGGTAAGTGATAACAAAAGAATAATTTTTGAGGTGACATGCACCTACACAATCTTGATCATATATGTAAGCATTGGTGAGCTGGGATCAATAGAACTTAAAACATGGGCATGAAAGATATAATCATGACAATAAGAACTTAGCAACCATGTTGTAAACATGCAAATGAACACAAACAAAAGATCATGATAATGAAACAATGAAAGTCAAGCGTGTGTTCAAATTATAAGGAAAAACATACAAGTGGTTTTCAGCTTGTCCTTCATGGAGAGCAAGACATAAATGCATAGGACACCTCAAAGTTTAAGAGGGCGACTAGATACAAATAATTTAAGAACAAGTGAAACCAACAATATGAGTCAATCAATGAACCTTGGGACAATGCATATCACACTAAGAATGACAACTATGCTCTCTTAATGGTGCATAAAGAAAGAAGGTGGTGACTCAACATAAAAGTAAAAGAAAGGCCCTTCGCAGAGGGAAGCAGTGATTGCAAGTTTTATAACCTTCAAAAATTATGGTACTTACCGGCTTTGAGCTCTCATTGCCCCCATCATAAGCATCTTGAATGGTTAAAGTTAATGCGAGAACAATTATGATGCATATGCTTGACAAATCATAAGTTGAAAACCTCGTGTCCCGTGAATACGAGTACCCAAACTATGCTACTTTACTTAGAGTCCCAAGCAAGGCTCTTGTCATTGTAAGTATATGCATATCATTGAGAACCGCCAATGGGGTACCTCCGTGCCCGATGACATGGAACAAGCCCACACCAAAATGACAGGACAAGCAGACAATGAACACCTCGACATCTCTTTTATTTGCTATATTGTTTAGCTTTTTATTGTGAGATGCGTCGTCGAATGTTCACCATGGGTATGCTGCAAATTTCCACCATGAATTATGCATGGCTTAGATTGGCGGCCCGGCGTTTCCCTAACACATATACAAACTCCATGATCCCTACAAGATTCCCAATTCATTTCCCATAGCGGGCATCCATAAACAAAAGATCACAATATCAACTCAAATAGAAGTGCAATGTTGAAAGCTTGCCCCATGACAGCATGGCTGGGCTAGAATCCAACTTACAACTTGCAAGCATAACAACTCAGCATAAGAGACCACAATGTCAAAATTTTAAGAACAGGAAAAAGTAAAGTGTGCCTTCCGGTTCGTGAGAGCTTTACTGACCGAATTTCGCATAACACTGGTAAGAGTTTAATTTGAAGAGAATATAAAAGCAAGTCAAATTTACTTGGAATAGCAAATTGCTAGTAGGTATGTATGGTGGACACAATGGAAAACTTGGCTTTTAGGAGTTGGATGCACGAGTAGAGCTCATACTCAGTACAAGGTGAGGGCTAGCAAAAGACTGGGAGCGACCAACTAAGAGAGCAATAATGGCCATAATCATGCAAAGCGACAAAGCGACATTAAAAGAAGCATACGATGGCATCAAAAGTCAAAAACTAAATGATCATGAAGGCTATTGGCGACTTTGTAAGAGTCTAACATGTGTGAGCATGCGCCAAGTCAACCCAAATAAAGCATCAAGGAGAAAACCAAAATAATGCTTCCATACAATAACGCATGATTTTTTCAAAGGCTCATTAAGCAATCTCAGTTATTTGAGACAAGTCATGCTACAGCAAAAGCACTAAGCATATTATCAAAAAGACATCTAGCATGACATGAAAAAGCCTAAGCCGCAGTCTACACAAGCTCCTTCTTGTACCACTATTTTGCACAAAGCTTTTTCTCTTTTCCAACACCATTTGAAATTTTTAAAGATACCTCTTTTGATGAAAACCAATAAAGTTCAGAGGCAAAAATACACCTTGATAAAAAGATATGAAAAGATCTGAACGCATATCAAGGCGAAAACGAAAACCAAAAGCAGTAGCAGAAAAAGTAGAACGCTCGATTTTAAATAAGAATGAAAACTAGAGCGTTCTTTGCAAATGAAAACGAGTACATCTCCTCCAAAGGGAATTTGTTGGGGTCCAACCATTTATTGCAGCAAACAAACAAACTAAGCAAACTAAGAAAACTAAAACAACTGACGCTCCAAGAAAAACACATAGTGCATGAAGCAATAAAAATATAGTGTTTTGAAAGGTGACCTGATTTTTGCCGATGAAGAAGGGGTGCCTCGGGGGCATCCCCAAGCTTTGACGCTTGTACTTCTTGGATATTTCTTGGGGTGCTGGGCATCCCCAAGCTTGAGCTTTTGTCCATTCTTCAACTTATCTCATCATTCTCCAATCCCTACACTTGAAAACTTCCTTCATACAAAACTAAACACAATTCTATTAGCAACATTAGTGTAAGCATAAAATATATTCAACCTCTTTTAGCTTCAGGTTTCAACCCAAAACCACCACATATAAAGTGTATACTACTGTAGCAACTTCCACAAGAGTTCCATGATAAAAAAGAACTCAAAAGAAAGCGATAAAGTGGCAAAAACGAATATTGGCAGAAATCTGTCAAAACTGAACAGCTGACAAAGGACGAATTTTTGAGGGATTTTCTGTTGCTCAAATCAAAAAGTGTTCAACTAAGAAAAGTTTGGATATAACCTGGGGCATATGCACAAGAAATCGCAGGTCCAAAAGATAAACAGAGAATTTTCACCAATTTTTACGGTGCAGCACCAAAAACAGTTTCAGGACAGCAATAACCCCAAATCTTTACCTCACTCAAATTAGAGGCTTCTCTTGGCACAAAAACGAAATAAACAAGATAAGGAGTGGTCACTACAGTAGTAATGACTTCCAAGACTCAAATAAAAGAAAAAGTACTGTAAAGAAAACATTGGGTTATCTCCCAAGAGTGCTTTTCTTTAACGCCTTTGAGCTAGGCGCAGAAAAGTGCGAATCAAGTAATATCAAGAGATGAAGCATCAAGCTCATAATTTGCTCTAAGAATGGAGTCAAAAAGTAATTTCTTTCTTTTCCTAGGGAAGTGTTCCATACCTTTCTTTAGTGGGGATTAATACTTGATAGTGCCTTCCCTCATATCAATGATAGCACCTACAGTTCGAAGAAAAGGTCTTCCCAAAATAATAGGACATGAAGCATGACATTCAACGTCCATAACAAGAAAATCAACGGGAACAAGGTTATTGTTAACCACAATAAGAACATCATTAATCCTTCCCAAAGGTTTCTTCTTAGCAACATCAGCAATAGGAACATCAAAATAACACTTTTCAAGCGGTGGTAAATCAAGCATGTCATAAATCTTTCTAGGCATGATAGAAATACTAGCACCTAGATCACATAAAGCATGGCAATCATAACCATTAACATGCATATCAATCATGGGTTCCCAACCATCTTCTAACTTCTTGGGAACAGAGGCTTTTTGCTTCAACTTTTCATCCCTAATCTTTATAAGAGCATTGGTAATATGCTTAGTAAAAGCAATATTTAAAGAACTAGCATTGGGAGTCAAAGCAAGCTTTTGCAAGAACAAAATTACTTCAGATATATTGCAGCCATCAACATCAAAATCATTAAAAGAGATAGAGCTATCATCTCCCACACTCCGAAAAATTTCAGCACTCTTTTGAAAAAAAGTTTTAGCAGTTTTAGGCTTTTTAACACAAGGAGTGGGAGTTTTCTCTACACCAATCAAAGTAAGAGGATTACTATAAGTAGGAGCAACATCATTAGAGGTAGTAATGGTACATACCTTCATCTCTCTAGCCATCTCATCCTCTCTTTCCCACCTGGCATGCAATTCCGCTAACAATCTAATATTTTCATCAATTCCAACTTGGGTAGCATTAGCGGCAGCAACAATATTGCTCACATTCACATCATTAGGAAACACTTTTGATTTCAGAAGTTCAACATCATGAGCAAGGCTATCAACTTTAGAAGCAAGAATATCAATTTTACCTAACTTTTCCTCAACAGACTTGTTAAAAGCAGTTTGCTTACCGATGAAGTCCTTGAGCATTACCTCAAGCTCGGAGGGCGCGGCCCTAGTATTGTTGTAGGAGTTACCATAAGAGTTACCATAACCATTACCATTGGTAGAAGGATATGGCCTATAATTGTTACTAGCAAAATTGTTCCTATAAGCATTGTTGTTAAAATTGTTGTTTCTAATGAAATTCACATCAACTTGCTCTTCTTGAGCAACCAGAGAGGCCAAAGGAACATTATTAGGATCAACATGAGTCCTATCATTAGCAAGCATAGCCATAATGGTATCAATCTTATCATTCAAGGAAGAGGTTTCCTCAACAGAATTTACCTTCTTACCTTGTGGAGCTCTCTCGGTGTGCCATTCGGAATAATTTACCATCATGTTGTCGAGTAGCTTCGATGCGGCGCCCAATGTAAGGGACATAAAAGTGCCTCCAGCAGCTGAATCAAGTAGGTTCCTTGAAGAAAAATTCAGTCCTGCATAAAAAGTTTGGATAATCATCCAAGTAGTCAGTCCATGAGTGGGGCAATTCTTTATCATAGATTTCATTCTTTCCCAAGCTTGAGCAACATGTTCATTATCAAACTGAGTAAACTTCATAATATTGCTACGCAATGATATAATCTTAGCAGGAGGATAGTATCTACCAGTAAAAGCATCCTTACACTTAGCCCATGAATCAATACTATTCTTAGTCAAAGACAACAACCAATCTTTAGCCTTTCCTCTCAAAGAAAAAGGAAACAGCTTGAGCTTAATAATATCACTATCAACATCCTTATATTTCTGCATATCACAAAGCTCAACAAAATTGTTGAGATGAGCTGCAGCATCTTCAGTACTAGCACCAGAAAATTGCTCTTTCATAACAAGGTTCAATAAAGCAGGCTTAATCTCATAAAAAGTGGTAGCAGGAACAGGTGGTGCAATAGGAGTGCAGATAAAATCACTATTGTTTGTGCTAGCAAAGTCACACAACTTGGTGTTTTCAGGATTGGCCATTTCAGCAAAACGAAAGTAAATAAGTAAAAACAGCTACCAAGGATTCTAATTTTTTTGGGTTTTTGATATAAAAGCAATGCAGGTAAAATAAAATAAAGTAAAGCAAAACAAATAACAAAGTAAAGAATGTGTGTGCGAAGAACTCCCCTCGCAGAAGTCTTCTCTCTTCCCCGGCAACGGCGCCAGAAAAGTAGCTGCTACCGGTGATGGCGCCAGAAAAGTATTGATGTTGGCGTATGGTTGATGTGGAAGCAGATGTCCTTGTGCGTGGTGATGACCAGCCCGTTGGGAACCCCAAGAGGAATGTATGATGAGTGTAGCGGCTAGTTTTCCCTCAGTTAAGAAACCAAGGTTTATCGATCAGGAGAAGAGAGACGATGACGACTGAAGGTGTTTGTGGAACCTGCACACACACAAACAAATACTTTGTTCCCAACTTGCGATGAGGTTGTCAATCTCACCGGTTTGCTTGAAACAAAGGTTATGAGTGTATCGAGTGGAAAACAATATAGTATGCGAGTAAAGTAAACAGTGCGGGAATAGTAAACAGTTGATTGCAATATGATTAAAATAGGACCGGGGTCCACAGTTCACTAGTGGTGTCTCTCCATAGATAAAATAACATGCTGGGTAAACAAATTACAGTTGGGCAATTGATAGAATAGAGCTAACGTGTTATGTCAAGAAGATCACTATGAGATTTACTCTGGGCATTACAACAAAATACATAGACCGCCATCCAGCTGCATCTATGACTAATAATCCACCCCCGGGGATATCATCCGAACACCCTAGAAGTATTAAGTTGCGAACAACAGATAATTGCATTAAGCAAAGTGTGTAATGTAAACAAAGCATATGCCCTTGAGCATATGAATGTTGTTTTCTCCCTAGTAGCAACAGCACATCTACCACCTTAGAGGTTTCTGTCACTCCCCCAGGTGAAATAGAGGCATGAACCCACTATCGAGCATAAATACCCCCTCTTGGAGTCACTAGCAACTACTCGGCCAAGATAGCTACTAACAACGGAGAGCATGCAAGATCATAAACAACATAGAGATAACAAAAGATATAATTCAGTACAGCAACTTAATCATAAACACCAATATTCATCGGATCCCAACAAACCAACATCATAGAATTACATAACAGTGATCTCAATCATGTATGGCAGCTCATGAGATCTAAACATGAAGCACATACATGGTGGAGAAGAAAACCATCTAGCTACTGCTATGGACCCATAGTCCAAGGTAGACTACTCACTCATCGCTCCGGAGGCAATCATGGCGATGAAGGAGACCTCCGGTGGCGATTCCCCTCTCCGGCAGGGTGCCGGGAAGAGCTTCTGGACCCTCCCGATCTTCGGGTCGACGGCGGCGGCGGATCGCGATGTATTCTGGAAAACTGATCGGGCACTTAGGTTTTTCTCGTCAGGGGGTATATGTAGGCGAAAGGAGGCTGTCAGAGGGTGGACCACGTGGCCTCACAAGGGGGTGGCGCGGCCAGGGGCTAGGCCGCGCCGCCCCTGTGTGTGGGGGCCTCGTGGCCCCTTCGGATGTTTGGGAGCTCCCCGGTGAAATATGACTTCAGGAACTTGTTTCGTCCAATTCCGAGAATATTTCCTGTGTATCACTTCTGAAACACAAAAACAGCAGAAAACAGGAAACTGACACTGTGGCACTTCGTTAATAGGTTAGTTCTGGAAAGTGTATAAAAATGCCACTAAGTGTAACGAAACAATAGGCAAATGGTGTAAAACGAAGCATGGAGCATCAAAAATTATAGATACGTTTGAGACGTATCAACGCTCCACATTCACGATCCGGCCGAACCGGTATCACCCAATCAGAATCAGCCATGTGGTGAGCCCCGGGTTCAAACAGATTCCAAATAGAAGTTTGAAACCAGATTTAATCCAAATCTTTGGAAATTCATATCTTTTGATCCCTAGGTCCAAAAATAACAAATGATATCTCGTTGGAATCCTTAGAACATCTAGAATCCAGTTGTGCAATAAAACTTCATATTTTATGGGTTCAATTTGAAACTATTTTCAAATTGAAATCAAACCTTCTGATTAGCTTATTAAATCCATATCTTTAGTTCTGCTAATCCAAAAATTATAAATTTGTAGTCTCTAGAATCCTCTCAACTTGTAGAACATCATAGGATCAAGAAAATCCAAATTTGATACGTGCACACACTTTGTGCATTCAAATTTGTCCAAATCACTATTTTGATCACAATTTGAATTCTATATCATATTTTATAATGAATCCAATTGCAGTAGCCTTGCTTTGCTGCAAGCTATCCAGTAGCATCACTCTCTAATTTTATTAAGTCACTTCACTATTATTCAAATTCTAATATGAGGATTTGAGTAATTCCCATTATAAGAATAAATCTATATCTGTTCAGAAATGAATCCTTTCTACCTTAGCAAATCTTATATTCATACCTAATCATCATTGTTATCTAATCAACATCTTGATCAAGATCATTTCACTTAGACCTAACTTGTATAGCTCACACATATTCAAATTACAATTGTGTTGTTTGAGTAAAGTGTGACACATCTCAATCTTAGATTCTATGCTTGCTATCCTTGAAGTGTTGATCAAATCAACATGATAGCACCTATCTGACACTCCTTGTACCAAATAGAAACCTAAAACCATAATCTCAAATGTTATCTACCCATACTCAATCATCTGTCCACTTGATCCGGAGTTCATGTGTAGAACTATTCAATTAACAAATAAGTTAATTGAGTAACTCAATGAATCATGAATCCTTGACCCATACCTTGTCCAACTAGACATATTTTGTCTAATTCATATTATACTCAAATTACAATTGTGCTACTTGAGTAGAATATGAATGCATCTCAAACCTAGATTTTGCTAATGTGGTGTTATTATAACCCATACCATAGTATGTGTTATACACCATGTTGATCAATGAACCATTTGAGCCATGTCCTCAAATATCAATTATTTATACCCAATCCAATGCCTAGTTAGTTATGGTTCACATGTATTGAACTATTCAACTTGCAAATGTGCCAATTGAGTACTTCAAGCATTCTTAAAACCTAGCCTAGTGCCTAAGTGTGACATATACTATTTAAAGAATAAATGTTGTTACACTTATTCAAATAGTATTGTGGTTGCACTATCCCACACCTATGTGATCTGTTTCACATGAACTTTTCTGAAGCTCATTCATGCTTTGATAAAGCATAAAAACTTCACCAATTATATTTGCCTAGTTCAATCCTCTCCCAGATCATATTGATCTCTCCCAACTAAGCTCTCCGATCCATATCTCACAGATCATGATCCTTTACCATATCTTTCTTGTCATAGCATCTCAATAAATCTAAATTATTAAACAAACACTTTTCAATTGTTTGATTTGTGTGATTGTGTTTGTATGGTCTGTTTATGGTATGCTATTTCTGTGCTATAGTTTGTGCGAAGAGCTACGTGCTTAGTTGAGAGAAGCAGAACGTCGTGATCTTCAAAAAGGCAAGTGACACACATACTTCCACCTATCTTTTATTATTATATGCATTAGTGGTTTCAATATTTTGCATGATATGAAATTTTCAAAGTGTTTATGAAATGCTTAGCACCTAGTAGTGGTAGCTATCCCTTAAACCCCACCTGCTAGGATTGCAAACTTGCTATGCAAAATGATGCCATGCCTTGTTTTCAAATTGTGATGAAAATTAACAACCCAATGAATCACCTGGGTGCAATCTTGTGGCTACTCAGGGCCACACACCTGGCTATCAACCCAGGACATGTGTGGTGGTTATCACCTGAGGGTACACAACTCAGGGCTACACACCTGGCTATCAACCCAGGACATTTGTGGTGGTTATCACCTAAGAATACTCTGTATTGGTTGTACCTAGGAACAGAGAGAGGACATGTCGATCGAAAGGAATCTCATCACCTTTTCAAATATTTAAAACTTGAACAGTGACTACTTAGG
Source organism: Dactylis glomerata (assembly GCA_007115705.1). Taxonomy (NCBI): domain Eukaryota; kingdom Viridiplantae; phylum Streptophyta; class Magnoliopsida; order Poales; family Poaceae; genus Dactylis; species Dactylis glomerata. The sequence goes on from QXEO01000546.1 coordinate 7,187,795, forward strand.
GCCACACACCTGACTATCAACTCAGGACATGTGTGGTGGTTATCACCTAAGGGTCCTCACCAATCCCAAGACTAACTACTTAGGGCTACACACCTGACTATCAACTCAGGACATGTGTGGTGGTTATCACCTAAGGGTTACCTTGGGGCTTAAATTGAGTAACTACTCAGGACTGCACACCTGGCTATCAACCCAGGATATGTGTGGTTGTCATCGCCTGAGGGTTATTCTAGTTTTAATTGAGTAACTACTCAGGACTGCACACCTGGCTATCAACCCAGGATATGTGTGGTTGTCATCGCCTGAGGGTTATTCATGTTTTGTTGAGTTACTACCCAGGGCTACACAACTTGGCTATCAACCCAAGGCTTGTGTGGTGGTTATCACCTGGGGGTTATCTTGACCTTGAAGAAAAATCAAAATGTTTTAAAAATGTTTTGGTAGGATAAAACTTGCTTTATGCAATTCAGCCATAAGATCCACCAGCCAAATGTCATGTAGTATAGTCTTTCCACAAAATGCCACCAAATATGTGTCATTTGCCAGTACATCATTGTACTGACCCCTTCGGGGCTGCATATTCAAACGTGCAGGTTTTATTTTGAGTAAGGAACCAGGAGTAGGATCTCGAGACTACATTCCAACATGTCTGCCTGTGGCACGTGATGAAGAATGGAGGCTCACTGCAACTATGCTTTATGCTGTGTACTCGTAAGGTTGAATACCTATGTAACTGGATTTACGTTGTAAAATTGATGCTATTGCAATGATTTCTCATTTTGTACTGTGGTGCTATCTACTGATCCAGGGAATGGCACAGATACACAGGAGTTCTGCCTTTAGCAAAGGGCAGGGCGTTACATGTGCACTTGCTCCTATTGTGATATGCATTGCCTTATATTGTGATGTGCATTGTCTCATGTTGTGTTCTGCAGTTTTGCACTATATCATTTTTGCGTTGTCCATTGCATGTTTTTGTGTTGCGCATCTCCTCCTGTTTGTGTTGTGCATGCCTCCGATTATCATGTGTACTGCATTTTGGTTCTCATGTCCACTCCTTCGATTGTGTTGTGCACTTATTTTGGGTTTTAGTGCATTGGCTTCTCATTTTCTTGTGCACTGATTTTGGATGTGCTGCTCCACATGTTATGTTGTGCCCTAAAGCGACTATTGTGCACTGCATTTGTATGCACTGATGCCCTACCTCCTTATTATGCCCGATGGTTTAATGCCCCGTTCTGAACACAACCCCTAGCACATGGTCTGACAAATGCAACTACAAAATATTACACATGACAACCAATGATCCCCTTCAAGATCTATATGAATGTTTAGCACGTACAGAATATTCGTGAAAAGACCAATCTACTATGTTTAGATTTTCTGCCTTTGGTTACACTTCCCGTTCAACTTTTTACTAGGTGACTCCATTTTTATCCACTAATATTTAGGTTGAACACAAAAAATAAGAAAATAATATAGAAAGTCCAATGCAACTTATTTACTAGGTGTGACTGAATTTTTTGTTTATTCAATAAAGAGCGCTCTATTACTTAAAAAAGTTTTAAGCATTACACCTAGCCTCTGCATAACTAGGATGCACACAGTCATCACATGGCGAGAAAAATGAAATAAAAAGGCAAATTACCTATTACTAACAAGAAATTCTAAAAATTCCTAAAGTACTAGAGGGCATATCTGAGATTATACTGCCATCCTGCTGGATAAAAATATCCCTCTCCATGTCTTCTAGTCGTGTAGACACCTCCATAAATAGGTCGAGATTCTCCACACGTTGTAGAGACGACCATGAATAGAGCGTAATGATATACGGGTAGATAACCTGTAGGAGAGAACAGTTTGTATCAATTTTTTTTTCATTTTTACATTGCGAAACCAACTAAATAATAGCAAGCTCTCCCACCCTAAGAAAAATTCTGGACATGTGATCTATTTCATGTAGCCAATTTCCAAAAATATTAGCAGCACTACGAGGTGGATACAAGGTTAAAGCTACTTGGACGACTAACCATATAGAACATGAAAACTTGCATTAGAAGAACAAATTTTTGACTATTTCATTATGATGACAAAAAACACATTTATTATGCCCATGCCATTTCCGCATAACAAGATTGTCGTTGGTAAGATATATAACCCCACGATGAAGATACCATGCAAATATTTTAGTCCTTAGTGGTATGTTCATCTTCCAAAGTTTCCTATTATTGTCAAATGGTATGGCTAGACAAGTGCTTTGTACAAAGAATCAACTAAAAATTTTGCACTCTCATGTAGATTTCAATAAAATTCATTAGTCCCACGTGATAACTGGATAGGTGTCAGTGCTGAAGCAAGACATTCCAAGATGCGAGTTAGGGCCCAACTAAATCTCTTCTAAACGTTATATTTAGAGGTGAAGACTCTATAACAGTGGAGATTGTATCTCTTTGATGACGAACAAAGCAGGATATTGTTCTTGGAGTGTAACATTGCCTTGCCTAGCCACTTGTCCTTCAAGAAATATATTTCTGATTCATCCTTAATTTTAAATGTTAGAAATTAGAAGAATGTTTATTCGTAGTCATTAGGCCAACCCAAAAAATGTGAGTCCCTAGGTTTCCAATATACTTGATAAAATGCTTCCGAGCCAACATATTTTCTCTTGAGGGGGGGAGGGGGGGGTGGGGGTAAGCAAAACCCCATCTATAGTGAGTAACTTGAAGATCCATTTACCGAGGAGAGCCATATTTTTTACCTCACACTCAACTAGCCCTCCCTAGTCTATATTTTTTCTCACTATCTCCTTGCTAAAAATCCTGATCGAAAGTAATCTAATCATTTAAACTTTAAGACTCCTTTTGGAGCTATAAGAAGCATATCATATACAATTCCATGTTGTTTAGTACTGAATTAATGAGGACCAGTCTTCCTCCCAAGGATAACATTTTGCCTTTCCAACTAGTTAACTTAACTGTAGTCCTTCCTCAATTACTTTTCATTCGACATTGCAAGTCTGTGATAATGTATAGGAATACCCAGGTACCTAATTGAAAACAGTCCTTGCCCGCTGCCAAATAACTCGACAAACATATTAGCCTCTTCTTGGATCTCACCGAAGCAAAATAATTTGCTCTTATGAACATTAATTTTTAGACACGAGAGAATTGTTCAAAAGCTGACGACATTAAGTTCAGATTTTTCACTTTTTCGATATCGTGTTTTATAAAGAAAATTGTTTCATCGGCATATTGTAGAATAGACAAACCACCATCACCAGATAATGAATCACACCTGATCAGACTGAATTTTTCATGAGGTCTCTAACCTAATGCTTTTTTTTCACTACATGATTTCTGTGGGATTAGTTTTTAGGGGATATGATCCTATGAATCAAGCTGCTTCCACAGAAAAAATTCCATAGAATATCATTGCTACACAAATCCTTTGAGAATACTATAAATCAAGGAGTCCTAAATGGTTACATAAAACCTACCCTGTGGCCTTAACTGAATGTGGGTAGTACCGATCGTTGCTTCATATGATTGAGCTGTGAATCAATCATTTGAATAAGAAGAATCGTAAACAAGTCATGTTATTATAATATTAGCTGGCAGTTGTCCAGGCTCCATACATGTACTTATCGAGAGAAAAAAAAATGTATAGCTGTCATTTCACCACTATTTCCGATGGAATCGATCTATTGGTGCGCCAGAGCACACAACTGGGATAAATCCGCAGTCAACATCAGTATACAGCATATACAAATCAACATCACTTCACAGACATGGATGGCAATTTCATTGAACATGCGCTTTGTTTGGTAGTACACGAATTGAATGAATACCCAGGAATCAAATGTTCGGGAAGAAAGAAAAAAATAGCATGCAGTTTCCAAAGATGAACAGAACTCGTAGTTCCAAAATACACAATTGAGACTTATCGATCCGATTTTCACATCAAATCCTCCCGTGGTCACGAGCACGGCTGGGCTTGTCGGCCTAGCTGACAGCTTTAGATGGGGCGAGGCATGGGAAGCTGGAGATGGAAGACGGAGAGGAAGGAAAAATCAGTAGACGATACAACAAATCAACTGCAGATATATGTAGCAGCTAGGTGTCGTACCATTTGGCCAAGAAGCCGGTGTCCTGCGCCGGCGTTGCCTCAGTCTTCTGCTGCTGGTTCCCCGGGCGGCCGACGAAGTAGTCTTGTTTGAGCAAGAGAAGACGAGAAGAGATTTAGAAAAATCATAGCCTAATCCAGCGTAACGTACAATCAAAGGCAGCGTTGCGTGCACTTACCACCGGGAAGGTGTTCGTTCGCAGCCGGAGCAGTATCAACGGCGGCCGGCGCCGGTTCGTTCTGCTCGTCGGCGTTGGCTGCTGGACGGCCGATGAAGTAGCCTACAGGAACAGACAAGCACCGGATTTATGGAACTGAGGCTGGCGAACAAGATCTCGGTTTAGGAATCGGATTATCTCATTGTAGTGCTAATCAGTAGTAGTCCAGCTTCTCCACATGAGGATGGACTGGATCGATGAGTTGACCGAACTTTCACGGCACAGAGCAGAGTAAGGAGAAGAGCATAGCGGATACGTACCTCCAGGAGGATTGCTACCGTCGCTCATGGCTGATGGGCGGTTCTCCGGTTGGGGTCAGCTGCTTCCTTGCTCTCCTAATCCTGTCCTGTCTTGTGTCCTCTACCGTGGAGACGCCGACCTGCCGTGTTATACAATCCGGTTTGCTGCTTTCTTGGTGGGAGCGCGAGAGAGGGAGAACTGGCGATGCTCTCGCCCAGGCTGGCAATAATTCAGAGCCGAGCCGAGCCGACGACCCGGGGTCCAAGTCATCCGGCCGTCAGGGTTCGATAATGCGAACTCTTGTTGTTGTCTGCTGAATGTGCGATCCATGATTGCAAGTTGATTCTTCTTCTTCTTCTTTTTGCTCAATCACATGCTCTTTTCTCTAATTATTATCCCTCGCCCTAGAATTTCTTAGTTCCTGGCCTAGGAACGAATCTTCCATCCCATGTTAAGATCCTTTCAAGATCCCACACACCTTTTTCTTACTGTGTCACCAAATATTCAGTCGTCCAAGAATTTGTTAGGGCAACTCCAACTATGACCATGTTTCCAATACCGAATCGGTCTGTTTGCAAGGCGACGCAGACAAGCCGGAGGCCCATGTCTGTTTGGGGGTGACGCTGTACCCAATGGCGTCTCATTTTCTGTCAGTGGCTAGGCAGTTTTTTTTTCCCATTTTGCCCATTTTACACTTTAAAAACCATCTAAATCTAACGAAAATGAAAGAAAATTAGGTAGCAGTGCAAGGTAGTTCAATTTGAACATGTTGGCATATTACAAAGTTCCAAAAGAATGAGACACCAATAGAAATTTAATCGAGTGATCACATATCTCGGCCTAGGATCATTTTCTTCTTCTCCAACCACGCCCGTTTAATAGGATCCAGGTCATCGGTAATAGGAGTCGACATGATCTTAGCCTCCTCGGTGAGTTGGGCGAGCTCCAACACCTTTTGCTTGTTAGATACCTCTTGGCTCTTCCACCGGCATTCATCTCTTATTTTTCAAGCTTCTTGTTTTAAATGTCATAGTAGGCCTTCACGACCTCCCTTTATCCCGGCGCTTCCTCTCGTCACTCATCTCACTTTACACCTCCTTCCTACAAAAAAAAGTTTTGATAGTGTCGATGACCACTTGCGAGGAGGCCTCGCGCTTTGCATCCACCTTGGAGTTGGTCCTTCCCCTCCGCCTCTTTGATTGGCTTAAAGAACTAGGGGCGGCACCATCGAGTTCAATGACACTGGGTTGCATCACTCCCACTGTTGGACCATGACTTGTAGGGATCTTCCCACTTGGAACAATCTTTGATTTCTGTCCAACAATGGACATGTTGAACTGTTTACCTTGAAGTGGCCCAAAGCATGCCACACCAAGTCCCAAGGCCACTAACTTGTTGCTTCAACACCATGCTATACGCCACATGAACCTTGGTGCATTGCTCTTGGATGAACGACCACCTTTTTATTAGTGACTTTTCATTGCTATCACTCTCAAAAAGGTGCTCACCCAAGTGCTTGTGCTAATGGAACTAGTTGAAAATCTTCTTCCAAAAATGTCCCCCTTTTTGCTCGGCACTACAAATTGGATCTTGTTCAATCCATCCAAGCCTTTCAAAGAACCATGTCTCCAAGGTTCGTGTATGCTCTGGTTCTTTTGGATTGCCCCTCGATCTGGCAAGCAAATTCATCCATAAACATTGGCTCATTGCCAATATGAAATCGGGACCGATTGGGTGCCCGCTTTGGTGCCCGGTTGTGTGCCTGGGTGGGTGCTGTTTTGGGACTCGTATTGGTTCTCGAAGCCCCACTCCTCATAGATCATGGCCGCCATGGTCTCGTAGGCCCTCTCATCGAAGAAGGCCTGGGACATATGCCATAGTATTTGACATGTTCATAGTGCACATATGGATGCACAAGTGCAAGCAAGAGAGGTGCATACCGGGTTGTGGGGTGAAAGGGATGGCGCCGACATTCTGTTGAACATGTTGCTGGGGTCGGGTGCTGATGCATGCAAAATACATGCATGAACTTTGTAGTTTATTGATGCATATTCCTACATATTATAATTTTATTAGTTGTTGTAATCATGATTTTCAATAATTTATGGGGATTTTCCATCAACCCCCCTTATTTTGGTTATAACTCCGCAGAACAGGAAAACCATGTTTTGTGTATTTTTACATTTCAGGAATCTTCCCGAACTCAAATTGACCTGGGATTTTTCGGGCGTTAATATTTTATCACGAGAACCTTCTGTAGCACAAGAAGTCAACGAGGAAGGCCACATAGGTCAATGAGAGAGGCCGCGCCACCCAGGTCCATTTGGGCCTCAAGCCTCCGATTCCGTCCATCTTCGTCTCTTGACGCTCAGCTTGACCTAAAAACACCTATATAAAGACCCCCCCCGGCGTTCCCGATAGGAGGCGACCGAGAAACACGAAAAACAGAAATAGAGGCTGTTCCAGCAAAGCTTGGAGGGGGAAACGCTGCCGGAGTCGCCCCCGGACGCTTGTCCAACCTCTCCGATGTTGACACCATCGACACCGCCATGAAGAGGGATTAGTCCACCTCTGGAATATGGGTTTGTTGCATTAGCTTGTTCTGTCTCTCTCTTATGCTTCAATGTTTGGATGCCATATGAGCTGCCCAACATGATTATGTTGCATATTATGTAATTCCTATATGGTAGATCTTTATTTTATTGGATGATCAATGAGATGTGATATGTTATTATATTCGTGATGTATGAGTAGATGCACAATATTACCCCATTCTTTATTACTTGTTCTGATCCAACATGTATGCGAGAATGCGAGAGGGGGATGGTGTGTATTAGATGGAGTAACTAGGTAGTAGTGATTGGATAGTGACAATATTCATGATCTGCTATGGTGTTTTACCTTTCCATGGTTACATCACTAGGGATAAAAAGAATACATGTGTTATAATTTCTTAGTGACAGCTAAGAATCTCGAGGGACATTCATAGGCATAGTTCTATGGTAATATGACCAAGTGGTAGCATATTTGATATTCAACATCATTTCAAAGTACCTAAGGCTATACTCTGTTAATTCTTAGTACTAGATTGCTTGAAGTGCATTCCTATATAGTGGAGTATAAGTAAGACATGTTGCATCATCTTTAAATTAGGATGTGATGCCCATATGAATATTATCAAGTTAACATAACAAAAATCATGTCAATGGTTTGGTCATCTATCTCGCGCTTAATGCCACCACAACTTTACGATAGAGTAGACAAGTGAACCCATGAACCCCGGTCCAATTTTAATCATAGGTAACACCTTTCCAATACTTTTATTCGCACTTTTATTTTCAGCATTAATTAATTCCGAAAATACAAAAACTTCATTGTATTCACATATAAAACCCTAAAACACCTTTACAGTATTGTCATAGTTGCATATTAGCCTAGTTTACCTTACACGCATCATATTTACTTTATCGCATTTGTTATTTATTTTATTGCATATTCATATTTATTTTACTTATATTCACACCTTGTGCTTGACAACCACTCGGTGGAGTTGTGGATACGAGATAAGGAAATTGTTTTGTAGGTTGCTTGACGAAGAACGAAGAGAGTTTTTGTCCCAGTGAGTTCAATATAAACCCGAAGTTTCCTCATGGGGAAAATTTACTCTTGCTACAACACTCTGCGCTTGGAGTCACAACAAGTTGGCACCTTGCTTAGTGTCATCAGGTATGGTGTCAGGTGCCATCCTCTTTTTGGGCTTCCTCTGTCCGGCCCCCATAAGCCGATCGCCGGAGTGGTGTTGGGGTCGGTGGTAGGACCTATGGCTGGGGAAGACTCGCGGGCCTATGAAAACTTGTCCCTCGACCCAGAGAACTAAGATGGCGCCGTTGCATGACCTTGAACAAGTGATGCCGAGATGGCTTGTTCACGGACGTCCCAGAGCTTGTCGACCCTGCTAGGGTATTGCTAAGCAGTGTCTGGCCATTGAGCATGAGAACTTATTGGGCGGCCACCATGGCCTTGGAGTTTTCCCAAGGCTGAATGGTGGCGGCATGCTCTAATGCTGCAGTCCTTTCTTGGGCCGCTGCGGAATTAGAAAGCTTGGTCTTCACATTAATCTTGCAGCCAGAGTGCTTCTTCAACTCCACACTCTCTGCTTTGGTGTGAGTTCCTTCTCCGGCTTGACCTCATCGGAAATGGCGGCCTTCTTTTGTCCTCTTGCAATGGGAGCCACGACGATCAGAAGCGTGGCACTCGTAGGAGTAGTGGACGGGTCGGGCAAGATGGGGTCGCTGGCGCCTCCTTGGATCGAGCTAGGGCTTGGTGGTTGTGGGTGGATGGGTGAGAGCGAGGCGACTGTGTGGATGAGGACCCGGGAAGACCTAGGAAACGACCATGTGGAAGCTCGCGATGTCCCACGACAAATACATACCCTAAATTGGGTTGAAAATGGGGGCAGGCGAACAGAATCAACCGTGCGATCCGTTGCGGATCACCATTGAGCCTAGCCATTATACCTCACAAACCGATTCAGATGGGTTCCTTCCATTTACGGGCGCCTTTGGAGTTTCCTTAGTTCCTAGCCAAGGAAAGAATGCTCGATCCCATGTAAGATCCTTTCAAGATCTCACAAAGTTTTTTTTACCCTGGGAGCAAATATTTACAGCTGGGGTGGTAGGCCTTAATGAGATGCACCCAAGAAAATGAGTTGGTGATTTCCAAAACTGATTTTCAGAAGGCATAAGAAAACATAAAATTTCTTTTCTCCAGCAAATATTCCATATGATATGTGCTTCTTTTTGTACCTTGGACAAGTTAATATGGAGTGCAATTAGGAAACTTATCTCATGTGCGTGTCTTCACTCCTATTTTTCAAGCGTGAAGTGTTTGATCCTAAGGTTTGAGGTCCAATCAAAGAGAATTTTGTGGATTTGTTGCATGGCTTTATTCTGGATCTTTTGAAATACTCCCCCGCCCTTCATATAATATAAGATGCATGTTATTATAACCAGTGTATTTATATATTAATTGTAATATACTTCTAGATTTTTTTAGCATTAGCGACACCCTTACTTGTAGGTGCGGAAGCTTGTAGCCAAGCGACAAGACAATAAGATGTTGCAGGCGACGATCTCCAAGAATCATGCTCTGCATGCGTCTATTAGGTAGATCCAAACTGTTGTGTGCTGAAACTGCAGCAGCCCAGACTGATGAAATGCTCTCATATATGAAGATCCACTGATCCAAATCTCAAACCAGCTAAACAGATCAAAGTATTCATGTAAGGAACAAGCACACAAAGTTTGGAGCCAATCTGAACATGTTTGGGCCTCCAATTACCAGCTTGAAGAGAAATCAGTCAGATCTCAAAAATCTAGACATAAATCACTTCTCCTTCTTCCTCTCTTCTTACTTGGTTGTGGTTTTTCATGGGTTTTCCCACCCTCTCATATTAGCACCCACGTTCTGCCTTCACTCTTGCTCACCTCACGGAGCCACCAAGGGTGGCTAGGGTTTGCTCCTCTTATCTCTCAAAGAGGCAACTCAACCGTTGGATGCAAACCACAATCCACAGTTGATACATGTTAAACTTTCTAGCCTGATGTTAGGATGGCAACAAACCTCTATGTGGATGGATATAGCCCAAGCCCAACAAGATGAGGTGACATGGTAGTGGTATTGCCCGTATGCTGAATAGACAACTAGTAGACGAGGAAAACGTTGTAGTCGTTGAATACACGAGAAACGAGCGGTTGGATGAAAATTGCATTCCCAACAAGTCCAAAAAGAATCAATTGTCCAACCAAAATGACTCATGGAAGAACTATTGAGGGGAAAATATGCTGCGGCCAAATTCTATGGTCATATTCACACTCACATACAAGTCCCATGTGTATATCAATGGATTTGGAAATCCAGTTGTGTGATGAAAACAAAAGCTTTTGCATGATTGCTTCTCTCGGATAGATTAAATATACGAGACATGTTACAGAGGCGTCACTGGAAAGTGACGGATGACAAGCGTTCTGAGCTATGTCCTATTAAGAGCTATGAGCATCAAATACACTTATTCTTTGAGTGTAATTTTAGCGTGCGAATTTGGAACCACCTTCATATTGACAAGATCCAGAATGATAATTTACAGACTTGTGTCAGCAGTCAAGAGAAGTTTTGGTCAGCCTTTCTTCGTGGAAGTATTAATCATGTCATGTTGGAATATTTGGTTAATTAGAAACGGTAAAATTTTCAAGTCTGAAAGGGCATCCTTTGCAAAGTGGAGGGGAAAATTCATTCCTGACATATTCCTCTTGCAACATAGAATAAAGGTTAAGTACAGGCAATCTCTGTTAGATTGGGTGAAGGCTTTGCCTTAAAGCCTACACTTCTTTAAATAGGTAATTTTTGTCAACTTCTTTTGTACATATGTTTTTGTCGAGAAATACAAGAATTGTTGTGGGGCTTTTGCCTCATAGTTCCCGGTAAAAAAAACAAGTTCAGAAAGAACTGAATGTGCGTGTTTAGGAAAAAAACATATTGCCAATCTATAAATGGTCACATATTTTTTCCAGAATGTGAGTAGTACTGATTGTTGCACTTGCGCTGGAAATGTTGTAGATTCATATGATTGAGCTGTGAATCAATCCTTTGATCAAGAAGAATAGTAAACAAGTTGTGTTATTATTAACTAGCATGGTGGCCCTCGGAAATCCGAGGTCATTGCCTTTAGTCGGTTGAAAGTATTTTAAAAAATACCCATGTTATTATTGCAATAGTATATAATATATAGGACTCCTCTTATATACTCCTGGGTGTATGTACTTCCATGTTCAATATACCTCATATACGAGGGTATTATACCTCTTTATCATTCTAGATATACCTTATTAATTATTCTAATATACCTCAATACAAGTAGTATGCAAAAAAGTTCATCGGAACCCTTAGTTTTTTAATATATCACTTTTACGTACAGAAATACAGTGTATATATAAATAATATAAGGTATATAGACTCAAATGAAATTTTTTATATAAAATTCACCTTGAGGTATCTAGTATTTACTAATGAAGTATATTAAAAATTATAAATAGGTATAATTGACTCATCTGTGTGGTATATTGAATGTGGGAGTATGTACACCCAGGGATACCATCTCATTTTCCATAATATATTTCTATATATGGACACCATTAATGATATGCCAAATAAATTTTTAGGAAAAAAGTATTTAAATTGTGGATGGTTGATTTTTCATATCATTCAAATAACACCATACTAATCACCATGAGAAATGAACTTTGATTGGATTGTTAGGGAGGTGGATGTACCATCTACCCAACAATGGTCAAACCCTATTGATGTCACATTTGTTGCATTAGACGGGATATTATTTCAGTTGGTGGTGACACAGTCGAAGATTTCAATCTAGAAGCTTTGTGACTCCTGATTTCAGTAGATGTGATGTGAACGTTCCAATGGCCTATTACTATATTGCATATGTGAGTGAGTCAAAATTTCACTTGGTATTTCTCAGAAAAAAGACTACGGACCATATATGTTGATTGTACATGATATCATACCAGTACATAAAATTAAAGGTCAGTTTGCATACTAACATGGATTTTCCATATCCTGTTAGATGCATACCCAATGCTGGAATTCAGATAGTTGGTTATTATACTATATGTGCACCTATTATAATTTGTTTGTGTGTGGTGTTATTAATAATAATGATGGTTCACCAAAATAGTGGTCAAGCAATGTCCATGTACTATTTTTCAAGAACATATCAATTTTGGTCAACTATCCTATAAAACACTAATATTTTGGTTTTCAGGGTTTATCGTTGAGCATTACCATAGTTTAATATTTTGTACCATTATTATATTCATTCAAGTCGATCATATGTGTTTTTTCTATTGTTCTACACTCTTTAGTAACTTTGTCTTGCAACAACTCACATACTGGTCTGCTAATCTCTGCGTGTGCGTGTCCAACAAATCATATACACAACTTAACATTAGTGTGGATGCTACACTGGTCAATTCATCTATTCATGAAGTGCACCGGGGTTAGACTCGTGAGTCTAACATCATGCATAACTGCTTAAGTTGTAGTATCTTGTGTATTGTTCATAGTCCGCTAACAAATAATGATAATTTTTAAGGTCTTTTATGAGATCTACCTTTGTGACATTTTAGTTTACATACATTTTGGTAGTATGTTATATGGTTTGTTACTTAGGACAATTACATATTAATTTTTCTACAGTAAAGTCATGAAGATTTACAAATTATATTTACTTTAGTTATGATTATAATCTTAGTTGGTGTGTGATAATTATTGATGTGAAGATTCATCATATTTGTTACTCTTATCAATATAGGGTTCACCAGATTAATGGATGGATATTTTCTTTTGTGAGATTACTTAGTGTATCTCTCTTTTTCTATTAATTGTGTTTTGAATTAATATATATTTTATTAAAATGATGATAATCTACTTGCTTTTATTAGCTTAGAGACACTTCTAAAGATCCATTCGTGGTATCCTACTTAAAAAAGAGAGTCCGCCAAATTCAGAAGTCTTCTTTGCATTCTTAGACGAAACAATCTAGTATGTTAAATTAACTTGGTAATGATTAGCGATTTTTTGTAAGAATAAAAAACTAATTTTTCCACAAACTTGGAAAGTTGTCGTAGATAGCTTTCCGCATGTCACCCAGTTGGTGGTCCCTAAGCATATGGCGACAATATATCGTGTGTATGCTTGTTATGGAAAACCATGTTAGGAATTTGTACTTCAATATATAGGAGACATAAAAAAAAATTAGTATATAAATTCTCTGTATCCTTTAAGAATCAATGTTAGACACACACTCATGATTTCATTATTTCCCTCATCTGTAAAAATATTGAAATTCGTAAGATCATGTTTCTCGCGTTAATGTGTTATTATTTTCTCTCTTTTAACATCAAGTTGGGAAGACTTGAGACAAGGGAATTTTATAAAAAAAAGGCATTTTCATATACTTCATATTTATTTGTCATAGACACGTTTCTGCGCCTTGCCTAGCTTACGACCCCTAAACATATGGAGACAATATAACAATATTTTACGTATGCTAGTTATACCAAACTATCGTGTTTTTCTATTTCAATTACATAGGATACCTGAAAATTATATAGATTTTTGAACAATCAATGCTAGATAGACCTTCATGATTATTTCATTCTTTTTGCTTGTGTAACATCAAATTTTATTTTTTTGCGCTAATGTGTATACTTTCTCTCTCTCTCGTAACATCAAGTTGGGCAGACTTAGATGGAGCGTTTTGTTTAAAGAAACGTTTCATATAGTACATATTTATCTACTCTAATTTTTGATATGGTGGTCTCTTTGTCCTATTATACAACTAATCACGTAACAATTTCTAACAAAGAGTGCCTAGTTAGCTTTGGATTTTTTGTTTCTTTCAAAACGTATTGATTTTTATTTTTAGAGAAGAACCTATTGGAAGTTATAGGCACGCACGTTACACAGTTTGTTTAGCTTCAAGATTGTTTCCCAGAACGTGTTGGAGTTGCATGAATAATAAATGTTACACGGTTTGTTTAGCTTCAAGATTATTTCCCCAAAACATGTTGGGAGTTGCAGGAATATACGATTGTTGTATTTTTTTCTGAGAACGTCTTGGCTGCACACGTACGTAGGGCTGTTTTTCTTTGTTGACACGCAAAAAGGTGTCAAACTCGGATTTTGACCATAATGTTACGCAATCTCTCGCTTAATCCTAACCGTATATTATAGATCTAATAGCTATAATAATTCTGATGATGTGGATTAATGTGGTGTCTCTGTTTTAGACCTTCGTATTGTGCTTTTAGTATATAGTAGATCTTAGCTGGTGGCTGTCCAGACTCTAGACATTAATAGCTGTCAATTTCATCACACTTACCTCGTCCATAAAAGAGTGTACATTGAACTATATTAGGGAGTCAATTTTTTTAAATTTTAACCATGAGTAAAAAATATAAACCATTATTTATGCCACAATATTAGTATCATTAGATTAATGATGAAATATATTTTAATCATAAAATTATTTGGTTTCATATTGTTAGGAGCACACGAATGAATACTCAATAACCAAAACACATATCGATCCGAGTCAACATCATTTTACAGACATATATTGAGCTTTAGAAAAAAACATGTGACCAATCTATAAATGACGACATAAATTTGCCAAAATGTGAGTGGTACGGATGGTTGCACTTGCGCTGGAGATGGCGTAGATTCATATATTGAGCTATGAATCAATCTTTTGGTCAAGAAGAATAGTAAACAAGTTATGTTACTGTATTCTTCATCCACGAAAAAGTGAACTTTGAACTATATTGGGGATTCAATTTTTTGATTTTTAACCATGTTTAAATAAAAGTAAACCACCACCAAATTAGTACCATTAGATTCATGAAGAAATATATTTTAATCATATAGTTTTTTGGTTTCATATTGTTAGGGAGCACATGAATGAATACCCACGAATCAAATGACAGATACATCGATCGGAGTCAACATCATTTGAGAGGCATGGATTGTAATTTCAATGAACATGCAGTTTGTACGGTGGCACACGAATGAATACCCATGAACCAAATAACAGACATATGGATCCGAGTCGACATCATTTCACAGACATATCGATCCGAGTTAACATCATTTGACAGACAGGGATGGCAATTTCATTGGACATGCAGTTTGTTCGGTGGCACACGAATAAATACCCATGAAAATGTTGGGGAAGAAAGAAAAAATAGCTTGGAATTTCCAAAAGATAAACATAGAACTCGTAGTTCCAAAATACACAACTGAGACTTATCGATCCCATTTGACATCAAATCCTCCCGCTGTCACAAACACGGTCGGTCCTGTCCGTCTAGGCGGTAGCTGTAGGTGCGAGGCAGGGGAAGCTGGAGATCGAAGACAAAGAAGAAGGAAAAATCATTAGGCAATCTATCTACTAAAAAAGAGCACACATGAACGACTCGATCTGTCCAGCTGCAGATATATAAGTGTAGCAGGCGCCGTACCATTTGGCCAAGAAGCCAGGTTGCTGCGCCGGCGGCGCCTCACTCTTCTGATTGCTCATCCCCGGGCGGCCGATGAAGTAGTCTTGTTTGAGCAAGAGAAGACCATGTGAGATGAGAAAAAGTAAACATGGCCCAATCCAGCCTAACATATATAGGAGTAGCAATCAGAGGCAGCGTTACATGCACTTACCATTAGGAGTGTTCACAACTGGAGCAGATTCAACGGCGGGCGGCGGCGGCTCGTCGGCGTTGGCTGCTGGACGGCCAACGAAGTAGGCTACAGTAACATACAAGCACCAGGTTATTACATAATACTAGCCGGCACACTCGATGGAGCAAAGGGTGTCGAACAAGATCTAGATTCAGGAATCTGATTATCTCATGGTAGTGCTAACGATCAGGAGTACTCTAAATGAGATTGGAATGGATAGATGATTTGAGCAAAAGCTTTGACAGATAGCGGAGTAAGGAGAAGAGCGTACCTCCAGGAGTAGCATGGCCGTCGCTCATGGTGGATGGGCGGGGTCTCCGGCTGGGGTCAGCTGCTTCCTCTGGTGATCCTGTCCTGTCTGCCGTCCTCTACCGTGGAGACGACGACCTGCCGTGTTATATAAACCCGGTCGTCTCTGCTTTTTGGTAGGAGTGCGAGCGCAGGAAGAGAACTGGAGATGCTCTCGCCCAGGCTGGCTGTAAATAATTCAGGGGGACAGTGTGTACTACCCACCAGCGAGCCGAGCCGACGGCGACGACCCGGGGTGCAAGTCTTCCGTCAGAGTTCAGATTAGAGGGGAAAGAAATATCCAGCAGGCAGCAAGGCCAGCATGGCAGCAACTTGGAGGGGAAGAGACAAAGAGGACCTGGCCCAAGTTGCCAGCTGACCATCGCAGTCGACAGCTCTTCTTCGCTCCCACGTTGCAAGATGTGAATACTGAATACAGCCGTGGTGACCACTGAAAACATGGGAGCCGAAACGGCGGCAAGCGGATGCAACGACTAGCTGCTGGGATGGTTGATCGAGCAACTCGACTCGGTCATTGCATTCTTTTCTGTGACCTTCTTGGTTTATGCTTGCCTGCTGGTACCGAGTCTGCTGGCCAGCGATAATGCAAAATATTGTTGTTTTGTGGTGATTATGCGATCCATGATTGAAACTTGATTATTATTCTTATGTTTCTTCAATCACATGCTCTCCTCTCTAAATATCAGTGGCACAAGAGTTTCTTAGTTCCTTGTGTTGAATATATGAGCAAAATAACTTAACTCGATAATTGGTAGATGAGTATATGACAATTATTAATATTTTGAAATCAAAATTTAGATACAGCTAGGCTGCATTGTTTGGAGCTCTACGGGTCCACATGTCAAGTATAAATAGTTAGCGTATGGGCATATCCATGGGTATAAGATTGTATCCACATATGGGTATACCTATATGTGTGACTCTGCCCTACCCATTACTTGTCATATAGGGTATGGGTACCAACTATGGGTATGAAAACATGATCATACCCTTCCATGCAGGTAGGTATCCGCAGGTACCCATATCCTTGGATAAAACATTGATATTAGTCCACAATGATTTTAGTCAAAATTTCTAGACAAAGAAATGTCTGGATCCATGACATATTTTAGCTAACATCGTGGCACATATATTTATAAAAAATGGGTAGCTGGAAAAGAAAGTATTTTCCTCTAGACGATGACTAGTGCTTACAAATATATATGCTTTTATACATCTTATATTTCTTCCAAGTGTCAAAAGGGGTATTATAAAGAATGACTTATTTAAGGTATATATATTTTTAGCAGCTGGTAATGATAAAAAAATCAAGTTATTCAAATGGAGAGTTATATTAGTCCAAAAGACAAATGCAGGTTTGGGATCCTCGGTTTGGAAGCTTAATCCACCATCCTGGTCATCGAATGGTTATTGTTGAAATTATTGTGCCTTAGCTATTGGAAGTACCAAAGTCCCACTTATGCATAGCAAGAGGTGGAATATGTGTAGTCCCACATTGTAAACCAAATGTGAGTTGGACTAATAAATAAGGGTTGTGTCTCTACCTTTGAGCTTGAGAAGAGGAATGGTAAATGTGTGCTTTCCCTCCAGTGTCCACCTTGCCATGCCACTTCAGGGCAGGGCACACACGTTGAATGGTTTAGCGAAATCAGTTCGGATTGAGGGCATGTGCACTTTCATGGAAGATTAAGGGGTTCTGTCATCTGTGGTAATTATGTTGCAATAACAAAGTTTGCCCGCATACCATGTAAAAAAAGATGAATCCCTTTTACTTGTTTCATTGTATCATAACGATTCTCATGGAAATATGTAGAGGAATATGGAGGGGCGAGTTTGGAGTACAAGATCTAGAATTCTAGTCTATCTCTATGTCCGTATAAGTACTCTAACATTTCCCTCAATCGTAGCAGCACTGAAGCGGATATATGAATGTGTTTGGATTTAAAATCTTGCGCTTCCATCGTCTTCTCTACTTCATCATCATCAAGTGCGTCTCTGATAGACGACGCCTAGGGCAATGACTGTGCTCCCTTCATGGGCTCTTGTACCTTATTTCTGTATCAGTATTACGACACCTGGTGGGGACACATGTTTTTGGGCTAGCCTAATGGAGACGAAGAAATTCTTATTCCCATATTATTCGTGGTAAGGGCGATACCATCGCTATGGTGTTGGAGTCCTCTACACCAAATGTGATGTTCGAAAGGGATTTAGTTATCCCACGACTTGTATGTTGGAATGCTTTAGTATGGCATTTGAAAATGGTCCAGTTAACGTAATGGGCTGATGTATTTCGATGGAATCAACTTGAGAGTGGTAAATTCTTGGCACACTCTATGTATAGAACACTACCTCAGCTATGCTAGTGGATAAAAATTAAAACAATGGAAAATGAAGGTTCTTCTTAAGACAAAACTATGGGCATGGTATCTTCGTAGAGGGGTAAGGGTAATCCTAAACGTAGTCAACCTTGTAAACTGCAATTGGCATGGAGGTAGAAAGTGTGTATTTTATTATCACGATGAGAATATCAAACACTTACTCTTTGACAAGGGTATAGCTAATAGAGCCCGCTAGTTGAGTACCCCTGAGGCCCATTAAGCTATGCCCAATTGTAATAATAGTCGAGATACGAGTTCTTACCGTATGTCAATATTGTAATCTGTATCGGATCCTACCCGATCCTCTAGACCTGGCCACCTATATATAGGGGCCAGGAGGGGACGGTGTAGGCCAGATTGAAAGCAAGCAAGGTTCAACACCCAAGTTTACTTTCGATATACACCTGTTTCGACTAACTTTACCTTCGAGTTCATCCGACGCCCTATCTCCCCGATCCTAAGTCCTTCATCTAGGACATTTGTCGAGTTAACCCTCGTCAATTGGCGCCGACCGTGGGGACTCTGGGCGTTGGAATCATGAATTCGACGGCTTTTTCGCTTTTAGCCAACAGCAGTGCAGGAATCGACGAAAATCAAGAGATGGAGTTGACAATCGGAAGTCTAAGCATCTTCATCGGGCCTTTGGGTTCGACTCGCCTTTCAGATCCGGCAAAACCAGATCCATCGGCAAGTGAGCCCGAAACAGTAGCAATGATGGAATATTCTGAAGGCTCTTCCAGCGAGGTAAACTCGCCGGTCAGCTTAGGAGAAGTAGAAAAAAGAAAAATCGCAGAAGGCGACGAAACAATGGAAAATTTTGACTTAGGGGTCCAACTCGAAGATCTCGTGATTTGCCACGACGATATCTCAGACAAGTCAACAGATACGTGGAAGACTGGGTTAGAGCTTTCTGAAGATGATGACTCGATCTTCTCAAGCTTTAATAACAAAATCGGCAAACAGTGCCAGGTGCTCGCCATTGTAGGAGACAATTCGGAAGAATTCGACGAAAACAACAATCCAGTGTTAAACCCAGCAAATATCGATAAAGGAGCAAATCATCTAGCAGAAGGGCAAACAGCAGAATCCCTCGCAACCAGGGAAAAAATTCGACTATCAGCCGACGAATGGAGAGTAATAAGGGAAGCCGTAGAACACGGCACACCGATACCATCAAATTCCAGCAAGGATATGCTTCTGGGGTATCACTATGCCCTAAGGCAACATGCAAAACAACTAGCAAAGGAGAAAATAGAGATACAAAAAAGAAAAGACTCAGCCATTGCAGCCAGCAACGCCGCTCGCAGAGCACGAAGCGACGCATCACATACTAACGCAAGGAGGAATCGTCGACATGGTTCAAGGTACGAAAACCTCGAGTACTCAGAAAGGCAAAGCATCTCTAAAAATCTCGACTCATCCTTCCTATCGGTCGACGAGCAGGAAAACATCATACCAAAAAACCCCGAAGCAGCACTAGTGGCAGCTCAAGCGTATCTGTTTACAACTCGACCAAGTCCAGGGGACCCTAGGGAACATATGCACAGAGCAGCGTTGAACGGACTAAAGATGGTGGGCAACAAGCTATCAGCAAAAGAAGAGGAGACATATCACAACAAGGAAACACACAAGCCAAGGTCACCTCGCCGTCACAATAGTCCTCGGCACAGAAGCAGTAGTCGACGATCTCGATCGCCATCACCAAGACACCACGGGAGCCCAAAACATGGAGGAACCCAAAGATCTCGATCTCCAAACAAAAAGCACGGATATGAAGACGACAAAAAGGAGATGGGAGCATCGTGCTTTACCCGTAGGGTTTGCACTACGCCAGTACCCAAGGGGTTCAAACTACCTCATGATCAACAAAAGTACGACGGATCATAGGAACCACAGTCGTGGCTCTCAGACTATCTACAAGCAGTACAAATATTGGGAGGAACCAAAGAAACAGCAATGCAAAGTTTGCAACTACACCTCACCGGCGCAGCAAGGTCATGGTTGAGCAAACTAGAGAAAGAAACTATTGGAAGTTGGGAAGATCTCACGAAGTAATTTACAAGCAACTTCAGATCGACATACAAGCGGCCAGCATCGATAGAAGAAGTTAAAGCGTGTGTGCAACAACGCGAAGAAACCTTAAGGGCATATATCCAAAGATGGAGTCTTATCAAAAACTCAGCAGTTGAAGTTTCAGATGAAAGAGCAATAGACGCATTCATAATTGGATTAAGGTGAAGAGACCTAATCGAAGAGATGGGCATAATCAAGCCGAAAACAGTGTCAGACCTCATGGACGTAGCAAACAGATTTGCAAACGGAGAAGACGCATGCAACAACAAGCGGACGCAATTGCCAGAGGACGATAGAATAAACAGATATGGAAGCCAAAGAAGAAGGTCCCGCAATTACGATAACTATGACTCCCACAGCCAAGTAGCCGCGGGATATAAGCACAACAACTACCAAGGGAGTGATCGCAGAAGCTCGGGATATCGAAGCTACGGAAAAGAGGACTATAAAAAGTTTCCCACAAGAGAATCTAGAGAGTATAACCCATTGCCAGAAGACATGCTAAACGGGCATTGTCATATACACTCAGCATTCATCGATGGAAAGCGAGTGTCTAGGCATGCAATGAAAGATTGCACAACATTTTTTAAGCTACAAGAAGCAGCATTAAGTAAGCAAACCGAAGCAAAGCGACAAGGATACGAAGGAAACAACAAGCCTCCCACAAATCAACAAGGGAACAATGGAGCTCCCCAAGGACAAGACCAGCCAAACCAGGGAAACGATGACGACGGAGGGTACGTTCCATCTAAGGGGAAGATCACAGCAATGATACAACCCGTGCCTAAGTCAAACAAAGAAGAAAAAAGCATTACCCGACAAGTCAATCTAGCAGTTACTTCGCCTCCAGCTATAACAGAATATCTACACTGGTCAGAACAACCAATCGAGTTCAACAGAGAAGATCACCCTATAATAGTACCTCGGCCGGGAAATGCGCCCTTGTTACTCAAAGCTCAAATCGGCGCGTATGATATCGACAGAATATTCATGGACGCGGGAAGTGGAATCAATTTTATATATGCGAAAATGCTCAGAGCAATGCATATATCACTAGAGTTTCTGAAGCCAACAGACTGTTCCTTCCATGGGATCGTACCAGGAAGTGCCAATTATCCACTAGGTCGGATAGCACTCAACGTTTGCTTCGGCAACCGACAAAACTACAAAAGAGAAAAGCTAGACTTCGAGGTCATGGACTGGCCATCTCAGTATCATGAGATCCTCGGGCGATCCGCGTTTTCGCGATTCATGGCAGTACCTCACTATACGTATCTAGTACTCAAGATGCCAGGACCAAAGGGAATCATCACAGTAAAGGGAAGCTTCGAGGTTTCAGACCTATGCGACAAGGAGTTCCACAAGATGGCGCAAAACTTTGGCATGATAGCCAACTATGCAGAGAAGGTGAAAAGCACAACTACAGAAGGCGATAAGCTACCCGAAGGACGTGCTGCGGAGCCAGAGATAAAGAAATCATGAGTAGAAGCATCAGGAGAAGACAAAGTTACAGAAGATGAAGAGAAGGCCACAACGGCATAAGCATCAAGAACAACAAAGTAGAGTAGAAGAATAAGGCTGTAAAAGCCACGAGTCATCCCAAGGCAATGCCCTCTAGATCCAGAACACAGGTCATAGGCCGGATCTCTTGGGTCACCCCATGTATCTTACATTACAAGTATAATAAAGACAAAACGTTCCTCATATTCGAGTTTACGAGTCTCTCAAAAGAAAAATGCGGCAAACGCACGAATCATGCAAAACACTCTGAGAACAAATTTCAGACATACAGTCACGAAATAAGAAACTCTCGCGTTCTACGTATACACAAGCATTACAGCATCGGGTTGTCAGAATTGTCTACACCTAAAGGATCTAAATAGTGATACTCGCGGAAAAACGTGGCATCCGCCCGTAACAGCCTAGCTATAATCCTTCGAGTAGGCTGCAAGGTATTCTCCAGATGTACTCGCAGATTAGCTCCACCTGGGGGATAGCTCAGTGACATAGAACTATAATTGAGTCTTGGGTGCCACTTACGCATCCACCCAAGAGCAAAATTGGCACCTGCCACTAAGTTCAGTTCGATCAACCGAAAAATACGCTGACTGGATCTGAAAGCGTCGAGTAGCAGCGGAAAACTTCCAGGCAGAGGATTGCGAGGAAGCATAACAGAGTGCATGGTTATGAGAGCTCTTCGGCAACCGTCAACCGACTCTCCGATATGTTGGGCGTGGTCCTGAAGCAATACGATAGCACGGCGGCAGCGAGGATCAGACCACAAATTATCAATACCCGCTGACATTTTCTCCAGAGCCGTATTTCGCTCGGCAACCCGACGATCTTCAGCAGCAAAATCCAAACACGTGCCTAAGATGACAAAGGATATCACAAAGCAGCAATGGAACAAAAGGGAAAAAGAGAAGTCGCAAGGAATCTTACATCGCAACATCTCCCAGGCAGACTCGATAATGCCAATGATAAAAGAGTCGCATTCTTCATGATGCACAATCTTCGCCATCAGACTAGACACCTTATCGTCGAGAATAGATATCTGCTTTATCAAACCACAAGTTTTGCTAGCTTTGTCTATAGTCATCTGCGCTTGGCGTTTGGCTAAAGTTAAGCGATTCTCAAGATCCGAATTCCTTGAAGAATATTCAGCGCATTGGCAGCAATGGCGAGGAGGCGACGAAACTTTATAATCAAAAGCACCGACAGAAGATGGAGCCTGATCGCGACTTGAAAGTTCACCAATACGAATAGACTGGAAGCCAAAAGAAAGGAAAGGAGAAGCATTTCAGAAGCTAACACGATATATCAAAGAAAGGAAACATATTCACATAGATATAAACCCTTTGACTAAAGTTCTCGGGTTGCACATGACTAAAAGTTTTTTTTACATCAAAAGCAGAAATTGAAAATTACAATAAGAGGCCGAGTCTATGCCACCTCAGCATTTTGCTCTGTGGCGGAGGAAGGCATGGCAGAAGCAATGCCAGCAGTTGAAGGAGGCGCGGGCTCTTCCGTCGCTGGAGTCAAGGAAGTTGGCGTAGTAGAAGCAGCGGAAGCCGCTGAAGGAGAAATAATCGACATGAGGGCAGGCGCAAACTTCTTCGCCTTCTCGAAGAAGCCCTTTAGCTCCAAGCGGGTGCGGCCGTGAGGAGAGCTAACCTTTTCCCAATTGAAATCTGCACCATGTGCATAGGAAAGGGCGATAGCACCCTCAGCACATCGCTTCAAAGAAAGCCCCTTCAGCTGGAGGACGGGGTCGTCAGTAGTATCGAAGGCTTCGGCGAGTTTCTTCAAGTCACTGTTTGGAACCTCCGCCTTTTGCTTGGGCCACAACCCGACAAACATCCGCGTAAGAACGCGGTTCACCAACTCAAAGATCTCCTGGACAGATATCCAGTTTGCTTCGAGTAAGTTAACCGCGGCCATAAGAGGATCATCGCCCGGTTGCAGAGTCGACAAAGACACCTTGGTAAATTCTGTACAACAAAGGGGACAGAAAAGCAGCAGGAAAAGAAAATATCAGCAAGAGCAAGAAAGCAACATCAGCAGAAGAAGAGGACAAGACGAGTGTGTACCGCCAGCAGCAGCAGACATCGTGTGAAGCCGCTCAGCCACGGCTTGCTCTCGTTGGAGATGCTCTTTGTTAGCATCAGCCAAGGCCTTCTCCACTTTCTTTGCCTTAGCCAGTTCTGATTTATGCGATTTCTCAGCATTCGCCTTGGCAGCGGTCGCAACATCATAAGCTTTCCGCGAAGCACTGAGCTCGGCTTCCAGCGATGCAATACGGGCATTGGCTAATGCTAAAGCATATGTAGCTCAACAAAGAAAGGAAAGGAGAAATCAAACAAAAAGCAAAGAGAAGCATACAAGACAAGCAACGATAGGACAAAGAATTTACCTTCGGAAGCTTTCGCAGCCTTCAAATATTCAGTACACTCAGTGCCCAAGGCGACGAATTTCTTCATCAAAGTCTGCCAAGGGAGGAACACATAAGTATGTGGAAGGCGCAAGAAAGATAAGTATAGTGCAACGACTCACATTATCATGGGAGCCTGTGTGCTCGTGTGCTTCAAGGGAAACTTCAACGTCCTGGGATTTCTTCGACCGCTTGGTACTTCGGGACGCAGCAATCTTCTTGGTAGAAGCTCTGGTGGCCCTCGGCGCCTGCACAGCCGGCTCAGTCTCTTGTACGGAAGGCTCGTCGATAATTACATCCTGAGCAGAAGGAGCAGCCGCAACATCCCTTTTCGGCTCCTCGTCATCACTGCAAGAGGAAACAGTTTTATACAACTCGAAAGAAAGAAGGCAAATACAGTGAAATCCTGGAGCTCGAAGAACACTTACGACGCCAGGAGGTCGAAAAATTCAACATCTTCTTCTAGGACAGGGGCTTCATTAGCCGCAGTTCTCTGCACGGAGGTACTCGATGAAGTAAGCTCGTCGACACGCTTCCTCTTCTTGTCCACCCCAGTGTCTTCAGAAAGAGCAGGAGGAGGCGATGTCGTCGAGCTGGTACCTTCTTCTGATTCTTCGGCATCATCTCCGTCCTGATTTTCTTCAGCCTCGGGGGCTTCAGAAACAGTAGAGGCCAGATCAGCCGGAAGAGGCCCTTCCTTTGGAAGAGGAGGGCGTGAAACAAGGAATTGGTGGTCCTACAAATGAATAAGTCAGAAAAGTAATCGATACAGGCATAAACACAGATGGAAGCCGATGAATTCGACAACAAGTATACAATGCAAAAAATACCTTGGGTAGGGGGTGCACAGAGTCAAAATAATCAGCGGCCAATTCTGCAACCGCATGATCCTTGGTGAGCTTGGTGAGGCTCCTAACTCGCTTGTCGACTTCCTGCTTCTCCATTAGATCTCCAGAGATGCGAGAAGGATCCACCAAGCCAGAATAGCTCCAAAGCTTGGAACGGCGATGCTGGAGGGGTTGAACTCGATGTTGCACAAAGAACGCCATGAGTTGAATACCCGACAAAGCGCCTCCTTTACCTCCTTTCAGAGCTTGGATGCGGGTCAACAGCGAAGCAATCCCCTCCATCTCAGCATCTGTGGGAGGCAAATCCCACGATGCCAATTTCTTTAACTCTTTGGAGGCGTCAAAGGGGGCTAGGCCATACTCGTCTTCGGAGGAGGCCTTATGGTATTTAATGTAAAACCATTTGGTCCTCCAACCTTGGACCGATGCAGACATGGAAAACTCCAAATACTGCGCCTCGGGGCGCACAGAGATGACAGCCTCGCCCAGCTCAGGCTTATTCGCCAAAGAAACGCTGGGGCGGAGGCGAAAGATGGATCTCCAAAGAAGAAAGTGGGGTTCGATCCCCAGGAATGACTCGCAAAGAGTCACGAAGCAGGCAATGTGAAGGATAGAATTAGGTGTGAGCTGGTGAAGCTGCACACCGTAAACATAAAGAAGCCCACGAAGAAATTCATGGGCAGGAAAAGAGAGTCCGCGGAGAAGAAAAGAAAGAAACATCACCCGATAGCCACTCGGGGGCTTGGGGATCCGTTCGATACTTGGAAACTTGATGGAGTCACTGCTGGAGATGAGACCATCTGTCTTGGCTTTGTCCAGCTCCTTCTGCGTGGCAGCAGAGGGCACCCAGCTAGTTGCCATCCCCTTGGCCATGTTGTTCTTCACTGCCAGGTGTTTCACGTGCATCTACGGATCTACGCTCAGGGGCTATGTGTGCGAAGAGCAGGGCGCAAGGATTGGCAATGGCAGCGGCGGCGGAGAGAAAGAGCTGGTAAACAGTACAAATCCCCACTCTCCCCTTATATACCTTCTCGGTGAAGGAACGGGGGCTGCGACGTGGCGTAAGGTGCGGAAGCGGCAGCCCACTAATGGGCAGAGAAATACAAAATTACCGTGTTACCCACGAAACGGTACGCGCTCAATAAGGGTGATGTATAGCTAAATTTGGCCACTGACGTCACGAAGAAGATGAAAAATCAAAGATCAATTCAACAGATGCATATAATTGACGAGTATCGAGTATGGCGACTTCCAAATAAAAGGATGACAGGAAAGCACAAACAAGGTTGGCGCCGACAATACAAGAAAACAATTCAGGAGACTATACCCGAAAACATTCGACTATAGCCTCGGGGGCTACTACCATCGGGAGCGCTGAGCGCGCACCCGACGAAGTTATCGCTAAAATATTTTGAGTTGAAGCATGATGATGGAGTACACTATATTTGAGCCTATACTCGAAAAAAAGTTTTTGTTCGACTATAGCCTCGGGGGCTACTCCCATCGGGAGCGCTGAGCGCGCACCCGATGATGTTTATTAACGAGCACTGGAGCACGAAAAGCGAAGGATTATGCGATGAAACGTTGTTACTCCCATCGGGAGTGAGTTTTTATGGTTGTATAACCCGAATATTTTCAGTCAAAATTTGACTGCGACATATGATTCTCGAGTTGCGTTATCGCAATGAAACTCGAATGCCGTGATTTATCACGAAGGTAAGACCCCGGGATCCGTCCTGTGTGGCCTGGTACACGCACATGGATGCACTCTGCTGGTATGTATCCGTGTCAATAACGCAAAGAAAATCCTGGTAGACGCACTGGGTACCCTGGGATTCATTCTTTGTAAGTCCTAAATGTGGCAAAAGAGTGGGTTTGACCGGTCTTCCGAATTCAAGTCCAAGGGGATTGAATTTGAAGTAGGTGGCAAGTATCTGTTCCGGCAGTTAACTGACCTCTTGATCCGTCAAAGTTGTCAGGCTTGTTCATCAAAACCCCTTGCGAGATATTATCATAAAAATAAGTCAAAAGACTAAGTCGAAGATTTGAAGATATGAAGAAATCGAAGAACTGATCAAGTCAAAGACTGAAAGATTAGAGATTCAACCCGAATCTGCAATTCTGGTAGAATCTCAGGGGCTACTAACAAGGGTATAGCTAATAGAGCCCGCTAGTTGAGTACCCCTGAGGCCTGTTA
This sequence comes from Dactylis glomerata, assembly GCA_007115705.1. Classification (NCBI taxonomy): domain Eukaryota; kingdom Viridiplantae; phylum Streptophyta; class Magnoliopsida; order Poales; family Poaceae; genus Dactylis; species Dactylis glomerata. Next base: position 7,215,421 of record QXEO01000546.1, read on the forward strand.
AGCTAGGCCCAATTGTAATAATAGTCAAGATACGAGTTCTTACCGTATGTCGATATTGTAATCTGTATCGGACCCTACCCGATCCTCTAGACCTGGCCACCTATATATAGGGGCCAGGAGGGGACGGTGTAGGCCAGATTGAAAGCAAGCAAGGTTCAACACCCAAGTTTGCTTTTGATATACACCTGTTTCGACTAACTTTACCTTCGAGTTCATCCGACGCCCTATCTCCCTGATCCTAAGTCCTTCATCTAGGACATTTGTCGAGTTAACCCTCGTCACTCTTTGAGTGTAAATTTGCTAGATCTATATGGTTGATCATCCAAGTTGTTTTTACCTTGTATTCACCGTCGAGCATTGCAAATGAATTTTTCATTTGGCTACATGGTGTTGATGATAGGTTTAAAATAATTATTAGGATGGAAGCACTTGACATTTATTTCATTGCTTTGGCTTTGTAGAAAATGACAATTTTTAATCACAAAAAATGTTATCCCATTTTGACGAGGGTTTAAATCGGCAATGTCTTAGATTAAGGACCTAGGATCGAGGAAAGAGGGCGTCAGATGAACTCGAAGGTAAAGAATCAGACAAACAAGGAGAAACTTGATGTGTATTGAGACAAAGCTTAGAATTATTGGCTTAATCTCGATGTGTCCCTGGCCGGCCTCTCCTGGCCCCTATTTATAGGTGGCCCGGTCTCAAGAATTCGGTCGGGTTCAATATAGATTGGTCGTTTATGACGGTTTACAATGCAGTTTGCATATTCGACTACAATTACACTTCGACCTCTATCTTGGGCCTATGCTTCTATGGGCCTTTACCCGAACAGACCTGAGGGGTACCAAGATTATGGGCCTTGGTAGTTATACCCTGGTCAGTAGCCCCCGAGATTCTATCTGAATCGTAGATTCGGGTCAAATCTCAAATCTTCAAATCTTCGACTTGTATATAATCTTCGACTGAATAAATATTTGACTTCTTTACTTGTAACTTGTATTCATATTTCATATTTTCTATCTTTCATGGGGATTTTGGTGAACAAGTCTGGTGCTTCTGACAAATCGGGAGCCAGTTAATTGCTTGGCAAATACTCGCTACCTACTTCAAACTCGAGTCCCCTGACTCGAATTTGGTACCTGGCGTAATCCAACTTGTGCCGCATTTAGGACTTACCAAAGCATGAATTCCTGTATTTCTTAGGGTACCCAGTCCATCCACTGAGATTTTCTTTGTATCGTGGATACGGAGAAGTTACTAGGAGAGCTCATTCGCGTGCGAATACTAGGCCATGCAGGACGGATCCTGACGTATTTCCTTTATGACCTTTGCGACCATAGCATTCAGACATGTTATCACGGCGGACGCGGTATGAGAATATAAATTTATCGAGAGCCTTGTTTGGCTATTTCAATACCCAAAATTATCGGGTTACTTTATTCGACTTGTCGCAAATCCCTCCTGATGGGAGTGAAATGTCGAATTTATTATCTGGTGTTTGCCACCGATGATGAAGTCGATTTTTACTCCTTCATAATAGCCGATAATTGTTAATCATCGGGTGCATGAACAACGCTCCCGATGGGAATGGCCCCCGAGGTTATAGTCGAATTATATTTATTTGAGTATATGCTCAAAGTTTCTTTGAGTGTGACCATAATAATCGATCTGCATAAGATATTTTATCCTTCTTATTTTTCTATCGGGTGCGCGACCAGCGCTCCCGATGGGAGTAGCCCCCGAGGCTATGATGGGGTGCTTACAACCGATTATAGGCTCAAAACTTGATTTTCTTTTACTGACTCATAGCCTGCGATTTCTTTTGCTGACATGATACTATTTCATTATTCACATACTCTTGCCTTTATATGCTTAACCCGCATTCTTGAAATCCTATATGGGCTGATAGTTTTTAGTGCTATCTCAATATTGAGCCGTAGTTTTTTATATTTTTGGCCCAAAGCCCATCTCTTCCTGTTTATAAAGGGGGAACTCTTTTTACCCTTTAACCCTACTCCTTTACTGTTAACACACCGCCACCGCATCATCTCCTTCCTTGCGCATATGGCATTTCTTATTCCTTCCTTTGATTCTAGTTTGTCCATCGCCATGGCTGACGCTAGCATTATCAATCTGGATGGCGCTACAATGGTTGAGAAGCGCGGTCGCAGCCACCCCTTGAGGAAGCAAAAACAAGCCCAGGACCTCTGCTGCCACTTCATTAGCAACAACTCTGGCAAAGCGCTGCTGCAGTCGTCCTTTTGGTAGCAAAAACATGAAATCATCTGCGGCGATGGCGAGTACCGCTGATCTCTTGGATGTAAGTTTGGCTCAACCCATCTGACGAGGGTATGACCCCTCGGTCCTCGATATTTGCCTACCTGGTTCCTGCCAAGGAAGAAGCCCGCTCGAAGGATATACATGAAGCCCGCAAGGCCCAACACACCGACTTGGAGTAAAAGGCAAGAAACATTGTAAACCCTAACTGGCTGCATATATAAAGCCACTAAGGGGCACCCCTAGCGCCATCGGATACAGACTAGACAGACAACCCTCCGCCTACGGCGGCTCCTTGTAAAACACCATATGATCATATACTAGATTGCTAGCAGGATGTAGCGATCCTCCACCGAGGGGACGTGAACCTGGGTAAAATTCGTGTGCCCCTCGTTGTTTAACGACCGCCGTCGAGTTCACCGGATCCCACATACGCTCCATAGATCGAAAGCCCTCAAGCATGAGCATTGCCGAGTTAGAACCTCGTCAATTAGCGCCAACCGTGGGGACGACGGGATCTGGATTTACGAGCTCGCCGGCTCCTTCTTCACCTTCAACAACGTCAAGATCACGTCTCGCCGATCATCTACTTCAGCATGTTTGGCTACGTCATCGGCAATTCAACTGCAATCAATCGGATCCGCTGATATCGATCGGCTCTCGCGCGACAGCGCAGTCCAAAGCTGAAAAGGCGATCTGCGTGCTGCACGTAGGCGATCAAGGAAGTCCTGATCGTTGCATCAATTAGCAAGCAAAGGAATCGGTCTAGCACGACGTGATCTTGCCTCGGGCCGATCGGGTGTTTTCTATCCAATCTTGTCTTTTTCTTTCTCTTAGTGATTGCTCTACCAATTGATTATCTTATTTACATCTAATCTTTTGCATGTGTGATATTGACATGTGCGCATATTCTCTGGAGGATGCATGGAAGAAGGAACATATTGCTACTCCTCTCTCATGGCTACGCGAAATAAGGGCACAGCTAGGAGGCGATCGCCCGGCCTGCAAATCGATCGGGGCGATTCTTCTCCGAACCATGCGCTCATGCAGATCGGATCGGCGAGTAGGATTCGTGTACAAGCTGGACTCTTCGATGGACAGGCCGCCAGCGACCAGAGCTCCACGCTACACCTCCAAACCAGATCGATAAGTACCATACTTTTTCAGAACTAGCTGAGGACCAATTCCAATTACCGCATGCACTAATCGGTGATGGCAGTTCAATTTACTAATAAATTGTTAATCCATTATTTTATTTGGATCTAACCCATCAGCGCATGTTTCTTGTACCTGCTGTTTGGAGGATTAATCCCTGAATACAGGATCGTATCAAAGTATTGGAACATCCTGTTCCGCGCGCTGGCGATAGTCGACGATCATACCCGGGCGATGAATCGCACGACTGCGTCTACAGTAGGATCTCGGTGATCGAGGATGCCGCGAGGTCTATGTCGACAACTCCAGCTAAAGGCTGTACATGAGACTCCGTTAGATCAATGGTCCGATCGAGCACGTCTGCCGCAAACCGCAGGCTCATCAATCCGCGGCGTCATCATATTTTGAAAAATACAAGGTGATACCTCTCTAATTATTCATCACTCGCTTTAAGTTTAACTATATGAGAGAATTTCTCGGGCTTGCAGTCTACTCTACTTTGTGTGTAGATTGATTTACAAACGCCGCGATCGGCACCATCGATGTTGCAACTTTGTTCGCGCCAAGTCTACCGCTGCTACTTCATCAACTGCAGTCCGAGCGACCTCGCCGCCGCCGCGCTCGGGGCCTGAACATCAGGACTCTCCATTGCGTACTCGCCTCGCTCGGGGGCTCGACCGTCACACACTCGTCGTCGCGCATTCAGCAACGCTCGGGGGTTGACATCACCTCGCCCTGTGTGCGGGAGCTCACACTCATGATCTTCGACTCCATCGCCATAAACTTCGAGTCTGTCATCAAGACGTTCGACTCCATCGCCAAGATCTTCGACACCATCGTCATGACCTCCGAATCAAGCATCAAGATCTTCGACGCTGCCATCGCCAAGATCTTCGAGTACGCCATCATGGTCTTCGACTCTGCCGACATGGTCTTCGATGCCGCCGTCGACATGACCTTCGAGTTCGCCACCATGACCTTCGAGTCCGCTGACATGGTCTTCGACTCCATCTCCGACAAGAAATTTGACCTCTTCATCGTCAAGAAATTTGACCTCTTCATCGTCCAGAAATTCGACCTCTGTGTCGTCAAAAAATTCAACCTCTTCATCGTCAAGAAATTCGACCTCTTCATCGTCAAGAAATTCGACCTCTGCGTTGTCAAGAAATTTGACCTCTTCATCGTCAAGAAATTCGACCTCTGCATCGTCAAGAAATTCGACTTCTTCATAGTCAAGAAATTCGACCTCTGCGTCGTCAAGAAATTCGACCATGCCATCATCCAAGACATTCGACCTTTCGCGTCAAGATTCTTCGACCCCTGCGGAGCCGAAGACTTCGCCCGACACTCTTGGACCCCTCGGGAAAAGATGTCAAAGCTAAGTCTTCCTCAACTATGAGTCGACTACTTTCATTATTTTTTGTATGCTTTCGACACTTTCAGCAACCGATACTTGGGGGCTGCGCCTTGCATTGGTTTTTCATTCGCCCCGGCGTTGGCAACACGCTCGAGGGCTGCGCCTCGAATTCCGGCGTTGGCAACACACTCGGGGGCTGCGCCCCGAATTGACATCTATTCGCCCGACGTTGGCAACACGCTCGGGGGCTTCGCCTCGCATTGGCGTCTATTCGCCCGGCGTTAGCAACATGCTCGGGGGCTACTCAAATAATGGTTTCTTTCATCCAGGCAAGTCAGAACCGTTATTGCATCTGATCGTGGGCTTCAGATCCCAGGTTATCTCTGATTCAGGGCCAGCAGTGCCTCAATTTCGATTCGGGAGCAGTTTTTAGCCCCCTGAATCTAATTCTATGCTTATGCTTACGCTTAATGCCCGAATATTGGTGGCAATATACCAGTTCGGATGTCGTATGTCAAATACGAAGGTAAGTCCACGGTTTGCAACACCAGATGGCCTGGAATTCGTATCAAGCGCGCTCTGCCGAGAAATTTTCCATACCTACGGTATGAAGTTTGCACCAATGGATGCATCGGGTGCCTCACAATGAACTGGGCTTTGACCTGGTAAGTCCAACGCGGCTCGGGTCGAAGTAGCGCCAGCCCATGCGGGTTCGAGTCGGGAGACTCGAATCTGAGTAAGCTAACCGAATGTTTTTGCGGCTATGCAATTAACTGAGACCCGGCGTGAGTCTCAGGCCGGTTATGCCTATCCTCCTACAAACCAAGCTATGCGTTTTCGAGGCTCGAAATGAGTGCTACTCGAATTGACTACTTTACTAAACATCATTCGTATACCTGCTATGTCTTTGTGTTTTTCCAGATACGGCGAAAGAGATATGTGCAATCAAGGAGAATCTTGGATTAGAGTCCCTGCCAGAGTCTTCGACTATCCCAGGCACTCGGGGGCTACTGACGAGGGTATGACCCCTCGGTCCTCGATATTTGCCTACCTGGTTCCTGCCAAGGAAGAAGCCCGCTCGAAGGATATACATCAAGCCCGCAAGGCCCAACACACCGACTTGGAGTAGAAGGCAAGAAACCTTGTAAACCCTAACTGGCTGCATATATAAAGCCACCAAGGGGCACCCCTAGCGCCATCGGATACAGACTAGACAGACAACCCTCCGCCTATGGCGGCTCCTTGTAAAACACCATATGATCATATACTAGATTGCTAGCAGGATGTAGCGATCCTCCATCGAGGGGACATGAACATGGGTAAAATTCGTGTGCCCCTCGTCGTTTAACGACAGCCGTCGAGTTCGCCGGATCCCACATACGCTCCATAGATCGAAAGCCCTCAAGCATGGGTATTGTCGAGTTAGAACCTCGTCACCATCCTACCACATTCATCTGCTGAGAATTTGTTCTCCTTCTTTGCTTTCGCTGGCGCCCAATGCCATGAGCAACAACGCCTCCCTCTGAAATTTGCTGAATTCATGGATGGCCGCGAGCTTTGTGAAGCTATTCTTTGTGAAGTCTCCAGCGATGGGCCACCTATGAATTAGAAGTTTACTATGATGGTCAAGGTGATGTGTTCTTCAAGGGCGGTTGGCCTCGCTTAGCTGAAGACTATGATCTGCATCTTAAGTGGCAATGCTAGAGATCAAGGGTTTTGCTAGTTTATGTAATCATTATTGTAATTTACTCCTTTTGCTTGCATCGCCTCCTACCAATGCTGGTACTTATGTCGAAGTTTTATTCATCTTAGTTATACATCTCTTTTCTTTGTACATCGTCACAGAGAAACCAAGGGAACTAAACAGTTCTGAGGTTTCCCCATAATATGCTTCACTTAATGTATCTCGTCGTGCCTGATCAATTTGATGGCAAGTGCAGTGCCTTTACGGCTGCATCGATTGGCTAGATACTTTTACCCGATGAATTATTCGTGTTTTCCATGATTGTACTTTTTGAACTCAAAATTTATGACACACATGCCCTTGCTGCCGTGGGATGGAGCCCCCGAGTGCTTTGGTATAGGAGACAATGTCATTTTATTGAGTATAAGAGGTACATATTTTTACCCAAGAAACCTGACCTATAGCCTGTGTTCTGGGTTTAGGGGGTCTGAACTCGATAATTTATAACAAAAAACATTAACTCGCTAATTTGGGCTGAAGAGCCTATAATTTTTTGCCTATGTGTTTACGTGTAGAAGCATCATAGCTGATCCGTGTTCCATGGATTACCTTCATCTTTTCCGGTATTCTTGTCCTGCAATCGATATGCTCCTCCAGGGATTACTTCTATGACGATGTAAGGTCCCAGCCATGGCGATTCTAGCTTGCCATGGTGATGGCGTGTAAGTACAGCCCGTTGGGAACCCCAAGAGGAAGGTATGACGAGCACAATAGCAAGTCTTCCCTCAGTTGTGAAACCAAGGTTGAATCGAACCAGTAGGAGAAAGCCAAACTTTAGAAGGTGATGCTTTCTAGCTTCGTGACACTCCGGACAAGGGTGCCAGATAAACTGCTTGTCGGATTGTAGCTTTTCACCAGCAGCAACGTGAAACCTGCACACAACACAACCAAGAACTTTGCTCCCAACTTACAATGAGGTTGTCAATCTCACCGGTTTGCTGTAAACAAAGGATTGAGCGTATCGAGTGGTAAAAGGATAATAGTATGCAAGTAATAGTAAAATGGTGTAACAATATAAAGAAAATTGGACCGGGGTCCATAGTTCACTAGTGACGTCTCTCCATAAGATAAATAATAACATGCTGGGTAAACAAATTACAGTTGGGCAATTGATAGAGTAAAGATAACGTACATATGTCACGAGGATCACTATGAGGTTCACTCTGGGCTTTACGACAAAATACATAGACTGTAATCCAACCACATCTATTACTAATAATCCACTCGCGGGGAATCATCCGAGGACCCCTTGAGTGTTAAGTTGCGAACAACAAATATTTGCATTAATCAAAGTGCGTAATGTAAACAAAGCAAATGTCCTTGGACACAAGAATGTTGTTTTCTCCCTAGTGGCAACATCACATCTACAACCTTAGATGTATCTGTCACCCCCCCCCCCAGATTAAATAGAGGCATGAACCCTACTATCGAGCATAAATACTCCCTCTTGGAGTCACTAGCATCTACTCGACCAAGATAGCTATTAGCAATGGAAAGCATGCAAGATCATAAACAACATAGAGATAACATAAGATATATAATCAGCACATCAACTTAACAAAGTACAAATACTCATCGGATCCCAACAAACACAACATGTAAGATTACATAAAGATGATCTTGATCATGTAGGACAGCTCACAAGATCTAAACATGAAGCACATGGTGGATAAGACAACCATCCAGCTACTGCTATGGACCCGTAGTCCAAGGTAGACTACTCACACATCACTCTGGAGGCGACCATGGTGGTGTAGAAGGCCTCCGGCAGGGATTCCCCTCTTCGGCAGGGTGCCGGGAAGAGCTCCTGGATCCTCCCGATATTGTTTCGATGACGGCGGCGGCTAGCAATATGTTTCGAGGAAACGCGATCCGTCCATTAGGGTTTTCCCGTCGAGGGGACTTTATATGCGAAAGGGCATCGTCGGAAGTGGGACCAGGTGGTCTCACCACACGTGGGCGCGGCCAGGGGCTGGGTCGCGCCCCCTGGTGGTGAGCCTGGCTCCTGGCCCCTCTCCGTCTCATCTTCGGTATTCGCGAAGCTTCGGTAAAAATAGGAGGTTCGGCTTTTGTTTCGTCCAATTCTGAGAATATTTCCTATGTAACTTTTCTGAAACACAACAACAGCAGAAAACATGGAACTGTCGATGTGGCATCTTGTTAATAGGTTAGTTCCAGAAAATGCATAAAAATGCCACGAAGTGTAACAAAACAGAAAGCAAATGGTGTAAGAACAAGTATGGAGCATCAAAAATTATAGATACGTTTGAGACGTATCAAGCATCCCCAAGCTTAACTCCTGCTCGTCCTCGAGTAGGTAAGTGATAACAAAAGAATAATTTTTAAGGTGACATGCACCATCACAATCTTGATCATCAAAGTAAGCATTGAGTGCTGGGATCAAAGAACTTAAAACATGGGCATAAGAGATATAATCTTGACTATAAGAACTTAGCAACCATGTTATAACATGAAAAGAAACACAAATGAAAGATCATGAATAATGAAACAATGAAAGTCAAACGTGTGTTCAAATCATATGGAAAAATATATCAAATGGTTTTCAGCTTGTCCTTCATGAAATAGCAAAACATAAATGCATAGGACACCTTCAAGTTTAAGAGGGCGACTAGATACAAATAATTTAAGAACAAGTGAAACCATAATCATGAATCAATTAATGATAAACTTTGAGACTATGCACATAAAACTCAGAATGGCAACTATGCTCTCTTAGATGGTGCATAAAGGTAGAAGGTGGAGACTCAACATAAAAGTAAAAGAAAGACCCTTCGCAGAGAGAAGTAGTGATTGCAAGTTTTATAAACCTTCAAAAATTATGGTACTTACTAGCTTTGAGCTCTCATTGCCCCCATCATAGGCATCTTAAATGGTTAAAGTAAATTCAAGAACGTTTATGAGCATATGCTTGACAAATCATAAGTTGAAAACCTCGTGTCCCGTGAAGTACGAATACCCAAACCTCATGCTACTCGACTTAGGGTCCCAAGCAAGCTCTTGTCATTGTAAGTATACACGTATCATCGAGAACCGCCAACGGGGTACCTCCTTGCCCGATGACATGGAGCAAGTCCACATAAAAATGACAGGACAAACAGACAATGAACACCTCGACATCTATTTTATTTGCCATTGTTATAGCTTTTTATTTTGAGATGCATCGTCGAATGTCCACTATGGGCATGCTGTAAATTTCCACCATGAATGATGCATGGCTTAGATTAGCGGCCCAGGCGTTTCTCTAACACATATACAAACTCCATGATCCCACAAGATTCCCAACTTGTTTCACATCGCGAGTATCCATAAACAAAAGATCACGATATCAACTCAAATAAGAGAAGTGCAATATTGAAAGCTTTCCCCATGATGACATGGTTTGGCTAATTTCCAACTTACAACTTGCAAGAATAACGTCAACATAAAAGAGCCACAATGTCAAAATATTAAAAGCGAGAAAAGTAAAGTGTGCCATCAGGTTCGTGAGAGCTTTACTGACTAATTTTCGCATAACACCAAAAGAGTTTAATTCGAAGGATAGATAAAAGCAAGTCAAATGTACTTTGAAATAGCAAATTGCTAATAGCTATGTATGGTGGACACATTGGAATACTTGGTTTTTGGGAGTTGGATGCACGAGTAGAGCTCATACTCATTACAAAATGAGGGCTAGCAAAAGACTGGGGGCGACCAACTAAGAGAGCAATAATGGCCATAATCATGCATAGCGACAAAACATTATTAAAAGAAGCATAAATGGCATCGCGAGTCAAAAACCAAATGATCATAAAGGCTTATGGCGACTTTGTATGAGTCTAACATGTTGTAAGCATGCGCCAAGTCAACCCAAATAAAGCATCAAGGAGAAAACCAAATTAATGCTTCCATAAAATAAAAACAATGCATGATTTTTTGAAAGGCTCATTAAGCAATCTCAGTCATTTGAGACAAGTCATGCTACAGAAAAAATCACTAAGCATACTTATCAAAATGAAATCAAGTATGGCATGAAAAAGACTAAGCCGCGGTCTAAACAAGCTCCTTTTGTACCACTTTTTTTGCATTGAAACTTTTTCTCTTTTCCAACACCATTCAAACCTTTTTGAGGAAACTCTTTTGATGAATACCAACATAGACCAGAGGTCCAAATACACCTTAATGCAAGGATAAAACAAGATCTGAACAAAAATCAAGGCAAAAAATGAAAGCTAAACGCAGTTCTAGAAAAAGAGAACACTCGCTGAATGATAAGAGTGAAAAACGGAGTGTTCTTGGCAAATGAAAATCGAGTAAATCTCCTCCAAAAGAAATTTGTTAGGGTCCAACCATTTATTGCAGAAAACAAAAGAAAATAAAACTGAAAGCAAAAGTAAAGACGCTCTAAGAAAAACACATAGTGCATGAAGCAATAAAAGTATAGTGTGTTGAAAAGTGACCCGATTTTTGCCGATGAAGAAGGGGTGCCTCGGGGGTATTCCCAAGCTTTGACGCTTGTACCTCTTGGATATTTCTTGGGGTGACATGGGCATCCTCAAGCTTGAGCTTTTGTCCATATTTCATCTCATCTCATCATTCTCCAATCCCTACACTTGAAAACTTCCTTCATACAAAACTTCACACAATTCTATTAGCAACGTTAGCATAAGCATAATAGTAAATCAAGCCTTTTTGATTCAGGTTTCAACTAAAAAACACCACATATAAAGCATATACTACTTAATCAACTTCCTCAAAAGTTCCTTGATCAAAAGAACTCAAAAATAAAGCGATCGAGAGGCAAACACAAATAGTGGCAGAAATCTGTCAAACAGAACATCTGTCCAAGGTCGAATTTTTTGAGGATCTTCTGTTGCTCAAATCGAAAAGTGCAAAACTAATGAAAGTTTGGATATAACCTGGGTCATATGCACAAGAAATTGCAGGTAAAAAATATATTCTGAGAATTTTCACGAATTTTTACGGTGCAGCACCGAAATCTGTTTCAGGACAACAACTTCCCCAAATCTTACCTCCCTCAAATTAGAGGTTCTTCTTGGCACAAAAACGAAATAAAAAGGATAAGGAGCGGTTATTACAGTAGTAATAACTTCCAAGACTCAAATAAAATAAAAAATACTGAAAAGAAAACAATGGGTTATCTCCCAAGAGTGCTTTTCTTTAAGGCTTTTGAGCTTGGCGTAGAAAGGTGGAAATCAAGTATTTTCGAAAGAGGCATTAGGATCAACGGATGCCTTACGTCTTCCTTTCTTACCTTTGCTCTTGACTCTAGGAAAGACGTGACTATTGCATGGTGGAGAGATGAATCTTATAGTGCATTTTCCCACATCTATAATGGCGCCCAAGAGCTTTAGTAGAGACCTTCCAAACGTGATTTGTCCTTTTCCTACACATTCAATAACAAGATAATCACTAGATACCATTCTTCCTAGGACTTTTATATAAACTCCTTCAGCTATTCCAATGGGAAATATAGTAGCATTATTAGTAAGGGAAATTTCTTCTCCCCCATCAAAAAGTTTCCAAAGACTCAAAGATGCATAAACATCCTTTGGCATAAGACAAAATTCAGACATAATATCACAACGGGCATGATAAGTTTCACCACTAATGGTGATTTTCACCATAGGGAACCAACTTGATGGTTCAGAATTTGTTGGCACATAATCAAAATGCTCGCACAAAGTACTATAGCAATTACCCACACAAGTAGTGTGAGTCTCAAGAGTAATAAGTCTAGCAAAAATGCTCACAAGAGAGGAATCAAAATCAGTTGGCATGCTATAAATTGTAATCAACTTTTTTATAATATTGAAAGCTTGATCTCCATCACAATAAAGGAAATCTTCTTCTGCTGTAGCATCCAAAGCATATCTATAACGAAGAGCAAGTCCAAAGTAAAAGCTACTAAGAAGCAAACTCAAAGTCATTTTTGGTTCAGTTTTTCCATGCCAATCATAAATTCTAGACCAAGCTTCTTTGAAACTCTCCTCACTCTTTTGTTTGAAAGTGAAGATCATTTCCTCGGGCGACATAGTAACAACAACTAAACTAGACATTAAAAAACAGCTATAAAGGAAACTAATTTTTTTGTATTTTTGATAAAAATATGCAAGCAAAAATAAAATAAAGCAAAACAAAAACAAAGTAAAAGATTGTGCGTGAGAGACTCCCCTTGCAGAAGTCTTCTTCCTCCCCGGCAACGGTGCCAGAAAACTCCTTGATGGCATGTAAGTACAGCCCATGGGGAACCCCAAGAGGAAGGTATGATGAGCACAGTAGCAAGTCTTCCCTCAGTTGTGAAACCAAGGTTGAATCAAACCAGTAGGAGAAAGCCAAACTTCAGAAGGTGATGCTTGCTAGCTTTGCGACACTCCGGACAAGGGCGCCAGATAAACTGCTTGTCGGCGCGTAGCTTTTCACCAGCAGCAACGTGAAACTTGCACACAACACAACCAAGAACTTTGCTCCCAACTTACAATGAGGTTGTCGATCTCACCGGTTTGCTGTAAACAAAGGATTGAGTGTATCAAGTGGTAAAAGGATAATAGTATGCAAGTAAAGTAAACAGAGCGAGTAATAGTAAAACAGTATAACAATGTAAAGGAAATTGGACCGGGGTCCACAGTTCACTAGTGGCATCTCTCCATAAGATAAATAATAACATGATGGGTAAACAAATTACAGTTGGGCAATTGATAGAGTAAAGATAACGTACATATGTGATGCGGACAGGATAACCACCCAGTTGGGAACCCTAAGAGGAAGGTATGATGAGCACAGTAGCAAGTCTTTCCCTCAGTAAAAATCCAAGGTCTGTCGATCCAATAGGAAAAAGCCAAACTTGAGAAGGTGATGCTTGCTACCTTCGTGACACTCCAGCAAGGGCGCCGTTTATGATTCTTGTTGGTGCGTCTTCAACTAGTAGCAACGCGAAACCTGCACACAACACAACCAAGTACTTTGCTCCCAACTTACGATGAGGTTGTCAATCTCACTGGTTTGCTGTAAACAAAGGTATGAGCGTGATACGTCTCAAACGTATCTATAATTTTTGATGCTCCATGCTTGTTTTTACACCATTTGCCTTGTGTTTCGTTACACTTCGTGGTGTTTTTATGCGATTTCTGGAACTAACCTATTGACAAGATGCCACAGTGCCAGTTCCCTGTTTTCTGCTGTTTTTGTGTTTCAGAAAAACTACACAGGAAATATTCTCGAAATTGGACGAAACAAGTTCCAGAAGTCTTATTTTTCCCGGAAGCTTCCAGAGAACCGAAGAGGAGGCGGAGTGGGGCCACGAGGGCCCCACACACCAGGGCGGCGCGGCCCAGCCCCTGGCCGTGCCCCCTATGTGTGAGTAGGCCCTGGCAGCCCCCTGACGATGCCCCTTCGCCTATATAAAGCCTCGGGACGGAAAACCCTAAAGGAGTCGGCAAATTTCTAGAAAGAGTTTCGTAGCTCCGCCGCCGCCGCCGATGAATTTCGGGGGACAGAAGTCTCTGTTCCGGCACCCTGCCGGGACGGGGAAGTGACCCCGGAGCCATCTCCATCGGTCTCCATCGTCGTCTCTGCCGTCTCCATCGACCTCACCGCCATCTCCATCAACCTTGCTGTGTCCTATGATGAGAAGGGAGTAGTTCATCCCCGGGGCTGAGGGCTCTACCGGTAGCTATGTTGTTCACCTCTCTCTCCCATGATGTGATCTTTATGTGATCGTGAGCTTTGTATCATATTGAATACGTAGATGTTACTCTTCTTCATTATGTGTACTCTAGTGGTGTTATTAAAGTAATCTATTCCTCCTGCCATGGTGTAACGGTGACAGTGTGTGCATCGTGGTGGTACTTGGTCTAGGCTACGATTGTGATCTCTTATGGATTATGAGAATAATTATCACTATGATAGTATTGAAGTGATCTATTCCTCCTTTCATGGTGTAATGTTGACAGTGTGTGCACCGTGTTAGTACTTGGTCTAAGTTGCAATAATATTTATCTTGAGTTGTGATTTGATTTGGATATCTCTATGAGTGGTGTTTGTCAAGTACTTGATGAACTTTAAGGGGTGCTTCTGTAGCCACTACGCAATGATTAGTGTTATTCAATAGGAGAGTAATTCAGAGTAGCATAGTGAAGAGAAGTTATTTATTTGTTCAATCATGTTATAATTGTTGGGAGTGTGTCCACTAGTGAAAGTATGATCCCTAGGGCTTGTTTCCAAGCTTTGCACACCGTTTACTTGCTGTTTTGTTACTTGTTTGCTTGCTGCCATTTTTATTCCATATTGCATTTACTACTTATAATCATCCATACCACTTGTATTTCACTATCTCTTCGCCGAACTAGTGCACCTATACAACTGACAAGTGTATTGGGTGTGTTGGGGACACAAGAGACTTTCTGTATCATAATTGCAGGGTTGTTTGAGAGGGATAGCTTTGAACTCTTCCTCCCTGAGTTCGATAAACCTTGGGTGATCCACTTAAGGGAAACTTGATGCTGCTCTGCAAACCTCTGCACTTGGAGGCCCAACACTATCTACAAGAATAGAAGCGTGTGTAGACATCAAGCTCTTTTCTGGCGCCGTTGCCGGGGAGGTAAGGTAAAAGGTACTCGCATCCTCCTGTGTGAGTGCTCGGAGTTATTTCCTTTAGATTCTGCAATTACATCTTTTTGTTTCTTGTTTTTATTTTCACTAGTTAGGCTTAATGGAAAACAATGAGTTCTTTAGTCTTTTTCCTGAGTTTAGATATGAAGTATTTGAAGAGAAAATTGAAAAACCTTTGGAGCTTAATTCGCATGCTAATAGTTTTGTTAGTATGAATGCTTTGAACACTGTTTTAGAAAAGTCTAAGCTTGGGGAAGCTGGTTTTATTAAGCATGATATTTTTAGTTCCCCGGCTTTAGTGGAGAAAGTTTGCTCTGATGATATTTTATCTCCCATATGTGATAATTCTGATCTTGATGACGTTCCTATGCCTGTTACCTATGTTAGTGATCATGATTGGGAAAAGCACTCTACTTTTGATATTGAAAATCTTTTTGGTACCGATTCTAAGATTAATAATTGTTGTACCATTAGTGCTATCCATGTTCCTCCTTATGATGATATGTTTGAATAATATGCTTTGCGAAATAGCTGTTCTCTAGCTTGTGATGATACTAAACCTGTAGTTTATGATGGTTATGATGATGAGTATAATATTTTCAGTTCACCAACTTTTAATGAGAAAATTAGTTATGATTACAGTATGCCTCCTATTTTTGATGATTATGGTGATAAGAATAATTATTCTGTTGAATCTGCTCCTGCTCTGATTGTTCATGTGGGGAGTATTAATTCTTTTATGCATGTAGCTCATGATAGGGATACTTTATGTGATAGTTATATTGTTAATTCTATTCATGATGCTACTGAAAGTTATTATGAGAGAGGGAAACATGGTTTGATGGATATCAACAATATTGAGTTCCCCCTCTTTATGTTGCAATTCTTGAAGTTGTACTTGTTTTGCCTTCCTATGCTTTTTGCTTTGCGCTTTCATGACTTGTCTCTTTACAAGACTATTTTTCATAGGAAGTGGTTTAGATTTAAATGTCTTTCACATTTGCTTTTTGATGCTCTCTATTGCTCCAAGTTCTTATATGGCGTCTTTGCCTCAAGCTCTTATATGGCGCCCACATGAGCATCTTTGCAAATTACTGCGCCTAGCTCAAAGGCGTTAAAGAAAAGCACTCTTGGGAGATAACCCAATGTTTTTAATTTTAGTACTTTTTCTTTTATTTGAGTCTTGGAATTTATTAATACTGTAATGACCTCTCCTTATCCTTTTTATTTCGTTTTTGTGCCAAGAGAAGCCTCTAATTTGAGTGAGGTAAGATTTGGGGATGTTGCTGTCCTGAAACAGTTTTCGGTGCTGCACCGTAAAAATTTGTGAACATTCTCTGTATATCTTTTGGACCTGAAATTTCTTGTGCATATGCCCCAGGTTATATCAAAACTTTCATTAGTTGAACACTTTTTGATTTGAGCAACAGAAAACCCCTAAAAAAATTGACCTTTGTCAGCTGTTCTGTTTTGACAGATTTCTGCCAATATTTGTGTTTGCCGCTTTATCGCTTTCTTTTTGAGTTCTTTTGATCACAGAACTTTTGGGGAAGTTGCTACAGTAGTATACACATTATATGTGGTGGTTTTAGGTTGAAACCTGAAGCAAAAAGGGTTCATTCATTACTATGCTTACACTAATGTTGCTAATAGATTTGTGTTTAGTTTTGTATGAAGGAAGTTTTCAAGTGTAGGGATTGGAGAATGATGAGTGATGTCTACACACGGTTCTGTTCTTGTAGACAGTGTTGGGCCTCCAAGTGCAGAGGTTTGTAGAGCAGCAGCAAGTTTCCCTTAAGTGGATCACCCAAGGTTTATCGAACTCAGGGAGGAAGAGGTCAAAGCTATCCCTCTCAAGCAACCCTGCAATTACGATACAGAAAGTCTCTTGTGTCCCCAACACACCCAATACACTTGTCAGATGTATAGGTGCACTAGTTCGGCGAAGAGATAGTGAAATACAAGTGGTATGGATGATTATAAGTAGTAAATGCAATTTGGAATAAAAATAGCAGCAAGCAAACATGTAACAAAACAGTAAGTAAACGGTGTGCAATGCTTGGAAACAAGGCCTAGAGATTATACTTTCACTAGTGGACACACTCCCAACAAATATAACATGATTGAACAAATAAATAACTTCTCTTCACTATGGTACTCTGAATTACTCTCCTATTGAACAACACTAATCATTGCGTAGGGCTACGAAGCACTCCTCAAAGTTCATCAAGTACTTGACAAACACCACTCATAGAGATATCCAAATCAAATCACAACTCAAGATAGATATTATTGCAACTTAGACCAAGTACTAACACGGTGCACACACTGTCAACATTTTTTTGAAACATTTTCCTGTGAGGGAGTCCCCCACAGCCCCACTTTATTAGAAATCAAAAGGTACAGAGATATTTACAGCTATGTACAACAAACTGTACAAAAAAATTAGGGTAAACTAGCTAGCCAAGAAGAAAGTAAGGGAATATTATCTTTCTTAATTCTATACAACAGCAGAGAAACTTCATGAAAAAAGGAGGACTTCCAACCCCTGAAAGTTGGCCTGATATTCTTGAAAATCCAACCATTTCTCTGCTTCCAAATACACCAACATGAGATAATCACAATCTCAAAGAAACAAGGACCCTTGAAAGAATTCTTTGCAGCCAAAAGGGAAGAAACAGTATCTCCCGGATTCCATGGGATCTGAAGATAATTCCATATACGAGTGCTAAACATGCAGTTGAAGAAAAGATGTCTCCAGTCTTCCATCACATGTGCAGAACAAAGCACACAATCATTGTTATCAGTCACCTTCCAAAGCCTTCTGAGAATCATGCCTTTGGTGTTAATTCTGTCATGCAAAATAAGCCAAGCAAAAAACTTGTGCTTCGAAGTACATTTGCTCTTCCAGATAGCACAAGAAGGATGATGAGTGGGAAGATTGCTGAAATGTTGTTTGTAGACAAGATTAGGTCTGAAAATCCCTTTTCCACTATTGAAAACCCAGGAATCATTGCTATCAGGAAGAAGCTGAAAACCATTCAATAAATCCTTAAGCTTGATAAACTCATCATGGGCTTCAATTGAGAGAGGAAGATGGAAATTTTGCAGCAGGGACTCAGCACCCATAAAATCCTTGATAGACTGAAGCTTATCCTTAGCAAAGGAGAACAGTCTGTCAAACTGACAAGCAATAATTTGGTCATCCCAGAGATCTGACCAAAAAAGAATGGAAGAACCATTTCCCACAGCACACTTGGTCAATAACCTGTACTGATCAGAAAGTTTGATAATGCTCTTCCACCAAAAAGACCCAGCAAGAGTCACAACATGAGGAACAGCCTCATAGTAATAAGAATCCCAAATCAATTGAACCCAGGGGGTACTGTCATGATTGTAGAATTTATGCAAGTGTTTGAGCAAGAGAGCATTATTTTGAACAGAGAGGTTTAAAATACCTAATCCTCCCTTGTCCTTTGGCTTGCAAATCATGTCCCATGCAGCTAATGATTGGACTTTAGTTTTGTCTTTCTTCCTCCAAAGATAATGTCTTCTTGCTCTGTCAATGACATCCAGGATACCAACTGGGAGCTGTAGAGATAGCATGAAATATGTGGGCAAAGAGGACAGGACAGAGTTAACTAGCACCAATCTGTCTCCATAAGAGAGAAAGGAAGATGTAGCAGAAAGTCTTCTTTCAATCTTATCAATCAGAGGAGATAAATCCTTGATGGCAGGTTTAGTTGTCCCCATGGGCAGGCCAAGGTATGTGAAAGGCAAAGAGCCAAGCTGACATTGGAAGGCCTGGGCCAGTAACAATGCTTTGTCATGAGGAACATTAATTGGGATCATAGAAGACTTGTGGAAATTAATCTTCAGGCCAATAAAGGAGGCATAATGACTCAGAAGAGTCTTGAAGATCATCAGCTGGGAAATATCAGCAGGCAGAACAACAATAGTGTCATCAACATACTGAATTATGGGGAAATCATCACCCACTGGATTGGTCTAGAAAGTAAACCATTCTGGAAAGCAAAATTGACCAGAGATTGAAGCAAGTCAGCTCCCTGCACAAAAAGAAGTGGAGACAGAGGATCTCCCTGCCTAACACCCCTCTTGCAATGAAAAGGCTTCCCAGGAACTCCATTCAAAAGTACACTGGATGAACCAGAAGACAAAACTTCTTTCACCCAATCAAGAAACAGATCAGGAAAACCTTTAGCTTTCAAAATGGCCAACAGTGCCCCATGGTCCTCCACACACTGTCAACATTACACCATGAAAGGAGGAATAGATCACTTCAATACTATCATAGTGATAATTATTCTCATAATCCATAAGAGATCACAATCGTAGCCTAGACCAAGTACCACCATGATGCACGCACTATCACCGTTACACCATGGCAGGAGGAATAGATTACTTTAATAACACACTAGAGTACACATAATGAAGAAGAGTAACATCTACTTATTCAACATGATACAAAGCTCACGATCACATAAAGATCACATCATGGGAGAGAGAGGTGAACCACATAGCTACCGGTAGAGCCCTTAGCCCCGGGGATGAACTACTCCCTCCTCATCATAGGAGACAGCAAGGTTGATGGAGATGGCGGTGAGGTCGATGGAGACGGCGGAGACGGCGATGGAGACCGATGGAGATGGCTCCGGGGGCACTTCCCCATCCCGGTAGGGTGCCGGAATAGAGACTTCTGTCCCCCGAAATTTGGCTTCGACGGCGGCGGCGCTGCGGAACTATTCTGGAAATTTCGCTGACTCCTCCAGGGTTTTCCGTCCCGAGGCTTTATATAGGCGAAGGGGCGTCGTCAGGGGGCAGCCAGGGGCTCCTCACACCAGGGTGGCGCGGCCAGGGCCTGGGTCGCGCCACCTATGTGTGAGGGCGGCCTCTGGCCCCCCTCCGGCTCTCTTTCGGTCTTCGGGAAGCTTCCGGGAAAAATAAGACTTCTGGAACTTGTTTCGTCCAATTCCGAGAATATTTCCTGTGTAGATTTTCTGAAACACAAAAACAGCAGAAAACAAGGAACTGGCACTGTGGCGACTTGTTAATAGGTTAGTTCCGGAAAATGCATAAAAGTGCCACGAAGTGTAACGAAACAGTAGGCAAATGGTGTAAAAACAAGCATGGAGCATCAAAAATTATAGATACGTTTGAGACATATCAGCATCCCCAAGCTTAACTCCTGCTTGTCCTCGAGTAGGTAAGTGATAACAAAAGAATAATTTTTGAGGTGACATGCACCTACACAATCTTGATCATATATGTAAGCATTTGTGAGCTGGGATCATAAGAACTTAAAACATGGGCATGAAGATATAATCTTGACAATAAGAACTTAGCAACCATGTTGTAAACATGCAAATGAACACAAACAAAAGATCATAAAAATGAAACAATGAAAGTCAAACGTGTGTTCAAATCATAAGGAAAAACATACAAATGGTTTTCAGCTTGTCCTTCATGGAGAGCAAAACATAAATGCATAGGACACCTTCAAGTTTAAGAGGGTGACTAAATACAAGTAATTTAAGAAAAAGTGAAACCATAGTCATGAATCAATCAATGATAAACTTTGGGACAATGCACATTATACTCAGAATGACAACTATGCTCTCTTAGACGGTGCATAAAGGTAGAAGGTGGTGACTCAACATAAAAGTAAAAGAAAGGCCCTTCGCAGAGGGAAGCAGTGATTAAACATCTGCTAGAGCTTTTCATTTGTAAAACAGAGAGATAAAAATTGGTTTTGAGAGGTGGTTGTCTTTGTCAACGACTGGCAATGGGGTTCTTACTATCTTCCATACAAAAATGAAGCAAGTTTTTGAGAGAGAGATTGACACTTTTGTGCTCTTTTATAAAGCTTGGCACTCCTCCCCACCTTTTTTCCTTTCACAAACCATGGCTAACCGATTTCATCGGGTGCCCACCAACATTCACATTCCATGGAGGAGTGCCTTTTTTCTTTTTTTTTTCTTTCTTTTTCTTTTTGGAATAAGACAATATGGAAGATAGCAAATCCGACCACTACGTCCCCATGAGCTGAAAACAGTGTCACAAAACGAGAAGTATTTTGAAGGTTTTTTGAAAGGTAGCACATGAAAATTTACTTGGAATGGCTTACAAATACCATGCATAGAAATTTATAGTGGACACAATGGCAAACTTGGTTTTTGGGAGTTGGATGCACGAGTAGAGCTCATACTCAGTACAAAGTGAGGGCTAGCAAAAAGGCTGGGAGCGACCAATTAAGAGAGCAATAACGGCCATAATCATGCAAAGCGACAAAGCATCATTAAAAGAAGCATAAGATGGCATCAAAAGTCAAAAACTAAATGATCATAGAGGCTATTAGCGACTTTGTATGAGTCTAACATGTGTGAGCATGCGCCAAGTCGACCCAAATAAAGCATCAAGGAGAAAACCAAAATAATGCTTCCAAATAATTAAAACAACGCATGATTTTTTCAAAGGCTCATTAAGCAATCTCAGTCATTTGAGACAAGTCATGCTACAGAAAAACCACTAAGCATACTATCAAAAAGACATCAAGCATGACATGCAAAAGCCTAGGCCGCAGTTTACACAAGCTCCGTTTTGTACCACTTTTTTGCATGAAACTTTTTCTCTTTTCCAACACCATTCAAACCTTTTTGAGACAACTCTTTTGATAAAAGCCAACATAGACCAGAGGTCCAAATACACCTTGATGCAAAGATAAAACAAGTTCTGAACAAAAATCACGGCGAAAATGCAAGCAAAATGCAGTAGCAGAAAAAGAGAACACTCATTGAACGATAAGAGTGAAAACTAGAGTGTTCTTGGCAAATGAAAAGCGAGTTCATCTCCTCCAAAAGAAACATGATGTGATCTAACCATTTATTACAGCAAACAAAGTAAAAGAAAACTAAAAACAAAAACAACCGACGCTCCAAGAAAAACACATAATGCATAAAGCAACAAAAATATAGTGTCTTGAAAGGTGACCAGATTTTTGCCGATGAAGAAGGGGTGCCTCGGGGGCATCCACAAGCTTTGATGCTTGTAATTCTTGGATATTTCTTGGGGTGATGCATGGGCATCCCCAAGCTTGAGCTTTTGTCCATTCTTCAACTCATCTCATCATTCTCCAATCCCTACACTTGAAAACTTCCTTCATACAAAACTGAACACAAATCTATTAGCAACATTAGTGTAAGCATAACATAGAATCAACCCTTTTGGTTCAGGTTTCAACCTAAAGCCACCACATATTAAGTATATACTACTGTAGCAACTTCCCCAAAAGTTCCGTGATCAAAAGAACTCAAAAAGAACGCGATAAAGCGGCAACACAAATATTGGCAGAAATCTGTCAAAACAGAACAGCTGAAAAGGTCGAATTTTTGAGGGGTTTTCTGTTACTCAAATCAAAAAGTGTTCAACTAACGAAAGTTTGTATATAACCTGGGGCATATGCACAAGAAATCGCAGGTCCAAAAGATATACAAAGAATTTATACGAATTTTTACGGTGCAGCACCGAAAACTGTTTCAGGACAGCAACATCCCCAAATCTTACCTCACTCAAATTAGAGGCTTCTCTTGGCACAACAACGAAATAAAAAGGATAAGGAGCAGTAATGACTTCCAAGACTCAAATAAAAGAAAAAGTACTGAAAGTAAAACAATGGGTTATCTCCCAAGAGTGCTTTTCTTTAACGCCTTTGAGCTAGGCGCAGTAATTTGCAAAGATGCTCATGTGGGCGCCATATAAGAGCTTGAGGCAAAGGCGCCATATAGGAACTTAAAGCAATAGAGAGCATCAAAAAGCAAGTATGGAACACATTTAAATCTAAACCACTTCCTATGAAAAATAGTCTTGTAAAGAGACAAGTTATAAAAGCGCAAAGCAAAAAGCATAGGAAGGCAAAACAAGTACAACTTCAAGAATTGCAACATAAAAAGGGGAAACTCAATATTGTTGAGATCCATCAAACCATGTTTCCCTCTCTCATAATAACTTTCAGTAGCATCATGAATAGAACTAACAATATAACTATCACATAAAACATCCCTATCATGAGCCACATGCATAAAAGAATTAATACTCACCACAGGAACAATAGTAGTAGGAGCAGATTCAACAGAATAATTATTCTCATCACCATAATCATCAAAAACAGGAGGCATATTGTAATCATAACTATTTTTCTCCTCAAAAGTAGGTGAACTAAAAATATTATACCCATCATCATAACCATCATAGACTAGAGGTTTAGTATCATCACAAGCTAGAGAACTACTATGTCGCAAAGCATATTCATCAAACATATCATCATAAGAAGGAACATGGATAGCACTAATGGTACAACAATTATTAACCTTAGAATTGGTACCAAAAAGATTTTCAATATCAAAAATAGAGTGCTTTTCCCAATCATGATCACTAACATAGGTAACAGGCATAGGAACATCATCCCAATCAGAATTATCATAATCTATAGCAGGATCATAACGCTTAGGGGAAGATACCGTGTCCTCTCGCCTTTTACTCCTCCTCTTCTTCTTCTTCATACTCTTCTTACTCTCTCCTTTAGGAGGGAGAGACTTGAAGGGCATCTTCTCCACATATTCTTTAGGAGGGATAGGCATCTTCTCCACATAATCGGGTTTGCTGATAGAAACAACAGAAGAAACTTTGGAGGATTCCTCCTCTCTATTAATAAGATCAAAACATCTATTAGTCTTGTCATAGCTTGGCAAAACATCATGTTTTATAAGATCTTGTAAGTAAGTATTTGCAAGGCAATCTTTGGCACAATAGAGACGACAACCACGAAGGGTGCTATTAATGTCAACATCTCTCATATCAACCAAAGAAATCTTTCTAGATATCTCTTCACAATTCAAAAACAAAATAAGCTCATCATACTGATTGAAAGTAATCTTATCATCACAATACAAATCTGCGGTACTCGTTCGATTAATCGGGCATTGAAAATTAAAGTGCCCCTTTTCACCGCAAAATTCACAAAGAAAAGGATAAAGCTCACAAACCCTTTCACCAAGCACATCTAGATCCTTGAGCCACATACTGGTTTCTTCATTTGCGTGGGTGATGCAATAATCTTCCTTGTTGTAACTCTGTTCACAAGGTCTATGTATTCCACAAAAATTAACATGCTTATAAGAAATGGTACTTTCAGAAGTTTGAGCATGTTTATTGCAATCATCAATAACAATATCACTTTCTATGCAAGTGTCCTTAAAAGGTTCATGATACACGTCCCCATTTCCTTTAGGAACATTCATATGGGAAGCAAAGGCTTTAAAGCAATCAACCATAATTTGAGGATCAAGACCATATTTAAAACTAAGCTCTTGAAAATTAGCAGTTTCAGTGAAAGACTTAATGCAATCAAACTCATAATTCATACCTGATCCTTTACCTTTGTCGCTATCCCAACCTTCAATATTGTTTTGAATTGTTTCAAGCAGATCCCACTTGGTGTCAACATCCTTGCTTGTGAAAGACCCATCAAAGCATGCATCTAGATAGTCCTTGTAATATCCTAAAAGCCTTGCATAAAAATTATTAATAACAATATTACGGGGAAGATCATGAATAGGACATTTGAGCATTAGTGACTTCAATCTTCCCCATGCTTGGGCAATGCTTTCTCCATCATAAGGCCAAAAATTGTATATCTGATTACGATCTTTATGAATCTCACTTGGAGGATAGAATTTAGAATAAAAGAGAGGTACAATTTCCTCCCAGCCAATAGATGGACCATCCTTAAGCAGCCGATACCATTCCTCAGCTCTGCCTTGCAGTGATAAAGAAAATAGCTTCTTCTTAACTTGGTTCATTGAAATACCTGCACACTGGAACAACTCGCATAATTCATGTATAAAGAGCAAATGATCACCAGGATGGACAGTTCCATCTCCTAAATAGCAGTTATTCTTAACACATTCAACAATCTTCATAGGTATTTTAAAAGGATGAGGAGCACAAGCATCACTAGAAACATCACATATGGGAGATAAAATATTATCAGAACAAACCTTCTCCACTAAAGCTGGGGGACTAAAAATATCATACTTAACAAAACCAGCTTCCCCAAGCTTAGACTTTTCTATAGCATTAGCAGTAACGGTATTCAAAGCATTCGTACTAATAACATTGCTATGCAAAATAAGCTCCAAAGGTTTTTCAATTTTCTCTTCAAATCTAAAATCAGGAAAAAGACTAAAGAACTCTTTGTTTTCCATTAAGCCTAACTAGTGAAAATAAAAAGAAGAAACAAAAAGATGTAATTGCAGAATCTAAAGGAAATAACTCCGAGCACTCACTAGCAACTAAAATACTTAGTAGCCAAAAAATGTGAGTACCTTTTACCTTACCTCCCCGGCAACGGCGCCAGAAAAGAGCGTGATGTCTACACACGCTTCTGTTCTTGTAGACAATGTTGGGCCTCCAAGTGCAGAGGTTTGTAGAGCAGCAGCAAGTTTCCCTTAAGTGGATCACCCAAGGTTTATCGAACTCAGGGAGGAAGAGGTCAAAGCTATCCCTCTCAAGCAACCCTGCAATTACGATACAGAAAGTCTCTTGTGTCCCCAACACACCCAATACACTTGTGAGATGTATAGGTGCACTAGTTCGGCGAAGAGATAGTGAAATACAAGTGGTATGGATGATTATAAGTAGTAAATGCAATCTGGAATAAAAATGGCAGCAAGCAAACATGTAACAAAACAGTAAGTAAACGGTGTGCAATGCTTGGAAACAAGGCCTAAGGATCATACTTTCACTAGTGGACACACTCCCAACAAATATAACATGATTGAACAAATAAATAACTTCTCTTCACTATGGTACTCTGAATTACTCTCCTATTGAACAACACTAATCATTGCATAGGGCTACGAAGCACTCCTCAAAGTTCATCAAGTACTTGACAAACACCACTCATAGAGATATCCAAATCAAATCACAACTCAAGATAGATATTATTGCAACTTAGACCAAGTACTAACACGGTGCACACACTGTCAATATTACACTATGAAAGGAGGAATAGATCACTTCAATACTATCATAGTGATAATCTATCTTTATATTATTAAAACAACTAACAAACGACGGATCGGATTAAACCTAGATTCAACCAGTATCAAAGGACGGCTCAGATTTGCACAGAAGTACACGTAACGATTCGGGTTAGAAAAGGAAAGAGACACATCCATCGAGCTGTCCAGTATGTATACGCGATTCGGGTTAGAAAAGGAAAGGGACACATCGATCTGTCCATCATATATACATTGGCTTTTCAGGTCGCAGCAATTAACAATGTCTAGGCTCGCCTAATGTTCGCCATCACGCCGGTGAGAACCGTCACGTCATTGCTTAGTCTGCTATCTCGCCATGATGGAGTAGAGGAGATACAGCATGATGGCTACCTGTCCAGCAAGATTTCTGCCTCATATTCGCTGTCGCGCCACCGCATCGACGCTTAGTTGATCTGCTACGCGCGCGCCGGAGCAGAATCGAGAAGACAAGAGAAAGACGATGTTATACGGATTGGATGCATCGTACGTCGCCGAATCAAGTCGTGAGCTACAACATCATGGGTACAGCTGCTGCTAGCTATCTGGTATGTTTGATTAAAAACCAGCACACGCTCGTGATACTCCAACGCCAGATGGATCCAAGGCAGTCATCCACAAGAACACGCCCACGACGAGTCCGTCTCCGTCACGCTCAACAGATTGAAGTCGCGTGGCGGCGCAGCACTCGGATGTGTGCCGATCATCTTGTTGATGGAGTGAAGCTCAGATGCCTGGAAGTTGGCCTATTGAAGGAGCGCCAATACTCAAAATCATGTGGGGCATCACAACAAACACACCAAAATTATGCCTGGTACCGGCCGCCTTGCGGATATGGAGATGGAAGCATCTCCCTACATAACATCGGATGCGCTTGATGGCGGAGGTGAGACTTTTTGATGATTTCGCGAAGGCAAAGCTCGAAGTATACAGCCACGTCTCGGCAAGCTCGCGGGAGAGGCACAACTCAGAACAGCTAGCTCTTGCATGCAATGGTTACTATCGATGCCAACCATATGCTGAGTTTCCAATCACAATTGTGGAGTTTGGGGTCCCAGTCCATGAACTAGATGTTTCGGGACTACCCAATCCATCAGACTCAAACAGGTTACGTGATCTTCTTGAGCTAGCTTGCGGTGTATGCATTCTTAAAAGCTATTTATACCAGAGGCTTATTGAGAGAGAGAGAAAGCTGCTCAATCTATCATGTCGACTCAACCAGGTCTTCCATGTTCTTGAGTGCATGCATTCTGCATCCAGACAGGTCTGCTTTTATATACAAAGTACATACAAAAGATTTATTATGAATTTTTCTATATGATTTTAAGTTCGATTCAAAAGACAACTCTATTATATATAATCAAGTTGAAATAAGAAACGTAGGGAATTTTTGCAGTTCTGTTTTTTGTACATAATCCATATAAAGTGCATTTTATATGAAAATCAGTCGTTGTAACAATGTGGAACATAGGCTAAATAAAAACTAGAGATAAAATTTGCAATTATATTATATACATGCATAGAAGTCAATAAATAGTTACAAAATATACACTAAAATTGCATTAATATGGAATATAAAACTAAATAATTAGAAATGTGATTACCCACCGATATTCATGAATAATGTAGTGGAATACGAATGAAAACATATCATGACCAAGTCAAATTCATCAAATGTGAAGGTTGTTTGCATGCATAGATTCGAGAGTAGGTAGAAAAAACAGCTTCAGAAAATAAAATGTCGACTCACTCAGGCATGCATTAACTAGCAGTCGCTCATGTGTTTTCCTTGAAAATATCAAGTATTATGTAGAGTATGAAAGAAGCAAAATAATTTTGTCTCGGCAACTATAGAGACCTAAATAAACAAGTCATATATCTTAGGATATTGCGGATCAGAGAGTGCCTAAGCATGTTCCAAAAAGATTGATATAAATGGAGATATGACAAAGATCGTGGGGAGAGAGACAGATAAGAGATGATTTAAAATTCTTTGGTGAACATATATGGACGATGCATTGGTCTTTATCGATAGGGATTTCAGTGTAATTTTTATTGAAATTTTTCTTTCATGTAATAATGTATCCATCAAGGATAAAGAACAGAATACCGAATCTAGCCGCGCAAATGCGCGGGCCACCCTGCTAGTTATATTATTAAAACAACTAACAAACGACGGATCGGATTAAACCTAGATTCAACCAGTATCAAAGGACGGCTCAGATTTGCACAGAAGTACACGTAACGATTCGGGTTAGAAAAGGAAAGAGACACATCCATCGAGCTGTCCAGTATGTATACGCGATTCGGGTTAGAAAAGGAAAGGGACACATCGATCTGTCCATCATATATACATTGGCTTTTCAGGTCGCAGCAATTAACAATGTCTAGGCTCGCCTAATGTTCGCCATCACGCCGGTGAGAACCGTCACGTCATTGCTTAGTCTGCTATCTCGCCATGATGGAGTAGAGGAGATACAGCATGATGGCTACCTGTCCAGCAAGATTTCTGCCTCATATTCGCTGTCGCGCCACCGCATCGACGCTTAGTTGATCTGCTACGCGCGCGCCGGAGCAGAATCGAGAAGACAAGAGAAAGACGATGTTATACGGATTGGATGCATCGTACGTCGCGGAATCAAGTCGTGAGCTACAACATCATGGGTACAGCTGCTGCTAGCTATCTGGTATGTTTGATTAAAAACCAGCACACGCTCGTGATACTCCAACGCCAGATGGATCCAAGGCAGTCATCCACAAGAACACGCCCACGACGAGTCCGTCTCCGTCACGCTCAACAGATTGAAGTCGCGTGGCGGCGCAGCACTCGGATGTGTGCCGATCATCTTGTTGATGGAGTGAAGCTCAGATGCCTGGAAGTTGGCCTATTGAAGGAGCACCAGTACTCAAAATCATGTGGGGCATCACAACAAACACACCAAAATTATGCCTGGTACCGGCCGCCTTGCGGATATGGAGATGGAAGCATCTCCCTACATAACATCGGATGCGCTTGATGGCGGAGGTGAGACTTTTTGATGATTTCGCGAAGGCAAAGCTCGAAGTATACAGCCACGTCTCGGCAAGCTCGCGGGAGAGGCACAACTCAGAACAGCTAGCTCTTGCATGCAATGGTTACTATCGATGCCAACCATATGCTGAGTTTCCAATCACAATTGTGGAGTTTGGGGTCCCAGTCCATGAACTAGATGTTTCGGGACTACCCAATCCATCAGACTCAAACAGGTTACGTGATCTTCTTGAGCTAGCTTGCGGTGTATGCATTCTTAAAAGCTATTTATACCAGAGGCTTATTGAGAGAGAGAGAAAGCTGCTCAATCTATCATGTCGACTCAACCAGGTCTTCCATGTTCTTGAGTGCATGCATTCTGCATCCAGACAGGTCTGCTTTTATATACAAAGTACATACAAAAGATTTATTATGAATTTTTCTATATGATTTTAAGTTCGATTCAAAAGACAACTCTATTATATATAATCAAGTTGAAATAAGAAACGTAGGGAATTTTTGCAGTTCTGTTTTTTGTACATAATCCATATAAAGTGCATTTTATATGAAAATCAGTCGTTGTAACAATGTGGAACATAGGCTAAATAAAAACTAGAGATAAAATTTGCAATTATATTATATACATGCATAGAAGTCAATAAATAGTTACAAAATATACACTAAAATTGCATTAATATGGAATATAAAACTAAATAATTAGAAATGTGATTACCCACCGATATTCATGAATAATGTAGTGGAATACGAATGAAAACATATCATGACCAAGTCAAATTCATCAAATGTGAAGGTTGTTTGCATGCATAGATTCGAGAGTAGGTAGAAAAAACAGCTTCAGAAAATAAAATGTCGACTCACTCAGGCATGCATTAACTAGCAGTCGCTCATGTGTTTTCCTTGAAAATATCAAGTATTATGTAGAGTATGAAAGAAGCAAAATAATTTTGTCTCGGCAACTATAGAGACCTAAATAAACAAGTCATATATCTTAGGATATTGCGGATCAGAGAGTGCCTAAGCATGTTCCAAAAAGATTGATATAAATGGAGATATGACAAAGATCGTGGGGAGAGAGACAGATAAGAGATGATTTAAAATTCTTTGGTGAACATATATGGACGATGCATTGGTCTTTATCGATAGGGATTTCAGTGTAATTTTTATTGAAATTTTTCTTTCATGTAATAATGTATCCATCAAGGATAAAGAACAGAATACCGAATCTAGCCGCGCAAATGCGCGGGCCACCCTGCTAGTTATATTATTAAAACAACTAACAAACGACGGATCGGATTAAACCTAGATTCAACCAGTATCAAAGGACGGCTCAGATTTGCACAGAAGTACACGTAACGATTCGGGTTAGAAAAGGAAAGAGACACATCCATCGAGCTGTCCAGTATGTATACGCGATTCGGGTTAGAAAAGGAAAGGGACACATCGATCTGTCCATCATATATACATTGGCTTTTCAGGTCGCAGCAATTAACAATGTCTAGGCTCGCCTAATGTTCGCCATCACGCCGGTGAGAACCGTCACGTCATTGCTTAGTCTGCTATCTCGCCATGATGGAGTAGAGGAGATACAGCATGATGGCTACCTGTCCAGCAAGATTTCTGCCTCATATTCGCTGTCGCGCCACCGCATCGACGCTTAGTTGATCTGCTACGCGCGCGCCGGAGCAGAATCGAGAAGACAAGAGAAAGACGATGTTATACGGATTGGATGCATCGTACGTCGCCGAATCAAGTCGTGAGCTACAACATCATGGGTACAGCTGCTGCTAGCTATCTGGTATGTTTGATTAAAAACCAGCACACGCTCGTGATACTCCAACGCCAGATGGATCCAAGGCAGTCATCCACAAGAACACGCCCACGACGAGTCCGTCTCCGTCACGCTCAACAGATTGAAGTCGCGTGGCGGCGCAGCACTCGGATGTGTGCCGATCATCTTGTTGATGGAGTGAAGCTCAGATGCCTGGAAGTTGGCCTATTGAAGGAGCGCCAGTACTCAAAATCATGTGGGGCATCACAACAAACACACCAAAATTATGCCTGGTACCGGCCGCCTTGCGGATATGGAGATGGAAGCATCTCCCTACATAACATCGGATGCGCTTGATGGCGGAGGTGAGACTTTTTGATGATTTCGCGAAGGCAAAGCTCGAAGTATACAGCCACGTCTCGGCAAGCTCGCGGGAGAGGCACAACTCAGAACAGCTAGCTCTTGCATGCAATGGTTACTATCGATGCCAACCATATGCTGAGTTTCCAATCACAATTGTGGAGTTTGGGGTCCCAGTCCATGAACTAGATGTTTCGGGACTACCCAATCCATCAGACTCAAACAGGTTACGTGATCTTCTTGAGCTAGCTTGCGGTGTATGCATTCTTAAAAGCTATTTATACCAGAGGCTTATTGAGAGAGAGAGAAAGCTGCTCAATCTATCATGTCGACTCAACCAGGTCTTCCATGTTCTTGAGTGCATGCATTCTGCATCCAGACAGGTCTGCTTTTATATACAAAGTACATACAAAAGATTTATTATGAATTTTTCTATATGATTTTAAGTTCGATTCAAAAGACAACTCTATTATATATAATCAAGTTGAAATAAGAAACGTAGGGAATTTTTGCAGTTCTGTTTTTTGTACATAATCCATATAAAGTGCATTTTATATGAAAATCAGTCGTTGTAACAATGTGGAACATAGGCTAAATAAAAACTAGAGATAAAATTTGCAATTATATTATATACATGCATAGAAGTCAATAAATAGTTACAAAATATACACTAAAATTGCATTAATATGGAATATAAAACTAAATAATTAGAAATGTGATTACCCACCGATATTCATGAATAATGTAGTGGAATACGAATGAAAACATATCATGACCAAGTCAAATTCATCAAATGTGAAGGTTGTTTGCATGCATAGATTCGAGAGTAGGTAGAAAAAACAGCTTCAGAAAATAAAATGTCGACTCACTCAGGCATGCATTAACTAGCAGTCGCTCATGTGTTTTCCTTGAAAATATCAAGTATTATGTAGAGTATGAAAGAAGCAAAATAATTTTGTCTCGGCAACTATAGAGACCTAAATAAACAAGTCATATATCTTAGGATATTGCGGATCAGAGAGTGCCTAAGCATGTTCCAAAAAGATTGATATAAATGGAGATATGACAAAGATCGTGGGGAGAGAGACAGATAAGAGATGATTTAAAATTCTTTGGTGAACATATATGGACGATGCATTGGTCTTTATCGATAGGGATTTCAGTGTAATTTTTATTGAAATTTTTCTTTCATGTAATAATGTATCCATCAAGGATAAAGAACAGAATACCGAATCTAGCCGCGCAAATGCGCGGGCCACCCTGCTAGTTATATTATTAAAACAACTAACAAACGACGGATCGGATTAAACCTAGATTCAACCAGTATCAAAGGACGGCTCAGATTTGCACAGAAGTACACGTAACGATTCGGGTTAGAAAAGGAAAGAGACACATCCATCGAGCTGTCCAGTATGTATACGCGATTCGGGTTAGAAAAGGAAAGGGACACATCGATCTGTCCATCATATATACATTGGCTTTTCAGGTCGCAGCAATTAACAATGTCTAGGCTCGCCTAATGTTCGCCATCACGCCGGTGAGAACCGTCACGTCATTGCTTAGTCTGCTATCTCGCCATGATGGAGTAGAGGAGATACAGCATGATGGCTACCTGTCCAGCAAGATTTCTGCCTCATATTCGTTGTCGCGCCACCGCATCGACGCTTAGTTGATCTGCTACGCGCGCGCCGGAGCAGAATCGAGAAGACAAGAGAAAGACGATGTTATATGGATTGGATGCATCGTACGTCGCCGAATCAAGTCGTGAGCTACAACATCATGGGTACAGCTGCTGCTAGCTATCTGGTATGTTTGATTAAAAACCAGCACACGCTCGTGATACTCCAACGCCAGATGGATCCAAGGCAGTCATCCACAAGAACACGCCCACGACGAGTCCGTCTCCGTCACGCTCAACAGATTGAAGTCGCGTGGCGGCGCAGCACTCGGATGTGTGCCGATCATCTTGTTGATGGAGTGAAGCTCAGATGCCTGGAAGTTGGCCTATTGAAGGAGCGCCAGTACTCAAAATCATGTGGGGCATCACAACAAACACACCAAAATTATGCCTGGTACCGGCCGCCTTGCGGATATGGAGATGGAAGCATCTCCCTACATAACATCGGATGCGCTTGATGGCGGAGGTGAGACTTTTTGATGATTTCGCGAAGGCAAAGCTCGAAGTATACAGCCACGTCTCGGCAAGCTCGCGGGAGAGGCACAACTCAGAACAGCTAGCTCTTGCATGCAATGGTTACTATCGATGCCAACCATATGCTGAGTTTCCAATCACAATTGTGGAGTTTGGGGTCCCAGTCCATGAACTAGATGTTTCGGGACTACCCAATCCATCAGACTCAAACAGGTTACGTGATCTTCTTGAGCTAGCTTGCGGTGTATGCATTCTTAAAAGCTATTTA
Source organism: Dactylis glomerata (assembly GCA_007115705.1). NCBI lineage: Eukaryota > Viridiplantae > Streptophyta > Magnoliopsida > Poales > Poaceae > Dactylis > Dactylis glomerata. The sequence goes on from QXEO01000546.1 coordinate 7,249,275, forward strand.
TACCAGAGGCTTATTGAGAGAGAGAGAAAGCTGCTCAATCTATCATGTCGACTCAACCAGGTCTTCCATGTTCTTGAGTGCATGCATTCTGCATCCAGACAGGTCTGCTTTTATATACAAAGTACATACAAAAGATTTATTATGAATTTTTCTATATGATTTTAAGTTCGATTCAAAAGACAACTCTATTATATATAATCAAGTTGAAATAAGAAACGTAGGGAATTTTTGCAGTTCTGTTTTTTGTACATAATCCATATAAAGTGCATTTTATATGAAAATCAGTCGTTGTAACAATGTGGAACATAGGCTAAATAAAAACTAGAGATAAAATTTGCAATTATATTATATACATGCATAGAAGTCAATAAATAGTTACAAAATATACACTAAAATTGCATTAATATGGAATATAAAACTAAATAATTAGAAATGTGATTACCCACCGATATTCATGAATAATGTAGTGGAATACGAATGAAAACATATCATGACCAAGTCAAATTCATCAAATGTGAAGGTTGTTTGCATGCATAGATTCGAGAGTAGGTAGAAAAAACAGCTTCAGAAAATAAAATGTCGACTCACTCAGGCATGCATTAACTAGCAGTCGCTCATGTGTTTTCCTTGAAAATATCAAGTATTATGTAGAGTATGAAAGAAGCAAAATAATTTTGTCTCGGCAACTATAGAGACCTAAATAAACAAGTCATATATCTTAGGATATTGCGGATCAGAGAGTGCCTAAGCATGCTCCAAAAAGATTGATATAAATGGAGATATGACAAAGATCGTGGGGAGAGAGACAGATAAGAGATGATTTAAAATTCTTTGGTGAACATATATGGACGATGCATTGGTCTTTATCGATAGGGATTTCAGTGTAATTTTTATTGAAATTTTTCTTTCATGTAATAATGTATCCATCAAGGATAAAGAACAGAATACCGAATCTAGCCGCGCAAATGCGCGGGCCACCCTGCTAGTTATTCTCATAATCCATAAGAGATCACAATCGTAGCCTAGACCAAGTACCACCATGATGCACGCACTGTCACCGTTACACCATGGCAGGAGGAATAGATTACTGTAATAACACACTAGAGTACACATAATGAAGAAGAGTAACATCTACTTATTCAACATGATACAAACCTCACGATCACATAAAGATCACATCATGGGAGAGAGAGGTGTGATGTCTACGCACTTCTATTCTTGTAGACACTTGTTGGGCCTCCAAGTGCAGAGGTTTGTAGAGCAGCAGCAAGTTTCCCTTAAGTGGATCACCCAAGGTTTATCGAACTCAGGGAGGAAGAGGTCAAAGCTATCCCTCTCAAGCAACCCTGCAATTACGATACAGAAAGTCTCTTGTGTCCCCAACACACCCAATACACTTGTCAAATGTATAGGTGCACTAGTTCGGCGAAGAGATAGTGAAATACAAGTGGTATAGATGATTATAAGTAGCAAACATGATGTGAAATAAATATCGCTGCGAGCAAACATGTAACAAAACAGCAAGTAAACGGTGTGCAAAGCTTGGAAACAAGGCCTAGGGATCATACTTTCACTAGTGGACACACTCCAAACAATATAACATGATTGAACAAATAAACAACTTTTCTCCACTATGGTACTCTTAATTACTCTCCTATTGAATAACACTAATCATTGTGTAGTGGCTACAGAAGCACCCCTTAAAGTTCATCAAGTACTTGACAAACACCACTCATAGAGATATCCAAATCAAAGCACAACTCAAGATAGATATTATTGCAACTTAGACCAAGTACTAACACGGTGCACACACTGTCAACATTACACCATGAAAGGAGGAATAGATCACTTCAATACTATCATAGCGTTAATTACTCTCATAATCCATAACAGATCACAATCGTAGCCTAGACCAAGTACCACCATGATGCACGCACTGTCACCGTTACACCATGGCAGGAGGAATAGATTACTTTAATAACACCACTAGAGTACACATAATATCTGAATAATAACATCTACTTGTTCAACATGATACAAAGCTCACGATCACATAAAGATCACATCATGGGAGAGAGAGGTGAACCACATAGCTACCGGTAGAGCCCTTAGCCCCGGGGAAGAACTACTCCCTCCTCATCATAAGAGACAGCAAGGTTGATGGAGATGGCGGTGAGGTCGATGGAGACGGCGGAGACGGCGATGGAGGCCGATGGAGATGGCTCTGGGGGCACTTCCCCGTCCCGGCAGGGTGCCGGAACAGAGACTTCTGTCCCCCGAAATTCGTCAGCGACGGCGGCGGAGCTACGGAACTCTTTCTGGAAAATTGCCGATTCCTCTAGGGTTTTCCGTCCCGAGGCTTCTTATAGGCGAAGGGGCGTCGTCAGGGGGCAGCCAGGGGCTCCTCACACCAGGGTGGCGCGGCCAGGGCCTAGGCCGCGCCACCTATGTGTGAGGGAGGCCTCTGGCCCCCCCTCCGGCTCTCTTTCGGTCTTCGGGAAGCTTCCGGGAAAAATAAGACTTCTGGAACTTGTTTCGTCCAATTCCGAGAATATTTCCTGTGTAGCTTTTCTGAAACACAAAAACAGCAGAAAACAGGGAACTGGCACTGTGGCGACTTGTTAATAGGTTAGTTCCGGAAAATGCATAAAAGTGCAACGAAGTGTAACGAAACATCGGGTAAATGGTGTAAAAACAAGCATGGAGCATCAAAAATTATAGATACGTTGGAGACGTATCAGCATCCCCAAGCTTAACTCCTGCTCGTCCTCGAGTAGGTAAGTGATAACAAAAGAAATAATTTTTTAGGTGACATGCACCTACACAATCTTGATCATAAATGTAAGCATTGTGAGCTGGGATCATAATAACTTAAAACATGGGCATGAAAGATATAATCTTTGACAATAAGAACTTAGCAACCATGTGATAACATGAAAAGAAACACAAACAAAAGATCATGAATAATGAAACAATGAAAGTCAAACGTGTGTTCAAATCATAAGGAAAAACATACAAATGGTTTTCAGCTTGTCCTTCAAAGAGAGCAAAACATAAATGCATAGGACACCTTCAAGTTTAAGAGGGCGACTAGATACAAATAATTTGAGAACAAGTGAAACCATGATCATGAATCAAACAATGAAAACTTTGGGACAATACATATTACACTAAGAATGACAACTATGCTCTCTTAATGGTGCATAAAGATAGAAGGTGGTGACTCAACATAAAAGTAAAAGAAAGGCCCTTCGCAGAGGGAAGCAACGATTAAACATGTGCTAGAGCTTTTCATTTGTAAAACAAAGAGATAAAAATTGGTTTTGAGAGGTGGTTGTCTTTGTCAACGACTGGCAATGGGGTTCTTACTATCTTCCATACAAAAATGAAGCAAGTTTTTGAGAGAGAGAGAGATTGGCACTTTTGTGCTCTTTTATAAAGCTTGGCACTCCTCCCCACCTTTTTTTCTTTCACAAACCATGGCTAACCGATTCCACCGGGTGCCCACCAACATTCACATTCCATGGAGGAGTGCCTTTTTTTTGTTGTTGGAATAAGCAATATGGAAGATAGCAAATCTGACCACTACGTCCCCATGAGCTGAAAACAGTGTCACAAAATGAGAAGTATTTTGAAGGTTTTTTCAAAGGTAGCACATGAAAAATTACTTTAGAATGGCTTACAAATACCATGCATAGGAGTTTATAGTGGACACAATGGCAAACTTGGTTTTTGGGAGTTGGATGCACGAGTAGAGCTCTTACTCAGTACAAGGCGGGGGCTAGCAAAAGACTGGGAGCGACCAACTAAGAGAGCAATAACGGCCATAATCATGCAAAGCGACAAAGCAACATTAAAAGAAGCATAAGATGACATCAAAAGTCAAAAACTAAATGATCATAGAGGCTATTGGCGACTTTGTAAGAGTCTAACATGTGTGAGCATGCTCCAAGTCAACCCAAATAAAGCATCAAGGAGAAAACCAAAATAATGCTTCCATACAATAAAAACAACGCATGATTTGTTCAAAGGCTCATTAAGCAATCTCAGTTATTTGAGACAAGTCATGCTACAGCAAAACCACTAAGCATACTATCAAAAAGACATCAAGCACAACATTTAAAAGCCTAAGCCGCAGTCTACACAAGCTCCTTCTTGTACCACTATTTTGCATAAAGTTTTTTCTCTTTTCCAACACCATTCAAAAAATTTATAAACACCTCTTTTGATGAAAACTAACATATACCAGAGGTCCAAATACACCTTGATGCAAAGATAAAACAAGATCTGAACAAAAATCAAGGCGAAAAATGCAAGCTAAATGCAGTAGCAGAAAAAGAGAACACTCGTTGAACGATAAGAGTGAAAACTAGAGTGTTCTTGGCAAATGAAAAGCGAGTTCATCTCCTCCAAAAGAAACATGATGTGATCTAACCATTTATTGCAGCAAATAAAGCAAAATAAAACTAAAAACAAAAACATCTGACGCTCCAAGAAAAATGCATAGTGCATGAAGCAATAAAAATATAGTGTCTTGAAAGGTGACCTGATTTTTGCCGATAAAGAAGGGGTGCCTCGGGGGCATCCCCAAGCTTTGACGCTTGTACTTCTTGGATATTTCTTGGGGTGATGCATGGGCATCCCCAAGCTTGAGCTTTTGTCCATTCTTCATCTCATCTCATCATTCTCCAATCCCTACACTTGAAAACTTCCTTCATACAAAACTAAACTCAAATCTATTAGCAACATTAGTGTAGCATAACATTGAATCAACCCTTTTTGCTTCAGGTTTCAACCTAAAACCACCACATATATAGCATATACTACTGTAGCAACTTCCC